>OW240920.1:63329451-63386846 GCA_933207985.1 Pelobates cultripes
GTGGGTTGTGATCAGTCACAAGGGAAAACTCTTGCCCATACAAATAGGGGCTTAACTTTTTCAGTGCCCAGACCAAGGCCAAACATTCCTTCTCCACTGCCGCATAACTCACTTCTCTGGGTAACAACTTTCTGCTGAGATATGCGACAGGGTGCTCTCCTCCATCTTCCCCGACTTGGCTCAGCACAGCCCCCAGGCCATACATGGAAGCATCTGTATGGACGAGAAAGCGTTTGTTAGGGACTGGGGCAGCCAAGACAGGGGCATTCACAAGAGCCTGCTTCAGTGCCTGGAACGCAGCTTCACAAGCCGGAGACCACAGGACCTGCTTAGGCAAGTTCTTCTTCGTCAGGTCTGTCAGGGGCTTAGCGATAGCGCTGTAGTCAGGGACAAAACGTCTGTAGTACCCTGCCGTCCCCAAGAAGGCCAATACCTGGGTCTTAGTAGTAGGTGTGGGCCAGTTAGCCACTGCTTCTACCTTGGCTGGCTCTGGTCTCTGGCTCCCACACCCCACTCTGTGACCCAGGTACTGTACTTCAGCCATACCTAGATGACACTTTTCTGGCTTCAACGTCAGGCCAGCGGCCCTAATCTTATCCAGCACTACCCCTACATGTACCAGGTGTTCCTCCCAGGACCCACTGTAGATCGCAATGTCGTCCAAGTATGCACAGGCAAATTCTTGGAAGCCATCCAGGAGTCTATCCACCATCCGTTGGAAAGTGCCGGTGCATTTTTCATCCCAAAAGGCATGACCTTAAATTGGTACAGGCCAAATGGGGTGACAAATGCCGACTTAGGGATAGCATCCTCGGCCAGGGGGATCTGCCAGTAGCCCTTACACAGGTCTATGGTGGTCAGATATCGCCCCCTGGCAATACGATCTAGTAATTCGTCTACCCGGGGCATTGGGTAGGCGTCAGTGGTGGTCCGCTCGTTGAGTCGCCTGTAGTCCACACAGAACCGGGTGGTCCCATCTTTCTTTGGCACCAGGACTACAGGCGAGGCCCAAGGGCTGTCGGAGTGCTCGATAACCCCAAGTTGGGTCATCTCCTGTATCTCCTTCCGCATTCCTTCCGGACTGCTTCAGGGATACGGTAGGGGGGCTGTCGTAACGGGGTCTGTCCAGGGGTCTCTACCTTATGCACAGCTAGGGTGGTATAACCTGGTTCCTGGGAGAACGTCGCCTGCTTCTCCCATAACAACTGCTGCGCCTGTACCCTTTCTGTAGGGTTCAACCGGTCCCCTAGCTGTACCAAGGTAGTAAGGTCAGTCTGGGAATCCCTTTCTAATAGATCTGGAAGGGGTAAATTCTCAGAATCATCTGCAGCTGGGGCACACACTGCTGCAATGTTCTCAGGTCTCTCCTGGTACTCTTTCAGCATGTTCACATGAAAGGACCGCTGGATCCTCTCATCTGCACAGCTGGCTATCAAGTAAGTAGTGTCGCAGATCTGCGCCACTACCTTGTACGGGCCCTGCCAAGATGCTTGCATCTTGTTGGCCTTCACAGGTTTAAGCACCAATACCTTTTGCCCAACCTGGAAGACCCGCTGTCGGGCACCCTGATCGTACCATCTCTTCTGTCTCCCCTGGGCCGCCTGGAGATTCTCCCTTACCATCAGGGACAGTTTCTCCATGTGGTCCCGGAGTTCCAGAACATATGGCACTATCTTGCTCCGTCTCCCCCTCCCAGTGGCCTCTAATGAGATCTAGGGGTCCGCGGACCCTTCTCCCATACAGCAGCTCAAAGGGGGAGAACCCAGTAAATTCCTGGGGCACCTCTCTATAAGAAAATAATAGATGAGGCAGGAATCTCTCCCAGTCTCTGCAAGTGTCTGTAAAGGTCCTCAGCATCTGTTTGAGGGTACCGTTAAAGCGCTCGCAGAGACCGTTAGTCTGTGGGTGGTAGGGTGAGCTAAGTAACGGCTTAATGCCACACACCTTCCACAGTTGCTGGGTGAGCACAGCGGTGAATTGGGTTCCCTGGTCGGAGAGAATCTCCTTAGGGAACCCGACCCTAGTAAAAATTCTAACCAGGGCATCAGCAACCGTCTCTGCCTCTATGTTAGACAGCGCTACTGCCTCTGGATAGCGGGTGGCATAGTCCACCACGGTAAGAACGTATTTCTTACCTGATGGACTAGCCCTGGCCAGTGGACCCACGATGTCAACGGCTATGCGGGCAAAGGGCTCCCCTATAATAGGCATCGATAATAGCCTAGCCTTAGGGTGGTCCCCCCGCTTTCCTACCCGTTGACATGTGTCACACGTGCTGCAGTACATCCGCACAGCCTGGTTAAAGTTTGGCCAAAAGAAGTTCTGTGAAATCCTATAGGCTGTGCGGCGGGACCCTAGATGTCCAGCTAAAGGAACATCATGCCCTATCCGCAGAATCTCCTGCCGGTACTTTGCAGGTACCACTAACTGGCGATTCGGCGGAGAGGCAACACTCTTCTGGGAAGGTTTAGGGATCCTATATAACCTGTCCCCCACCCACTCATACCGTTCCCCATCTATTCCTTCCTCCCCAGCCTCTGCCCTGTCCTTGTATCTTTGGAGGGTCGGATCCGCCCGGGTTTCCCTCCCAAACTCCTCTGGGGAATCCCAGCTTAAGGGGACCTGATCTGGGGTATCAGTCGGGGAAGGAGATCTTACCTGGGTCTCGTCAGCAAGTGGGCTGGTTCCGGCAGCACGGGTCTGGGCACGGGTGGTCACTGGGTTCACGTCTGCAGGGCCCATCGGAGCATAGGCTGAAACCAAAGGGGCCAAATCGTTTCCCAAAAGAACATCTGCGGGCAAGTCCTTCATCACCCCCACATCCACATGCCTAGCGCCCACTCCCCAATCCAAATGTACTCGGGCAACAGGTAAGCGAAACACGGCACCCCCTGCTACCCTTACTGCCACAGTGTCTCCAGTGTGTTGATGCTCTGAGACCAAGTTCTTTTGGAGCAGTGTCATCGTGGCTCCTGTGTCTCTCAGCCCATTCACCACTCTGCCATTTAGCTTCACAGTTTGCCGATGTTGCTGGCGATTATCCTGGTGAGCCGCTTGCACTGGGTCTGCCTCGTGCAGAATGCCCCAAAATTCCTCCTGCTCTAGGCAGTGAGCAGCAGGCTGAGGTGGGCGCTGGTTTCCGTTAACTGGTCTCCTCCAGGACTGAGCCTGGTTGGCACTGTTCAGGGGGCACTCAGGACGCTTGTGCCCCAACTGCTTGCATCCATAGCACCGGATGGGTTGGGAGTACTCCCGGGCATTAAATCGGGCTGGTTGCATATAATTGTTAGCTGGTGGTGCGGCTGGGGTACGGTGTACTGGGGGTTGGTAGACTGCAGGAGCGGGTGTTACTGCTGGTCGATATTCCAGTCTGGCAGGGGCTTTAGCAGCTGTACCATCCAACTTGCGGGCATCCGTGTATTCGTCTGCCAGACGGGCAGCCTCGGGTAGGGTAGAGGGTTTTCTGTCTCTGACCCATTCCCGGACCCCAGCAGGTAGTCTATCAAAGCAGTGCTCCAGCAGGAACACTTGTAACACCTCCTCCCCAGTTACCGCTTGGCATCCAGCCATCCAGTGGGCTGCGGTACGATGGACTCTGCAGGCCCATTCCACATAAGAGTCCCCAACCAGCTTGTAGCTGACCTCCAGTGCTGTAGGATTCATCCCGTCGCTTGCCACCAATTGTTAAGACACCTCCCGTGTCTTTAAGCCAAACCGCCGTTTAGTAAACCTTCCCCGGCTGCAGTACAGTCTCTGTTCGCTTACTCTGTAACCCACGAACCAAATGCAGGGGAAGCGGCAATCTCCCGATCGAAATCCACGAACGGCTCCAAACTCCCGAACGGCAATATACGAACTGCTAGGAACCGTCGAACAATAATATCCCCAAAGCGGCTTTCGTTCCATCCAGCAGTCTCTAAACGTGAAGAAGAAATCCCCCCAATAACGAGACAGAAGCTCCGCATTGAGGGTCAAATAAGATCTGGGTTTACTGTGGGCTACCTGCCCGTATTTATGCAGGTCTCCCACCTGGTGGACACTCCCCTAGGGGACCAAATGGAAGACTTAAAGTACAGACAGATAGCAGGACATTTCTGACACACAGTCACATATTTTACCCACAGTACATTCTGATTCCCTCCCCTCTGTCCTGGAGTTAATTACCAAGTAACTCAATTAACTCCAGGACAAGGACAGTCGCCATCTTAAACATGAAATAATAAAAGACACAAAAATGCATAACTACATGAAGACTGAACATTTCCCATTCGTATTACATGTCCCCAGATAGCCTGGATCTGAGTGCATATTATTGGCGAATAGCGCTCAGATCCCACACACATAGTTCAATCGCCATGGAGTCAAAGTTCTTACAGTCCTTCGGTACACGAATGACTCCATGGGTGGGCTATCTGGGTTAAGTCTTTTGTGTGTTCTCAATCTCCCGAACGGCCGATGTTCGCATGCTTTCGTGGAGGCAGCCAGGCGTTCCCTTGTTTCAGCGGTGTTCGACAGAAAAAGTGTCCGTTTTCCGTTCCATAGAAATAGAGCCAAACACCGCTGAGCGTTCGCATGATTTAAAATGGCCGCTGCCTCGTGGTCGACATACGAACGACGACCACCCTGAGTTCGGTTTAATTGAGAAGTGTCTGCGGTTAACCACAACGTTATAATGGTGATCACTTCGTTAACCTGCAGCACACTCCTCACTTGGGTGGCCGTTCGTTCGGCGGTTTTGTTCGGGAAAAAGAGTCATTCGAATGGCTGGGCTATAGAAACCAGCCATTCATACGAACGGGGACAAACAGACGAACGGGCAAAAATCCAGCAGACAGATGGTTCTGTCACAGAGGCCATCATCAAAAGCAGCAGGAACTACACCTATACCTATGAAGGCAGCACACTGCACCTGTACCAAGACATGGCACCGGCCACACTGGCAAGAAGAAGGGAATGGAAGCTGATTGCAGACCTGGTGAGGACCAAAGGCTACAGCTTCGCATGGGAATATCCATTTAAAATGCTGGTGTTCAACAACCCACGGACAGCGGTACTCCTGCCATCCACAGACCAAACCCTGACCGACCTCCATCAGCCCCCTGACTCACACGATAAGGCGAGACGTAGATAAGCACAGGGCTAACAAACTCCGCGAAGGAGTAAGGCAAAGGCCAAGGGCCACTGACTACATTAGCCAAACCCGCAGCACAAACCACCAAAACTGTACATCTAGAAGGGAGGTGGGGGAGACAACCGGGAAGGCGACAGCAGGACCTGACGGGGTAAACAATATGAAGACAAAAGTGCTGACAACCTATACGTCACCAACAAAACCACACACTACAAGGTTATTACCGGCAAACTCTGACAGCACACGGACCAGTATGGGGCAAGGAGAGAAGGGGGGGGGGAGCAGAAAACTAGTTACAGGCACCCAAATGGCGGGGTGGCAAGGCCCAGAGGGAGACCATAATGCCTCTTTAAATAATTGTGATCGACTTTTATTGTCAAATGTTAATGTTCTTGATAACTGTACATTCTTTTTCATATGAAAAGTTACTAAACCAGAGAGACTGAAAGGGATAATTGTGAACAAATACACCACCCGGAACATTGACGGGGTGCTCGGCAGTTGGATATCCTCTTTGCGAGTGGTGATTCTCACTGTGGAGCAGATCTTCACCCCCCGATCGGCCTGGCGACACATAAGGCCGGGTTTTCTTAAATATAGAACCTACTCGGCAAGAGAACCCCTCTCTGCCGAACCTATATCATACCCTAATTACAACCCACCGCCCCCTACCCCACATCCCTACTCAGCGCCCCCTAGATAACACTAGATTCACGCCCTGTTTAGGACAAATTAGGCAAGAAAGGGCCCCCCACACGGGATCGGCTACGGAGACTATCATAGAAACATAGAAACATAGAATGTGACGGCAGATAAGAACCATTCGGCCCATCTATCCCTAACACCACCCTAACAGCGTGACCCTGCTAACCTCAGGGGGGACATGCGGCGGGCTGGGTCAAGCATACACAAAAGACACTGATATCACATAGACACACGGACTAACCCGACCTGTGACCGGATGAATGGCCACGCTTAAGATCACCTCCCTGAATGTCAACGGCCTTAACGTTCAAAATAAACAACGCCTCCTACTAAGGGAATTAAAAAGACAAAAAGCAGATATAGCATTCGTACAAGAGACACACATGCTGTGGCCCGTGTTCAACTGATCAACCACATATATACCAGGTCATATGCCTCAAGAGCCCTGGTTAAGAAAAATGGGGTCGAAATACTAGTGCACAAGCGCTGCCCGTTCCATAACCTTAATACCCAAACAGACAACGCAGGCAGGTACATAATCCTCACGGGGACCATCCATGCCAACACATACCACCTGATTAATGTATACGCACCCAATCAGCCCAACCCGAATTTCTGGGAGCACTTAGGAGACACAATACAAGCACTGCCACATGGAGTGGTTATAGTCGGGACGATTTTAGCTCAACGCCTTGTCTTGCAACGGACCGTAGCGAGTCAAAGGGAGTGCAGAGATCCCAGGGAGGAGAGGGACAGGACAAATTACTAGCAAAAGTCATACATAAAACAGGACTATTAGACGAATGAAGGCTTCAACACCCGGGGACTACACGTTCTACTTGGCTACCCATTCCACATACTCTCGTATTGACATATTCCTCACAAACCAAGGAGGGATTCCATGGATTCAATCCTCATGCATAAATCTTATAACTTGGTCGGACAATGCTGATATTGAACTCACTCTGCGAATACCGGGTGTCTCTCCCCCATGGAAATGGAGGCTGAACAGCTCACTCCTCAAAGACCCAGAGGCAGTGAAACAAATACAAGATGAACTGACCACATACTTCCAAACAAACAATACACCGGACATAACACAACGACGTTAAGGTGTTTGCGAAAATATTGGCAACAAGGCTAAATGCCCTACTGACAACCCTGATCCACGTGGATCAGGTCGGTTTCGTGCCATTGAGGCAGTTGTATGAAAATACGAGGAGGGGGGCGGATGGTGGGCGTGGAGAACGCGAATGCTTTCTCTGATCCTTTCCTTGGACGCAGAGAAGGCGTTCAACAGAGTCCAATGGCACTACCTCTTCACGCTGCTGGAGCACCTGCTTATACCGGGACTAATCACAGGGATTAGGGCACTATATTTGGAACCCAGAGTGCAAACAAACCTACCGGGATCGACCCCGATCCCCTTCAGACCCAAGAACGGCACAAGGCAGGGATACCCCTGTCCCCCCTGCTGTTTGTCCTCACACTTCTTTACCAGATCCAGGCGACCGGGAAAGGAATATAAAGTATCTGCATATGCAGATGACTTCTTGATAACACTTACTAATTCCGAACTGTCAGGATCGTGACAGGGATCCAACACGCAGAATGCAAACAGTAACAGGTATATATACCGGACCTTAGAATGGCCGGACTAACGTTGGACAAGACAAAGAATGGTCAGAGACAAGCTGAGGTCGAGGGAATGAGAAGACAGGTAAGCGAAAGCCAAGCCGAGTACAAGGGTAGGAGAAGGTAGAAGAGACGATAATAGAGAGCCAAGTCAAGAACCAAATAAGCTAGACAAGCTAGAACCACGACAAGGCAATGACGCATTGCAAATGAGTCTCTTTTATAACTTGGTTCCTTAATTGATGACCACGCCACCAAAATGTGATTCTTTGAAGTTTTTGGCGGGTCGTGACGTCATTGACGTCATGACGTCGGCTATCGGGTGCCGCGTCATATAAGGAGGCGGGGCTATCGCGGCCGGCGTGTAAACGGCCGAAATAACTGAAATGATCAGGTGCACATGCCCCATCCCGAGGAACCACGTCCAGATGCCTGACCTTCTCTGAGGAAGATACCACAGGTACCATGACACTAACGCTCACTACCTTAGCTATTGACCCTACTACATGAGTTTGGATACGTGTCGGGCTATAGGATTAACCTCGAAAAATCAGTGGCCATGCCAATTAGGGTTGACCTGGAGGAGGTCACCTGGCTAAAAACCACTCACACACTCACAGCGGACCCCAACAAACTCTACACTGAAACTACACACCCAGCATCAAGTCACTCTGCCGGGACATAGAAAGATGGCAAGACAATCAAATTACCGCTATGCTCCCCCCCCCCAATTCCTCACCTCCCCCTTACATATAATCAAGAGAACTACATGACACAAGTACCCACGGGGACATAAAACCCACGTACCACACTTACTTACGGAACATAGAACTGCAATACTGTATAGGAAAAGGCAGCGGTAGCCCCAGGGTGACCGGGTCATGCAAACACCACTTACGTATGTGATTACCATTTTTCGGCTTTTGCACAAGCCATATAATGCTGACATGTCGCTTTCTCTGTCAAGACAAAAATAAAGAATAAAATGTCTACAAATGCTTGCAGTTTAGGGAATAAGATTCATGAACTTGTGGCTATAATGGCAACTGATAATGTAGATTTAGTCGCTGTTACTGAGACATGGTATGAAGAGGAAAAATGACTGGGACATAGCAATACTTTATATAGAAAATACAGGGAAGGCAAGAAAGGGGGAGGGGTGGCCCTGTAAGTGAAGGATAGCATAAAATCTAGCCTAATAAAGGTTAGTGAGGTGAACATAGAGTCCGTTTGGGTTATGTTAGAATTTGGTAATCACCCAGTAAATCATGTAGGTGTGATTTTATAGGCCCTCAGGACAAATAGATGAGTTAGATAATCTACTAGTTGAAGAAATAGCTAAAATGACAATGAAGGGGGAAGTTATCATAATGGGTGACTTTAATCTTCCTGATGTGAATTGGAAAACCAAAATAGCTACTTGTGCCAGGAGCACACATATTCTAAACTCAGTACTGGGATTGTCTCTATAATGAGTCGTTGAGGAGCCAACTCGTAAAGAGGCCATAGTAGATGTAGTGTTAACACATGGAGATTTGGTATCAGATATTACTGTAAGTGAAAGTTTAGGATCTAGTGATCATCAGTCAGTGTTGTTTAATATAAGAACAGTGACTTTAGAAAAACAGACTTTATTAAATTAGAATATGTGTAAAGGAGTCATTATCAGACTGGAGCAATTTAAATGGAGTCCAAGAGAAATGGGATTATTTAAAAGTTGCACTGCTGAAGGCAACAGAAAATTGCATTAGCCCTCTAACGGAGCTTCCTGTACCCAAACTGGGTACCTCCATTGACGAATGCTCCTAGTGCTTCCCGAGGGCTCCAAGCACTCCACTTGACACCATAAGCACTGCAGACCCCATGAACTGCCCCAGCTTGGTTGGGGTCTCGCCGTCTCCTACCCACCCTGGACCTACGTCAAGGCTCCAGGTTCCAGTGGAGTGAAGCAGGAACAGGAACAAGCTCTTAAAAGAGCTTAACGGTTATTCAAGAGCATAGCAATCCCTAGTAGCAGATTCCCCCAAATAAGAGACAGGACTCTAGATTGAGGGTGAAGTAGAACAGAAGGTTTATTGCCGCAGCTTTAAATATATGCAGTCTTTCAGGCCAGAGGCACACCCCCTGGACCTGATGGAAAACAGGGACAAAAGTAACATAAACCAATGGGAACAATAATTAGCACTGTAATACTCCCACATACAGTCAGCAAGCCCTCCCCTCTGCCTGTGATATAATTAATGTACTAACTTAATTATCCACAGGAAGAAAACACACATTTTTACCCAAAGTACAGAAACACCCCAAAACTCTAACATATCCCCACATTACATCCCTGGATAGCCCTGATCTGGGTGAACAACATATTCAAAAACCACCAAGATCAGAGCAGGGGTTCAGGAAATTCCTGGAAGTCTCTTTTGACTGACCGCACGCATGATTTCAGTTCCAGGGAATTAGGCTGTGCAGCCGGTCTATTTTCAGTGTCTAAGTTCTGTTCGAATGTTAAAGTGGCGTTCGAATTGTCGAAAACCGTTCGACTCCGGTCGAAGTTCCGGATAAGGTAAAGTTCAGCGGTGTTCGTGCTGTTGCGTGTCCAATTTGAGTTCCATGAACGTGACGACAAAACACTGCTGAACACGTTCGACAAAACAAGATGGCCGCCACCACGTGTTCAAATGTACGCACGGCGACCATACAGCTATTCGTCACTTAGGTTGTGGTTTAGCTCCCAGCCTAGGAGGTAAATTGGCTGCACACTCCACTTTGAAAGTTTAAAGTGGCATTGTGCTAAGTCCCAATATTCACAAATAGTGTTTTTAAAAGGTAATACACCAAAGGGACCATAGTTACAGGGCAAGAGGCTGGAATGCAGAACTCTCTAAAACCCAGTGGCGAGGTCACTTTTGCCACAAGGCCTGTCAGTAAAATCAAAAAAATTCAAGAAACCACTGTGGTACTCCGCAGATGTGGTTAAAATAGTAAAAAACTAAAAAGTTAGCATATAGTAATTATAAAAAAAAAAACAGAGTGAGGAAGACAGAATAATCGATAAGATTAGGCAGAAAAGGCTAAGAAAGTTATAAGAGCTTCAAAGTCACACACAGAAAAGAACATAGCACACAAAAAAAGAGACAAAACATTTTTTAGAAGTGAGAAAAGGAAAGTAAAACAAGGATTAGTTAGATTAAAAACAAAATAAGGAAGGTATGTAGAAGAGGATAAAGGTCTAGATGACTGCCTCAATTAATATTTTTGTTCAGTAGTCACAGATGAAAATGAAGGAAAGGGGCCTCAGTTAGGAAAAAATTACAAATGAGTCATTTGTTACATGTGAGTTTACAGAGGAAGAGGTTCTTTTTTAACTGTCAAAAGCAAAGACAAATAAGTCATTGGGACCTGATGGAATACATCCAAAGTTAATAAAAGAACTTAGTGGTGTACTAGCAAAACCATTACCAGATTTATTTAACCAATCATTGTTAACAGGAGTAGTCCCAGAAGTTAGCGAATGTTGTGCCCATTCACAAGAAAGGTAGTAGGGAGGAGTCAGGCAACTATAGGCCAGTAAGCCTTACTTCAGTAGTGGGGAAACTAATGGGAACCATGTTAAAGGATAGGATTGTTGAACATCTAAAATCACATGGATTTCAAGATCAGAGACAACATGGGTTTACTTCAGGGAGATCATGCCAAACTAATCTTATTGATTTTTTTGATTGGGTAACTAAAATTATAGATCAGGGTGGTGCAGTAGACATTGCTTACCTAGATTTCAGTAAGGCTTTTGACACTGTTGCACATAGAAGGCTTTTCAATAAACTGCAATCTTTAAGTTTGGATTCCAATATTGTTGAATAAGGCAGTGGCTGAGTGACAGGCAACAGAGGGTTGTAGTCAATGGAGTATATTCGAAGCATGGGCTTGTCACCAGTAGGGTACCTCAGGGATCTGTACTTGGACCCATTCTCTTTTTGCTATGTAAATATATGATAACAGGGTTGATATTCCAGGAGGGATAAGCCAAATGGCAAATGATTTAGGTAGACTAGAAAAATGGTCAGAGCTGTGGCAACTGACATTTAATGTGGATAAGTGCAAGATAATGCATCTTGTTTTGAATATTTTTATTGTATGCACAATATAAAGTCATGCATCAAATTGATATGTAATAAAGCAAGTGATTGCCCACGCAGGGGCTTAAGCATTGGATTAACACTGCATATACATTTGGTTGCCTGCGTAGAGGCGGATTTGTCCTAGTCTGTGTTTTTTGTTCACAGTTGGTTGCTTTGTGTTTTATACTCTTATGTACTGTGTTGCCTCTTTAGTTCGGTTATAGCGTTAAGTAAGTGTTTTATGTTAACTGGTCTGTGCCAGTGCTACGTGTTTGCTAGTTGGTAAATGCAACTTGTCGCCTGTGCAGAGGCAAATTAATCAGCTTGCTAATTAGAGTCAGACATTAAGCAATAATCTAAGATACAAAAACTTTTTCAACTTTCAGCATAAGGAGCATATTTGTTTTAGTCTGCTGCCTTAATATTTACCAAAGCTATTTGGATATCGGATTTACAGTGATAAGCGACTGTACAGTCTATCATGCAGCAGTCCGCAATTAAATATGCATCAGTTGGCCCCTATGGGCATTTTAGCATTAACTCTGCATTCCTTTGGTATTTTAAACCAGCATCATATAGACGAAATATTTATAACGAAAATATAGACAGCAATTAAGATGAAAAGCAAATAAAATGTGTAAATAATCTCAGATGACTATATGTAACATATCATCCTAAATAGGTAGTATTGCTGCTTGTTGTGGAGTGAGTGATGCTATGTCTGCTGTAGTAGGCGGGAGTCACTCCCACTCCCGCCGCCTTGGGCCCCCCGTGGCCGTCAATCCTCCGTCCGACCTCCCCAGGCTATGTCCAGCCTTCCCGCGTGGCGCCCTGTGGCACTGTGGGCACTCAGAGTCCGAATCAGTCCATTAGACCCCCCCACCAAGAGTCCATGTTCCGACCGGCTCCTGCACCTCCCCAGCACCACTTGTGCTTCCGTGAGGTGCATGGAACCCCTTGCCCCGCTGAGCGCCGGCCACATACTTGGAACTGGGCATCCTCCCCACGGCAACCGGTACACCGGAAGGGTTGATGCACCTCCATCCCACAGGACTCACAGCATCGGGGCCGGTCTCCTCTGGGTCACCCCCAAACCCAAAGGCAGGGTCCATCACCTCTCTCGGGGGTCAGGGGCCCAGGGGTCTTTCTGAAGGGCCGCAGTCACCAGGGTCCCCACAGCAGCGTGAGAGTGCCTCCTCATGTTAGTGCAGGCTCTTCTCCGTGGCAGCCTGCGTGTCCGCTAGCGGGCTGTGCTTCGGGCAGCCTTTGCTAGTGCAGGAGGCAGGCTCGGGACAAGCACGGGATCTCCCGCCGCTGTGTAGGCCGCCGCTGTGTAGGCCGCCGCCATGTGGCCGGGATAACCCCCACCCGCCGGGGGGGGAGCAGGGCCGGGCCCGAGCCTGGGCAGTGCGCCATATGTGCAGGTGTCTCACAGGAGGTGTCTGTCTCCCACCTTGGCGTTCCGTGAGGACTTGTCTCCTGGTCTTCAGGGTGCACTCAACGGCTGCATGTATATAGGCGTATGGCTATTAGGCCGCGGGTGTCCATTTCGGTGCAGTGGGAGTGCAGTAGGCTTCTTCCAGGTATCTGATTAAAGCTGAAGTCCTTCTCCGTTGAATGGTGTTGGAGGATCCAACTTTGGTGCGGTTGGTACCGACTTTTTATGTCATTTCTCCGGGCTTAGAGCTGGAGCCAGAGCTGATGGCTTCCAGTCGACTCGGCGGCCCGGCCCCGCCCCTCCCACATTTGTTAATGGGACACTGTAGGCACCCAGACCACTTCAGCTCATTGAAGTGGTCTGGGTGCTGTTTCTCTTTTGCACTTAGTGCTGCAACATAAAACATTGCAGTTTCAAAGAAAATGGCCTTGTTTTCCTAGCACATAGGATCCCTTTAACAAAATTTCAGTGGTGAATAAAACATTAAAAAATTGCCAACTTATGCTTGTTAATGTGTTGTTTTTTTCATGTTAGGTTCTGTTCCTCTTTTTAATTTATATTAAATATTTAGCAAATGGTATCACTATTAACCCCTTAAGGACCAAACTTCTGGAATAAAAGGGAATCATGACATGTCACACATGTCATGTGTCCTTAAGGGGTTAAATCCACACAAGACAAAGCCAGGGCAGACATTGTGAAATAGAAACATTGTTTATTTTCTTGTCTGTATGTTTTCTCTATGCTGACTGCTAGATGCCAGGAGTATATAACAGACATGGCCAAACTGCGTAGCTCTTTAGAGACAATATGCGGCTTGCTAGACTTTACAGGGCCGGCACTACCATAAGGCGGCACTGAGAGCACTGAACTGCTTCTGGTTAGACCGGGTGGAGGAAAACAAGCTCCTCTACCGTGGTTCGGCAATGCTACACAGTGGAGGTAAGCAGGCACATAGGGGGATAGGGGTAAGACACATAGGTGGGGGAGGAAGTAAGACTAACAGATTTGTCAAATATATAGGGTATTTTCCAAGGACCAATACAGCATCACTTATACTGCAACTCTGCAATTAAGATACAACTTAGTAGGGAGGTAAGTTGGCAGGGAAAAGGGGATAAGACACATTAGTGGGGGAGGAAATGAGACATATGGGGGGATGGTGGCAAGATAAGGGAAACTGCAGAAAAGTCAAAAGTATATAAGGTATATAAAATGTAAGCAGAACAATTACATAGTGCATACTTTTTATTGTTTGGTTTAGTTTTGAGCATTGTATTTCTCCCAAATTGCTGCTGCAGCTGCTGTTAGGTTTGTGACTTATAGCAGCTATATCTTTAGGTGTTGATGGGGCAGTGACCCTTTCCCATGATTCTCTCAGCCATGATACTGGCAAAGCATCATGGGAGATGTAGTCTAATAGCGTCATAGGAGATGTAGAGGATGTAAATTTGCCCATCTAAAACCATGTGTTTCTGTCATTGTTATTTGAATATCTGAAGCCTGAAGTTAAATGTAATGTTGCAAACTTGCAGACGTGATAGTACAAGACTGTGTCATTCAAAATTCTATTTTCTAATATTGGCAAATTCCTAAACCCATCAGAGCAAGACCACCTTCCTGCTGTGTTTCCGGTGCTGATTGTCCATTTGCTAATGTTAGGGTTATCTATTAAAAAAACATAACTCCAGTGGTCTTTCACATTGTATAGGTATCTCATGGATAAAACTCCCTTTCATAATTGCAGTATATAATTACCCATACACCCACTGCTGTGTCTTGCTGCCCTTTTAGTGCCAACTCATGAATAAGGCAAGATCATACAGTGTGAACATTGATGATGTTAAATAGCTTTGTTTTCAGTATGCAATATGATTCTATATTAATAAACATACATATGCATAGACGCACACAGATATTACTTATTTTTAGAACAATTTAATTTTGCAGTTTTTATTGAAATGTGAACAGATTAGTGAATTAATTGAACTGATACAAAAGTAAGCAGTCACGGAGTACTCTATGGAATATACCTAACCTAGGCCTGGGCACACCCTAAGCCCTGCTGGCCCTCGCATGGACCGACAGGGGAGATCACAGGATCTCCCCTGTCGGTCCATGCAGAGCCGGCGCTATCCGAGCACCGGCCCTGCTGTGTGCCTCCACGGGCCGGTGATAGAGTTCAAAGATCTCCCACATCGGCCCACAGGCAGGGAGGGAGGCAGGAGAGGACCCAGGGAGCTCTAGCCAGCAGCTCTGCCGGGTTCCTCTTGTGAGATCGGCAACGCTCAGATTTTCCGAGAGTGAACTCTAGCCCTGCAAGCTAAAGTTCACTCACCACTAGGACCACCAGGGATCAGCGATGGCAGCAAGGATTCCAACTCCCAGGTAAAAGGTAAGAAGGGAGGGGGCTATTTCCTAATCTGCCCCCCCCCACACCCACACACAATCACTCCACACACACAGCACCCTCACAAACACAGCACACTAACAGCAGCCTTACACACACAGCACACTAACAGCACCCTCACACACACAGCACACTAACAGCACCCTCTCTCACACACACACAGCACACAGCACACTAACAGCACCCTCACACACACAGCACCGTTACACACACACGCACACACACGCACACACATCACACTACCAGCACTATCACACACATAGCACCCTCACACACACACACAGCACCCTCAGACATACACAGTACCCCCTCCACACACACACAGCACCCTCACAGCACACTACCATCACTCTCTCACACACACACAGCAACCACACACACACACACAGTACCCTCACATACACAGCACACTAACAGCACCCTCGCACACACACATACACACAGCACACTAACAGCACCCTGACACACACAGCACACTAACAGCACCCTCTCTCACACACACACAAACAGCACACACAGCACACTAACAGCACCCTCACACACACACAGCAGCCTCACACACACAAGCACCCTTACACACACACAGCACCCTCATACACACACAGCATCCTCAGACACACACACACACAGTACCCTCACACACACACAGCACACTACCAGCACTCTCTCACACACACAGCATCCTCACACACACAGCACACTAACAGCACCCTCACACACATAGCAGTGTATATATGTATATGTGGGGGTGTGTGTGTATATATATATCTATATATACACGTGGCGTGCGTGTTTGTGCTTTAGGGTACACATAGGCCTATCCTACAACAAGCTATCGACCCAAATCATACCTGAAGACTATGCCAGAATTATCTGTGAGGAATAAAAAAAGATGATAGTCTTCAAATCATGGAATAACCAGCACTGTCTCTAGGCTTACACCCCATCAAGCTGTTTTAGGATTAACTGGGTACAAGGGTGAAAGCACAGCAACATACAAGTGCAACACATTTGTGGGAACTTTTGCAAAAGCATAGGGGATGACTTTCTGGGCAATATTTGAATATATTTTATTTTGTGTTCCTTAGCCTGCATATCATTTTTTCTTTTTCTTTTTTTTAAAAACCGTCTATATTAGATTATATATTTAACATTGTTTGTTCCCTTGTCTGAATATAATGAAATCAATTGCATGTGTGAAATGATATACTTGGAATTTCTTTGTCTGTAGCCATTTAACACCTAAACCCACAATACATCCACACTCATGTAATGTGTACTGCTATGTCAGTGCTATTTCATGCTAGCGTGTTACTTCAATCCTAAACCTCACTACATATTTCTTCAATGCGTGCTCAGACACATCATGCAGCAGTGATGTCTCCTTAAGCTGCCTGTAACCTTATCATTAATTCAGGCAAACTCTGGCAGGAGATATGCAGATTGCAGAGTTTCCTTTCTGTGTTTTGCTCGTGACCTGCATAGAGAATCACGCTACTCCACCAGACAAAGAGGCAAAAGGAGTCTAATTCTGGCAACATCCCTCATATCTACATAATGAACAAAATTACATAAAAAATTACTCTTTGGGGCCAGTATCAGGGTTATTCTAAGCACAATTCTGAACCTTGTAAAATGCCAACATCTCAAACCTTGCTTCTCTAACAGAGCTATTCATGAAAGTGAGCAATCAAAGTGAATTAAAAGTTAATTTGAAATTTAAGGTCAAAACAGCCAAATTGGAAGAATCTGTACATTCGATATGCTTTCATTTCAGCTACTCTGGCCTTAATTTTAAAATTCACTTTTGAATTCTCACTGTCCCACAAGCACTGCGGTGTGCTAAAAGCAATATTGGTTACTTGGAGATCACAGCGCAAATTATTTTCCATTGTCCTGCGTATCGCAATAAATTTTGGCTGCAGCATCAGTACCATTAATAAACTGCAAATGGGATGATAATAGATTGAGAATACCATCAACAGCTTTCTACGTGAACTACCAGGTGGCCCATGCAAATTTATTTATTTTTTAAAAATATTTTATTGCAGCATATAGGTAACCGTACAAAATAGTAAAAGGCATATCATGCTACTTTTTGGGTGCATTCAATATGACGTTATGAACAGCGACACTTGACATAGAATATACAAAATAGGGATGATAATAGATTGAGAATACCATCAACAGATTGAGAATACCATCAACAGCTTTCTACGTGAACTACCAGGTGGCCCATGCAAATTTATTTCTTTTTAAAAAATATTTTATTGCAGCATATAGGTAACCGTACAAAATAGTAAAAGGCATATCATGCTACTTTTTGGGTGCATTCAATATGACGCTATGAACAGCGACACTTGAATATACAAAATACAGTGCAGTGAATCTGTTATGCAACTAGATATTATCAGCACATTTTATGATGAGTAATGTATATGCTAAAACTGCTTCTAGTGGGGGAGGTATGAGTCTCGAGTGAGAGCAGGTATTTAAGAACATTCAGTGGAAAAGCATATAACACTAGATTAACATGTGAAAGACCATAGACACAGTATCGGCAAAATTAGGGGTATGAGCGTTTAAGAGTTGGTCATCTCCAGTGGGCTGATAGGCAAAGAAGCGGCCACTAGTGTTGGTGCCAGAAACATTTCTCAGGTGCCGGCCGAGTTCAGCTCCACTGCTGCTGGTCTGGCTTTCGGGTAAAAAGATTGGACATTACGTACGTCCCACGTCTCGGCCGAGGGTTGGGGGTTTGTGCCTGGGGTGGGTGTCTGTAAAGTCTCTGGCGTAGGCAGCCCGAGTGCTTTGAAGAACTTCCTTGCATCCGACTGTTGCTGTATCTGGATTCTCTTCCTATCGTAGAGCACCGTTAGTTTGCGGGCGGGTCCCCAGCGGTATGCCACTGCGTGGTCCCGCAAGTGCTGATTAATGGGACATAAAGATTGTCGCCATACCATGGTGGACCTAGTCAGGTCGTTAAAGAAGGAGATGTCGCAATCTTCAAAGTGTTAAGTTGGTGTTTCGTGAACTGCTGCCTGTACCAGCTTCTTACTTCGTAGCGATTGGAAGCATATCAGCAAGTCTCTGGGAACCCAGTCTGGGGCTTTAGCTGGTTTTGGGATCCAGAAGTAACTCTCCATTGAGATTGCTTTAGCCTTAAACGATGATAGCACGCTTCTCAGCAGGCGGCGGATGTAATGAGGGACTTCTGTATCTGTGATGTCCTCAGGGACACTCCAGATCTTGAGGTTGCGCTGTCGCTTGGAATCTTGGAATGCTGCAATTCTGCCCTCCATGAGGAGATTTGCTTGTTTGAGCTTGCCCATCTCGGACTGCTGGGCATCTTGCCTGCTTTGCACAATTTCACCAGAGTCCTCGAGTGATTGCAGTCTAGCTGTGATGATCCCCAAGTCTTCCCGGACCAATGCTATGTCAGCAGCAAATGGGGCTTTAATTTACCATAGCAGGTTTTGAATGTCAGCCTTGCTTGCAGGCGTTTGTTCCAGGCTAAGGGTAGTTCTTGGTAGGCTGCAGTTGTGGAGTCACCCTGAGCAGTGGCTGCAGTTGTGGAGTCACCCTGAGCAGTGTGCTAATATCTTGGGAAGAGGAGGCCATATCCCGTCTCCTGAGTTTAGTCTTTTTCCCCATAGTGCCTGGTCATCTTTTGGGTGGTTATTGGGCAATATTACCAGGTATATGCCTTTATAAATCGGTGCTCTGTCAGGAGCTCTTTGCATGTGCGTCAGCTTGGGTCGCTGACTAGCTCCGCCCCCGGCCCATGCGACTTTTGTGCTGACTTCCACGATTATGTAACCATCAAGATATAATTCTCTACAAGAAGAACCAATTACAAACTTGTTACAGCAAATATGCACAACTAAACAATGTATTAGCACTGCAGGAATTTTGGTAGATTTTTATTTCATAAAATCAATAAGTTGTCAATCATTCAACTTCCTAAAGTATCAGTTAGTGACTTGCGAACAGCCCAGCAGGGTTAAAACAGCGATGTTTTCTTAATTTGGTAAAATTTGGTATCGTAAATCCTTTAGGTTGTGTCAGTTACTTTTTTTATTTCATTAAAAAGGCCAGAACGTAGTCCAAATCATATAGCACCTGAAACCTTGATTGATTGATCAGTATCTAGAAGAATTCTAAAATGTAGCAGTATGCATCTCAGATTATTATAATGTAGAAATGTTTCCGTCAATAAGACTCTATTTTCTGCTTTTAATTCATTCATTTATTGTAACATGATGTTTAGCATGAATCCCTTCTTTCAAGATCTCCAGAGTATTGAAAGGGAAAAAAAACTGTCAAGTATCTGAGTTACCAGGCTGAAATTTTGAATGATACATCAAATAATCTCCTTGCGGAGAACTCTGTAAATGCTGTCTTCTCTGCTAATAGGGGATTGCTTCTATATCTGACCTCTTGAGGAGGATTCTCATTGCCAGCTTTGGCAGAAAGCCAGGCAAGGAACCACTTCCTATTCTACAGAGAACTCACTATAGATAGATCATTCCGAGAAGAAAATAACTCGCAGAGAGGTGGATGTCTTTGTTCTCCACGCTCAGCTAGTGATGCTAACCAATTATAGCTGCAAGGACATCCCTTCCTTTACAAACACAGTAGCCAAATCATATGTTCTTAACTTTCTCTTTGCTAGAGAAATGTGCAGTGCACAGGAAGTCAGAGGGTTCTAATAAACAATTACGGACACTGCGGCAGGCCCAGCCTGTGATTGAAGTTAACATTTGAATGCTTTGTATAGAGATTGTAATCTCTCAGATACCATGACTAATGACTACAAATTACTCTTTTTTTGCCAGCTACCACTTCTCTTAGTTTCCAGAGTACAGTCACTGCACTGCTGGGGTTCAAAGACTATAATGTACCCCTGTGAGTAAAGCATAATAACAGTCGGGAAGTTTATTCCCGTATTTTCCAATCTTAAATGGACACTATAGTCATCAAAACAACTTTAGCGTAATGAAGCAGTTATGGTGTAATGATCATGCCCCTGCAGAGTTTTTATTATTATTATTATCGCCATTTATATAGCGCCAACAGATTCTGTAGCACTTTGCAATATTAAATTTAATGACTTTCTGTTTATGCAGCCTTACTCACATTTCCCCTGGCTATGACTCGTTTCATTTTTAATCAATGTTAACTTACTTTAGATGGTTTAGATGGTTTTAGTGCCTGCTAAATTCAACTTTAATCATACACAGGAGGCTCCTGCAGGGTCAAGAAGGTTATTAACAGAGCAGGGAATTCTAAATCAAACAGAATTGTGCAATAGAGGAAGTGTAAATATTAGATGACTCTTTACAGGAAGTGTTTAGGAAGACTGTGTGAGTCACAGGCAGGGAGGTATGCCTATGGCTGCTTAGACAAAGTGATTTAACTCCTAAATGGCAACAGTGAAACAGCAGGGGCATATTCTATACACCAAAACTACCACATTAAGCAAAAGTTTTTTTGGTGATTATAGTGTCCCTTTAAACTTAAAGAGACAATATAGTCAACAGAACATCTACAGCTTCATGTAGTTGTTCTGGTGAGTATAGTCAGTCGATGCAGGAAAAGAAAAGTCAGTGTTTACATTCTAGCCTAAGAACACCTCTACTGGCCACTCATCAGACGGCTACTAGTGTGGCTTCCTGTGGTAGTGCTACACAGTGTGCAGCATTGACATTCAGTGTCTCCATTCTCTGCATGGAGACAATGAACTTTCCCCATAGAGAGGCAATAATTTAATGCATCTCTTTGAGGAAATGCTGATTGGCCAGGGTGGCGTTTGTCTCTGCTAGACCCCGCCTCTTTTTCAGAGATGATCAGAATTGACAATCTCAGCCAATCCAATGCTTTCCTATGGGGAGGCAGATTTGGGGCGGCACCATGAAGAGCCACACGCTGGAAAAACATTAATAAATAACATTTCTAATCCCAATAAGGGGGGACGACACCGTAAATGGTGGTTACAGAAACGTTTGTGTTCGTTTGTGTTCATACGTAGTGTATTTTAATGTTAATATAAGTACATATATTAGTATTAAAATACACTTAGAATGATGATATATATATTTTATGTTGATATATATACATATAATTAGAATAATAAATAAATAAAATAAATAAAATATTTAAAAATAAAATAAATTATACATACATATGTAATCTCATTCTAACTGTATTTTGTTATTTATATATATATATATATATATATATATATATATATTGGTAACAAAATACACTTAGAATGACATTGTATATATATCTATCTATATATAAAATACAAATAACTGCAAATATTTATATATAGATAAATATATATAATTACATAAATAACTACATAAGTATACACGTAGAATTTAAATACATATATATGTATATATATTAAAATTCTACGTATATATTTAAGTAATCTTTTAACATAATTATGTGATTTAATTAAATAAAATTTGATTGACGTGCCTGACAACCCAGACAGAAAGCGCAGAGAATTTAATTCTCACGCACTATATTTAACCCTGTAATTTCCAAGACACCATAAAACCTGTACATGGGGGGTACTGTTTTTACTCGGGAGACTTTGCTGAACACAAATATTAGTGTTTCAAAATGGTAACTTGTATTACAACGATGATATATTTAGTAAAAGTGAAGCTTTTTGCAATTTTCACACATGAACAGCACTTGTACTGATATTATTGTTGTTATATGTTTTACTGTTTTGAAACACTTATGTTTGTGTTCAGTCAAGTCTCCCAAGTATAACAGTACCCCCTATGTACAGGTTTTATGGTGTTTTGGAAAGTTAGAGAGTCAAATATAAGGCTTGCATTTCATTTTTTTAACATTGAAATTTGCCAGATTGGTTACATTGCCTTTGAGAGCGTATGGTAGCCCAGGAATGAGAATAGCCCCCATGATGGCATACCATTTGCAAGAGTAGACAACCCAAGGTATTGCAAATGGGGTATGTCCAGTCATTTTTAGTAGCCACTTAGTCACAAACACTGGCCAAATATTAGTTTTTTGCTTTTTTCACACAAAAACAAATATGAACGATATCTTTGGCCAGTGTTTGTGACTAAGTGGCTACTAGAAAATGACTGGACATACCCCACTTGCAATACCTTGGGTTGTCTACATTTGCAAATGGTATACCATCATGGGGGTAATTCTCATTCCTGGGCTACCACAGGGTCTCAATGGTAACATTACTAATCTGGCAAATTTAAATTTGAAAAAACTGAAAAATGGAATGTGCTTTATTTGACCCTATAACTTTCCAAAACACAATAAAAACTGTTAATGGGGGGTACTGTTGTACTCGTGAGAATTTGCTGAATCCAAATATGTGGTTTTTGTGCAGTTAAAGCTAACAGTATTATGACATTTACAGCTAAAATGTCTACAATTTTTTTTAAAATCTTAATTTCTCACAGTTTTTTAAATTTTATTCATAATAAATTATATTTCAAATATGAATAGTTCATGAGAAATTAAAGCCCAGTTTCTCCTGAACAAAATGATATATATAATAAGTGTGGGTGCACTTAATATGAAAGAGGTGAATTACGGTTGAACAGACATATAGCTCAAATTCCTGTTTTTGTTTACATTTTGTTTTGATCAGAACGTGAACTATTGACTCCGTCCTGAAGGGGTTAAGCATTATCAGCACCAGCAGCCAGTAGATGTTTGCAATCTAAAATACAGTCAGGCATCCATGGTCAACAGATTTATTATCTGCATGTTTATCATAGTCGTCTTCACTGATATGAGTCCACTACCTACCAGGACAATTCAAAATGAATTAAAAAATATAAGGCCAATATTGCAGAACTAGAAAAATTATCTAAGTCAGCTATGCTTTCAGTTTGACTACTCTGGCCTTAAATTTGACATTTACTAAGATTTTTTTTTAACTTTAGTAAACAACCCTGTAAGTGTTTATTGTTTTGCAAATTGGAAGTACATCAAGAAAATGGGTGTATTACAATTAATTTCAATAGCAGAACAATATAAATGTTTCACTCAGCGCTTGTGCACATGCAAACATGGCTGAGACCTGCCATGGGTAGTTATAAACCCAAAGGGTGGCATTTCAATATACTATCGATGTGGCTTTGACAGGCGGGGCAGGAGGTTAGTTGCATGGAATATTAGCCCCGGGGTTAAACTGTACTTGTATGAAGAGTGTTAGACATCCATGTAGACAAGCTGACGTAAGCATGGGGCTTCAAGCAAGTAGAAGATGTCTAGAAATTAATATATGCTTACACAGAAATACCTATCAGTATGTGAATTGCTACTGATAAAAGCAAAGAAAACCTCAGACATGAGACTAATTCACCCTGCACATACATGCAGACAGGGCTCGAGTCCTGCAGGAACACGTGGGAACCCTGGGCTGGCACAAGCGACCACCAGAGCAGGGGGGAGCACAAATTCGAATCCCCTGCCTGTGGCTGGGGACCTGGATTTCTAAACTCACCTCTCTCCCTGCAGCCAGTGCAGTCAGCCGGCCTTTCCTGATGATCATAGATAAATTGTGGAACTGAACTCAAACCCTTCATCTAAGGAATCCTTGGGTGCTTGCCCGGTTCAGTCCCAGTACCAGAAGACCTAAAGTATAAGTAGAAACGTAGAAAGTAATCCAGGCACTCCAAAGTATCCCAAAAAAGGCAACTTTTAGTGGACCCACGAACCAAAAAACAACGTTTCGACCCTAAGGTCTTTGTCAAGCTTGACAAAGACCTTAGGGTCGAAACTTTGTTTTTCAGGAGAGGCCTGTAGAAAGTAATCCAGGCACTCCAAAATATCCCAAAAAAGGCAACTTTTATTGGACCCACAAACCAAAAAACAAGGTCTTTGTCAAGCTTGGCCTCTCCTGATGATGTCAGGAGGAGGGGGCGTGACTTTCACTGCTCTTCTCCCAGGACCGCTGGGGAGTCTGATAGAAGAGCAGAGGAAGTCACGCCCCCTCCGCCTGACATCATCAGGAGAGGCCGGCCGACTCCACTTGCTACTGGCTGCAGGCTCCAGATCCTGTTCCACCCTTCCTGGCCCAAAGTAAGCTTCAGGGAGGGGGGAATGCACTTTTTTTTGTCCCCTTACTCAGGCCCTGTCCACCTCCTCAGTGCCTGTACCCTTCAGCCCCTGTCCCTTTCCTCAGTCCCAGCCCCCTTTCTCAGTCCCTGTCCCTTTCCTCAGCCCCTGTCCCTCTTCCTCAGCCCCTGTCCCTCTTTCCTCAGTCCCTGTCCCTTTCCTCAGTCCCTGTCCCTTTCCTCAGTCCATGTCCCCCTTCCTCAGTCCCTGTCCCTTTCCTCAGTCCCTGTCCCCTTCCTCAGTCCCTGCCCCTTTCCTCAGTCCCTGCCCCTTTCCTCAGTCCCTGTCCCCTTCCTCAGTCCCTGCCCCTTTCCTTAGTCCCTGTCCCTTTCCTCAGTCCCTGTCCCCCTCCTCAGTCCCTGTCCCCCTCCTCAGTCCTTTTCCTCAGCCCCTGTCCCTCTTCCTCATCCCCAGTCCCTTTCCTCATCCCCTGTTACCTTCCTCGGCCCATGTCCCTCTTCCTCAGCCCTGCCCCCCTCAGCTCTGCCCCCCTCAGCCCCTGTCCCTTTCCTCAGCCCCTGTCCACTTCCTCAGTCCCTGTACCTTTCCTCAGCCTTGTCCCCCTCAGCCCCTGTCCCTCTTCCACAGCCCTGTCCCCCTAAGCCATGTCCCTCTTCCTCAGTTCTGTCCCCCTCAGTCCCTGTCCCTTTCCTCAGTCCCTGTCCCTTTCTTCAGTCATTTTCTTTAGCCCTGTCCCCTTCCTCAGCCCATGTCCCCCCTCCTAAGCTCCTGTCCCTCTTCCACAGCCCATGTCCCCCCCTCCTAAGCTCCTGTCCCTCTTCCTCAGTTCTGTCCCCCTCAGCCCCTGTCACATTACTCAGCCCTTGTTCCCCTTACTCAGCCCCTGTCCCTCTATTCAGCCCCTGTTCCCCTCCTTAGCCCTGTACCCTTACTCAGCCCCTGTGCCCCTACTCAGCCCCGTGCCCTTACTCAGCCCCTGCATATTAGCGTATAATAATATATTTTTTTGAAGGGGGGATGGAGGATCTTGGGTGAGTTCCCACACTTTTTTACCCAGGACTTGACCCCTGCATGCAGACATTTGGATCTGCTCCTAATCCCTATTTTATATATATAGGGATTAGGAGCAGATATATATATATATATATATATATATATATATATATATACACTGCTCACAAAAATAAAGGGAACACAAAAATAACACATCCTAGATCTGAATGAATAAAATATTCTTCTGAAATACTTTGTTCTTTACATGAATGTGCTGACAACAAAATCACACAAAAATTAAAAAATGGAAATCAAATTTTTCAACCCATGGAGGTCTGGATTTGGAGTCACACTCAAAATTAAAGTGGAAAAACACACTACAGGCTGATCCAACTTTGATGTAATGTCTTTAAAACAAGTCAAAATGAGGCTCAGTAGTGTGTGTGGCCTCCACGTGCCTGTATGACCTCCCTACAATGCCTCTGCATGCTCCTGATGATGTGGCAGATGGTCTCCTGAGGGATCTCCTCCCAAACCTGGACTAAAGCATCTGCCAACTCCTGGACAGTCTGTGGTGCAACGTGACGTTGGTGGATGGAGCGAGACATGATGTCCCAGATGTGCTCAATTGGATTCAAGTTTGGGGAACGGGCAGGCCAGTCCATAGCATCAATGCCTTCGTCTTGCAGAAACGGTTGACACACTCCAGCCACATGAGGTCTAGCATTGTCTTGCATTAGGAGGAACCCAGGGCCAACCGCACCAGCATATGGTCTCACAAGGGTTCTGAGGATCTCATCTCGGAACCTAATGGCAGTCAGGCTACCTCTGGCGAGCACATGGAGGGATGTGCGGCCCCCCAAAGAAATGCCATCCCACACCATTACTGACCCACTGCCAAACCGGTCATGCTGGAGGATGTTGCATGCAGCAGAACGTTCTCCACGGCGTCTCCAGACTCTGTCACGTCTGTCACATGTGCTCAGTGTGAACCTGCTTTCATCTGTGAAAAGCACAGGGCGCCAGTGGCGAATTTGCCAATCTTGGTGTTCTCTGGCAAATGCCAAACGTCCTGCATGGTGTTGGGCTGTAAGCACAACCCCAACCTGTGGCCCTCATATCACCCCCATGGAGTCTGTTTCTGACCGTTTGACCAGACACATGCACATTCTTGGACTGCTGGAGGTCATTTTGCAGGGCTCTGGCAGTGCTCCTCCTGTTCCTCCTTGCACAAAGGTGGAGGTAGCGGTCCTGCTGCTGGGTTGTTGCCCTCCTATGGCCTCCCCACGTCGCCTGATGTAATGGCCTGTCTCCTGGTAGTGCCTCCATGCTCTGGACACTACGCTGACAGACACAGCAAACCTTCTTGCCACAGCTTGCATTGATGTGCCATCCTGGATGAGCTGCACTACCTGAGCCACTTGTGTGGGTTGTAGACTCCGTCTCATGCTACCACTAGAGTGAAAGCACCGCCAGCATTCAAAAGTGACCAAAACATCAGCCAGGAAGCATAGGAACTGAGAAGTGATCTGTGGTCACCACCTGCAGAACCACTCCTTTATTGGGGGTGTCTTGCTAATTGCCTATCATTTCCATATGTTGTCTATCACATTTGCACAACAGCATATGAAATTGATTGTCACTCAGTGTTGCTTCCTAACTGGACAGTTTGATTTCAAAGAAGTGTGATTGACTTGGAGTTACATTGTGTTGTTTAAGTGTTCCCTTTATTTTTTTGAGCAGTATATATATATATTCTTGAAAACAGTGAAAACAGATAACTAAAGCAAAGTATTTAATTGAATTAGTCTACTTTTTCATCTGCTATGTCTCTGGTTACTGCAAGGATAAAACAAGAATTTCTCTCACTTCAAGGAATGAGATAATACTCTGTAAGTAACAGGATTCTGTCATAATACAGTGTAGGATGCACAGGTAAAAAAAATGGCATACAATTATTGTAATTGTTCCTCATATAATTCCACTATTTAGTGAATGTAGAAGATAATGTATTTCACTTTAGGGTCTGCCATTGTGACATTAGTAGGAAAATGGCTTAACAAGGTAGATAATATAGATAAAGATTAAAAAACAGTATGTAAATATAAAATAAAAAAAACCTCTGCAATAATAACTAGTAACGGTTCGCCAAACGGTTCACCACGGATGGCGAACATATGCGCTGTTCGGTCCGCCCCCTATTCGTCATCATTGAGTAAACTTTGACCCTGTACCTCACAGTCAGCAGACACATTCCAGCCAATCAGCAGCAGACTCTCCCTCCCAGACCCTCCCACCTCCTGGACAGCTCACTAAGAATGCAGCTTCACAATGAATGTAAAATGGATGCTGTCCAGGAGGTGGGAGGGTCTGGGAGGGAGGGTCTGCTGCTGATTGGCTGGAATGTGTCTGCTGACTGTGAGGTACAGGGTCAACGTTTACTCAATGATGACATAGGAGGCGGACCGAACAGCGCATGTGTTCGCCGTCTGTGGCGAACCGTTCGGCGAACCGTTCGGGACATCACTAATAATAACATTTTTTTTTCCAACAGGAGTTTCCCAGGAATAAGCTATTGCACAAAGGTAAAAAAAAACCAAACAAACAAACAATTAAATTATGATACAAAAACAATGAAAAAATATACACTGATCAGTAACAACATTAAAACCACTGACAGGTGAAGTGATTAACTAATTATATCATTACAATGGCACCTATCAAGAGGTGGGATATATTAGGCTGTAAGTGAACAGTCAGTTCTAGAATTTCATGTTTTGTAATCAGGAAAAGTGGGCAAGAGAAAAGATCTGATTGACTTTGATAAGGGCCAAATAGTGATGGCGGAACCAGTATTTCTTAAGCTTTTAAGGAAAAGTACCCATGCAGGTCTAAAAAAAATACCCCTGCCCTTGATAAAGTAATTTCTATTGATTTCAATTCCAAATGAAATTTGGAGACACTGACATTTAAGTAAATCCAATATTGTTTATCAAACCTGATTAAAGGTAATAAAGAATATTTTTAAAATTAATATATTATATTTTTTAAATGAATATGACATAATGTGAATATTGTGTATGTAAGGAGTAGTGTATTTTAATTATTAATATGAAGTAACAAAATAAAAATATAATAAATACACAATAGTTATACACAGAAGACCTTAAAACACACACATTTACACACAGATAGGACTGACACACACAGGGGACATTGACACACACACACAGAGGAAACTGACACACTCACTGATTTGACATATACTCACAGACACTTACTGACATGCACATATTCACTGGCAGACACACAGTCATTGACAAACATATACACATTCTCTCACACACACACTCACAAATTATTATTCATGTATTATTTTTACTTAAGTCCATCCTGCTTCCCTATCTGTGGGAGAGCTGGAGTGGATCCCGGCTACTGGCATCACCGCCGGGAGTGCAAGGGAGCAGTGGTGGAAGAGCACAGATGTGAGCACTCTCTTTTTGCCCACCTTCATTTTCCCCTCCAGAGATTTTACATTCGAGCAGAGTAGGCACCTGCTGTCCAAGTAAGTAGGCACCTACTCTGCCTTAGCACACAATTGGCCAACTCCTGGCATATCCCCTGCTTATGGTCTGCATAACCCATTGGATATGCATACCCCAGGTAGATGACTGGTCAGAGCATATCCAAACCGGCAAGTCTTGTGGGGTGTTCTCTGTATGCAGTGGTTAATACCTACCAAAAGTAGTGCAAGGAAAGACAACCAGTGAACCAGTGTCAGGGATATGGATGCCCAAGGTTCATTGATGCATATGGGGGCCAAAGGTTAGCGCACCTGGTCCGTTCAGACAGAGAAGCTACTGTAACTCAAATTGCTGAAAAACTTAATTCTGGCCATGATAGAAAGGTGTCAAAACACACAGTGCCTCACAGTTTGCTGGGGTGCATAGCCACAGACCGGACCAAGTGCCCATGATGACCTCTGTCCACTGCCAAAAGTGGCTTCAATGAAGACGGAAGCCAGAACTGGACCATGGAGCAATGAAAAACAGTTGTTTTTTTGGTGTATTATGTTTTCTTTAAGATAAGGTGGATGGCCATTGGATGACAGCAGGATAGAAAGAAGGCAGACCAGCAAGGCAGTGTTAATATTTGGGCAATGTTCTGCTGGGAAACCTTGGGTCCTAGCATTATTGAGGATGTTACTTTGACATGAACCACCTACCTAAAGATTCTTGCAGACCATGTTTATCCCTTCATGACAATGGTGTCACCTGATGGCATTTTTCTGCTGTAAATCTCTCTCTGAAGCCTTTGAGGGAGTGCCCTGTTTCAGAGTTTGTTGCTACATTTCTTTTTGCTCAGTTATTTAGCTCTTACCGTTTGCTTTGAACTTTTACTACAAACTAAATGTATCAAAAACTCAGGATATGGTAGTGGATATAGAGGAGTCTGTGCTGTCTTCCCTTAAGAGACTTCAGCTTTGATTGAAGGATTGATTATATTACATTCTTGTGTATACAACTGTCTAAAAACTTGAAAGATGTGTTAGATTTCAAAGATCTTGGTACAGTTAATTCTTTGCTTGGTTTGGAAGATTTTCTGTGATATAGTTGTTCTTCCTTATAACTGAAACTCCAATACCTTCTATGCACGCTACAAATTCCATTACCTAATTTGTTTCTCTGTAGCTTACACCATTTGCTGATCAATGTCATTTGGGACAAAAAAACAGGATAGAGTAGCCTTCAAATCCGTCAAAGACCAACTGAAGAGGGTGGTTTGGCTGTTACCAATCTCTGGGCATATTCCATCACGGCTCTTATTAGCTCGGTGACGTCTTTACATCTTTCCCGGAAAGTACTCAGTGAGTGGCCATGGTGTCATACTAGACATGTTCTGAACGTCTGAACTATGTGTTTTGGCTCCCAGACAATATAAGACTTCACATGCCCCACATACTCCCAACTACAGCTTATATCTTACATTTTTGGGATGTGATATGTCTTTCTGTGTATGGACCCCTCGCACTAGCTACCTTTCTGTATAGTATCCATATGGGTTTAAAATTCCTTCAACCACACACTATGGATAAGACAAGGCTGCATTCATTTATACCAGATTTATGAGGATCCAGAGTTCTCTTTTCTTATTTACAATTTAAATCACTTTTATCTAAAATGCCACGGAACCCTATATACACCAAGTGTGACTCTTCTCTTTCTTCTTTTGAGAAGTTTTGTCTGCTGATGAACCCAAATAAGAAAATGTTCTCTATTGGTTATGATTATGCAAACAGGAAGGAGTCCACAGGCACTCTTGGATTTGTGCAGGAATGGCATAAAGATTCAGGTAATACTGTAGATCAAGAAAGGTGGGATGGAGCCTTTACTGTTTTAAGAAGGATTCACAGTTAGTGCCTCCTACCAAGACCTGATAGGTAAAATTCGATACACATGGTACATGGTGCCTGCCAGGTTATCATATATTTTCTTAAATAGTCCTAATACATGTTGGAGATGCCACAAAGCAGTTAGGACAATGCTCCATATATGGTGGACATGCCCCTTAATTTAAAAATATTGCTTAATGGTTGGAGGTATAATATATTCAGTACTCCTTATGAATTTCCACCCTTAACCAGAAACATGCTCACTATTTATGTGGCAAACAGAGATGTCAAAAACATAAAAATATGTTCCAAGTTCTAATCGCAGCCAATTTCCTAACCCCTAGAGCATGGAAATCAACCTCTGGTCCTATCTGATAGGGTAGATTATCCACCATTTAAAAAAAAAAAAAAAAGATAATTTGAAACAATGGCAAATAAACAGATTACACAAAGGTCAATCTCCAGGGTGGCTAAATGGACTTGTTCCTGGACAAAAGAGAATGTAGCTCTGACTGAGAAAGATAATATGTTGTTCTCGATTATACTCCAATGCCCTAGTAAATATGTAATAAAAAAGGGGCAAAGATTGCTCTATAGGCGGCACCCATGACACACACAAGGTCACGAGACCATCAGAAATAATGTGAAGAAAATCCTCCTGGTGTGTACCCCTCCCCATTCCCTTTATAATTTACCAACAATGTTCTGTTCAAACTTGTTTTGTTCTACTTTCTCTTATAGAAACACTTTCTATCAATTAGTTGCACGCCATTAAGTGGAATCCGTACTGAAGTTGTCCACAGGTTGCTTTGCACTGATTTCTTTAATTGCTCTGATTTATGTAATCAGATTTGCTAATAATATGTGCAAAGGTTAAGGTTATTATTATGAGGTGCTATACATACAGTTAGCACTCAACTGTAATTTAATATTGGATTGTTTTACCTATTAATTCATACATGTTGAATGTGTATGTTGTTATCCAAGCGAGCGGATCCTGTGTCTTAATTGCCTTCCCAAATGGATGTCTAAATTTCTGATCTATAGTTAGTAATGTTGATGTATTTGGGGCTGATTTTCCATGTTCTATGTAAAACGTTTTAAAAACGCAATAGAAATTGTCAAATTAAAAAAAAAGAAAAAAGAATTGAACCAGTCGACACAGATCCTCAGTTCATTCAGTTTTATGATTATTATAATTTGTGTATGTGTGTTTAGTGTGTAGGTATACAGTATATATTAAACTTTAAAATCTGCAAGTCACCTTTTGTGTCTTTTGACTTATTTGCCATTTTTCCTGTCTTTAATTTATTCCCGCGCTTCATGTATTTTGTTCCTGCTCCTTTCGCTAGCTAGCAGCATACCCATAATATGCATTCGTTATTTTTTATGCCAGAAATTTACATAAGTTTCATTGTGTGGTTCTGTTAATTTCTATAATGGAGGCTTGCCAATACATAGAATTTGGACAAGGCACAAAATTTCCTCTCACAACTAGACACTGGTGAGACCGGGCAAGTAGAAGTTCACCCTTGGTGAGTGTGCCATGCACCCTCCAGGCTTTCAGTGGCAAGTAACATTTAAGGCCTCGCTACCTATAGATGTTTTTTAAGATTTTATAAAAAAGTTAAAGGAACAGCTTTATACTTGGAAAAAAGCTGCAAGATCATTCCACGCTGATACAAAGCTTTTAGAGCCTGGGGAGCACCAGAGAGCACCAGTGATACCACTTGTGTTGTTGGGGACATGTAAGCCCATCCTGTGTAGACATGTCATCCTCGGGCAACCCAACAAGGCAGCTTACCAGGGCTTCCTGTACAGAGTACTGCTGAATCACTCCTGTTTGGGCAGAAAAGCTCAAGGATTCACAAAGCTCTAAGCACTTATTATACAAGCTTCTATCGTGTCCACAGAAGCGTGATACCAGGAAAAAAAATTATTGATGGTCCCGTTGTATCTGGGATAACAGGGTCACTCGGAACTTAAAATAAATCCAGGTTCTAAACAGGTTGAGACTGTTACCAGTCCCATCAGAGATCTGTCAGGTTTGACACAGCTGGAAATATGAAGGGTTAATATTTTATTATTATTATGATTTATATGATTATTATATTATGATTTATATAGCGCCAACAGATTCCGTAGCGCTTTCCAATATTATTAGAGGGGGGATTTGACTATAAATAGGACAATTACAAGAAAACTTACAGAAACGAAGGGTTGAAGAGGGCCCTGCTCAAACGAGCTTACAGTCTATAGGAGATGGGGTGTAAAACACAACATGACAGGAAATAGCAATCAAATAAGGTGGGAGTGAAGCAGAGCTGGAGGAGAGAGTAGAGTGCTGTCCTTTAGGAGAGAGCAAGAGACAGGTATGTGCAGGGGGGACTGACAGGTCGGGCAGATCGGTCATGGACCGAGGGCCCGAGGCAGTCAGGGGCCCAGCAGCACAGTCATGCTCTGGCTGAGGAGATCAGAGATCTCAGCCAGAACAACATGCTTTTTTCATTATTTCAATGATATGCTGCAGAGCCCCCGCAGCATATCACTCTGTAGTTAACCCCCTTCCTCCCTCACCCGTTTCTCCTTTCTCAGGGAGACCCGGCAGTGAGTATTCAGTTCTTGCTGCCAGGTCTCCAGCCTTGCGGTGCTGTGTGAGGAGGAAGAGGAGGAAGAGCCTTGCCTGAAGAGGAGCTGCAGCAGCCTGGCTGACAGCACAGGTAAGCTTCTTATAATTATTTTCTGCAAATCCTCATTCAGCTGAGCACCACCTGCAGTCTCCCTGCACCCATCACAGCCCCCCAGTACCCACCTCTGCTCCCACCTTAGCCCCCCAGTACCCACCTCAGACCCCCAGCTCCCACCTCAGCCCCCCAGTACCCACCTCAGCCACCCAGTACCCACCTCAGACCCCCAGCTCCACCTCCAGCCCCGGTGTGCACCCACCTCAGCCCAGTACCCACCTCAGACCCCCCAGGCTCCACCTCCAGCCCCGGTGCGCGCCTCCATTTTGGCCAGTGCACACCCTCCTCTGCTCCCTGCAGTGCCACCTCCTGTATCCCTGCCAGCCCCAGTGCCCACCATGTAGCCCCCAGGCTCACCCTCGGCCCCCAGTTTCCACACCTCAGCCCCAGTGCCCACCTCAGGCCCTGTTACTGTACCCACCTCTGCTCACTTCCAGCCCCTGTTGCCCATCAGCCCTCAGTGCCACCCCCTCCAGACCCCTGCTGCTCACCACCTCTGAGCCCTAGGGCCACCTCAGCCCCAGTGCCCCACCCCTCAGCCCCAGTGCCCCAGTACTCCCACCTGGCCCCCAGTAACCACCCCTCTGCTCCTACCTCAGTCCCCTGTACCACCACTGGCCCCCCCAGCTCCTGCCTCAGGCTCCTCAGCCCCAGTGCCACCCCTCAGCCCCAGTGTGCCCACACCTCAGCCCCCCCCAGCCACCCACCCCTCAGCTCCTCCTCCACCACCCATCTCCCTTGCACCCACCTCAGCTCCCTGCTCCCCTCAGCTTCCCCCCCTGCTTGCACCCCCCTCCTGAGCCCCCCAGCTCCCACCTCCAGCCCCGGTACCCGCACCTCAGCCTGAGTGCCCACCTCTGCTACCTCAGCCCCACTGTGCACCCCACCTCTGCTCCTACTTCCCACGGGCCCCTGTGTACCCCACACCTCAGCCTGTTCCACCTCAGCCCCTGTGCCCACCCAGTACCCACCTCTGCTCCCTGTACCCACCTCAGCCCCCCTGTACCCACCTCAGCTCCTCCTCCACACACCACATCTCCCCTTGCACTCACCTCAGCTCCCTGTCTCCCTGCACTCACCTCAGCCCCCCTGTACTAACCACAGCTCCCCCTCCACACACCACATCTCCCCTTGCACCCACCTCAGCTCCCTGTCTCCCTGCACCCACCTCAGCCCCCCTGTACTAACCACAGCTACCCCTGCACCTACCTCAGTTCCCATGCATTTACCTCAGCCACCATTCCTCATTACACTCAGCCCAGGATCTACCTGTCCCTGTACCCACCTATTTCCCTATGCACCCACCGCAGCCCCTATGCCACCTCCACCTACCATAGCTCCTATGCCTTCCAGTACCAACCACAGCCACTATGTCCCTCCCTGTGCCCACTACAGCCTCTATGTCCATCCTGTGCCCACAACAGCCCCTTGTCTACCCGCACCCACCACAGCTCCTTCTGCACACATCACATCTCCCGCTGCACCTACCTCAGCTCTCCCTTTACCCACTTTAGCCTCCTGTCTCCCTGCACCAACCTCAGCCCCCCTGCACCAACCACAGCTCCCCTTGCACCCACCTCAGCCCTGTCTGAATCCACCACAGCTGCTCCTGCACCCACCTCATTCCCCCCTTCACTCACCTCAGCCACCATTCCTCCCAACACTCACCCCAGGATCTACCTATCCATGTTCCCACCACATCACTTCTGCCACCTCCAACTACCAGTCCCTATCCCTTTCAGTACCCACCACAGCTCCTATGTCCCCTCTTGCGCTCACCACAACCTCTATGCCCGACCTCATACTCTGTCCAGTCCCACCTAAGTCCCTGAGCCTCCCTGTGCCCACCTCAGTCCCGGTGCCTCACAGTGCCCACCACAGCCCCTGTGCCTCCCTGCACCTATTTCAGCATCTATCCCCCCACGCACACACTACAGCCACTATCCAACTTATACACAGTAGAGCCTCTATTATCCAAACACGCACACACTACAGCCCCAGTAACCACCAGATGCCTACTACAGATTCTATCCCACAGACACTTCAACACAGCCAGCCATCTCCACTCACATAATGCACTGCAAATCGCCCCATTCACACATGCAAAAACCCACAAGGAGCCTCACTGTATAGACACAGTCCCACAAGCAGCATCCCCACACATACAAAACCACATGCTGCCTCCCTACACATACACATCACAAACAGCATACCCACCATTGCAATACTGCACACAGCCTCCACACACACATCACTTATATAGCACCAACATGTTCTGCAGTGCTGTACAATAGGTAAAACAAGAGAAACGATTAATCTAACACAACACTTTGACATACAGGAACACAACATCACTAGCAACATCCCCACACACGCAACCCCACAAGTAGACTCCAAACACATGTGGCTACTTGTATGGTTGTACATGTGGGGTTGCTGCTTGTGATTGCCTCAGCAAAATCAGTGGAAGTGTGTTATTAAATTTGCTTTATTTCTTTAATTTCAAGGGACACTATAGTCACCCAGACCACTTCAGCTCAATGAAGTGGTCTGGGGGCCAGGTCCCTCAGGTTTTAACCCTTCAGATGCAAATATAGCAGTTTCAGAGAAACTGCTATGTTTACATTTGGGGATAATCCAGCCCCTAGTGGCTGTCTTCCGGACAGCCACTAGAGGCGCATCTGTGACGCTAGGGCGCATTCTGCCTCCATCACGCAGAGCGTCCATAGGAAAGCATTGAGAAATGCTTTCCTATGGATACTTTGAATGCGCGCACGGCTCTGCCACGCATGTGCATTCGGATCCGCTGACGTCACACGGGGGAGGAGAGGTCACCAGCGCCGAGAGAGCCCAGCGCTGGATTAAGGTAAGTGGCTGAATTGGGTTTTAACCCCTTCAGCGCCACGGGAGGGGGACCCTGAGGGTGGGTGATCTGGCCATTTTTGTGGGCTCTGCTAGTGTGGGAGTCAGGGCTGTGTGGCTCTCACACAGCCATTCTGTGTGCTGGGCAGCCTACACATAATTTATGTGTAAAAGCAGCAGAAAGAAGGGGGAGAAGAGTAGCAGGGGACCAGAAAACCTTGTACCAGGACCAAGGGGGGGGGGGGCCCTTGATCATCCACTGCCTGAGGGCCCTGTGAGTGGTCAGTCCACCCCTGGGTATATGAGGTAGAGGTTAGTCTGGGAGGCCATAGGCTTTCCTAAAGAAATGAGTCTTAAGGTACTTCTTAAATGATTGAAGACTAGGGGAGAGTCTAATGGTGGTAGGCAGGCTATTCCATAGGAAGGGAGCAGCCCGCGAAAAGTCCTGCAAGCGTGAGTTGGCCGTACGGGTACGAGCAGCGGACAGAAGAAGGTCACGGGCAGAGCACAGAGACCGAGAAGGGGCATACCTATGGATCTGTGAGGAGATATAAGAGGGGCTAAGATTATTCAGTGCTTATACATATACATTTGTTAGACATAGATTTTATAGTTTCCAAAACTGAGTCAGCAATATTCCTGAAAATATTGACATATATGGGCATTTATAAAGTGTACTTTCCTACACAGATTGCCTAGAACATCTACGTACGTGTTTATGCTGTATAACACCGTGTATGGTGTTACTGGCACCTGCAGAGCTGTCTAGCTACGTCACCGTATGAAACAAGGCTCACTCTCAGGAGATGCTGCATGTTGTTCTTTTTTGCTTTTCTCTGTCTGATGGAGAGCTGCATGACACAAACGGCACTGACAGCCGTGAAATCCCCTGACCAGCCAGTCGTCCTACACTAGGTATTTATATTGGCTCCGGTAGGCAATGCCACTACCACTGACATCTGTGACCAGTTTACATTATTCCCTTGGCTGCAAAAAGACTTCCATATCCTCAATTTCAGATGAAAACTTTTACCTTCTGTTGTTGAATGTAAGAAACAAACAAACACACAGGGGGAGGAGGTGTTTCCAGGGAAATGACTGGTACCTGGACTGTAATCAAGCCATCACTATTGCAGTTCACTGCAGCATGTATGAAATATTAAGAAACACACTTACACAGGTTCCTCTGTTTTAGTCCTTTCAAAAACGTTTTGTAAAAAATTAATGGTTGTAAGTACTCTATTCTAAGATGGCACTGAGAAATAGCACAAGAGTATACAGAATTCTACAGAATGTTGTTCAATCAGATATTGCAATTTGCCAAAAGAAAAAGATTCTGATAGTAGGTATTAATTAACTAATTATGCAGTTTTTTCATTGGGGGCATATCTAAAAACAGCTTATGAAAGCTACAGATTTCATGTCTGCAGCCTTTCTAAGCCCTCCCCTTCTAACCCTCGCACCCCTCCCCCATACTTTCTGTGGCTGTCCAATCACAGACTTCCCAATGCTGCTCAGTTTATCTCCACAGTGCTCTGGTGGGGGATGTAATAAAGTTAATTTATAAAAGCCTCAATTACTATTATCTCAACTTTTTGTAAATGCAAAAGAAAAAAACAGAACACAGAGCAAACTGTGTTGCTTAAGAAGTCAGTAGTGTCCCTTTAAATAAAGGTACAATTTAAAAAAATTGAATAAAACCAATGTTATTAATGGAGTGGTAGTATTCCTTTTCATAGAGTTATTCACTAAAATATGAAATGTTGGGAGGTCAAAGTGTAAACAAAATTAATTTTAAATATTATGATAAAACCAGACTGAAGAAATATACATTATATTTTACACAAGCTGTGCTTTTCTTTGGCTATGTCAGCCTCAATATTACATTCAATTGAATAATTCCCAACCATTCACACCTTGGTGATTAACCTTGTCTGACATAAGATCCAAGTCTGCCAACATTGGCATAATTAGCATGTTTACTTCTCTGAGTTACACTGTAAGATATTTTCATTGATTGAGGAACATTAAATGGGGTAGGAAGGGTGTTAAAAGAAATCTCCAAGCAACATACCCACTACATTTCCCCCCCCACTCCCAATACTATGTAATCACACCATTTTAGACCAGTTTGACATCTTACCTGGAGTCTGCAAGATGCTGTTCCCTGCCTCTACAAGAACTACAGAGGAGCCAGAAGCTTTCTATCTGAGCTAAACCTGGGTGTTTAGGTCTGTGTTTGCTCAGCCAATGGCTTAGTTCTGCGTGGGACCTAATGAAAGATTCGAAGGAGTAGCTACCAGTTCTATTGTAGCTGTAGGGGGGGTGGACCCCTGGCAGGAAGTCAAACCATTCTAAAATGTTTTGACTATTTATAATAGTGGGGTGCCAGTTATTCCTGGCACCGTAATAACTATTGCACACTGTAGTGGTTGTGGTGCTTGGAGTGTTCCTTTAATGCAGTGAACAGAATGGGTGTTGCTTGAACAAAGTCAATACAAATGTCAAGATTACAAACAAAACGGTCAGTTGCTCCAATAAATACCAGAAGACGTAAGCTTTGGTTTCCCTTTGATTGTGAGAATTTGGACTTTTACCTCAGATTCTTGGTGTGAAAGGGTATATTCTGAGAGGAAAATGTCTGGAGATAACAGACAGATAACACACAATCCTCACAGAAGTCAAGATTCTATGAATGTATTTTTATACAATCACTCAAGTGGCGTTTTGTTATTCGCATATGATAAGTGAAACTCCTCCTTCAAATCTGGTAACTTCATGAAGAACCGATTTAGATCTAGCCAGCTCGATTCTAAATATGGACAGTGATTACTGACAATTTGTTGAATACATGTTAATATATGTTAATTAGTCTTAAACCGGACTTCTGTTTGAAAAGGGTCTCTGTGTCAGCATGTGTGATAAGTTCCCAAGTAATTAGTATATCAAACAGTATTTTATGAAATGATTCATTTTAATAAATGCTGTTATCTTTATGAGACCATTTATTAGTTGTTATGTCTTCTGTAGCCCTCCATCAGGCTTCTCTGACGCACCTGTGATGCATTTTTCATTCTTAAAGTAGACATATGGCAACGTTATTACCTGGGCAACAAATAATAAGTGTCTGAGTAGTGATGATACAATGTGTGCCCCTCCCCCTTCTGCTTTATATTATATCTCTGTTATTTATCATCTTATAGTATTTGAAGATTAGATTGCTGTTAATTCTAGTATTCTAGAAGGTAGGAAGGTAGGAAAGACTATTAAAAACAAAAAACAAACAATAAGCGTGTCAGAAAATGCAGACGGTGTCCAAACTACTCAGAGGGAATGGACAAAAAGCACTGTCAGCCCTTATACATTTCTCCCTTTCTCAATAAGGGTCCTACGGCAGATATAACTCAAAAGCCTCGTTCTCTATATAGAGATTTGTCACGGATAATCTTTTCCCCTTAATACACTGCTCCCCTGTGACTCAGAATCACCAACGCGCCTGTTGCTATGACAACTTCTCAATAAGTTCTTCCCGTACTGCTGATGGACAGAGAGAGCTTTCATTTTTAACCAGTTCACTGCTACGGCATTCGCTGTATTTCACTGCGAACGAAATCATGAATCTTCTTTTTTCAGAACGACATGTTCATAAATGTCTTATGGATTTATTGTTACTTATGGATTAATTACTTGTACAGTGGTGTTTGGATTTATCCCAGCTTTCGGTTAGCCTTAGATTCATACAAATTTCTTTACAATTCAGGATTGCATGACATAACACATTCTGTGCATTGACAACTTCCAGAAGCTTTTCACTTCAAGAGCTTCCCCTAGAGGTCATATAATTTACTGCGATAGCATTTCTCTTTAACAGAAACAAAATAACTGTATCCTAATAACACAACAATTAAATTAAATACGTAACAAGCAACAGATAAAACGATATGTCACCAAATGCATTAACTTGTTCAATACTACACAACCTTTTAAATAAACTAGCTTTTTTTATTTTTCACTTTGCAGTTCATTGACATTTACTGCTACCTTATTTCATTGTGCAATATTTTACAGAATTTGTATTTCTTTAATATTATGTTTGAGTGTCGGATTTGACTCTAAGAGTGTGCGTTTTCTTATCACTGGTATATTGCCATCTAATATCCAAATATCACCTGCATCCGCCCCTTTCTCCAGCAAGATGCTGCCAAGGAGCTTATTCGTGCTCTTATAATCTCTCACATTGATTCCTGTTATTTCCCCCTAGCCCATCTTACATTTCTTCCCTGATTCATAGGTATGCCTCTTCTCAGTCTCTCCGCTCTGCTGGTGACCTTCTCCTGTCTGCTGCTTGCACCCTTACTGATAACTCGCGCTTGCAGAAATGCTTATGGACTCCCAGTGTAACTTATCTATACTTATCCAAATCTGTCTCTTGCTCTCCGAAAGAGTCATACTCCACTCTCACCTCGAGCTCTGCTACTTTCCCACCTTGTTTGGTGGCTGTCACCCTTGCTGCCTTGTGTATTTGTACCCCACCTCCTGTAGACTGTAAGCTCGTTTGAGCAGGGTCCTCATCTACCTATTGTTCCCGTGTCACTGTGTAATTGTCTCATTTATTGTAAATCCCCCCCCCCCCTTCATAATATTGTAAAATGCTGCAGAATTAGTTGGCGGAATTAATTGGCGCTATATAAATATCAATAATATTAATAATAATAATCTGCTTCCATAGCAGCCAGCTCTGTTGTGGTTGTTGGGTGTCTACAGTTGTGTCTATGTAACTCCTTGTTTTATTCTGGTAAGATGACTAAGTTTTGCTTTTTGAAGTTTTTTTCCACTGGTTGTATCCGTATAGTTTCCAGGCCAGAGCTATTCAATACAGGTTTTCTATAACTGCATTCATTGTATTTTTTTGAGACCTGATCAACTAGCTTAAATTTTAGTAGACTGGAAACAGAAACTTTATTGGAGATTGCTTAACAAGATCTGTGTCAGGATCTTACGCAATCCTATACATTTATATACCTGCATGGTTATTTTGTGTTTTGCATGTTTTATAGCGGATTGTGTGTCCTCCTTACTCACTGAGTACCCTAGAGATTAACTGTGACGAGATTAAAATGGTTGGTTTCGTTTTTTTAAATCACTGGTTTGTATCTGGCCTAATTCTTAAAATTTAAAAAATAGTCAACAGTTATTAAAAACTCAACATTCTTACTAGTGTGTCTATGCCAACCGTCACCAGAATAGGATAAAATAAATTAACCATGGGGCATTCTGGCTATGTATGTGCCATGGTGCAGCAGTTCTCTGATGCCGATGGGTGCCAGGGAGGTTTGTCAGGCTGGTACTGTGTGGCTCCCTATCAGACTGGCACCCAGGGGTAACTTCCTTCTATGTTCCCTTACTGCGCCACTGACTTACATCGAACGTCTTTGTGGAATAATTAATTATTTAGTTTGTTTTCCAATGTCTGGCATTTCCCTAGGAATGTTCTTAGCTGTTTGTTCATTTGAGAACTTATCTTTCTGTATCAGTATGTAAAAAAAAAACCAAAAACCCACAGAGCTACTGTATTGTGTATTTTCTCAGACCCTAATGTATTAATGCTTTTATTGCACATCATCAGCACCTGGCCTGTAGGATGTATAACTGCATTCTTGGTAACAGATGACAACATTCCGATTTATTCCGCAATACAGTTGAATCTTAAAAGTGCTTTCTAGCCTTATAGCTGCGGAGAGTGCTTCGATGTACAACTGCATCCATATTCAATCTTCACAACTATCTTACAATGTCGTCTTTCACTGCATCCACGATCATTTCAGCTTTTCTGCTAAGCATTGTGCTGAGAAATAATTTTGTACCAGAGTCTCTACAAGTTCCTTTCGTGTCCTACATAATCCATTTAGTTGTCCTATAGAACACCGTTAATCACAGCACAGATCACAAAACAACTGACATTAAGTAATTAAGTTTACACTGGCAGCATATCAAGTCTACATACACCTAGACACTTTCAAGAGCTGTTCGACAAAATTGAGAATTTAGTGTCCGAAAAAAATGGTGCCTTAGCAGCCCGGTTGATTTCTACGAGGAAGGCGCTGACCCCTTTGCAAGAAAACTTGCAGTAATGCGTGCTTAAAATGAATTCAGTGTGCTGAGACATTACGCTGTGTAAATAAAATATGTAGGTTTAAATATTTCATTAAAGTCCTATATAAATTCCTGGCATGGTCTAGCTAGCCCCTTTGTCATGTGTTCAAAATATCAGTAAAAGCAATATCTCCTCTTTGGCATTTAAATTAGTAGGATCTGACACTTTATATAGATATATTTTATGGGAAGGTTTAGAAGAATTGCATGGAAATAGCAGTGTAAATGAAAGATCGTACCAAGAAAACTGTTCAATATGAAGGTGTCTGAGGGAGGAGACTTAGCGAAACATCTGGATGAAATGTCAGAATTACAGATTATTTAGATTCTATTGGAAAGAAATATGATGAAGAGGGCAAAGTGATTCTGATTTTATCAAGTCTTTCAGAAAAGTTCCAATTCATTAATTCATGCACTAGAAACTAGGGAGAATCTTGATTTTCGGAATGACCCAACTAAGCCCTTAATTTAAGAGAGAAAAATTCTGGAGGAGGAGTCTGGCATCCTTAAAACTAAAGCTGAGATGTATGCACATATACACTGCCACACATAAACAGATACACATACACACATCAATACGCACATAGATAAAAACAATGAAATACATATATTATTATTTCATTATTTATATAGCGCCACCAGATTCTCTAGCACTGTACAATGGGATAGACACACAGATACACCGACTGGCACACATGCAGATATACAGACACACACACAGGTACACACACACAGTGACCCACATACAGACACACTGATACACACACTGACCCACATAAAAATACACAAATGCACACACTTATACACATGCAGATTCACAAATACACAGATACATATACTGACACACATACACTACACACACACACACACAGAAACAGACACTGACACACATATACACAATGACAAGCATACAGACACACAGAACACACAATGAAACACAGACATACAGACATACTGGTCCAAATTTTAGATCTAATTGCATAAGCCATTCAAGGGGCCACCTGAGCGTGCAGTCCCCCAGTACAGCTGCACCAGCAATAATTCCACCACTGGGTAGGCCTGTTTTCCACTCTGAACCCAACCCATTGACGGCAGATGGGAGCACTACCTGCCTCACTTCCCCTACTAATAGTAAAGGAGTCCCTATAAACGAAATACCTGTAAAATACTTAGAATTAGATATCTCCTTTTCTTCAGCCCCAAAAAATGGCAGAAATAAATCTATAATGTTGTGCCAGATTGAAAAAAAGGATACATGCAGAATAAACTCAGTCAATATGAAACAAAAAACGATCTTCACCCCGAGAGAGCTCCAGGCAGATTGGGCTCACAGGGCAGGGAGAGTCTTATAAAGACTTTCCTACACAATGCAATTTGAGTCAGAGCACTTAAGCCATGCAATCAGAGAGCTCTGATAGGTAAATCTCGAGACTTACCTATTACTATTGAGATTTACCTGTCAGAGTGCTCTGATTCAAATTGCAGGCGGGGATATCATTAACATTTTCATGCCCTATTTTCATTTCCTGGACACTTGGGCCCTCACTCATTCATTCTTCAAAAGAGAAACCCCACACAGTCCCCTATTTGTTACGGATGTTCACTGCCCAAAATATTTTTTTTAAAGAATGGTTTGAAAATTCCCCTCCGTTCAACCTAACAACACTTATATGTTTTTAGTTAGATTTATTGAGAGGGGATGTTTAGCCACTGATATCTGATGTAATCAGCACAAAGTGCATTTTTTCATTAGATGTTAGTCCGTGTGTTGCTACAGCAGGTGTGAGATCAACCCTAAGAGAAATAAATCATTAATGTCCAAGAATTAACCAATTTAGCATGCATATGTGCTTCCAGTGAACGTTAACATGCCTGCAGGCAGTGAAACTGAATCAGTTCAGTAAACAAAAAAGCCTATTTATTTTGGTTTCCATGGGGATTTAAAAAAAAACTTTTTTTCCTCTAAGTACAATTTATTAATTATTACCGCTGTGCTACAATATTGTGAAAGAAGAGTTGAAAAGATTAGTGTTTATTTACAGCGATTAACCAAAATCAGTAGCTTTTGCACTTTTGGGAAATTGAATCACATAATAGAGAGCTGGAAGTGTATCAGATAAATAATATTGATGTTTATTTATTGTTATCAAGGCTAGCAGTTTGTTCTACAACATGCAGACACTACTTAAGAAATACAAATTGGTGATGTTACAAGATTAAAGGCACTGCAACAACAGGAGAAGACGATGGCCCTAAATTATAAATGTTTATTGGAGACGTAGAATGCAATAAATACTGACCATTAAATTGTTTTATCTTTTTGGCACTAATGGCTTAGGGGTATGTGCTGTGCCAATATGAACAAATATATTTGGCTTCTGACCAAGATATTGCCACATATGCCATTAGACTTGCTTTGTGAGTCATTCTGTTGCATGACAGGTAGCCTTATCTGCTGCTCTGCACACCTCTCACCTTGACATTTCAGAAGATGCAAACCATTATAATCACGCACTAACAGCCTCTATCCACCGCCTACACAAGTGTCTGCCAGGGAACCTCCGTCAAGTAAAGCCACTGTTAAATCGCTTCTATACAGAAATCTTCCTAAATCCTAGCAAAACAATCAGGTGCACAGACCTTTAACAGTGGAAAAGAGATAAGTAGTGTTCAGGAATAAAATAAATATGTGACATTATGGTTGGATTAAAAAAAAAAATCAAAGAAATGTTATCAGTTACATAACTTATGATATATATTTTAATAGACATGATTTTCCTTATGACACAGAAACAAACTTTTTGGGGGGCGTGGCTTGAATGCAGAGCAGAATGGCGGTGTTTTAGAGAGGCTCCGCTCTGATAATCTTGTAAACCGCAAAAGCTGCACCAAAGCGCAGCCGCACAGAGACTTACTAAATTGAGATCAGGAGCAGCATGAGCAGCCAACCGTCACACAAAAAGAAGACTAAAAGCAAAGAAGCCTCAGAGGTGTTGATCTTCGCCCCAGCGTGTGGGTCACGAACTGCGAGCCAATATAGCTCCTGAGAAGGTCAACGGTGCTCTGATTCAAAATAATTCTCTCCTGTGATCCCAACATAGTTCTCAGAGGATTCTGAATATATCCTCCATCAAATAGGTGAGCTTTAAAACTTAGCTGGCACAGGAAATTGCTAAAAGGTCCAAGGAGGTAAGGGAGGAGATAAGGGCTCTAGGGTAGCGAACAGCAGAAATAAAAAATAGAGTGGACAAACTAGTGGAAGCTTATAATGGAGTGATGGACTGAACCAGGATCCTACAGACAAGGGTTCTCAAATCAGAGGCAGGGATGGAGGACATTTCCAATCAGGAACAACCTGCGTCTGAGAGGCCTACCAGAGCAGATGAGCAGATGGGGGAAGTTGACCTGCAGGAGCTTGTTTTGAAGGTTTTAAAGTCTTCAGCACCTGAAATATCGAACCCACTCTGGAACAGGGTACAACCTTGCAATGTTATCATCAAATTCCAGATTAAGAAAACAGGCCTCAGACAAAGCAGTTCAACTACTCTCAAATATCAAGGTTCACTGGTGCAAGTGTACCAGGACCTGTGCCCAACCACCCTACAAAAGAGGAGACTCTGGAAGACAGTAGCAGATCTGTTAAGGGAGCACCATGTCCATTTCGCCTGGGGACACCCCTTTAAAATATTGGCGTTCTACAGAGGCAAGACTGCCATCATGCAACAATCCTTGCACCCACGATGGTTTCTTCCTATTTCCATTGAATCCAGTGACACAAGCTCTGTGGGCATGGCTATCTTAAATCCTCTTTGGTCAGAATACTTAACTGCCAAGATCACGCACAATTTAGTGCACCTAGTTCAGACTAGAGTGCATTCCTAAGACACTTGGCACTTACGCAAGAAGTCAGGATTTGTGAACATACACCAACTCACGATTATCTGCAGTTTTTGGTTGGATAAGCGTTTCTTCTGATCACAGATGAGTGAAAGATGGTTGGCCCCATGCAGCAAGGGTTGGCTAGGAAATGCACTTTGAAATAATACATGTAAGCAATTTTTAATAAAAAAAATTGATGACAGTTTTCCTTTAACAAATGCCCTGGTTTTATAAAATGGACAGGTGATCATTAATGTTCATTATAACAAGTTAATACTGTGTTAATATATTAATACCAGACTAAGCATGATGAGAACTTGTTGGTGGAAACTTGCATGTCAGATAATGTCTCATCCTGATGATCACCACTCTGTCTGGCACTGATGAATTTAAAGCTGATTGAACAGCATGTGCTCTCTCGCTTAAGTGCTTAAATGCCAAAGGAATTAATATGATAAAAAGACCCCCTTTGGGACCTGCCACCCACGTCCTCTCTAACCCCATTCCCTGTCATTATGCAGGTTCTGACTAATATACCTGCTAACTATCTAGGGCTGTGATGACTAATTCTACAACATACACATAATCCCCTACAGACCATTTAAAAAAGTATTAAGTGCAGTCCCTCTCTCATTTGCAGAAACTGTAGCTTGTAACACAATAAAAGCATTTTTTTAAAAACCAAAAAACGTTTGTGATTTAGGTTTTAATCTCTATTCATTTACATAACACAAAGTACAGCTCTATGCCCTGGAGGTGTGTGTATATATATATATATATCTTTGTGACCCATTGCAACAGATGGTAAGAATTCTGACGGCTTAAGCCTCACTGCCCTTATGACATTTAAAGAAGCCCATTGTGCCCTGTTTCTTACGTTCTTACGTTTCTTACCTGGGGAGACACCTTTGTGAGGCATAACCTGTCTTTGAATAATTGCTATTCACATAGGACTGATGATGGTTTAACACTTTTCAGTGTCCTTTTTTTTTTTTTTCTGACCCCTCAACTTCTTCCCCCCCCCGCCCTCCCCCCACACACACACCTTTTCTTGAAATCAATAAAAAAAAACAAAAAAACTTGTACAAACGATTATTTTTAAAAAGGTAAGTTTTGTGACTTTAATGTTTTACAATATTTATGGAAAAATTGCAATCTTCGAATGACCCTGTTATTCAACTTGATTTATGGCTGAGGTAACAACCGACACCTGCAATTATTCCCCTATTATATTGAAAAAAACACATAAATTGTTGGGGGGAAAAAACAGACAAAAAAAAAACAGACAAAGACAAAATAAAAATTGTGGCTGTTGAACATGATGTAGTATAAATTTAAAATAAAAAAAACAGTCAGTCATCTGTGGATTGGTGGCAGAGGGGCAAATTAGCATCCTCCCCAAACTACCATGCTAGTCAGAGTGAAAAGAAACCTTCTAACTAGTGAGATTGGCACCATTACAGGGCCCTGCACTTTATAATCCCTAGAATGATCGTTTAGCTGCACATAGGCTACATACTGCTCTCTTGTTGCATAGAACTGCACATTTTTGTGTATCAACTCAAAGCAGACATTGTTACTTCTTTTTGCTTCCCAAATCCACCCAATTTATAGACTGTACATGAATTATACATCCCTACCAACCCCATAACTGCAGCTGAGCACATGTATGTTTGACACCTGGGAGAATGCTTGCAAAGACCTGTTCAAAGGTTTGAATTCTCCACCCGGGTCTGCAACAAGCTAATAACCTGCAGATGGGGAATGAACAAGATTATCTTGTTAACCTCTGCAGGACAGGGGAGGAATTTATGGGATTTAACAAGTCCCCATGGACCAGAATGAGGGCATAACATCCACTAACCTCCAGTAAACCAGGACAAGCAACACCTAGCACCGTCCTGAGATTAGGGACCCAGTAAGGCACAGTAAATGTCAAATTGTGCATTATAGGAGGATGGATGGATACTATATGGTTAATATAGTAAGTATAATACGGGGCATAATATTGTAAAATGTACCATTACCATGCATTTATTTCCATAACGATTTAAGATAAATACGAAAAACGAGCACATATATATAAAGAATTTAAGATCTCTGAATATTTGACCCAAACTGAGGCTTTTTATCAAACCTAAGTAGGATCACTTAGCATTAAGACATGATGTGTTCAGAACCCTACAGATTTTATTTTGCATTCTATTCTGAATATAGACATTTGCTCTATGTGACAGTGAAGCCATATTTTCTCACAGGCCATTAGGCGTCCTGTCCGAAAAGTCTTCAAGGTGTCCCTCCCCTCCCCCCCACCAAGTTGCCTGTATACAGTCGCACAGGCGCACAGGCAGTCACACAAACAGTTAGACAGTCAGACACGCTCAGTTACAAGCAGACAGTCACACATGCTCAGTTACAGGCAGAAAGTCACAGAGGCAAACACACAGGCAGACAGTTACACAGTTACAGGCACACAATCACGAACAGTTACCGGCACACAGTCACACACAATCACAAGCAGACAGTCACACATATTCCATTACAAGCAGACAGTCATACACATTCCGTTACAGTCATGCAGACCCTCATGCGCGCTGATAGGCAGACACACACACAGTTAAAGGCAGATAGTCACACATACAGGTACAGACGGCTACACCAACACACATAATTGCAGTGACATACACACAGTTACAGTCACACAGACAGAGTCACTCTCAGGCAGGCAGTCACACAGGCAAACAGTCACACACAGACAAGCAGTCACACACACACAGGCAGCCAGCCTCAAACAACCACACACACACCCAGACTTACCTCTTTCCATTATGGCTGGAAGGGGGAGTTGAAGCAGTTGGTTGCTGGAGAAGGGGGGACTCCTTCCTTCTTCCCTCTTCCTGTCAGCAGTTACCAGGGGCTTCTGGTAGGTATTAGCCCTGCCTCCGCCTCGCGATAAGCTCCGTCCGCCACTCGGTAAGCCCCGCTGCCTTCATATTTTTTTTATAGACCCGGGGGGAGAATAATGAAATCATCCACCCGGGTACATGTTTTAGCTCCCATGCACTCCTGTCACCCGGCCATGTGCAAGCTGTGTCGGCCACATGGCACCCCCTGGTCCATGGCAACCTGTGCGGCTGCGCAGCTCGCACACCCCCATGCCAGCCCTGAATGTAGCACTCACAAAAAGTACCTTTACTATTTAAACCATACTTACACAGGTCAATACACCTTTTTTATATTATAAGATTCACTTTTAATATTTAAATTATATATTCCCAAACCAGTAGTCTTGGGGATCTTAGACTATAAGCTCTTTGTACAAGACAGCCTCCTAATTGTCTGTATTAGATGCTTGTGTGTTTTACTGTGTTCATATCTAGTGTGTTATTAAAGGATTGTGTACCAGTGTAGTTGCAGGGTTATATGTCAGCCTGTATGCATACATAGTTATTATAATAATTGAGGCTTGTCAACTGACATTTGAATTAATAAGCGTTCTATTGTTGAATTTCTACTATAGAGAGGGGAGAAAGACATAGAAGAGCTTTTCTAGGGAAGATTCAGTGGGAAACAGGCGATAATGCAGAAGGATCCTAGCTGCAATAGACAAATTATTCATGGATCGGAGGAACACAATGACTCAAATATGCTTATAGGAAAAGATGATGCACAAGTAATTAGCAAACATTTGCTTGAAAGGTAGAGAATGGATAGAGATGTGTGAACCAGAAGATGTCTGTGAGTGATCAATCTCTGAATTAGTTTTGAAAAAAAAATACAAAAAAACCCCACATACTTCAAAAACAACCGTACTCAAGAGTTTGCATTCAGTACTTTTTACTCGCACTGAGTGACGTGGGTGTTAGAATGCTTGCTTTCCACGTACACAGATAGATGTGCACCAATGTCACAGTGACCAGATTATGAAAAAAAAAAAAAAACAGGACACCCATTAGATATGCAAAAATCGCTAAAAACAAACAAACAAAAAAACAGAGAAATATATGCAAACAAAGTATTTTACCTATTCCTGGCCAGAAGTGCCTGTTACAGCTCATCCCCTTCCTGGTACTTAAATGATTGTCTTTTCATTTACATTTTATAGGAGCATGATCAGAGCTCACACATACCCTAGACCAGGGCCATCGTAACAGCATAATATGCCCCTGGGTAAAGCAACGCACTGATGTCCTGCCTACGCAACCACTCACAGGAATAAATATATAAATTATTGATAAAATGAAGCTTATATTTATTGGTACCTCCAACAAATACAATACATACACACAGACTGCTGAATACACATACACACACAGACTGCTGAATACACATACAATGACAACTAAATACATATACATACACACACACAGACTGCTGAATTCACAGACTGCTGAATACACACACACACACACACACACACACACACAAACTGCTGAATACACACATCAACTGCAAAACACATACACACAGACTGCTGAATTCATACACACAGGCAGTGGTGTATCCTGGTTTTGTGCTACCCTAGGCAGGACAAAAAACTCAGGCGCCCCCCACCCAGCCCTTCCCCTCCCCCCCATACACACACACATAGTCAGACACATACACAGACACAAACACACACACAGTCAGTCACAAACACACACACAGTCAGACACACACACAATCACTCACATTAACTTTTTTTTTTAATCCCCCCCCAGCCTCCTTACCTTTGGGAGTGCTGGGGGGTCTCTCTCTCCCTGGTGGTCCAGTGGCTGCCGGTCGGGCTGGCGAGGGAGCACTCTGTGCTCTTAGACATAGTATGATCAGGATATCCTATAATAGAAATTATAGAAAAGAGAGAGAAAACAGAAATAAAGGGGCTTAGGCAAGATGCCCTAAATAGATTAAACAGGAATGAAAGTAAATAATGAGAAAACCTGTAGATAAAAATATGGGTTAAAATAGAAGAACAAATAAAACAGAACAGAACAAATAGGTTGCAGGAATACAGGAAAAGGAGAAATGTAGTTTATCAGCCCCCAATTAGGAGTATTGATCACGCAGGAAAATAACAGCATATAATATTACTGTGAGACAGAGTTAAGATTGGTGTTATGCAGGTAGGTATGGAGGAACACAGGCTGGTATAAATCAGGTGGGCAAGATAAAGCGTAGTTCAGGCTGATATTGAGCAGGGTTGGAAGTAAGCAGGATTGAAGCAAAGGAGGTAAGTCCACAGGTCCGTTCTCAGGAGCCAGGATTTGAACTGTTTCAGGATGAGCATCAACTTCAATCTAAAGGCCATGTGGTGAGTTTGGTGTAGCTTTTGTAGGTTGCTCAATTAGTCCAGGCAGGTGAGGATTATAAGGTAAATTTTCAAAACTAGAGGCAAGGGAGGCCACTAGTGGTCAAACATAATCAGTGCAGGAACTTGGTTTTAAAGGAACAGAATAAACAGAACAAAAAGTCTTGTTTGTTAAGATAGGATCCTGACACACACAGGCTGCTGAATACACACAGACTGCTGAATACACACACATAGACAGCTGAGGTGCAGTGTGCGTTGGGTATGCTGTGTGTGTAGGGGTTAGTGTGTGGAGGGATCCAGTGTGTGTAGGGGTGGGGGGGGAGGAGGTGCAGTGTGTGTGTGTGTGTGTGTGTGTGTGTGTGTGTGTGTAGAGGAGGTGCTGTGTGTGTAGGAGTTCAATGTATGTGTGGGTGCTGTGTGTGTATGGAGGGGTTGCTGTGTGTGTGTGTGTGTGTCTGGGGGGGAAAGTGGGGCAAATGTAAATATTTTTTTTTTTTTTTTTTAAAGCTTTACATTAACCCCTCTCCCCCACCCCCTTCTTCTTACCTTTGTACAGAGAGAGGGGACTGTTCAAGCACCGGTTGTCCAGTGGCGGTGCGTGCGGTTCAGCCTGTAGCTCCTCTGGCTGCAGACTGACTACTCTGTAATGCGCGGCGATGCTCTGAGCTGCCTGCTCGTGGGAAGAGTGTTCTGTCTCCCAGGTCCTAGCTCCCTCCCTCTGTAGCAGCAAACTGCCTTTTGGCCAGGGAGGGAGATCAGTGATCTCCCCACCGGCCCGAAAAGGCAGTTAGCAGGGCCTGCTATGCATAGGGTTGGCAAGGGAGATGAAAGGATCTCCCCTGTTGGCCTCAGCCCACGGCGAAAGGCAGCTCTACAAAAACTAGGACATTTATGCGTCCCAAGAAAGTTTCTTGGGGCGCTGGGACAAGTCGGTGAAACCCAGGACATCTGGTCACCCTGACTAATGTCTATGTGCGTCAGATCACCTGTTTAGAATTACAGTGAATAGGACTAGGCAGGTCCATCAGGAAAAAAAAGAGGCAGATCAAGAATGACACAAAGACGATGGAAGTAAGTGGATACATTATATATAAAAAAAAAAAAAAAAGGTTGTTGGGAGACATATTGTTACTGTAGGAGGTATAGATGGGTGAGGAGTATAAAATTAGAAAGGCTCATTACAAAAGTGCTGATTTCTATCAGAATATCTGCGCTTTAATTATTGATTAATGAAAAATACCACTAGATGTCATTCTAACAGCCAGGGAAGTCTCCGCATTCCAGTGTCGTACACACGATCCATGAGGCCCCGGTGCAAAAAACTGATCCGTGCCCCTCCACCATGGTTACACCCCGCGGGCCGGGCTGCAACACATGGCGACGTCATATTCCGGCCCCGGTCTCATTAAGCGGCGCGTTGGGGAGGGGGAGCAGAGACAGAACAGCCAGCAAACCCAGAACAGCCAGCTTCCCCTGCGCCCGCCAAAAGAGCTCCCTCTGCGGCCGCAGGTGAGCCAGCTGCCAGCCCGGCTCCAGGTGCCGATGGCCCACCGGAAAATTTCCCTGTATCCCGGTGGGCCAGTCCGGCCCTGCCCCTATGTACAGGTTTTATGACGTTTTGGGAAGTTACAGGGTCAAATATAGCACGTTACATTTGAAATTTAAATTCGCCAGATAGGTTATGTTGCCTTTGAGACTGTATAGTAGCCCAGGAATGAAATTTACACCCATAATGGCATACCATTTGCAATAGTAGACAACCCAAGGTATTACAAATGGGGTATGTCCAGTCTTTTTTAGTAGCCATTTGGTCACAAACACTGGCCAAAGTTAGCGTTAGTATTTGTTTGTGTATGAAAAATGCAAAAAACGCCAATTTTGGCCAGTGTTTGTGACAAAGTGGCTACTAAAAAAGACTGGACATACCCCATTTGCAATACCTTGGGTTGTCTACTATTGCAAATGGTATGCCATCATAGGGGTAATTTCCATTCTTGGGCTACCATAGGGTCTCAAAGGCAACCTAACCAATCTGGCGAATTTTAATGTGAAAAAAATGAAACACAAGCCTTATATTTGACACTGTAACTTTTGAAAACACCATAAAACCTGTACATGAGGGGTACTGTTGTACTCTGGAGACTTAGCTGAACACAAATATTTGTGTTTCAAAACAGTAAAAAGTATCGCAGCAACAATATCGTCCTTGTAAGTACTGTTTGTGCGTGAAAAATGCAAAAAACGTAACTTTTACTGGCGATATCATTGTTGTAATACATTTTACTGTTTTGAAACACTAATATTTGTGTTCAGTGAAGTCTCCCGAGTAGAACAGTACCCCCCATGTACAGGTTTTATGGTGTCTTGGAAAGTTATAGGGTTAAATATAGTCCTAGCAAATTAAATTCCCTTTACTTTAGGCATGGGTTGTCAGGCAGGTCCCGCTAATTGTAATTAATTAAAATACCTAATTATGTAAAAATATTACATAAATATATATGTAGAATTAATATATGTATATATATATATATATATATATATATATATATAATAGTTTAAAAACATTTTTATTTATATATAGGTATATATATAGTGATATATACGTATATATTTATGTATATAGATATATATATTCGTTCTACGTGTATTTTGAAATATATATATATATTAATATCACAATACAGTTAGAACGAAATAACATACATCTATATATTTTTTTAAAATTAATTTTATTTTTTAACGTATTTACATATTTTTTTATATTAGATATAAATATATATAACAATAATTATATATATTTAATCAGTATCAGTCTACATGTAAGTTGATATATATATAAATAGTAAAATACACCAAGACAGTGTATGTGTGTGTATGTATATGTGTATATATATATATATATATATATATATATACATACACACACATTTTTACACTTTATTAACATTTATTTTATTTGAATTCAGCCAGCAGGGGGACTACCTGCTGGCAATACAGCAGCCACCTAACCCGCCCATGTGATTGTGAGGTCCTCGCAAGGACCTCACTCTCACATGGCCGGGGGGGCTGCAGGAGGTCGGACGTGACGCGGGGGGCTCCCTGGGAGTCCACCCAACCGTGATCCCCGGCATGGGATCGCCGGCGACAGGGTAAGTAAAAAAAACCAAAAAACGGAGGGCGTACTATTACGCCTAGCGGCGTTTAGAACCGCCTAAAATAGGACGTAATAGTACGCCCTCCGGTGTTAAGGGGTTAATAAATAAAAATGTCCCAATCAGGAAAGAGGTACCTTAAAGCCAGCATTTAGGAGTGTGAATTTGAGAGATTTGTGGTATTACTTTACTGAGAGGGTAGTGGATGCATGTAATAGCCATCCAACTGAAGTGGTAGACGTTAACACAGTGAAGGAGTTTAAACATGCATGAGATAGGCATAAGGCTATCCTAGCTATAAGATAAGGCCAGGGACTAATGAAAGTATTTAGAAGGTTGCGCAGACTAGATGGGCCGAATGGTTCGTATCTGCCGTCACATTCTATGTTGCTAGGTTATTGATAGTTTGAATACTGACTTATTGCTAGAAGCTACATTCATTCACACAACCACAAAGAAAACTTTATTTCAAGAAACACAGTATTTAAAAATGTATTGTGAAGAGAAAATAAAAAAAACAGGGTGCACGAGAATACTGAGGTTGCCGTTCAGTGCATCTCCGCTCAGTTCTCAAGCCAGTTGTTTTTACATGTTTACATGTTGTGCCATGACAGAGATAATCGATCCATTTGCATATCAGACAGATTGCTCCCAAAATAGCGGGTCAGGTCCAAAATGCAGGCCGGCTCTAGAAATATATTGTTACCTTAATGGTTTTGACATAAGTATACAGATAGTGAGCTCCTCTAAGAGATAAAGTGCTCATATTTTTGTAACCGCTAATGGTTCCCTTATTTACCACTATAACATCTTAAAGCATAGAATTTAGCAGGGCTAACCGTACAGATTTCTTAGCTAAAATATACACTTAGTAAGAGTTTCTCTATTTAAAATATATAAATAATTGAGAATACAATATAAAATAGGGTTTGTCTAGGAAGCAATAAAGTTTTGTCTTTTTAAATATTTTATTAAATAAAAATATAAATATAGACATACAAAACCTTTTGTGTCAGAAAAAAAATCTCACCTTTTCTAAACTTCAGCTGTGTACACAAAGTAACTGAAATCCCACATAGAACGAGTTAAAGCGGCACTGTCATGCTGAATTAACCTTTCCCCAATTGATTCCTCTTCTCTCCCTCTGTCAGGATCTATTCTTCATTTCTTCCTGCCTGCTCTAGTTTTCTTTAAAACATTAGACAAAGTAGGGACCAGGGCTGCCATCAGAAATTTTGGGGCCCCTGACACAGCTCAATTTCTGGGCCCCCCGGTGCCTGCACCCGAGTCCGCCTGTCCCCTCCCCCCCCCACGAGTCCGCCCACAGGGATGCAGTGTCTGCAGGGCCGGTGCAAGGATTTTTGCCGCCCTAGGCAAAAGTAAAGTTTGCCGCCCCCCATGTGACATCACAATGCCCCACCCATATGATCTGCCATGTTAACTAACACAGTGCTGCCGTGTTTACAATAAAAGGCCTGCAGGGACAGGCTATAGACACCAGAACCACTATATTAAGCTGCAGTGGTTCTGGGGACTATAGCGTCCCTTTAATGTGAGGTAAATTAGAGATTAGTGCCACGAATAATATACTAGATTGCCTACTTACAACCAGATGAGGATGATGATGGGCTATAGCTGCCGTCTGGCTCCACTGGTCTGGTGTAGAACAGGCTCTCTGGAGGCGGTTTGTAACTGTGGTCACAAAAATCAATGTTCTGGGAGAACGGGAAGCAGCTCCATTTTTTTGAGGGCCCTTTACACAGCTCAAGGTCTGGGTCCCAGGGTCCACCTTCATGTTCCACCAATGAGTTTGTTCACAGGGGGTGGAGTGTGTGTGGGGGGATGTCCTGATGTGTGTAAGGAATGCATTGTGTGAATCTGTGTTTGTATGTGTAAGGGCTGTAAGGTGAGTTTGTGTATGTATGGGATGCAGTGTGTGCGTCTGTAAGGGATGCACTGAGTGTGTGTAAGGGGTGCATTGTGTGTTGCTGTGTGTCTGTGTGTAATGCATTGTGTGTTTTTCTGTGTGCAAGGGGTGCATTGTGTGTGTGTGTGTGTGTGATGGATGTCAATCTCTCCCCCTACCCCCGTCAATTTCCTTCTTCTCCCCCTCCATCTCATTGCCTTCTTCTCCCCCTCCCTCTCATTGCCTTCTTCTCCCCCTCCCTCTCATTGCCTTCTTCTCCCCCTCCCTCTCATTGCCTTCTCCCCCCCTCCCTCTCATTGCCGTCTCCCCCCCTCCCTCTCATTTCCTTCCTTCTCCCCCTCCCTCTCATTTCCTTCCTTCTCTCCCCCTCAAATTTCCTTCCTTCTCTCCCCCTCAAATTTCCTTCCTTCCTTCCTCCCTCCCCCCTCCTCAAATTTCCTTCCTCCCTACCCCCTCCCTCAAATTTCCTTCCTCTC
>OW240920.1:63386946-63434121 GCA_933207985.1 Pelobates cultripes
CCTCGGCCCCCACCCCTGAGTGGTGGGTGGCGGCCAAAAATAACAAAGGGGTGGACCTATTGTTCCCCCCCCAGCCACCACCCCTGAGTGGTGGGTGGAGGCCATAAATGATAATGAGGGGGGGTAACCTATTGTCCTCCCCCCGTCCCTACTCCTGAGCGGCGGGTGGGGGCCATAAAAGACAATGAGGGGTAGGGACCTATTGTCCTCTCCCCCAGCCCCCACCCCTGAGCGGTGGGTCGGGGGCCATAAATAACAATGAGGGGGGGACCTATTGTCCTCCCCCTGGCCCTAAATGAAAATTCCCCCCTTCCAAGGTGACTAGTCGTCCCCAAGCCCCTAGTCACCCCCCACCTATATAAAAAAAGAATCCCCTACCTACCCCCCCCTAAAAATAGTGAGGGGGAATAAAATAACTACCTGTAAAAAAAAAAAAAAAAATTACCATTTGGTGTCTTTTTTTTTTTTAAATCTTCATTTTTCAGCCCCCAAAAAGGCCAAATAAAAACCATAAAACCAACTCACTGTTTTTATGGTGAGGGGGATAGGTAGGGGATTCTTATATGTACAAATGCAATTCACATTCCCTGCTGCTAGGACCACCACATCACTCAGCGCAGGAGACAACTTGCACAGGACTAATATATTAAATATAGTTCACCATCACCAACACAAACTTATACTTAATCCAATATTGTTTCTGGTATTCCAAAACAGTTACCTAGAAACAAAATATTATAAGATACTTGGTTTTAATTTTTGTTTTTTTAGTAATCGTATAATGTTTTGGGATATACTACCAGAAGGCAATCTACAACACAAAATAATAGAAACGGACATAGAATAGTAACGTAGTGTATTGGGAATTTGTAGAAATAAATGATTACACTCACAGACCCAATTTGATTGCAGGCATATCATAAATAACGATGTATGAACTTCTCGATTTGTGGAACGTCAATCCCATGTATAGGAGGAAGAATAGAAAATAATAATAGTGCAGAGTATCTTAAATAAAATTAACAAAATTTATTACAAGATACACTTACAAGAAAGATGTATCAAAAAGGCACATCAAACTCAGCTGAAGCTGCAAACCAGTCCCAGGATCAGAAGAGCAGAAAAACCAAATAAGATAAAATACATTTAAACATCTATAAAAACAAATACTCCGCATATAAGAAACAAGCCCTACGCGTTTCGTTCATAAAATGAACTTCATCAGGGGAATCCAGTCCTCTGTAAACAAAAATACATAAAGCACTCGTCTTTTATAAATACAATCAAATTTGCCGCGAAGAAAATCAGCTGTGCGTGTTACTTCCGGGTTTCGGCTTCGGTATATTTCCGGATACGCCCCTATTGCGTTCCGGAACTTCTGTCCAAGCCTCACTTTGAAGTTCATCTAGTTGAACGGAAGTCAAGACGAATGTGCGTTCCATTTTGCGTTCCATTCTCGGGGTTAGACACATACATCCCCAGAGCACATCGTTATATAAAGAAAACGAAATAAACATATGTGTGATCATATATACAAATATATAGAGAAGGGAGGAGTATCATATATTCATATTCTCTATATATTTGTATATATGATCACACATATGTTTATTTCGTTTTCAAATATATAGAGAAGGGAGGAGTATCATATATTCATATTCTCTATATATTTGGTTTGTTTATATTCACCTGAAAGGAACACTGTTCAGTGGAAGCATACTCCCGAACGAGGGGCACGTAATCAGCATTCAGACGAATATCTACGTTCGGTATTTTGTGTGTTTTACTTTACAGAACTTTACTCCAGTGGCATTTTGGCTGCGTTCGTGGGATATGAGTGCTTTTTGGATATGTTGGGTGTTCAGATGCAGACTATCCGGGGATATAGGACTTGAGGTTGTACCTGATTGTGTTGTGTGTATTTTGCGGTGTATAACAATTGTACATGTTCTGTACCTGAGAGATAATTTAATTTAGATGTTTACTTTCAAATAGTTCTCTCAGGTACAGATGAACCATGGGGGGGGGGGGGAATTACCCTGTAATGTTGAGTCCATAACCCCTTGCGGGGGCTGTTGCATAAAAGGCCGTGGTTGCCTCTAATAAACAAGTTCATCCCCAGCATTCAGTCTCGACTAATGTCTGTGGGGGAAAGCTATACCTGCTTTGGATTATCGCTACTGGTAAAGTCTACTTGTGATTGCTACAGAGACCAGAGTTGATACAGCATAGCTCGCTACTGAGGCAAAAGGACATCTCTGGCGGCAAAACCCGTGTTCCTACCTGGGTGGCTGCCACATCTCCCTTTTTTTGTCAAATGGTTTGACAAAAACTGGCCAATCACAGACTTTCAAATGCAGCTCGATGAGAAGTCCTTGCAAGACAGGCGCTCTGGTCAATTGCTGCCTCTTGAGTTTAGCTCCACTGAGCTAACCAAACCAGAAAGTAACAGAATTTGTTGTTACATCCCATGGCTTTTAAGCAGACAAGATTAATTTATAAAAATGTCAATTTCTATTAAAATCTGCAAAAAGAAACAAAAACAGGACACATTCTAAACACATAAATCGTTTCGCAAGCGAACATGGGAGGTAGATATGCTTACTGCAATATTTGCTACGCATCTAGTTTCCCGAGACTCTCCTTGAATGTATACTTTCCTGGAGTGGAGAGGCAAACCCTAACAGGATCTGCTAAAGGTAAAATGTGCCCAAAATCAATGTACAGTTGCTTGAATCAAATATTATTGTGGCTTGGCCTAAGATTTGCACAGTTTGGGAGCAGAGATCTGAGGTTTAAGCGTCGATTTTGATATCTACTGGGAGAATTATTTTTCACAACAGAATTAGGCCCTCTTTAATAGAACTCATATGCCTCTGGAGCAGGCCAGATGAAATGAAATTATGTAATAACAATGTTATTAATCATTTGAAAATTGGAAGAGATTTGGCTGCATATTGGTAATCCTTTAACGGAAAAGTGTTTAGGACATATATATTGAAATTCTTTGTTAATTTCTGTTTATACAACCATTAAATGGTGATTATATTGTTTAACCCCTTAACATAGTTAGAGCGTAACATGCCACACTTACTTTTTCCATCTCCCCAGCGCCTGCAGACTTACCTTCGGCCGTGAACTGCATCGATCCGAATGCCGAAAAACCCAGGCAGACATATTGAACATATGTATAGCGCAAATTCTAGGTTTTGTTTTAATTAGAACTTGTACAATTACTTCCGTCCTTAAGGGGGTTAAAGTGGATCAGGTTATTGGCAGACATCTACAGAAGACAAATGAACACATTGCGTGGGATGTGACTTCAGTAAACAAGAGGTAATGCTACTGAAGAGTCAACCCCTTTGATCAGTCATAGAGTGATAAAATGTTCACCTACGCACTAATCAATGCGCTGTGTCAGTTGACATTTAGCATTGTCTACTATGGCCATTTCATCTGCAGATGCCCGGTGTAACCCCGAGGGTGCTAGCTTTGCAGAGTTTGCATCTTCTGTGACAGTAATATATAATGTGCAACTCCCATCACATCACTACAACTCAGAGACGGCGATGCTTGGCATTACGGATGTTTGGTATCTACAACCTGCAGTCTGGCATTATGGATGAAAAGCACATTTGCACTGCCAGGTTTTGTCAGCACCGCATCGCAAGTCTCCAAACTGCATGCTCTGGGGTTTGTTTAACAAACCGTGTTATTCACTGAAGAAAGCACTGTGGTGAACTCAATGTGAAGCTAACATTTTAGGCCAAAAAAGCAGCATTCAAAAAAAAAAAATAATAAAAAAAAAAAAATATATATATATATATATATATATATATATATATATATATATATATATATATATATATATAATCCAAGTACTTTTATATGCACATACACATGCATAAACCATAAAAATGTATTTTAATATTCATATATTAATATTAAAGTACATGTAGAATGATGTTAATTATATAAATAAAAAAATTAAATAATCAATAAATGTTAAAAAATAAATTTAAAAAAAATTATACTAGTTTTAATTTGTTCTAACTGTATTTTGATATTAATAGATATTTTAAATTAAAAATAAATTTAGAATGACACTATAATTAGATATATGTATCCATATATCTATCTCTTTATATATAGCTTTATTATAAATAAAAATAATAAAAATATATTTATTTAAATTCTACAAATATATTTATATAATATTTTTACATAAGTCATTTTATTAATTACAATTTGAGGGACCTGCCTGACAACCCAAGCTGAAAGTCCAGATAATTTGGCTTGCAAGCCCTATATTTAACACCCATTTTTATATTTTATTCATATTAAAGTGTTTCATAGCTAAATATTTAATGTTAAATGAAAGCCCTGTGTCCCCTGAATAAAATTATATATAAGTGTGGGTGCACTTAATATAAAAGAGGTGAATTACGGTTGAACAGACATATAGTCAAATTCCAAGGTTTGTTTACGTTTTGATCACAACGTGTACATTTGGCTCAGTCCTTAAGAGGTTAAAGGAAAACTATAGGGTCAAAAAAATGTATTTCTGATCCTCTAATGTTAAACTCACCATTTAGGTGGCTTGCCCCCGCCAGGCCCTCTTAAAAGGAATGAAAACTTACCTTATTTCCAGCGCCGCCAGGCGATGACCCCGCCCCCGATCTGCCTCCTTGGTGAAAAAAAAAAAATCGTCAAGAAGGCGGGATAGGGCAGAGCCAAACACTGTTTTGGCCAATCAGCACCTCTTCATAGAGATGCATTGAATCAATGCATCTCTATGAATAAAATTCAGCATCTACTGTGCAGCACTGCCCCAGGAAGCACCTCCAGTGGTCTTTTGAGGAGTGGCCACTTGGAGGTATCCATATCCAGTTTCTATGAAAAAGCAGCGTTTGCATGTAATGATTATACTCACCAGAACAACATTAAGCTGCAGTTGTTCTGGTGACTATAGTGTCCCTTTAACGTCAATTTTTTGCATAAAAACATATATTATCAGTATGCACTACACGCTGCTGACAGACTCCACAATCTTACCATTGCAGGCACTAATGCATTTCCCCTCCCGCCTCCAGTTATTTTAGGTTTCTCCTGCACTCCATCCCCTTGCCAGCTCACAGTGCACGAGTCAATTAAATGGTCCAATCAAAGGCTTCCCTGTCCGCAACTCCCGTATCAGAAGAAGGCAAGTAAAACCTTAATTTACAATGTTTTTCAAGTGTTTGAAGGGGACTCTGATGAATGATGCCAATAGAGCAAAATAAAAAAAGAAAAACAAGAAAACAAAGGTTGAAGAAACCATTTAAGGTGAATTCAAAACCAGACTGTAAAAATCTAGATTAAAACTATTTGGAAAAAAAACTGAACTGCAAAATGTTTCCAATGTATTAACTTTTACTTTTCCAACTTATGTAATTTTGCCCTAAATTTTATTTAATTACGGGTTTCAATGCAACACAATTCATTAATTAGTGAATAAACCTCCAAGTTATGGAATGCTTTAATTTTCTCTCTGCATTGCAAGTCTCACTTTTTCTTGTATTACAGTACACAGAAAGCAGATAACCCATTAACCACCATAGCCATAGATTTACCCACAGCGCTGATGTTTCATGGGATCTGTGACATTATGCTAAGAAACTCGACTATACGTTATCCTTTGCAAGGCACAAACCTGTGCAATCACAGCAGACAGACAACATTCTTCACTACAATCATGTTGCACTTACCTTTGCAAATGCAGATCTCCATTTATCTTCTGGATTTCAAGTAATCATATAAACCAATCTTTTTTTTTTTTTTTTCATTCTTACCCACAGCCTCCCAACTTCCAAGCCCCCAAAATAAAACAACTTCCTAATTCCATAGTAGAAACATAGAATGTGACGGCAGATAAGAACCATTCGGCCCATCTAGTCTACCCAATTTTCTAAATACTTTCATTACTCCCTAGTCTTATCTAATAGTTCGGATAGCCTTATGCCTATCTCACGCATGCTTAAACTCCTTTACTGTGTTAACCTCTACCACTTCAGCTGGAAGGCTATTCCATGCATCCACTACCCTCTCAGTAAAGTAATACTTCCTGATATTATTTTTAAACCTTTGTCCCTCTAATTTAAGACTATGTCCTCTTGTTGTGGTGTCTCTTTATTCTGCCTCAATTAAGTAATAGATGTATGATGACAGATTTAACATGTTAGCCTTTTGACTTGGAACCTTGTAGACATAATGTGATGTAACTATGAGTATAACCCACCCTATTACTCTCTGATAAGGAAGCAGGGAAGATTTGCATGATGCCAACAGACTGCCAGTATATGCCTTGCATCCATAATGACAGCTGGGATACCTATTTAAGAAAAAAACAACATACTTTGCACTTTTTCACCCTCACACACTGATGCAAATTATTCTTCTCCCCATGATTCCATGAGTGTGCCCAGTATGAGCAGGGTATCATAAGAAAATCCTGCTCAGCACACATCTATGAGCAGTACACCAAGTGAAATGCACTGGACGCCGTGGACAGGCACTGGCGTATGCATTCATATTTACAATCAAAGCACATCCCACCCCAAGATACTCACAACAGATGAGTTAGAATACATATTCTATGTATAGCTAATCCAGAAGGAGGTGTTTGAAACAAAAATTCCCAAGAGAATTTAATAACCGGTTTAAAGGCACTTTACAGATGGTAAATGAAAAATGTAACCCGTGTAAAATGCAATGTGATTTTCACAATTTCCCCATGAGCAACTGACAGGCTGTGCAATAGTGATCCTGTGCAGGTGTACGATGGGGAGGAAGGGAAAGGAGGCGTCTAGTAGCCTCGCATATTTTATTTGTACCATCAGTGCATGAAGTGATTATTATTATTATGAATAAGCACATGACCCATTATTAATTTCTACTAGATATCAGTGAACAGTGGCTTTGTTCTTGCGTGTCCCTCTCTCTCTTGAAAGGTAGTCACAAGAGGTGGAGCTATGGAATAAAACTAATTTTATGCAAAAAAAACAAAAAAACAAACCCATAAGACACAAATAAATCATCAATGCACCAAAACCAGCATCCATCCATGCATCACAATCAACAAAGTTTGGATTATTTTTTTCATGTGATGCATCATATGCATTACTGCATTTACAGTGTTTAAAGTGTCTTAACAGTCTATAACATTTCCTGCCTAGCAATATGCACTGTATTTCTTGTCATCGGGCCACTAAATTGATACATCCCCATCATTATAAACATGCATACATACATAAACATTCTGATACACATACTAAGACAACACCAAAATGCATGGACGAAAAAAAGAATTGAATGTTTTAATAAATTCCTCTTCCTAATTAGCCTCAAATCATATATTCAATATATACATGTAATGCACAGTTTGTTGTGTTGTTTTTTTAATCTCAATTCAGCTTTTACAAGACTAACATAGCCTTAATCTTGGACGTATTATAGTTATACATGGTTTAATGGCCTTGGATGTCACCAGGCCTCAAGAAGGGACATGTACAGTCTAAAGTTCTATATGTTCCAAAACCTTGCAACTGTCAAAACTGAACACTTTGTTGCTACTTGCACTTTTGTGGTCAACGGCACATTTGGTTTACCTGTTTCACATATCACTTTGTGAAAAGATATTAGTGTCTTTAAAAAATTTTTTTTATATATATTTGTTTGCTTGTGGACAGAACATTTTAATGAAAGTCTGATACCTTAACCCCTTAAGGACACATGACATGTGTGACATGTCATGATTCCCTTTTATTCCAGAAGTTTGGTCCTTAAGAGGTTAAAGCTGCTTCACCGGGCATACATGGGACTTGGACTACAATAGCAGGTGGTACAATGGCCTTTGCTGACTACGACTACAATCAAACTTGTCCAAGCAAGATCAAATATGCTGAAAGACAATGTTACTATTTGTGGGGCCTTTCCAAGCACAGTCCAGGTGAGAATAAGCTTATTAATAGCAACATGTCCACTTGATCTTTAATAAAACAGTAAGAGAATATTCAAAAAATGGGTCACTGCATTTCATGGGAGAACTTAGCTCTTGATTCCAAATAATTTCACAGGGCTGATTCATAAGTACATAATTATATACTTCTTGATTTAGTACATGACATCATTTTCAGAATGTGAAAAAGAGAAATCCCAAACATGAATGGATACTCGATGCAAGAGCTAAAATTCTGTTTGGTGGGAGAGTTTCCACAGGAACAATGAGAGGTTTTGGACATAGAAAGCAGCATTTGGAGTAGGTAGGATCCCCAGCATCACAATAGAACAGTTTTAAATAATGAACAGGTCATCCAGATTAATTTTACAAAAACCCTGCTACTACTTTAAAATGGTCCCTGTTTCGGCTCTGTAAATGATGGCTAAGGAGGCAGTGCTGTTGTGTGGGGAAACTCCCGCTGAGTTGGAAGAAGAATACGTGAAAATGGAATGCAACCTCTCAGGCAGGTCTCTAATGCAAAACATGAAGTGGTCCCTAAATCTAAGTAGAGAATATAAAAAAAAGCCTTTTAAAAAGTGGTTTCTTTTATTTAATTAGTTTGCTGCTTCACCCAAAAAAAAAAAAATAATAGAACACCGAGATCCACAGGACTCCGTAAACAGTGTGGGAAAACACTTCTCGCTTAACCACTTCTATGTGGTTAATGAAACTGGAGAAAACCAAACCAGAATTCTTTACAATGGAAACTGTTTCCAAATGATAGTTTTCTGGAAAACATGGGCTATGATACATGGACAATGGTTGGTTAAACCTATAATGGACAGCAGATGAGGTGGATATTTTGACGACCAAATTAATCAGCAGTGATTGTGTTCTTTTTTTGTTACAAGTCTTGTGTTTAATATTAAATTAACCCTTTTTCTCCAGTTGCTCCATTACACCTAGTGTAAATATAAGGAACAGCATATAAGTGTCAAAGCTTACAATGAATTAATGCACCTAGTCAATTTTTAAATTATAGGTGAACACCAGCACCATAACGAAAATGAGAGTTTCTTACTAAACGGTTGTGAGGAGAGCACAGAAAGACAATGAAAGCAAGAGTGGCATGCTGGACGGAGAATGTAATCTAAATACTTGAGGACAAGGCACAGTGCACTCCCCAAAATAAGAGTTGCAGCAGTTAAATGTGAAAATTGGAGGCGGGTGTTGGAGTAACAGGTGACAGTACAGTTTCACGCAGATAGGATTGGGCAGAGCATGTAAATCCCAGAATATACAAAGCTATTTTTCCATGAAACAGATTTCAACTTTAACATTGCCCTGCTGCAAGAACACTTATTTTTTTGGAATAGAATACTCCTACACCTTTGAATACACATAGTCTATTGTAAAGCTTTGAAATAAATACAGAGGCAAAAAACAGCTGCGCCAGGCATTTAGAAATTGAGAACATGATTTCGGCAGTATACGTCATGAATCCGCAAGCAGAAAATTGGATCAATTGCTTTATTTAGTAGGCTTGGATACTTTCAAGCTATTAAACTCCTCAGTGCTTTGCTGTCTGAACCTGAGTTTAGGATCCCATAACATGCTAGATAAAGCCAGTAAGGTCTCTGCATATTATAGTGCAGACTTATCTTTATAGGTCCAACATTTCCTGTCTGCAGTAACACACACCAAAACTGCAGCCACATTTAAAAAGGTGCTATAATTCCGAAGAAAAAAACCCAAAAAAAGAACGCTAATGAATTGGTGATCCTGATATTTAGTGCCCAGAAACAGCAGCTGCTTTTAAATCTTCCTACATGGCACATTAAAAACAAACAAATGGAAGGCAGGGATCAATGGAGATGGCGTAAGAAGATGCAGCTATGAGTGATATGAAAATATGCTTGATGTGAATAACTCACACTGAATGTTTAAAATCTTTGATTGTAACTCTGAGCACCAAACTTCAGTCATTTCCTGCATTGCAAAGTGCTGTCTTGCCTGGGTCTGTGAATTTTCATGGCATTATCTGGATCAGTACTTCAAGGGACTCTACGGATAACCATAATTTTGGAAGTTATGTTTCTAAGCCTTTCAGCAACAGGAAAAAAAAAAAAAAAAAATGATGATTAAAAGTGATTTTGGACTAGAAGAGAATATCCATTTCTTATGGCTGTTTGATGTCTAGAAGGTAACCATCTCTTCAGCAACTCAGCAGATAACAGCATATTTTATTGAAATGAATTCCTAGAAGGAATTTCAGTCTCTAGATTGGTAGAACAGTATATACCCGGACTCTGAATTTTTGGAAATGTCTGATGTTAAACCATAGAATTCTTCAATGGCTTGGGCATCAATTTTCTGGAAATAGTAGAAAACTATATTAATTAAGATAGTAGAACAAAAATGTCAAAAAAATAAACCTGCAGACCTTATAAAAATATTAAAAAAACAAAAACAGAATACGTGAATGGAAAAATAATGGTAATATCTTTAATTACATGCAATAGATGTACAGCAAAGCATAGAAAATAATGCAGTCCGTACATACATATCTATAGGGAGGTGTGACTAGGGCTGCAAAAACAAAGTCTTGTAAGAGAATTGAGAAGTTACACTGCAATAATTATCTGCTCAGGGTTAAAGGGACACTCCAGTGCCAGGAAAACAAATAGTTGTCCTGGCACTGCAGGTCCCCTCTCCCTCTCACCCCCCATCCCATGTTGCTGAAGAGGTGAAAACCTCTTCAGTGACTTACCTGAGACCACCGCCGATGTCCCTCGGCGGTGGTTTAGAGTCCGCCCACGATCCTCCCCCGCCGTCAGCTGGCGGGGGAGACCAATTGCGCATGCGCAGCCGCCGGCAGGATGAGACCTAAAATGCTTTCCTATGGGGATTTTAGCGACGCTGGAGGTCCTCACATAGCGTGAGGACGTCCAGCAACGCTATAGAACAGTAAAACCTGTGCTATAGACCAGGAAGTGCCCTCTAGTGGCTGTCTGGTAGACAGCCACTAGAGGAGGAGTTAACCCTGCAATGTAATTATTGCAGTTTATGAAAACTGCAATATTTACAGCTGCAGGGTTAAGGGTAGTGGGAGTTGGCACCCAGACCACTCCAATGGGCAGAAGTGGTCTGGGTGCCTGGAGTGTCCCTTTAATGACCTGGGACTATGCACCCAGACCACTTAATGGGCTGAAGGGGCGCCTACAGTGTCCCAAAAACCGGTGTGTTCAGTGTGTGATGGTTACATTGTATATTCTTCATTAGGATTTGAAACCATATTTTGGCAAATCATTTGTTATATGATTGCAACACTAGGTTGGAAAGCCTTCTCCCCTTTCTAGCATAATAAAACAATCTAGGGTTTAGTCATATGCCAGTCTTAGTGCTGGTTTGATTGACTTTTGTGACAACAAGTGCTTAATACACCCAGGTTGTCCAAATCTTCAGATTTTTTTCGTACTATTTAACATGCATGTATTTTGTCATATGGATTTCATATGTTTGTGATAAAAATGTAGCATGACTTATACAATAAATTTACCTCTACAATGTCGTCATCAAAAAGCAGCCAGAATCCATGGCTCTTCACGATGGTAATATAGTGTCCCCGGTTTGGTCCACTGTCAGAATAAAAACATAATGTCAGATGTTAGCTCAAATAAATGTATTCAATGTGAACGGGAGTATGTCTAGAAAAGACTTGCAAAACTATGACAAGGCTTATAAACTTTTGTGAAACAACATTCTAAGCATAAGAGTTACTCTGTTTTTGCAAGGTGTTTTTAGATAAAGCTAAATTAAAAAATGCATACTTAGAATCGTGCATTGGGGGTATATCAACAAAATTGCCTAGAACAATTTCCATTGCAGTGTTCTTTTAGCATTATTGCCTACCTTATGTTATTCACTATTACTATGGGATTTACTCACCTGCAACTTACTAGGTACACCCCGACTCCCTGTATCATACATGTGTATACTCGATATTCAAATTACAGAATTGATTTGATTAGACTAAGGTAATCTAGCAATGATGTGGCCCAAAACCAACTTTGCTTTTTCCAGGATCTCGTACAGATTACCACCCACAAGAAAGGGAATACCTGCTAATATGCCACTACTTTCATGAGAAACATGTAGGAGTGAGGGAGTTAGTTGCATGAATATGTTGCATGGTTCTTCAGAGAGAATAGCTGGAAAACCATTAGGGACACAGCAGTGGTCAAGGAACATAGAAACACTGAGCCACGAAGGCAGCCCTGATAACAAGTTAGGATAATGATGGAGAACAAGTTTCTACCTGACATTTCAGGGACCACAAGCACGTCTATATTTATCATTAAGGTGCTCTTGTCCTATGGTGAGTCTTTCTACTCCTTTTGTATACTATGGCGGCTGGTGTACATATGAAACATAATTAAAAAAAAATATTACACATACCTTCCGCAGTGAACCACCACGGCTACCAGATCGTACATTCTTTCAGGGTTGGTTGCATCTCCGGAAGTGTTGAAGAGCCGCAGCTCCAAAGGAAAAACCACACGGTAGGAGAGTTTGGTATATCTGTGCAGCTGGTCCATGTACTTAAACCTTTTCAAGTGCAGGGCTAGGATCATAGGTAATTTCTTCACTCTCATTCTGTTAAAGGTCCATAAAAGGGGGAAAAAAAAATGATGAACTTTTGGCAGAAGTAAGAAAAAAAGAAAAGAAAAGTCTACGATCAGATTAAAGAGAAAAAGAAAAAGTGCAGAATATTATGCCTATATCTGACATACAATATAATAGTTACAAGTATTACTTTCAGTACATTTTTAATGCAGTAGGATGTATGGCACTATGCATGTTTTGTGTGCAAATTTCTTCCACTTTCTGGATATGAACATGACTAACTTCCTGAAGGAAGCAACACAAAAGTCTTTCCCATTTTCTAATGCAATCTGAAAATGAAAGGAGGTCATTCTAGGAGAGCCTTCTATTTTCATCCAGAATAATTAAACATGGGCTGACACCTTAGGTTGGTGGCACTCATCCCAAGTGAATAATGCTTAAGCATTTATTGGAATGAAATCCTTTTGCAAGGACCTATGTATTCATCTAATCCCCAGAAATTCTAAAATTGTTTTTCTGACAGTGAATGGAAATGTAAAACGGTTTCCGATTACGAAAGAACTCCCACATTGACATGCTCCGGATGAATGGCTGTCTGTATTTGCATATGGGCTGAAAAATCATGAAACTTATCCCCATCTTGATATGTATATATAGATCTCCCATACAATTGAAAGGAAAAAACAGTGTTGGCTGTTTACAGTTTGACATCATTAACCAGGTTATAGAACTCCAGCCAGTTAATACCAGGCTTAAAAATGTGCCCAGGCTACAAAACACATCAAAATGTGCCCAGGCTACAAAACCAGACAAAAAAAAAAACAAAAAAACATAAAAACAAACCCAGCCAATGCTGATAACTAGATAACCTTTACCTAAATCTCCATCCAAATTCTAGAATCCCATCCACAGTGTAAACAGGCTATGCAAATTCTACTTATCTTACTATATTCACTCATATACCTTCAGCTGTTGATACAGCATGTGTAAGTAATATGCCGGGCATCTATCACACAGCAGATCTAGGGATTGACTAATATCGATTATTTTTTTTTAGAGCCAATACCGATAATCTGTGAACTTTCAGGCAGATACCCAATAACTTGCCGATATTCTGTACATTTACAGTTTTGAAAAAAGCAACAATTTCTACACAAATCTACTGTTAACTGAACATGTTGACAAATATTTATTTTTGTGAAAAAAATTTTATTAAGCGGAAATGCACAAAATATACATGCCAGTCAGATTTTTTTATGTTTTCAAGAATATTTAGTGTTCCTCTTCCTTTCCATCCCCTCCCCTTAGTGTACCTCTACCCTCCCTGTCCCTTTGTGTTTCTCTTCCCTCCCTGGTGTAGCTCATTACCTCTCTTGTAGTGTGGCAGAGTGGAGTGGACCACGATACAGGACCTTCAGTTTCCTGTACCTGGCTGGGTTGACAGGAAGAGCTCTCTCAGTGAGCCCTTCCGGTCAGTCCAGCCGTGTACAGGAAACTGAAGCTCCTGTACCGCGGTCCGCTCTCCTCCACTCGACCACGCTACACAGAGTGACTGGTAGGGGGAGCACTGCGCTTCCTTCCTGATGGTCACTCTATTCTTGCGCACCCAGAGCCGGTACTCCCTAAAGAGACCTCGTGTTTCGCATTATGGATGCGTTGGCCCTGTGTGTGATGGGCCACTGCCGCCTCTCCCATTATCAACAGTGGCCGATACTGACATTTGCCAAAATCCAAAATACCAGCCAAATCGATAATCTGTCTATCCCTATGCAGATCTTTTGAAAACTCAGACTAGAAGCAGGTTGCTGGTATTGAATTTGGAACATACAAAATATGTGTTCTCGTATAAAAAGCAAACCACATGAGGCTTCCTAGGAAAACAAACATGCTGATGCTTTTTGGGTAAATAATCAAATGTACAGACAATTGGCAAGGTTCTTACCTTTTCTGTGCTTCCTGTTTACTACGGCATTGCTCACAGTAATATTTATATTCGCTGCATAGTGTTTCTGTATTACTGAACCCTCTGCAGAAACATAAAAGATAAATTAAAATGAGTGACAATGAGGACAAAAGGTTAAAAATCTAGATTAGATCTAGAAATCTCTTTAATTTACTATTTCACAGCGGAAAACACAAAGAAATTAGATTTTCTTTGTTTTTGAAACTTAAAGGAACATTATAGCATTAGGAATGAAATGTGTACTCTACAGTTCTCTGGTGGCTGATTAGGTTACCAGACCCCACCTGCGTTTTTACTTACCTTTTCTCTCTCACAGTGCCAGTTTCCTCGGCTGGCTCCCCCTCCTTGGCTGGGATAATTTTTTTTCTCCAGCCATTTGTTCCCTCATACGAAAGCACAGGGAGGCAAGTGTGCATGCAAGGCAAAACGTCTTGCGCTGCACCAATCAGATGGTCTCTGATTTTTACTCTGCTATTTCCTCGAAAGCACCTATTGCGGCTGTCTGTTACAACCACTAGAGGCACTTACACCCTGCAATGAGATGTTTTTAGGATGAAAAACAAAAGGTGGTACATGGCACCCAGACCACGTATGGTATGGGTGCCTATAGTCTTCTTTTAACCCTGCAGTTTTCAATAACTTCTTCACAAATGTGAAGTGTACATTGGCTTTGTGTTGACTATTCATGGCTAACCAGCATGAAATATCTCTCCCTAATATTACACCCAAACCCATCTCTTGCAAAGAATTATCTAATCTATAACAATATTCAGTTTAAAGTGGCATTGCAGGCACCTGCACCCCTTGGCTGGAATGTGTAGGATAGGTTATAGCTAGTGCCGCTTCTAAAGACTACATTTGAAGTACCTTCCTCCCAGCCTACAGTTTCCCTTTTTTTGCTACAAAATACTGTTGTATGTGATGTGTCACTGTATTTCATCCATGTTCATATAAAGAGACACAAAGCAACAAACAGAATAGAAATAAATTATTATTTAAAATGGGTACGCTTTAAGCATTTCATTAAAATGCATTACTATTCATCACTTGGTGCATGATAGGCAATTCCTCTAACTTTAAGGTGAATTACTGTTTTAGCAAAAAAAAATAATTCAGCACTCCCATAGTAATATGTTTATTACACCATCAGATTTGATATTATTTAGATTTAATGACATTTTTGAATCATACACAAATAAAACCATGCCCCAGTCAACAAAATATGTCCAACATTGAAGAATTTCCCAACCTGACTAAAGACAGTTTTCTAATCGATCATTGTTCTAAAACAAAGGAAAAGTAATTTTCAGATTGCAATGTAATCTTCTTGTCATAGTATAAGTCAGGTTGTTCAATAGCCAAACATCCCACTGAGAAACGTCCACGGAAAGTCCATTAAGAAAGTAGAAATCACACTTTTAAAGGTTATTACACAAATCTGACTCACCTTAAGCAATGTGTAATAGAAGTATTTTGTTCTACGTCTACAGAAAGATCAAGGAAGTCTTCATCTTTACTACTGACCTTGAAAGGGGGAATACATTATATTACACTACAGTTCATATAAACGCTTGAAAGAATGGCAGTGGTATTGTACACGAAAGTAAATGTAAATCAAAGACTCACCGGGTTAATAATTAAAGAGAGAATTCAATGTGAATTTCAAACTTAAGGTCAAAACCGTCACACTGGAAACATTATCTGTATATGCTTTCAGTTCAGCCACTCTGGTCTTAAATGGACACTCCAAGCACCAAAACTCCTTGAGCTTAATGAATCATATTTCTTTCTGTCTATGCAGCCCTAGTCACACCTCCCGTGCATGTGACTCACATAGTCTCATGAGAAAAAAAAAAAAAAGGTTCACTTTCAGTCAGATGTGACCGCACATGTGATTAATTTAGAATTTTTTTATCTCATGCTTTGTCAATTGCACATAAGAGGCTCCAGCAAGCTCTAGCAGGCTATTCAAAGAGCAGGAGATTCTAAATACATTCTAAATTAAAACAGAATGTGCAATGAAGGAAGTTTAAACATTAGATCTCTCTCTACATGATATGAATAGAGAGACTGTGTAAGTCAAATGAAAGGAAAGGTATGACTAGGGCAGAATAAACTAGGTGATCTAACCCCTAAATGACAGAGAATTGAGCAGTTGGACTGCAGGGGCATGATTTATACGCCGAAACCACTCTGTTAAGCTAAGGTTGTTTTGGTGCTAATAGTGTCCCTTTAACCCTTTAAGGACACATGACTGAAATATTCCGTCATGATTCCCTTTTATTTCTTAAGCTGTGTCCTTAAGGGGTTAAATTGAAATTCACTTTAGTAAAGAATGATTAATTACATGACATAAAACCAAGAGTAAATAGGTCCTAACTGACAAGTGAACTGATCCCAAGGAAGATCAAGTTTGAATTAAATGAAGGCTAATACAAAGATAGAATTGTTATAGAGTTATGCAAGTTGAAATAAGACTCAATTCATCATATTCAATCTTTCAGTCTTGTTCCTGCTTTTGCTCCATAGGGAACAAAAGCAATTTTTTGTTATGATTTCCAATTCTGCCAAAAATCAGGAAAAAAAAATAATTCTAGACTTGAACAGGTCCTATTTTACCATTGATCTCAAACTATCAAACTATTTTCTTACAACTAAAGATCCCATGAGTAACCACTATAGACTAAATAAAATGTCCCCAAATAGGCACCGTTTTATAATCTCCATTTGAATCATTTAACGTTCTCTGGCTTTTGATGCACTGTGTCGAATATCATCCAATCTTCAATAAATCATCTGCCTTTCGTTCCTATAGTTACTGAACTAAAACAAAAACCAATGTTGTCGTCTATTGGGAACAAGCCATGGGGTTGACACTTTTTGGTGTATGATATCTTCAATTAGGGTTATCTACTAAATCATCAGTTGTGGAAATGTTAAAGAGAATTATAAATCTTGGAGGAAACTAGATATTTTGGTCTAAAATTTGCAACACACAAGCTCCACATATTCCTGGTTTACCTAATAAATCTTCAAGTTTGCTTCTAGTTTGAATATATTGGTCTAAAATTCTAAATTAATTAGCAATTCCAGACAATAGTCACTTTGATGAATAACCCAAATTTGTTTCATCTTTCCTCCATTGCACTTGTGACCAAAATATATCCTGATCTATGAACTGCACGGTTAAAACGTAAACAAATTATCCCACTCTTACTGAAAATCACGGTGCTTACTAAACAAAGTATGTATGGATTGATTACTTTACAAATAATTTCATCGTCCTGTATTCTCTACCATTTTGCAAATATTCAGTTTTCTCTCTTTTTTTTGGAGTGCGTTTACATGATATATCATCTAACTTTAAAATGATAAATGTAATGACTATTTACACATTAACAACACATTTATAAAAATAATATTAATCAATTAGTCTGAGAAATAAAATCTAGGATTTGAAACCACAATGAATTAAATGGCATGGTCACAAGCTTTGGACAGGAACATTCTGAGGCTATAAAGACCCCCGCCCCCCACTACCTCTCCCAGTCTGGCCACCTCTTCTTATATTCCTAGAGCAGAAGTTCCCCTTCCACAAAAGAGATATCAGTTTTGTCCCTAACTGGACCAGATTCAGTGGTTGACAGTCAATTGACACACTCAGCTACCGAATTCCACCCAAATATGGGCAGAAACCATTTTGGATCTAGTGAGATGTTTTATGCAGGTTGTTGCTTACAAGCCCTGGAGCCTAGAGTTACACATGACCTTGACCAGCAAGCAAAGTCTCTGTCACTGCGCCATAGAGTGCCACCGTGCATGGCAATATATCAGTTAATCTCCTTTTGCAAGAGAGTCACGCTGCTCATACATTTTACGCGCATGTAAACAAGGGTGGTGCGACTCACTGCTTCACAGTTAAGACATCTGGTTTCATTGGTTAGCGTCCCTTGGAAGATCTCATGAACCCAGGTAAGATCCGGCTTATCAGGTTCTGGAGCCTCTAGGCTCCCATTCTGCAGTTTCCCATTCTGTTTCTCCTGTTTCTTTTCCTCCTGCAGCAAGTCAGCTATAGTGTTCAGAAGGTAGTTTAGGAATTCATGGGCGTCCTGCTGCATGTAGTTATCAAAAAGTTCTGCAGGAGAGGGGGGGAGGGGGGGGGGGCAGGGGGAGAAAAGAAACAAAATGAATAAATGACAAAATACATAAGGACATATGCTAACAAGTACTGCTCATATTGCCTAGGCTGAGATCAATACAGTATTCATATCTTGCTTTCCTTTTAACCTGTTAGAATGTCTCTACATGTGATGCATGGAATCTATTAAGGCAAAACTTGAACAATTTATTTAACAATTGGAAAGTGAAACAACCTCAAAATAATATTCCTGATTCAAGTAACCATGTAATGACAGAAACTGGCTAGCTGTTTTCTAACCATCTGGCTTGACTCATGTTAAACAATGAAGGCCTCGGTGTAATATTGTTAGATAATACATATTTATGGATAAACTTATCTTTGGCCTGATCAGCACAGGTTCCGCACAGACTGAACTGACATGGGGGGGAGGCTGTTATTTTACCTTAGATTTTAGAGAAATCTAGACATATGCTAGCAGAATGCTAGCACAATGTATAGATGAAATTTGATTCTCTATAATTTAAGATCAAGTTGGATCTGTCATGACTAGTACCCTTTAAATACCCGAGGAATAAAAAAAAACAAAAAACTACTTTTCCCCCCCTTTCTTAAAGACATTCTAATCAGAAAAACTTGAAAAACGTATTAGTCATAAATAATAGAAAAAACGGTTTCTAAACCCACATGATGAAAAGCTTAAAAAGTTGATGCAGAGAAAAAAAACCAAAAAAAAAAAACCCAACAACAACATTATACAACCTTGCAGTTTAGAGAATATGTAATTCAATCTGTTTCCACATGGGGGCAGTGATGCCTCATAAAAAAACATGGTACTCAATGATCTGGTAATGTATGATAGTCATCATCTATTTATAGAACCATCATATTTTGCACAGCTGTATGCCTGGATAGTGAGTGACACACAGATATAATTGCCAAGAGAAAATAGTAGATAGCCATGCGTATGAGATCTTACAGTCTGAGTGGGAGGCATGTTATGTCTACGGGGTATAGTTGTAAATGGGCCCTACAAAATAGAGGCTTTATATATAAATGAATGTTGGGCTACACTGAGAGAAAACTGTGATAGCAGCTCCACAGGCTCAAGTCAGAATAAAACAAACCTTTAAGAGATTCACGATTTATATCATTCAGACTAACAGTGGCTTCACTGCATTCTTAAGAGGAAAATACGTATATTAGTTGTGTTGTTTTCCCATTAAATTCCCACAACGATCAATACAAACAGATATACACTAGCTTTTACAAAATGTTAAACCTTTGTTATTTGTTTTTAATGCACACAATATGTGTCTTTTCAGGAGCCTTTGCAAAGTAGAGAAAGCAGCAGAACATGTAAAGTTGCTGTGGATATCTTGTCGCAAAATGCGAACAGAGAATCCAGTTAGTAATACACTCCCATTGTGCTCCTTTCTACACACAATTAAAGAATTCATTATGTACTTTTCCTATATCCCCTAGGAGTGATAACAGCACAAGAACTGGAAAAAAAATGCACGCTGACCAGCTGTGATACAAGCAGCACTGGCCAAAAGGCAAAAACATGTTATCAAAAACCACACTTTATCCCAGTTTCTGTATATTCATAACTCCATGGCACCAACAACGGGCATCTACCCAACGGATGACCAGAACTCCAGCTAGACCTCGCACCACTATTAGGAACACTCACAACGTTGTGCAAAGTCTGACTCCAACGAAGGTACACCTCCTAACAGAGGCCCATGCATATCTCTTGCCATAGGATCCTCATTAACATATACTGAAGAAAAATAGTTCTTTAAAATTTCTGCTTTTTCCTGGTCTTCATTAGGTAATAAACACAACTCTGTTTCAAGTGTACCTACACTTTCATTTTTTGTTTTTTTAGAATTGATGTACTTGAAAAAATTTTGGGGGTTGGTTTTGCATTCTTTAGCTATCGATTTCTCATTTTCTAGTTTAGCCACTTTAATTGCCTTTTTGCAAGGGTTATTGGCTTCCTTATATGTTAAATAGGATGACTTTGATTTGTCTAATTTAAATGCCCTTTTCTTATTTTTATTCTCTTGTTTTACTTCTCTACTAAGCCACATTGGTTTTAATTTGTTCCTTTTATATTTATTACCCAATGGTACATACTGAGAAATGTACCTTTCTAATATTTGTTTGAATAGTTTCCATTTATCCTCAGTGTTTTTATCACTAAGGAGTTTATGCCAGTCGATATGTTGTAGAGCTGCCCTAATCTTATTGAAATTGGCTTTTTTTAAATTATATGTTTTAGTATACCCCACTTGCTTTTGCATAGTGGTTATGCAAATAGAGCAGAAGACTGGCAGCAGATGGTGGAGATGGCCTAATGCTAGCTCTGGGAACATCAAACATTTAAGATCTATGAAGCAGCTACTTAAAAAAAAAAAAAAAAAAAATTCACATTACTAAGACAGTAACTAACAGTTTTGAGTCTAGGGATGGATGATGTGTCGTGAACATAATGCAGGAGAGAAAAACTGAATTTGAAATATAGGAAAAAAATGAAACTGGAAACTAATCTGCATTGTTAAAGGAACACTCTACATACTACTTGTGGTTATGGTGCAAGGTCTGCATTAGCATCCTTCCTTTGTAACTTGTGAAACGGTTTTAAATAAGTTTGACAACATACTTTGATTCAACAAGCGTCTGTTCTGCATTTGGTCTTCTCTTGCAGGAGAAGCCAGCTGTCTTTATGGATTTAGGACTTGACAGAAAAGGACCATGCTCATTGCGCTGAGCTGCTGCTCTCAGCCAATGAGAGTGGTCCTGCTTAGCTCAGTGGAGCTCACCGGATTCACCTGCAAGGCGAATCTGGAATCAGGGGGTGCAAGTGTAGGCCCCTGGTGGAAGGGGGAGTAGGGCACTTCAATCATCATAACAACATACAGAAGGCTGTGTGGTTTTGGTGCTTGGAGTGTTTCTTTAAAGCAGGGTTTCCCAATTAATTTCCCCCTTGGAACCCTTTGCCATGGTGTAGCAAAACTTTGGAACCCCAACAAAAAAATGTGTGCTGTAAAGTAGCGCAGCGCAAACCTTTCAATGAGCAGAGTGTAATGTTCTCTTTTGCTGGCAAATTCTTTTTACATCTGGTTTAATTGTTGACAATTTTATTTGCATGTCTGCAGTTGCGTCAAGTCGATTCCGAAACTTTGTTTTTGTTGCAGAGTAAAGCAAGAATCCAGTTTCACATAAGTATGTGCTGGAAAATGGCATCAGAACTTTGATTGCCCGCATGGACAATTCTGGGTATTCTTCATGTAAATCACCCCAAAAAGCAACTTCTTTATAAACTTCTTTACATTTTTGGCTTAGTTGACGGTCAGAAGTTATATTGATCAGATTCTCAAAATCTACATTAAAAAAATGGGCTGGCTTGTCTTTTATGAATGGATTTCGAAAACAGTCTTTATTGTTTTCATTCAAGAATGGAAAATACTGATTAATACGTGTGATTAAATGGCGTAGATGATCGACAATTTCATTGCAAATTTCCTCTTCAAGTTAAATTTCTGATTCTTCAAGAAAATCCTTAAGTGTTGGCAAAGAGTTCAAATTATTTTTCTTAACAGAGGAGGTCCAAAACTGCAGTTTACGAGACAGTGAAAATATTATCTCTCGCATTAAAAATATTAGTGTTTTTTTCCTTGGAGTGATAAACATACGTCATTTAATTTTGTGAATGTCTGCAAGATATGCTACTTTGGATAACCACAGAGTGTTTGTTAACCTATCAGATAATCCAAAGTTATGATCCTGGAAATATGCAGACAACTCTTGACCCAATTCAAACATTCTAACAAGGACTTTACCTTGTGATAGCCAATGGACTTATGAATGCAAAAGCAGAGCAGAGTGGTGACTACCCATATCTTCACATATAATTTTAAATAGTCGTGGCTGTCACTTGTCTCTGCTATTTGAGGAACAGTAGATACAACTATTTCTGGCATATTTTCTGGATTTTTAGTTGTATCTTCTTTCTCAGTTTCTATAAGTGACGAACAGATAGAAGTAGTAATACTTTATCTCTGAAGAGTTCTCTGCTTTAACCAGCTTTCCAAATTCATGGTTATGTATTGGTAAAAAATAAATAAAAAACACGTTGAAAAATACCTATCTCACAACCTGACTGAAAAGGATGCTGATTTTGATAACGCTCTTAGAAAGACCTGAACTTAAGTAGGATTTCTGAGTTAGACTCGGAGCAAAAAGATGTGAACACTTTGAAAAATACAGTTAATAGTTTTTTGCCCCTGACAGAGCCCTTTAATGTCCCTGACAGAGTCATTCTATGCCCCTACCCAACAGAGCTTTCTATGCCCCTACCCAACAGAGCTTTCTATGTCCCTACCTAACAGACATTTCTATCTAGAACGTAAGCTCATGGAGCAAAGCCCTCCACCCCTCTGTTCCTGTACGTCCAGTTGTCTGGTTACAATTACATGTATGTTAGTCCACCCATTGTACAGCTCTACGGAATTTGATGGCGCTATATAAATAATAAAATAATAATAACAGAGCTTTAACTATCAGCTCCAATCTCTATCACTCCTCTACCACGAGTGAAAGAAAATGGCTGACGGCAGGGCTGACGGCTGGGCGGGCTCTTTCATAGACGAGCTAAGTGTAAGTGGCTGGCTGATGGCAGGGCGGGTGCGCACAAGGGCGGGCTCTGACGGCAAGGTGTGCAGAAAGGCAGGCCGGGCTTAAGATCGTCCTCCGTGATCTCTGCTGTTTCCGATCTTCCGGGAACAGCAGGTAGCGGCGGCCATCTTGGATGTGGCAAAATGCCAAGGAACCCCAATTTTGTTCTCACACAATTGGGAAAAGCTGCTTTAAGGCTTTAAAAGAGACCTCTAACTTTGGTATAAATGCAGTTCCCCTAAAAGAAACCCGGCATCTAATTAATCCCAAATGGAACAGAATATGCCAAAACTGGCTACAATGGGGGGTGGGATGCACTTGTTGATCATCCACAGAGAAAAACCCTAGATGTGTCAATACACATACTCAATTAAGTTTTACCTCCCACTGTTCCCAAACACTAATTTATTTTTAGATTTTAGCTTTTTTCTTTTTAATCTGTCTCTGCATTTGTGTAGTAGTCCAACTACTAAGAACTATCTTATTTATTATCTTAGAATTTCTAGCGATACATAATGGAGTGTGGGATAAAATACATATTATGCACTGCATGTTTTTTGATAATTTGACATGTCAGTGTGAGACGTAAGAAAATGGACAAAATCAGAAGAAGACTAACTAAATTAAAAGGTCATCTTATCAAGCTGGAAAAATAGCCCATAGTTTTGCAGCTAATATTAGAAGTTAGCTAGAGGAACTCGGAGACAATCTGTTGAAATATGAGAATGGAAATACATTACGGCACAAGTAGTAATCACCGTTTTCTTTCCGCAGCCTAGAGATGAACTTCTTGGGAGGTATAACCCCCACCTTCTTTTTTTGTGTGGCAATGCTGTTGAAAAGATCTGCCAAACATGTTAGTAAGCTTTCCTTCTTCCGAGGCTGGACCTTGTAGGCTAGAACTTTCTCCCGAAAAGGACGGCAAAAATAAAGTGCTTGCAGGACAGAGTTACAGTAGCAGGTGTTGCCAAACTGGAGAGAGAAAAAAAATAAGTGGAAATTAAAAAAAACAACAAAAACAAAAACCAAACAAACATATAATAAAAAGATGCAAAAACTCAGGAAGGAAAAAAAAAATTAAGTTTCACGAGCCATTATGAACATTTTTATATCATACGTTAATGAAGAATGTAAGATAATAAAAATTCAAGTAAACAAAATGAGAGGGATGAAAAAAAGAACTAAAATGTAAACATTTATAAAGAAAGAAAAAAAAATGCATTACGTTTCAACCCTTGTTGTAGTCAACACCATGCACACTCCTAAGGAAACCAGTGATAGCGATACTTATTGAAATAAGGTGGATAACAAAACTCAGGTATAATCTGTGGAATATTTTGCTACATATGGGGCAACTCTGCTGAATACTACACTTGAACTTGGTGCTAGGAACTTTCTCTAGCATACACACTGACATTTTACAGTAAATTCATGGTATGATCTGGGGTTGAACATAAAAACATCACTCCTGCCATTCCTAAAACCTCACATATGTTCTGCCAAATCTTAGATTTCACAGATAAAAAAAGTTTAACAAGGAACTATTTTTTTCTTTATTGAAGAGATTCTTTATTGTAAATTATCAAATCTCAAGCTGCTTGCATGACTACTATGAAAACATTTTGCTCTGAGTACACCCGATAGCAAGGAAGGGAATCTTATTAACCCCCTACTCTTTCCTCTCAAGTCTAAAACGGTGTTATGGGCACTTTTCTTTGTACATGTGACCACACTGGAAGTAGGCGTAAGGAAGCATATTGGACCCAACACTAACTTTGGAAGTCACAATGTCCCCGAGTCTTGTTTTTTTCCAATTGAATTTACATTTCTTTTAAAGGTACACTTAGAGCACCATAACCACAACAGTTTACTTTAGTAGTTATTTTGCCAGATGGGCCTTGGTGCCTGGCAATGTCCCAGGGTAATCTGTCAATAAGGTTTAGCATGTTCGACAATTTCCTGGATCCCACTAGTCACCCATGCAGCATCTACATCTGGTTTCCGGCATCTGGCTTCTTGTCCTTGAGAAGACCAGAAGCATGGGAGTCTTGAGGAATCAAGGTAAGTGTCAAACCATGCTACAATATTTTAACAGACTATGCCAGGTCACCATATCCACTACAGCAGGCTTCCTTAAATATTTCTGCAAAGTTATGAATGAAGTATGCATGTAGAATCAGCAGGTTGACAAAATTGGTCAAAGGGTGGAACTTTAGTCAAGCTCCACAGCCTTTGCTGACTTTGCCATTGTGTGTATACTCATCTCCCTACAGCTGCATGTCAGAAGGCGACACATTTCTGATCACCAGTGTTGACGTGTACACGGTCGCGAGAGTCAACACGTAAGTCAGAGGAACCCATTGTTGTACTGGGCGTGTGCATGCCGACATAAGGGCAAAAAGTTCAGATATATGGTTGCTGCCACCTTAAAAACTTTAAAATGGGAGTGCCAAGAAAGAAGAGGAACTGGGAAAACTCCCAAAACAGGTGAATTGAACAATACCAGGGCCCAAAAAAATATGGTGGGGACAGACAAGACAAAGAGATCCATAGGTTTGGAGCCAAGGGATCAATAAGTGACAAGGTCGCTTTAACATCAATAAGGTAAAGGAAACCTCACTCTCCTGGTTCCCAGGGTGCAACCGGGCCAGAGGTCAGCCAAAACTCATTTTACAGATCTGAAGAATAAACAATGGTCCAGACACTCAAGGTGAAACCAATATAAGCAGATTCAGTGGAGCAGAAATCAGCAATGTTTCCACCCAATCAGGGTTTTTTTCAAGCCATTTTGAGCTTGAAAAAGACCATAATTGGGTTACAACATTGCTGATTTCTGCTCTAATAAATCTGCTTATCTTGGTTTCACCTTTAATGCCTAGGCAACTGTTTATTCTTCAGGGCCGCTTAAACATTAGGATGATGTTAAGGTATTCCTACCACCCTAACCTCTATAATGTGCTTTTATTTTATTTTTTTTAAATCACTTGCTTTCTTTTGCTAAGTAGCCATTTAGTAGATTTACTACGACTTACTGTAAAAATGCGTGTGCATACTACTGATAACTGTAGAAAATCCATTAATTTGTGATCTATTTTATGAAGAAAAAAAAAAAAATCAGTCCCTGTCTAGATTTCAGTCAGGAAGACTTATAGTGGAATAATATTCTATCAACGGATAAGTAGAACTCTCTGGCCTCAAACAAATGTTGAACAGAAGAACAAAGATGGCATGTGATGTTGGGGGCTGCTTTGCTTCTTTAATATCTGGATGACTTTTGATGAGAATTAATTTTTCAGTTTATTGAAAAAGACGCTAGATTATTTGTATACTATAAGGGCACAGAATGTTTATATAATTAAGTACTCTTCCGAGAACATTCAGATAAAATTTGGGAAAAAATAGAATTACGAAATAATCCATTCATTTTGTACAAAAAAATGTGATATTCCCAAGAGCCACAGCAACAACAAGGACACACAAGAAATACACTGATTTTATTTTTAGCAGATACTATTTATATCACATCAAGAACACTCATTTCCCATTTGTCCCAGCAATGTGTCTGCCAACAAAGATAAGTAATGTCCACTTAAAACTGAATTTGGAGTAGATGAGAAAAGGCGTTTAGGGAAGGGGTAGAAATAATAACCTAAAAATAATAAATAAATAAATAAGGCTACATAGATAACATGAATAGATGAGGTTGTTGCTTAATGATTGACCAGCATGCTCAGTGAACAAAGAGTGGGTCATTTAAGAATTTATAGGTTTATAGCATGTATTAACTACAGTCAAACAGGAAACAATGTTCTTACCCTAAACAACTACAGATTTTAGAAAAAGAGATTTTTTTTTTATCTCGTATCTATTACTTTTATAGTTAAACTGTATCTATTAGCTTTCTAATCCAGTGGAACAAACGGTGTTTCAATCATTACCCAAACAGTTATGCGCTGGTGGCTGATCATTGACTTGGAAGTTACTAAACTGCAGAGAGCCCTTTTAAAAAGAATTAAAATGTTTATATGATACAACACCTTAACGAGCACTACAGCATTAGGTATACAATACTGTATTCCTAGCCCTATAGTGCCCCTCTGCCTATTTCTGAAGGTCTGCTGCACCCAACTTGGTGATGAAAGGGTTAAAACCATATCAACAGTTGCCTCTTTCGAGTGCTCAGGTCCCTTAGTGCTGGCTCGGTCTCCTCCTCCCATGATATCACGTCAATGTTTGAACCTAATGCACATGCACAATGAGCGCCGAGCATGCACACATTAGAGTTTCTCCATAGGAAAGCATTGAATCAGTGCTTTCCTATGGGAATTTTGAGGAAAAATTAATCCCTACCTTTGGTATATGACAGGATCTTTCGGCCATATACATGCACCTTGAGTCAGACAGTGTTTGAATACGAGAGTTAGTCTCTATGGTCTTCCCTGCTTCACTCCCTGAACAGTGCAGTCACATCAAACGCATAAAGAGCAAATCCTACGAATATCCCACACCTCTTTTTACTGACCTCTGTGAAGATCATCTTTGTCAAACAGTCAAACTGATGACGTCACTGCACAGGAAGTGAGGCGGAAACACCAAGGGTGCATGTATATGGCTGAAAGATATTGTTATACACTAAAACGATAGGGGCGCGTTTCATATATATACATACATATACATATATACATACATACACATACATATATACACACACACACACACACACATATATATATATATACACAATTTCCTGATGACAGGATTATTATATTAAAAAAATATTTAGAGGTGATAATTGTCCTTTACTGTGGTGTTTGCCTCATCTTTAACTAAGGTCGCAAGCCTATACATAGATTATGCACAGACAGTCTCACTGCTCAATTCACTGCCATTTTGGAGTTAAATCACTTTATGTTTCTGTCTGTACAGTCCTAGCCACACCTTCCCTGGCTGTGAATTATTCAGACTACATGAAAAAAAAATGGTTTAATTTCCTTTTAGAGGAAACAGCACAGTGTGTTTACTTTAGAGACTTGTATCTATTGATTTGTTAATTGAACTTTAATCACACATACAGTGAGACTGCAGGGGTATGATATATACACCAAAACCACTTAAATAAGGTAAGGTTGTTTGGGTTTAAGTGTCTCTTTAAGCCTGGCCTTTACAGTGATAGATGTGTCTTTTGTTACATATTACCTCAAAACCCTGTGCCTGACACATAACAAGGAGGAGGATGTGATACACATTCATTGCGGATAGGTCTATAGCGCATTACATCACTTAGTTTGCACAAAGCTGTGGAGCACCAGATCTTTAGTGATTTTATACACTACATACTGAAGGCTGTATAGTACCATGGGGAAGGGGAAACTTGCTGGGGGCGCATCAATAGTGCTTGCACTCAGTGCTGCTCAAGCAAAGTATGTCATTGCTAAAGTTCAGGCACTATGCAATCGCACACTAGAGCTTCAGTGACGACTGAAATCGCACGCTAGAACTTCAGTGATGACTGCAATCGCACTTCAGAAAGTCAATGAGGAGGCTGGTGCCAGCAGCATATGAGCTGTGAGTGAGCCTCGCCTTTCTCAGATTCAGTGGCCTGCAGCAGATGTCGAACTGGTGCATGTGGAGGAAGTAAGGGAAGAAATTGGGTGTTTGTGAAGGGTGATGCTCACAGGAGCTGAGGGGGGGGGGGAATGTGTATGGAGGCTGTGGAAAGGGGAAGGTTTAAAGGAGAGGTATGTCACCACTAGAAAATCTTCCTGTTTTCTTTTTCATTGTATAGCAAAGTTAAAGTGTAGACAAAGGTTCCCTCTCACTGTACAGGGAGTGCAGAATTATTAGGCAAGTTGTATTTTTGAGGATTAATTTTATTATTGAACAACAACCATGTTCTCAATGAACCCAAAAAACTCATTAATATCAAAGCTGAATATTTTTGGAAGTAGTTTTTAGTTTGTTTTTAGTTATAGCTATGTTAGGGGGATATCTGTGTGTGCAGGTGACTATTACTGTGCATAATTATTAGGCAACTTAACAAAAAACAAATATATACCCATTTCAATTATTTATTATTACCAGTGAAACCAATATAACATCTCAACATTCACAAATATACATTTCTGACATTCAAAAACAAAACAAAAACAAATCAGTGACCAATATAGCCACCTTTCTTTGCAAGGACACTCAAAAAGCCTGCCATCCATGGATTCTGTCAGTGTTTTGATCTGTTCACCATCAACATTGCGTGCAGCAGCAACCACAGCCTCCCAGACACTGTTCAGAGAGGTGTACTGTTTTCCCTCCTTGTAAATCTCACATTTGATGATGGACCACAGGTTCTCAATGGGGTTCAGATCAGGTGAACAAGGAGGCCATGTCATTAGATTTCCTTCTTTTATACCCTTTCTTGCCAGCCACGCTGTGGAGTACTTGGACGCGTGTGATGGAGCATTGTCCTGCATGAAAATCATGTTTTTCTTGAAGGATGCAGACTTCTTCCTGTACCACTGCTTGAAGAAGGTGTCTTCCAGGAACTGGCAGTAGGACTGGGAGTTGAGCTTGACTCCATCCTCAACCCGAGGCCCCACAAGCTCATCTTTGATGATACCAGCCCAAACCAGTACTCCACCTCCACCTTGCTGGCGTCTGAGTCGGACTGGAGCTCTCTGCCCTTTACCAATCCAGCCACGGGCCCATCCATCTGGCCCATCAAGACTCACTCTCATTTCATCAGTCCATAAAACCTTAGAAAAATCAGTCTTGAGATGTTTCTTGGCCCAGTCTTGACGTTTCAGCTTGTGTGTCTTGTTCAGTGGTGGTCGTCTTTCAGCCTTTCTTACCTTGGCCATGTCTCTGAGTATTGCACACCTTGTGCTTTTGGGCACTCCAGTGATGTTGCAGCTCTGAAATATGGCCAAACTGGTGGCAAGTGGCATCGTGGCAGCTGCACGCTTGACTTTTCTCAGTTCATGGGCAGTTATTTTGCGCCTTGGTTTTTCCACACGCTTCTTGCGACCCTGTTGACTATTTTGAATGAAACGCTTGATTGTTCGATGATCACGCTTCAGAAGCTTTGCAATTTTAAGAGTGCTGCATCCCTCTGCAAGATATCTCACTATTTTTGACTTTTCTGAGCCTGTCAAGTCCTTCTTTTGACCCATTTTGCCAAAGGAAAGGAAGTTGCCTAATAATTATGCACACCTGATATAGGGTGTTGTGTTGATGTCATTAGACCACACCCCTTCTCATTACAGAGATGCACATCACCTAATATGCTTAATTGGTAGTAGGCTTTCGAGCCTATACAGCTTGGAGTAAGACAACATGCATAAAGAGGATGATGTGGTCAAAATACTCATTTGCCTAATAATTCTGCACTCCCTGTATACTAAATGCATCTATATATATATATATAAGCTTGTACATATGAGTGCATCCCTGTGTGTGTATCTAACTACAGCTGTGATCTAACAGGGTTATTCACTAAAGACCGAATGGCCCTGTACTGAATGGAAGAAAGCCATCTGGTTGCGTATCGGGCTTTAAAATCTGGACGTTATTCACAGTATTTAACAATGTCTGGGTTTTGAGTTGCAGGCCCTAAATCAGCCTGAAACTTCAGCTGGACTGAATGGCACAGAAAAATCCAAACTCTGGTTGTTAAAATATAGACCCAGAGAGTTCAAATCCGGGCCCAGATTATAACACTGCAAATGTCATAACTGGCAGCGTGAGCAGCCAGCAGTAAACAGTTAAAAGACCCTTGGCAAAGCAATGGTTTACCATATGGCTTCTGACCAGCAACTGTTAACAAGCAATCAAATAAAATAGATAAAATAATAAATGCTTTTGGAGGTCAATATGACCCCCATATTACTAAAACCTCCCTAATGCCTTCACCTGCTGCATGCCACATATCTACTAAACTAGCAACTGGTTTCCCACTGCAAAAATAACAGAAGGTAATATAGTCATCCCCCCCCCCCCGGCATTGGGTGTGATACTTTAGCTTCAACCGCGGCCATAAATCCTAATGTTCCTCCCCAACCTTGGTGAGGGACATTAGGATTTATGCTCTGAGAGGCAAGTCTCCCTTCTCTTGGTATGTTTCTATGGCAAGTTTTGAGAGAACGGAGATTTGCCGTTCTGATTGGTTAACTTACAAGCCAACCAACCAGAGGATTCTAATGAGAATTCAAAGTTTGGCAAAGCCTTTACAGAAGGCATTTTCTGCTTCTAAGCGCATTCTGTAAGGAGCCCATCCGGGGGAGGAATGTATCTATTTTTGTTTGCATTTCATTTTTACATTTATTTTTTGCATTTTTTTGTGAATCAGAGGTTTGTCTGTCTTTTTATTTTCAATAGTCGCACCATTATGGATTTTAATGTAGCCTTTTGGGGGGCTGAAGAAAAGAAGATTTACAGAAATTATGACTTCTGTTGGGAAGTAAATTTCAAATAGACTGGAAATAATTTAATGGCCCCCCACACTATTATGAGGGGATTGTGGATCTGTAGCCACCTTGTGGGAAGGACAACAACAGACAAAATCTGGTGTTTAGTGAATAATCCTTTAAGTCTACGTATGCAAGTCTATCTATGTAAGTATCTTTTTGGGTTTGTCTGAGCATGTATGTACAAATTTAAATGTGTTAAATGCGTGTCTTTGCACACGTATCCATATTTGTCTGTATTTGTGACTGTGTACATCTGATCAAGTCTATCAGGAGGCGTATCTTGCAGGTTCATAGTTTGGGGAGGCCTAGGGGTAGAGTTTCTGGGAGGAGCCTAAATAAATTGATTTGTTCTGAAGTCCCAGGTATTTTTCACACCTAGCAATGCCCGTGTTAGATATAAAAGCATGTGCCCTGTACTACAACCGGTCACTTCCTTCTTCAAACAAAGCAATTATGGAATAATTGTCAGCATGAAACCACATAATCCAAACGTAACCTTTTACATAAAGAGATATGATAATGGAATTGTGAATTAGAACGCAATTTTGCTTTAGGTCTGGATGTTTCCATGTTTACTAGAATGTGGAAGCATTAGGCACCTCATGAAACAAGGTGTAGGACTGGAGGTATTGAACCTAGTCTTGGGAAGAAAGATTTTCAGATAATTTTTTTTGTTAACTAGTGGGAAGCTTTGTAAAATACTTGCATACATTGTATTTTACTAACTTCACTGCAAGCTCCTATTCACGCATACACACAGGGCTGAATAAGGACTGTACTGTACAGAAAGGTCAAAGGGTTATTGACTTTATAGCCCTGCACAAGCCTTCAATAAACTATGCTCATAGAAAACCTTAAAGTCTTTTGCATGGGGTAATTACAAAACATTGATCAATTAAAATAAAAAATATAAGATCTGTAACCATGGTCTCAGAGGAAACATCTGCATCCAAGCAAATCTCTCTGTCTTCAGGCCACACTTGGGTCCCGAGGTCAACCTAGATCTGGGGATCTGTGAGAATGAAATTCAGCTCATAATTCAATATATATTGGCATTGCTGCAGGAGGTGATCTGGTGTGCTTAGCCCCCCACAAGAGGAGTGTTCAAGATAACCTGTTTATTGAGAACACAGAATAATGAGCTCAAAGAAAGATGATACTTACATTCACTAATCCAAAGTAATGCTCATTGACCGGAAATTGCTCTGGGCCGATATCTTTTTCCAATGTTGAGGCATTGGTGCCCTGTGGAAATAAAAAAATAAAAAACATATTAATTCTAACAAAGTCATTTCTTGCGAGTATAAAAAGCACACAGGACGATCACCTCTCAACATGAGTGCTTAACTACGATATAAAAAGAAAAAAGAATCATAATTCAAAGCTATAACGGTTATTATTATTGAAATTTATACAGCGCCAGATTATTCGGCAGCGCTTCACAATAAATTAAAGAATAATGGTTCTTGGAAAACCGTTTTATATGCCATCAAAAGCATTTACACAATTACAATTATTTATATATATAGTGTCTACACCACTGGGGTTCGTTTTTAGAAATGTAAAGCACTGAGGAATATGTTGGTACTATTTAAAATATTAAAAATCTATCAGTCAATACACAAAGAGCTGTATTATTTTTTTGGTTGAAATTCTCTCTCTTTCAGGCAGAATGCCTACGTGCAGCAATATTTAGCAACAGTTTTTCCATTATGAAAAGTATTTTATGTCTGTTTTATGTATCAGTATGCTCTTGAGACAGAGTCAGGGACTTGCCAGGAATCAGTAGAATATATTTTATCTGTTACTATGTGAGTTCAGCAAGTGCATTTGTATTTTTAGCATCAGAAAATGATGGATTCTTATTTTTCTTCAATTACAGGGTTTAGGAATGAAAGGAAATTTCAAAGGAGGTACTGGGCATCTCTATACTAAATGTGAATGATTTTATTTAGCCTTTGGAGATTGAGTATATTTAACACGGTTATTCACTAAAAGTTAAATTAACAGTTTCATATTGATAATCTCAGCAACGGAGGTCGAGCCAGGCGCTGCGTGGGACGAAAAGGCGAATAAATTCACCTTTCATGCACTATAGTGTCAGCAATACAGATTTGTATTCCTGACATTATAGTGTTCCTTTAAGCAGACTGATGACAGTGTATATTGTGGGAATCCCAATACCGGGTTTTTCACTAAAGTGTGATTCAAAGTAAAATTTAGCCAAATTGGAAGAACTGAAAAATAACTGACTTGGAGTATTTTTTCAAAAATGGCTTATTTGACAATTAACACTTCAATGCATAGCCCGGACATGTTCCCTAGGTGTAATGAGTTATTTATGTAACAGGCACGTGGAATTCAGGAGGTTAACACAGCTAGGTAATAGGAGGATATACAGAACATTGTGTGCATCTTTACGGAGTACAACATGAGCAGTGCAGGCCTGATGTATTGTCATTTATGAAGCATGAAGAGGGTAACATTTGTAGGTCAAGCTTTTTTTCCCCAAGACTGAAATTTTATGTTGGTACATTCGTTTATATTACACACTGTCCAGGACTCGCTGACACAGAGGTGATTTGTGCTTATTACGCTGTTTTTGACCTTTCAATGGATGCACTAGTATGTCATATAGATCTATTTGTGTGATTGGACAGGAATAGGAATCACCACCAGCACAGCTACAGTGACCTTTATTTCCATGAAGTGCAAAGGCAAATAGCTGGCATGTAGAAACAAAATGGCTGTGTCTAATAAAATGATCTACTGCACAAGTAAGATCTCTATGGGGGGCTAGACTGAACAGCTTGAGACTTATGGACAGCTTATATCCTTACATTAAATTTAGCATCCATAATCATACTAATAGGAATATATTCACCATTTTACAAATGTCATCTGTACCACCAATCCTAGTCACAATCCCCACCTTAAACTGGCTCTGTCATCTCAAACCTGCCTTTGTTTCCTCCTCTTCTCTATCTTTCAGAATAAGTTTTTTCTCCTTATGCAGCTTAAGGTCTTGGACCCGGCCCCCTAGTCCGCTAACAGGGCCCAACCCGAGTCCGCCCACAAGGATGCAGTGTGTGCATAGTGGACACAGAGAGTGTGCATAAATTGTGCCCCCACCCCCCAGTGGCAAATAAAGGGATAAATAACCCATTCTACACTTAAATAATTCAAGCGCCTAAGTCCATCCCCTGCCAATGGGGCGGACCTAATGTACATACATTAGGCCTTCCCTATAGGAAAGCAGTAACACAATGATTTTCTGTGAGATTTTTCAACATGCTAGACTTCCTCATGTATTTCAAACTTAAAAGTCAAACTTTGCAAAACTGCAGGTAAACAGCCACTAGAGGCAGCCTTAAAGTGGCACTGTCAAGGCCAAATCCCGTTTTTCTTTAACCCCCCCCTCCCAACTCCACTACATCTAACTGACCCCATAGTCACCCCCCAAATGCCCCTAACCCCCCCAACTATCGGTGTTCGTTTAGTTTATTACAAGGAGGGTGCTACCGGCGCGCAGCTCCCTCCTTGCAAGACTTAAAAATAGAAGCGGCAGGGAGCAGTGCTCCCCACCACTTCCTAAGCCCCCCCATGTTCTCCCTCACTCTATGGGGGTCAATATGACCCCCATATTAACATAAGGGAGACTGAAATCTCCCAAATGCCCCAACTCACGCATGTCTACTAAACAGTGAGGACTTATTGTCCTCCCCCTAACGGTGGGTGGGGGCCATAAAAACAATGGTCCTCCTCCCCCACCCCTGAGTGGCAGGTGGGGGCCCTAAATGAAGATGTCCTCCCCCCAAGGTGACTAGGGGTCCCCAAGCCACTAGTCACCCCCCACCCATATAAAAGAAATTAATAAACCCCTACCTACCCCCACTCACCACAAAAATAGTGAGGGAGGAATAAAAGAACTAAGTACCTGTAAAAAAAATAAAAAAAATTTTTTTACCATTTGATGTCTTCCTTTTTCTAAAATCTTCATTTTTCAGCCCCAAAAAAGGCCAAATAAAAACCATAATACCCGAACTTGTAAAAAATAAACCAGACGAAAAAAAATAAAACCGCCACGTAAATTTTTTTATCCATCTTCACTCATGGAGGGCATGGCGCAGACTGAGCTCTGCAGGGCGGGGAAAGGCTTATAAAGCCTTCCCACGCCGTGCAATTAGGCTCCGAGCGCTCTGATTGGTTGGTTTAAGCCATCCAATCAGAGTGCGCTGACAGGTAAATGAAGAGACTGACAGGTAAGACAGGTAAGTCAACATTTACCTGTAACAGCACTCTGATTGGTTGGTTTAAAATCTAACCAAAGTGCTCTGTGTCAATTTACCTGCTCTGAGTCAAATTGCAGGGCATGCAAAGGCTTTATAAGCCTTTCCCCGCCCTGCGGAGCTCAGTCTGCACCGTGCCCTCGCCGGGTGAAGATGGATTAATTATTTTAGCGGCGGGTTTTTTCTTTTTCATCTGATTTTTTTTTTTTTTGTGCTCAGGTTTTTGTTATTTTATACAAGTTCAATGGGAATTATGGGGGGTTTTTGGGCCTTTTTTAGGGCAGAAAAATGAAGGTTTTAGAAAAAGGAAGCCATCAAATGGTAAGTTTTATTATTTTTTTATTTTTTACAGGTACTTCGTTCTTTTATTCCCCCCTCACTATTTTTAGTGTGAGGAGGGTAGGTAGGGGTTTATTAATTTTTTTATTTGGGTGGGTGGGGGGGCAGTTTAATAGCCCCCACTCGCACGGCACGGGTGGGAGCTCAGGAGAGGGTACTAGAATCGAATGAAATTCCGATACTAACAAAGTCCCGAATTGTGTCCTAACATGAATGAACAAACTGTTCTCATTCTGTTAGGACGCAATTCGGTAGTTCTGCCGACGTTCAGTCTAAGTGACAGGACGTTCGGGAAAAATGAAAGGAAGCATCGTGGGAACAGGGAGAAAATCCAAGAACTGTGGGAAAATTTCTCTGGACCCTGGATATGAAGCACACTTTGCTCCTCCGCTGGTCAGAGATTGTCAGGTGTATGAAACCTCCATAAGACAAATAGTCCCTACTTTGTCTTATGTTTTAAAAAAAACTAGAGTTGGCAGGAAGAAATGAAGAACAGATCCTGAGAGAGGGAGAGAAGGGGAAGCGATTAAAGAAAGGTAAGTTTGAGGTGACAGCTATATTTTGAATTCGTCTTATAACCATCCCCACTCCATGGTATCCATACTGTGACGAAAGCCATTTTGCCACTGGGTTTTGGAGGGGACTGTTTGCCAGCCTTTTACCCTGTGACTATGGCCCCTTTAATTTATTTTTGGCTGAGAGACCCGAATTGTGCCTATGGGCACTTTAAACATTGTTTCTCGAACTCCCGAACAGTCGAAGTGGCCGCCATTCGAACGCGTGGTGGCGGCCATCTTGTTTGCATGGACTAAAACTGCGAATAGACTTAGCCGCGAATGCCCTGGAACTATTTTCGGCATGAAAACTTTGCGGTTCCTGGTTGGTCCTCCAGCAGCACTTAGTCACGGATCTATGGAACGGTTTTGTGCATGAAATCCTGGATTCGTCTGGGCAAAAATACGGCTTCCATAAAATTTCTGAATCTCTGATCTGGGTGAACAACATATCCAAAAATCACCCAGATCAGATCAGGTCTATCAGGGGATTTAACATTTATGGGGATATGTTTTGGCGTACTTACGGTACTTTATAAAACTGCAGAGGGGAGGGATGGTTTACTGTATGAGGGAGTGTCGTTCATTGTTAGATTGTTTCTATTGGTCTGTACATTTTGTAATTCAGTGTCCCATCAGGTCCAAGGGGTGTTCCCTTGGCCTGCTGAATTGTTTATAAATCCAACCTGTACCAATAAACCTTCAGACCTCTTCACCCTCAATACTGAGTTCTGTCTCTTATTGTAGGGAGCTGCTATATCACTACCAGGGATTGCTATACTCGTTATACGCCCTTAGATAATCACTAGCTCTTCTAAGAGCTGTTGTTGTTACGCTCTCCTGGAGGAGAGATCTTTCCCACACGGTCCTGGATGTCAGCGGTTGGTCCAGGGGAGGAAGACGGGAGATTCCAGTTAAGCTACGGCAGTTGCAGAGTTTGCGGTGCTGATGGAGTCCAGTGCGGTGCTTATTGTCCTCGGCGTCCACTAGGAAGCATCCATTGACGGAGGTGCCCAGTCGGGGTGCCGGGTGGTCCGTTACGCATACAAAATCCAGATTTCACTATGGCATTACCAAACCTATACGTGATGCAGACACCCTTACACGACACAATCTAAGAAGCCTTGGCATCCTCATACAGACTACATTGCCAAAGCCACACATTGTAGCCTCCATCTTGGAACCCCCCAACAAATACTCCCTCTACATCAAGCATGTCAAACTCAAAGGCTAACACGGGCCAAATAAACAAGATTTAAGTTTATGTGGGCCGCAAAAAAATTTTTTTTACAAAAATTCAGTTTTCATAGTAATGTACGTTTATTTCAAGTACAGTATAAAAAAAAAGTTGCCCAACTGACACTGGACGTCCTCACGCTCGTAGGGCTTCAAAGTAAACAAAAGAGCGAATGTATTTTAAGGAGGAGTGCATTTGCATATAATCAATGTTTCAGTCCAACTACCTTGACATATTAAGAAAAGTTTGGTAATGGGACAGAAATGGTGAATGTATGCTGTTGCACAGCTGTCAAAACCTGGAAACAGGGGGGGACCTAAAACAAACCTGCAAATAGGACACTATAGCATTGGAAATACAGGTTTGTATTCCTAAAGCTATGGCGTCCTATTTGCAGGTTTGTTTTAGGTCCCCCCACCACCGTTTCCAGTAGCTAGCTAGCCATGGCTATTAGGGATCGACCGAACTTTCAGGCTGATATTCTGTACATTTACCGTTTTATTGGGGGGGGGGGGGAATTTTTTTTTTTTTTTTTTTTTTTTTTTTTTAAGTGGTAAATGAACAAAATATACATGCCAGTCAGATTTTATGTTTTCAAGAATATTTATATGTGTGTATGTAGTGGATGCAGTGAAAGTATTTAATTAGTAAATGCAGTGTGTGTGTGCTTGTGTAGTGGATGCAGTGTGGGTAGTGGATGCAGTGTGTTTGTGTGTAAATATGTGGGGTAGGAACTCCCCCATTCCCCTTAATGTTCCTCTCCCTTAGTTGTCCCCCCAACTCCTGTACCTTAGTGCCATCCTTTAATGTTCCTCTCTCTCCCCCCTAGTGTTATTTCCCCTTCTCCCCTGTCCCATAGTGTCCTCTCACCCATAGCGTTTTTTCCTCCCCCTCCCCATAGAGTTCTTTCCTCCACTCCCCTGTCCCATAGTGTTCTTTACTAGCCCCCCCTCCTCCCCCCTCCCAAAAGTGTAACTTCCCCCTGCCTTGTCTCCTGTACCCGGCCGCACTGACAGGAAGTGCCATCTCAGTGAGCACTTCCTTTCAGTCTGGCCGGGTACAGGAAACAAAGTTCCCGTACCGCGGTGCACACTGCTCCGCTCGGCCATGCTACACAGAGTGCCTGGCAGGAGGGAGCGCTGTGCGCCAACCTCCTGCCGGTCACTCCAATCTAGCACCACCACCCACCCCGCTCTAAGGCAGACGCTTGTACCATTTTATGGCCCACCTCATTATCAGTATTACTGGTGATTATCGGCCGATACTGATATTTACAAAAGAATAATAAAAAAATTGGTCAATCCCTAAAGGCTATAGTGTTCTTTTAAGTGGTACTAGCTAGCAGCGGGCACAGAAACTTAATGGCATGACTGATGTAGAGACCATAGTTGACATATGGTTTTCTCAAGTACTGTTCATCATACATTATCTATTTTATTTGTGGAGCTTTAAGGACTTTTCTATGCTGCCTGTCCCATTTCGATTTCCCCTGTCTATGTACTATTGCTCACTATTCCTCCATGCAGACCCAATCTAATACACTGCCCCCTCCCTCCATTCTAATACAATGCTCACAAATCCAATACATTGCCACCAAATTTAATACGCTGCCCCCCCTCCACCCAATCTAATACACTGTCCCTTAATCGAATACACTGCCCCTCCTCACAGCATTCTAATTTAATACACTGCCCACCTCCCTCCCACAATTTAATACAGTGCCCTCCCCCAAATGTAACTTTCTTCCCCCTCCCACCACTCTAATACACTTCCCCACTCCCCCCCAATTTTATATACTGTCTCCTTCCTCCCCCAAATTTAATACACTGCCCCATTCCTCCATTAATTCAATGACCCCTGCCTAAAATTCATACACTGTCCCCTCCCTCACTCAAATTAATACAATGGCCCTCCCTTCGCATTTTAACACTACACAGGAAGGTCCCCCAAGCCCCTCTTCCTCTACCTTAGGATGAGCCATCCGTCCTCCAGTTCCAGCCCTGCTCTTCTCTGCTCAAGCAGGTTAGACACTCCACTGGCACTGCGAGCTGGAGGGAAGGGGGTGTAGCTGGCCTGCGGGAGAACGTGATCGGCCTGATCTGAAATATATTTTCTGTCTTGCGGCTGGTCGCAGCCACAACACAAAGTGGCCCCCGGGGCAAGTGGGACGCAAATCTATCCATTGTGGGCCGCAAGTTTGACACGCTTGCTCTACATCCACAAGCTCAGAGCCTCTTTGCTCTGCATTTTCAAATACACAACACAGCCTCTTGGTCCAAATAATACAAAACCTTTCATAGGATTCTTTAAAGTCTGTCAGTGGTGTATATCATGCAAGAGATCTTTGATATCCAGCATATAATTAAACAAACTAATCACACACAGACACTGGCTGCTTTACATAGGGATTTTTCCACATTTATACTTAGAACTCAGAAAGCAATTGGAATAAATGGAAGGTTTTTGCTAACATCTCTGATTAGCAGGATGTTGGCCACTTTTAAAGATGCACACGTAGGCCGTCCTGAAAGTGGTGAAAGAGTTTATGGAAATAAACTAGGAAGAAACTAAATGATATAAAGCATAAACAGCTAAAGGTATATTAATAAAATTAGATACATTAAACACAGTTGCAGACAATGTTAATCCAATCATGGGGCTTCTCATCTGTGCAGTTTGTCACAAAGACATAAAGCATTTACTATGCTTACCTCAATACATAAATAATATTTCACTGTACTCAAAATAGCCTTCACATTTAGAGATATTAATGAGGTAACATGCCAGGGATATAAAATGACACCTCAGCAATATATATAAATAAAATTCTTATTATTGACCACGCCCTGGGACAAGCTGTTCTAGGTGCCGGGCAGGCATATTTGTTGGACATTTAGCCTTGCCATGATCAAGAGTCCAGGCTGCTCCAGAGCATCCTGGGGGAAAGGTACAAAGCGGGAAGTGTGTGGATTGTGCCTCCTGCAAGCTCAGCAACCAGTGATCTTAGCATACACCAACTCACTGTGCGCCTGTTCTGAGAGGCAACGATTACTGTGGTCTGAACTCACCAGAGGTGCAGACCAAATGCTCCCTGATAATACAGTAACTGCTTTACATATTGGTCATGACTTAAAAGAACACTCCAAATGTTTTTTGTTTTTACCAACAATTTATAAGATATACCTCCAAAGAAAACAAGTTTGTATTTTTGTTCTGTATGCTTTCTTAAAACAACTTGCAATCTGCTTTTTGCAGCCCTCTCCATTTTCCCGGGCACAGACTTTTGGTCTGTGCCCGAGAATACACCCATCAGAGGCTTCTCATGGAGAAGACTCTGTGCTGGAGCCATATTTGTGTGCGCACCTGCGACCACACCTTTCCAATGCTCGTCAATGAACTTTAGTAGGAGGCAAGGGTGGCATGAGCTAGCCTAGCGTGCCTGCTGCTTCCATTAGCTCTGCACGGCTAACAGGAGCGAGGGGGGGAAAAAACAAAACAAATAAAAAACATGAAATTAGGTTGGTCTGGTATGCCTAGTGCAACACACAGGGATGAGGGAGTCTGACTTAAAATGGAATGCTCAAAACTGGATATAGGCAGAAATTTCACCAAAAATCTGTCTGAAAATGTAAGAAAATAAAATTAACACCGTAAACCCAGTGTGGTAAATCCAGGAGCTAGTTCACTGAAAAAGGCTCAGGTTAAAACACTGCTATGGGCATATATTTCAAAAATCGGAAATAGAGAGCAACAATTATATGTGTGGTGTATATACCTTTAAATCTGCTGGAGACAGAGTAAGATTGATACACACCAAATGCTATACTTTATAAAAAAGAGAAATTAAAACCTTTTCGTATATAGGAAGACAGTATGAGGAACTATTTCCCATATTGCATATCAAAATATCAGTCAGGGATGGTTTGCAAGATTGTTACCAGCACATCTGTGTTCGTAATTCCGATTTTACCATAGGGACCGATCAGGATGGATGTGGATACTTTGTTGCTGTACAATGTAAAATGTATCACTTTCTGCCGGCTGCTCGTGAGGTAGCGTGCGTCCCAGACCTCACTCTGGGTGATGCATGATGCTAGCCGGTCAGTCCCCAGATGTCGGAATGCTCTTTGCTTGATAGAAAAGAAGAGAGCTCAGTGGCTGGTTCTCTAATCTGCGTCCGTACCCCGCTTGATTTGATGTGGTCTAACGCGTTTCGTGGGTGTCAGCCCCACTTCCTCAGAGACAGGATGAAGTTTCTTGGATGTAACAAGATTTAAATACAGTTCAAACTGATTAAAATTAATTGTATTGGTTTAGTGTGTTAATTGATTTAGAGAATGGTATACTAAACTGTTAATTGGGGTGTACACATAAAATCTATCATTTCGGTATACAAAATTATTAAAAAACTTAAAATTCATAAATATGAACAGTACAAACATAGAAATATGTAAGAACATAGAGATAAAAAAACATTAGGAGTGTCTGTAGAGTATTCCAATAAAAATATTTTTACAGCATATAAAAATCAATATTCATTGTGCATATTCTGAAGATCCTAAATAGAAATCTGAATAAAAATCTGAAAGATTAAAGGATATATTTTATAAGAAAGTACAGTGGTCATAAATTACACTGATAACCTATGGAAATAACGCACATACATAAAAAAAGGGAATATGATAATGCTTAGGTTAGTACTAAGTAGTCTAGGTATAAAATACATCACTATAGACATCATATTCAATTGATAGTGTAAATGAAAATAGTGCTTAGAGAGCTGCATAATGAGGTTTTTTGAACTACTCAACCATAAAGATAAATGGTAAAGTATAAAAAAGATAAAGTATAAAAAAGATTGCAAGAAAGTATGTGGAGACTCTGAAAAGTTAAAAAATTGTGAAGAAGTACATATATTGAATCAAAATATCTATGTTTCGTTGGGGAACGAAAAAAAAAGAAAAAAAAAATAGAAGTAAAAATATGTAGAATTTAGCCAATTTTAGCCCGGAAATTAACAGATATGGGGAATAGATGGCTAAATTATAGTTTTGTATATGTATATATAAATATAAACCTACACCTAGATATAAATATATAGTTCTATCTAAGAATAAGTGTGAGTGTACGAAGATATATAAAATAGAAAATATGTATGTAAGTGAACTTATGGTGGGTTCCCTCTGTGTACCCTAAATGAATAAAGAGACCATGACGGCTAAGGATAATAAGACCTTACCTTTAGTCTCAAATATACACATGGGGAATGATTTTTAGAGAAACGGGGGAGGATTCCCCTGGAACAATTCATCATGGAGGACTTCAGGTCTCCAGAAATAAGGAAGAAAAGAACAATAAGAGAAACAGAAGAAGAGCTAGAACCACGAGAAGACCCAGTCCAACAAAAAAGGAGGAGGTAAACATATTTAATCTATCCACCAGAGTTCTTAATCCAGATGAAATATCACTTTTAAAAAAAGGTCTAAAGTTCGCACCCACCTCGAAAAGTTCAAATTTTAATGCCTGCATAGATCTACACAAATTTATACGGAAAGTTACTATCAAAAATTTTTTTGCTGACAAGGACCCAACACAACCTAATACAGTACAAGATTACACCCATACAGGACTACATCCCACCTCCACTTTTTATCCACAATATATGAAGACTGATTCAATTAAAGTATTTGAGAAGATGGTGGAGAAAGATTTTAGAAGGGAGATTACAAATAAGATCAAGAAAGATAATCTCACGAAAAAAGAGAGGAATTCACTCAAACAACTCATGAAATTGGGGGACATAACTTTTAAAGCGGCAGACAAAGGAGGGGGACTAGTTATCCTGAACACTGAGGACTATGTGGATGAGAACCAAAGATTGTTGGGAGACACTTCTACTTATCTTAAACTTGAACAAGATCCCACTCCCACTTTACCATTCAAGGAAAGATTAAAAGAAATACTGGATCAAGGAAAGGAGAGAGGGATCATCAACGATAGGGAATACCAGTATCTATTCACCAGATTTCCAAGGATACCAGTCTTCTACCACTTACCCAAAATCCATAAGCGACTGATAAAACCACCAGGAAGACCAATTATCTCTGGAATTGGATCCCTCACAGCTAATCTCTCCGAATACGTTGATCAGTTTCTACAGAATTTGGTACCCCACCTCAAATCCTACCTGACGGACTCCACACAGATTTTAAATATTTTAGCTGATTTTAAATGGACAGAAGATATGTTTTTAGTTACAGCAGACGTCACCTCACTTTACACAATAATAGAACACCTACAAGGATGTGAGGCTACCCAATTCTCATTAGCAGTATATTCAGAATTAAAGAATGATCAAATTGATTTCCTTATCCAGTGCATCGCATTTATTCTTACCCATAATTATTTTTGGTGCAACGATCAATTTTATCTACAGATAAAGGGTACCGCCATGGGGACACGATTTGCGCCAAGCTACGCAAACTTATTCATGGGCAAATGGGAAGAAGAATTTATATGGAACAACTGCCCTTTTGACGCAAATCTGTCCCTGTGGCGTAGATATATAGACGACTGTTTTTTTATTTGGAAAGGAGATCTGGAATCCTTAGAATCATTCAAGAACTACCTCAATACCTACCCGTATAAGTTGGAATTCACATTCAACCATTCACAGCAACAGATTGAATTTAAAGAAATACGCACCAAGACTTTTAAGAAATCTCTGGACTGCAACAGTTTCATTCCTTTTAACAGCCATCAAAAACATACTTGGCTGAAAAACATTCCCCATAACCAGTTTAGGAGAATCAGAAGGAATTTTTCCAAAATGGAATCCTGTGAAGAACAAATGGAGGAAATGGAACAGAGGTTTTTAGTCAAAGGATATCCTACAACACTACTAACTGATGCTAGAAAGAAAGCACTGACTATCCCAAGAGAGATTACCCTGAAGAGCAAGAAGAAGACCACCAATACATACCAATCAACACCCGCGTTCATAACTAAATTTAATCATCAATCTCGCACTATAGAGAAGATCCTATACAAACATTGGAACATATTAAGGAGCGACCCCACACTCACTGATATTCTAGACTCTAAACCAAAAATTATTTTTACAAAAGCATCGAATTTGCAACTTATGTTAGCACCAACTCTTAAATCTTCCCATGACATCCAGGACAAAACAAAAACTAGAGGTTTCAGAAGATGCACCAAATGTATAGCGTGCAAGAATAACCCCTCCCTGGAATTAGAAATTACTAAATTTAAATCTACAAACAATTTGGAAGAATATAATCTACATACCGATATGAGTTGTGATACAGTAGGAGTCATTTACCTCATCACATGTCCTTGCTCCAAACAGTATGTGGGACGAACAAAGAGATCCCTGAAAACCAGAATAGCAGAACATATACGTAACATCAAGAGGGGACTACAGACACACAATCTCTCCAAACACTTCCAGGAATTCCATGGAGGAGACCCCACAACATTGAAATTCTTACCCATTGAAAAAGTGAACGTACATTGGAGAGGTGGGGATATGGAAAGAAATTAAGACCAGATTGAAGCAAAGTGGATATTCAACCTAGAGACCTTGGTTCCCAAAGGTCTGAACGTAGATTTTGAACTCAATGCTTTTTTATAAAAATATATAGATATTTATTTTTTTCCCACTTATTTACTTATTCTTATTCACCTATTTGTATCTCTTTATTCATTTAGGGTACACAGAGGGAACCCACCATAAGTTCACTTACATACATATTTTCTATTTTATATATCTTCGTACACTCACACTTATTCTTAGATAGAACTATATATTTATATCTAGGTGTAGGTTTATATTTATATATACATATACACAACTATAATTTAGCCATCTATTCCCCATATCTGTTAATTTCCGGGCTAAAATTGGCTAAATTCTACATATTTTTACTTCTATTTTTTTTTTCTTTTTTTTTCGTTCCCCAACGAAACATAGATATTTTGATTCAATATATGTACTTCTTCACAATTTTTTAACTTTTCAGAGTCTCCACATACTTTCTTGCAATCTTTTTTATACTTTATCTTTTTTATACTTTACCATTTATCTTTATGGTTGAGTAGTTCAAAAAACCTCATTATGCAGCTCTCTAAGCACTATTTTCATTTACACTATCAATTGAATATGATGTCTATAGTGATGTATTTTATACCTAGACTACTTAGTACTAACCTAAGCATTATCATATTCCCTTTTTTTATGTATGTGCGTTATTTCCATAGGTTATCAGTGTAATTTATGACCACTGTACTTTCTTATAAAATATATCCTTTAATCTTTCAGATTTTTATTCAGATTTCTATTTAGGATCTTCAGAATATGCACAATGAATATTGATTTTTATATGCTGTAAAAATATTTTTATTGGAATACTCTACAGACACTCCTAATGTTTTTTTATCTCTATGTTCTTACATATTTCTATGTTTGTACTGTTCATATTTATGAATTTTAAGTTTTTTAATAATTTTGTATACCGAAATGATAGATTTTATGTGTACACCCCAATTAACAGTTTAGTATACCATTCTCTAAATCAATTAACACACTAAACCAATACAATTAATTTTAATCAGTTTGAACTGTATTTAAATCTTGTTACATCCAAGAAACTTCATCCTGTCTCTGAGGAAGTGGGGCTGACACCCACGAAACGCGTTAGACCACATCAAATCAAGCGGGGTACGGACGCAGATTAGAGAACCAGCCACTGAGCTCTCTTCTTTTCTATCAAGCAAAGAGCATTCCGACATCTGGGGACTGACCGGCTAGCAGCATGCATCACCCAGAGTGAGGTCTGGGACGCACGCTACCTCACGAGCAGCCGGCAGAAAGTGATACA
>OW240920.1:63434221-63598771 GCA_933207985.1 Pelobates cultripes
GTATGTGTCTGCATCTATGTCAGTGTGTATGTGTCTATCTGTATGTGTGTGTGTATGTCAGTATGTATATATGTCTGTGTGTGTGTCAGTATGTATGTCTGTGTGTATGTCAGTATGCATGTATGTCTGTGTATGTCTGTGTGTGTGTATGTCAGTATGTATGTCTGTGTGTATGTCAGTATGTATATATGTTTTGGTTAATCAGTTTTTTTTATTGTAGAAAAAAAACATGAAATTATTTAGGCACGCAGGCCCTTGAGAGTGTTACATCACAATATATACAGAACGTTATTATGGCAAACGTACAAGTGAAAATTACATACAGCTTCGGTTTACAATAAGTGTCAGTGTTCGAATGTATCAACTTTTCTCAGCGTAGGTTGTCACATTGTTGCGGTGTGTAGCCGAGTGTATTTCCGCCTGGGCCCTTCGTACGTGAGATTAATGGTGGACGTGTTAATGTCCGTCAGTATCTTGACGGTGCGCACTTACAGGTGTTAAACCTTGCTGAGATTTGTCTGTGTGTGTGAAAATGTGGAGGGATGTTTTGTGTTGTGCGGAAGGGTAGGAGAGTTCATGCTTAAGTGGGTGTAGTACGAAAGTTTCGAGTGGGAAGTTTGGTGCAGATGGGTTCGGAAGGCGGCAATGTACTTTATCGGTGATGGGAGTATATTGCGTTAGGGATCTCCCCTTGTTGTGTGCTGTTATATATGTGTGTTTCGGACCTCGGCGCATTCATGTTACGTATTGTAATAGAGCCCATGAGGGTTGTCTCTGGGGCCGCTTTGGTAAGAGGTCTCCCTTCCTCCTCTGGGTATCGTCCCCTGTATTTTGTGTGTTTCGTCTAGGTTTGGGTCTATTTCCCCGACTAGCCTACTTGACTCCGGAGCATGTTATTTCAGGAGTGACGTACGAGGAAGATGATGCATTGTGTTGCGTGTGTCAATGTGGACAGGGAGTGTGAGTCTTCCGGGAGTTCGCTCGAGGGGAGTGAGAGTTTGCTATGTGTGTGTCAGTGAGTTGGTTTTATCATGTCTGGTAGCTAGTTGACCCAAATTCACTTCTTTAGTGTTGGGTCCCTTGGGATCTTAGTTAGCTGCTACTGTCCTGTGTTATAGTGGTAAAAGGTGTCATGTGGGGTTAGTCAAGTTCTCGTCCATCAGTCATTCGTTTGGGCGTGGCCTGTCAGGCATGTTGGGGTGTAGCATTGTTCCAGTTATTCGTCAACATTTGTTTCTTTCCTGTTTTTCCCTTTGGCTGTTGTCGTCTGTGGTGTTCTCCTACCTGAGTATGTGGTATAGTCAGCGCGTTTCAGTCGGATGCCTATGGGTATACCCCGCTTGCAATACCTTGGGTAGTCTACTTTTGCAAATGGTATGCCATCATGGGGTTAAATCTCATTTCTAGCGTAAGAGGGTATTTGTGGGTTGTGGCGTATAGTATGGTTTTATTGTGGGAGCCGTGCCGCCCCCCGGCCCCCGACCCGTCGCCGACCCCCCCTATGCGCTCGCCCGGAAGGTGAACCACAGCATCCATGTTTCTGCGCATTTTGCACCTCTACCAGCCAGTTCCGCTTGGAGCGCTTCAGCCGCCCTAATGTCCTCAACTCTGTGGATCCATTCCTCCCGTGTGGGGGTGTTCTGCTGTTTCCAGTACACCGGGATCAATGATTTGGCCGAGTTCAGCAGGTGACGCAGGATTGATTTTTTATATTTGGATAGCGGTTGTGAAGAGATGTGTAGCATGGCCAGTTCCTCTGACCATTCAGTGTCGTCTCCGAGGATCAGTTGAGTGTCCGATTTGATTTGGTTCCAGTATGGGACGATGTGGTTGCATTCCCACCAGATGTGTCTAATGGTCCCTCTTTCATCCTGGCATCTCCAGCATGTTGGCGGTGTTGTGGGGAAAATCCTGTGTAGCAATACCGGCGTTCTATACCACATGGAGATCAATTTATAGTTCACGTCAGTATGTATAAATGTCTGTATGTATGTCAGTATGCATGTATGTCTGTGTATGTCTGTGTATGTCTGTGTGTGTGTGTATGTCAGTATGTATATATGTCTTTACGTATGTCTGTGTGTATGTCAGTATGTATGTCTGTGTGTATGTCTGTGTGTATGTCAGTATGTATATATGTCTGTGTGTGTCAGTATGTATGTGTGTATGTATGTCAGTATGCATGTATGTCTGTGTATGTCTGTGTGTGTGTGTGTGTATGTTAGTATGTATATATGTCTGTGTGTATGTCAGCATGCATGTATGTCTGTGTATGTGTCTATCTGTATGTCTGTGTGTATGTCAGTATGCATGTATGTCTGTATGTATGTATGTATGTGTGTATGTCAGTATGCATGTATGTCTGTATGTATGTATGTATGTGTGTATGTCAGTATGTATGTCTGTGTATGTCAGTATGTATATATGTCTGTGTGTGTGTCAGTAAGTATGTGTGTATGTCTGTCAGTATATGTGTATGTCTGTCTGTGTGTGTGTATGTCAGTATGTATATATGTCTGTGTGTATGTCAGTATGTATGTCTGTGTGTATGTCAGTATGTATGTCTGTGTGTGTGTCAGTATGTATGTCAGTATGTATGTCAGTATGCATGTTTGTCTGTGTATGTGTGTGTGTCTGTATGTATGTGCCTATCTGTATGTGTGTATGTCAGTATGTATGTCTGTGTGTATGTCAGTATGTATATATGTCTGTGTGTGTCAGTATGTATGTGTGTATGTATGTCAGTATGCATGTATGTCTGTGTGTATGTCTGTATGTATGTGTCTATCTGTATGTGTGTGTGTCAGTATGTATATATGTCTGTTTGTCAGTATGTATGTATGTCTGTGTATGTGTCTGCAAGTATGTATGTGTGTGTGTGTGTATGTCAGTATGTATGTATGTGTGTATGTCTGTGTGTATGTCAGTATGTATGTCTGTGTGTGTATGTGTGTATGTATGTCAGTATGCATGTATGTCTGTATGTATGTCTGTGTGTGTGTATGTCAGTATGTATGTATGTATATATCTATCAGTATGTATGTCAGTATGCATGTATGTCTGTGTGTGTGTATATCAGTATGTCTGTATGTATCTGTTTGAGTGTGTATGTATGTATATCAGTATGTTTTTTAGTAGCCACTTAGTCACAAACACTGGCCAAATATTTGTTTTTTGCTTTTTTCACACAAAAACAAATATGAATGCTAACTTTGGCCAGTGTTTGTGACTAAGTGGCTACTACAAAAGACTGGACATACCCCGCTTGCAATACCTTGGGTAGTCTACTTTTGCAAATGGTATACCATCATGGGGTTAAATCTCATTTCTGGGCTACCACATGGTCACAAAGGTAACATTACTAATCTAGCAAATTTCAATGTGAAAAACCTGAAAAATGTAATGTTCTATATTTGACCCTTTAACTTTCCAAAACGCCGTAAAAATTGTTAATGGGGGCTACTGTTGTACTCATAAGACTCTGCTAAATCCAAATATGTGCTCTTTTTGCAGTAAAAGCTAACAGTATTATGACATTTACAGCTAAAATGTGAGGCGGAACTACAAATGTTAAAAAAAAAAAAACCCAAAAAAAACAGTTTTCTATTTTATTCATAATAAATTATGTTTCATATATGAACAGTTCATGTGAAATTAAAGCCCTGTTTCTACTGAACAAAATGATATATAATAAGTGTGGGTGCACTTAATATGAAAGAGATGAATTATGGTTGAACAGACAGATAGCGCACGTTCCAGTTTTTGTTTACATTTTGTTTTGATCAGAACGTGTACTATTGACTCCGTCCTGAAGGGGTTAAGTGTTGTGGGATACACCTTTTCTTACACCAGTCACTTTATATTTATATTTGTATTTTGTTAGCGCCTATACATCCTGATATTTTTTGTAAAATACTTGCCGAGGTCAGAGACACAGAATGAGACACAACGATGAGGAAAGCCAGAAGTCACGGATACCAGAAATCAGGGAAGTCAAAACTAAGCCAAAGTCAAATACCATAAAAACGCAATCAGGAACACACTTTCGGATAACCAACTAGTGCAAACCATGACAGGGCACTGACAAAAAGGTAATTTGGGTTTTAATGACCCTCTTTAGACTGGTTGTCTCTGACCCCAAAACGTGCGTGTGCGTCTATGACGTGACGCCGCATGCACTTCGGCCCCATCTTTGATGTGGGTGAAGTTAAGTTTCATATAAAAGTCCGATCTGCAACAGCCGGCATTCCTAAGAACGTCACACCTGCTGGGGACTGGAACCAAGGGAGTTCAGGTAGCTGCCCGCCAAGCCCAAGGTAAGTTTGAAACATCTCTGACGGCGTGGCTGCTATATTTGAGTGCAGCCACGCCGGTAGAGATGTTGGGACATGTGACAATAACCCTTTTAGTATCAACTATCCTTTCATTCCATTCACAATCACCCTCCATCCTCATATAAACGTTCTAAAACAGCAAGATAAAACAGTGAGTTACCTCAGTGGGATAAAGCATCCCCAGTAGAATCTGTTCAACCCTTGTGTTGCAGGTTCAAATCACGGCAGGGTTCTTCATCCTTTTGAGGTAGAAAAAATGAGTACCATTAAATTGGGTAATAGTAACAACCGCTGGATGTTGGGCAACTGGAAACCAGAGTAATCTGAATGTACCTTTCCTGGTTAAATACTTTGTTATTATATTTGCCTCTCCGTGCATGTCGTTAACCTCCATGAAATCAGCAGGTGATGTTTTCACACATTCATACATAGCCTCAATGTGGTATCGATATATAAATAAGTAATAATATATATTTAGTTTTGTGTTGTGTCCCATTAAGGATGCCTGCAGGTTGAATTTCTTCGACTCTATCTACAAAACTCATTGATGCTCTATGGCAACCATGGATAACATACATTGCAAAGAAAGATACGTAGGTCGAGACCAACCCAGTCGGATAGATATTAGATTTGAAATATACTTCTTACCTGTTTATCTTACTTTTTTTTTTTTTTACCTCCCTCTTCCTAATATTTTATTTATCAACTCCTTAAACTAGTCAAAGTTAATATTCAACATGGAAGATGTTAAAGATCACTCACTTGCAGTTCCACCCTTACCATGAAGTTATCCTTGAAAAGTATTTTTAAAAGAGGGGTGAATGGGCAACCAACATGAACACCAAACATATCTCTCCCAGAGAGGGGCTTGTACACACACTCAAGCCACCTACTCACGACCGACTGACACCATAGCCTGACAATACTACGTACATTGGCACCCTGATCTCCTACACGATTCAGCAAACCTCACACTTAGCCTAACTTCATATCACACCCCTGTCTTGCTGGAACACCTAGACTAGCCGGATCACAGAACATAGCGAACAGGGTTAATACCCTTTCACGCAGCCCAACCCTAACTCATCCCGGGTCTGTAACCACACTTGTACTCTATAAAGTAGAAATGTGCTTTAACGGTTAGTTGCTTGGACCTACCATACTGTTGTTTCCTATGTATGAACAAACTTGAATTGTCTAAGTTTATGTTATGCCTGATGCTTTTTCCACTCACTACAAGCACGAAAAAAAATAAAATAAAAAAAAAGAGGGGTGAATGAAAAAAACAGAATAAAGGGAACACAGAGGAGCAATTTAAAATAGAAAAATATATTACAATGTGAATATACATACATGAACACAAATACAGAAATATTAGATTACTTAAGTAAACTTGTTTAACAGGATTCCACCTACCTATATAACACAGGCTCTTACCTAAATTACTTTAAAGTTTATTTAAATGTACTCACTATACCTTATTTTTCATTCAATGAATTTGATACTTAGATAATTAATTGGCATACCATTCTCACTTAAAAAAAAAATTAAAAATCATTATATATAGTAAACCTACTATTGCTATGACTATATATATTAAATATTGTAACCAATGTTTCTTTGTAATGAACACTCATAATATAATGCAACCTTAATGTGTCATATTAATGCAATTATCTTGTATCACCTTTCTTATCAATAAAAACAAAAGAATATGTATTTAAAAAACTACCACCATAGCCAGCAGAACCCAAGGGCTTAATATTTCTAAAAAGGTGAAATTTGTAAAAATGGTATGCAAAACATCAATGGGTAGGGTGGGTGAAACGGTACAGATGAAAACAGCTTTGTTAGTACGTTTAACCAAAATATTTGTAGGTCATCCAGAAATTCTGGCCACCAGTACTAATCTGGTGATATGTCCCAAGTAGAGCCTCAAACCCCACCAAGTCCCCACTCAAGGTAAGGACCAAAATTAATATTCCTAAATCTTACACTGGCATGCTTCTTTTTCTTGGCTAGACTATTTAGTATGTAAGAATGAGAATGTTCCAGGGAGCCCAGTTCAAAACTCATTAATGCTGGGCTTGAAGGAGAATACACAGGAACCTCGAGGACAGACATGGTTTGGAACACTTTGGGGTTAAATTGTTCGAGATTGCATTTTTATTGTACCCAGAGTGTCCATTTAAAAACCAATGATATCTAATATCTGTCATCTCTATCTGGACCCAACACCATGTGGAACAATGGGATATCTTGCTTAACATTACCAGCTATATACAGACCTGCTACCTTTAAAATATGGGTGGAGGCGTCCTAATTTAATAACAGATCTTATAAGGCTAGTTTGTTATGACAGAATTATATTGTCACTGGTCCTTAAGGGATTAAAATAAAACGTGAAGGTATAGTCCCAGTCTAACTGCTCGTATTCTATTTAGGACAAACCCAACACCCCACCTGTTGCTCCTTTTACCATATTTACTACATTTTCAACTCCGTACCATAAATACTGCCTTTCCTACCTGAAAAAAGTCCCAACCTTACTGCTAGTTATTTATTATTCATGTTTAAACCCTTGCTAAAAAAATAGAACGAATTGCACTGTAAATTTCTTATAAATTGACCAAGGTTTGTTGCAAGAAGAAAACAAAACCGTTACACTTTAGTTGGCAGTAGAATGTTGACACGTGTTTACCATTATTTTTAGTCTGGTGCATTCGGTTTTCAAGCTAATTGTGGTTTGTCTAAATTTTGAAAATCTGCTATTCCTTTGAAATCCCTAACTCTGAAATGCTATATGTGTGAATCATGAATCAAATGAAAAAGACAATGAACAAAACCATTTCTTTATTTTATGAATTTTAGTTCTCTGTGGCATAAAAAAAAAAAAGAAAAAAAAAGATGATTGATGGAAAAACATTTACTGATGGTTAGGGGACAGCCATTAAATGTGGATTTTCTTCACAGATCAAGTGAGAAGTCACCAACAGAGGGGGAAAAATGAGGATCAGTGACAGAGGCGTAACTAGAAACCACGGGGCCCCGGTGCAAAAATTGCCCTTAGGCCCCCCCCTCCCATACATCTATGATCCACCCCATAAGTCACCGACCCCCATTCATCTACCACACACACATCCCCGCCCCCCACACATGCAGATAAACAGATACACACGCAGACACACATACAAACAGACACACAAACCCACACAGACACATACGTACAAACACACACACACTCACAGACACATACATACACACACACACACACACACACACAGAGACACATACATACAGACACACACAGATATACTGATACAGACATTCTCACACACACACACGCAAACTGTTAAAAAAAATGTAGTGACTTACCTGGGGTTACCTGGCCCCATGCTGATGGGAGTCAGAGCTCCCACTCTGACTCTCTCCTCTCCGCCTGCGCGGCGCTCTGTTGGCTTGGAGGAAGTGACGGCTTCCTCCCAGCTCTGACATCATCACTGGGCCCTGGTCGCGCTCTTAAAGTGCCACAGCGCTAAGCGGGCCCCAGGAAATCCATTGCCATTGGGTGGTCCCAAGAGCATCGGCCACCAGATGGGTTCCTTCAATACAGCCCTGTCGGTTTTTCTGCTCGGTCGGGGCCACAACAAAATGCTGGAGGGCACCTGGAATGACGGGCCCGGTCGCCACTGCGACCTCTGCGACTACGGTAGTTCCTGCCAGTAATCAGTGAAATATTTTATATATTTAAGAAGTATAAGGAGGATCAGTGAATATATATATATATATATTATATATTTAATAAGTATAAGGAGGATCAGTGAATATATATATATATATTATATATTTAATAAGTATAAGGAGGATCAGTGAACATACATATATTATATATGTATTAAATATATAATCAATTTTTTTACTGCTTCTCTTTTTTCCCCTGTTTTGGTCACTTGCTCTCACTAGGTCTGTGAATCCGATGGCGAGAAAATGCAGTACACCGATTGGCCAATTTTAGCACAATTTTACTATTTCCAAATCGGGGTTTTTGGATGAGTCGATTTGGATGAACCAAATATTTTCATTGTATGTTACCCAAATAACTGAACTTTTATTGCCGAATGCCTTCATTTTAATGCCTTTCCAATTGCCTTCAGTTTTATGCCTTTTAGCCAAAATGTGCACATAATTATTGAAAGTATGTTCTCTATGATTATACCTCGGCTTTAGTGCTTAAATATGGTATACATTTCTTTTTTAAAGATATGTTTTGAGAGTTTGCAGTTGTCTTTTTCATTCAAGGCAGACATATATTTTAATCAGATAGTGTCAGGTGCTAATTTTTACTATTTATCAAGGAAATCAGGTGCTTTTAACAACTCTTATTTATCTCTATGAATGATGTATAACCATTCACCAGCTGCATAGCCAGTTGCTAAATGTTAAATTGTGTAGCATTGAAACTGCTCTAACTCACGAATGATAGCGCCTAACATTTTTTTGTAATTTACCAATTTGTTGCTAAAATTATTATGGCAAACATGAAAATGTGCTCCACTGTTTTTGCAGGCCATATCAGCTAACAATAGGATACATTTTAAGCCATATTTAAAGGGTTACTCCATGCACCATGACCACATTAGTAATTTGAAATAGCCACGGTGAGTGGAGTCTGTATGTGCAGTGTTTTGCTATGACATGCTGCAATACAGAGTTTAACCCCTCCACTGTTGGAGTTGTAACTTTACCAATGGCAGAGTCATTGGGGTGTCGTTACCCAGCTTGGAAAAGCATCAAGGTGTTTGATATCCTGTCCCTTTGTGCAGTCCATGCACACCCCTCAGCACGTCTCCCACTACAGCCATGCCTCTAATGATATCTGCAAAAGATGATGGAACTTAGAGGAGAACATAGCCTTACTACAGGAAAATAGGTAAGTTTGAGCTGTATTTTTTTTTCTTAAACTGGGGGCAGCACGAGGGCAGGGCCTGATACTCCACATGGCAGGACGCACTTTTCTATAGCTCCGGCTCTACCACCTGAAACTGTGGCTAAATCGCCCAAAAGCAACGCAGAAATAATTTTGGTTCTGCTGCAGACTGACACCCTAGCTACTTGAACCGTTCTATGCCCGGAGTGTAACGGTCTGACAAGCACTTACCTTCTTTGCGATCTGCGGCCTAGTGTGCCCAGTAATTAGGGGAAGCGGCCGATCACCCGACCCGAGGATCACCTGGCTAAAGCCTTTCTGCAGCCCCATAATCCCCCTCTGGACCGGTGAGGGTTATCCCGGTCCTCAGTGGAGTGCGGACTCTCTCACGACTATTGATGCACCTAAACTCAATTGCATCGAGTTTCACACGGTCAAGATGGCGGACGACTCCATTCCTCGTGACACGCAAAGCACTCACACTGAGCAGAGTGTACTGCACTACCCATGTGGCAACTGGATGTAATATTCACCCGCTCTTGGGCCTCTCTGGAGGCAAAGCAAGAGGCCTCACTGCCTCCAGCTAGAAGGGAGGATCATGGACGAGGAACACGGGTGCGGAGTGGGCTCCCTCTGGGCACTCAACTACTTCCAGTGCATGAACCCAATGCTACAAGCCCACCTGGGCTGAGGACCAATAGGGGTGAGATCCCACAGCATTGTCCACATGGACAGGAGACCAGCCACTACCAGCGACAAGATACCATCAGGGCCTTCTGCCTCTCCAAATTGGAGATTGACTTCCAGATGCAGACTTCTACACCGACCTGGGGCTGGAGAGAGATCCCCCTCTGCACTCATCTTACTGCAATCTCTCAACCCAGCAGCAGATATGCCCCAAGCCTTCTGAGTTCAAGCATCGGCTGACAAGATGCAGCACACCAGCCGATTCTGGGACTTTCTAACGACCAGCCAAAGCCATTATGGTACCTACAGTAACTTCAGCCGACCCACCCAAGCTTGATCTATATGCTCTTTACGTTTTGAATAATATATTGTTTATACATTACAGTCATGCATTCTTGAGTCGCATACTTTACCTGAAGGAGCAGTGTCGGTTGATGTGCTTACAATGGTCCTTTCATCACTTAATTTCTTGCTTATTTTTTTTATCTTCTTATTTTCTTATTTCCTTACGCTCTTAATAACATTACCATACTACTACTCATAGGCAAAGTGCCCCTACTCTCACTCTGTTTATACAACCAGTGCCTAGGTCTCAACTCTAGCCTGTTAATCGTCTATGAGCCAGCACTGGCACTGTGTTTCTCTAGCTTGAATAATTAATATAAAATGTGCAGAACAAGCTCTACTGTGTTGGGTTCACAGTACATGTTTACAAATGTTTATGCTGATTAACAGTATGAAATGCTGTCATGTCCCATCCATGCAGAACCAAAATAAGCAAAGGTTACTCTAACCAAAAACAGTGTTTTCTTAAAAATTGTTTTTTTGGTTTGAATAACCCTTTAACTATTGTCTGTTTACTGCATAATGAACAATTGTCTTACATGTCATACTGCTGTCTTATATGTGCATTCTGGTATTGAATTAAATTGAAAAAGTTGAATAGGCCTTTTAGTTGTTGAGTGTGATTACAATCTAAGCCACACATTTAAATGGTCAGACTTTAAAAAAAAGTTCTGTTTAATTTAAAATGCCCAACTGGCACTGATTTTTGCCCCCCCCCCTCCGCACCTTACCCCAAATTTAGCAATAAAAGCTGAAATGGAATCAAGACCTGGGTGGAGCTCCCAGCAATGTCTTTCACACCTCTTCCAATGTTACCAAGGACTTTGCATGGTCCAATCAAAGGCTTCTCATAGAGATTGAGCGGACCATTTTGCGGGCTCAGAGCACACATATGCAGTTGGATCCGGCAAGGGGAGGGAAGAAGAGACTGGAGATGAGATAAGCAAAAAAGAATGATATCTGTTATGGAGGAAGGAGTGAAGCATACTCGGCAGACGCTGATTACATCTTTTGTCAGCATGCTGTGTGATTTTTGGCAACCTAGAACAGAGTTCCAAGCTGCCTACTTCATGCATGCCTCAGAGGTATAACTAGCCCCCGGCACAAAAGTGATCAAGCCTTTGGATGTGCAGCGTTTCAAACAGAAACAATGCAGATATAGCTTCTTGCCACCATCACCACTTCAAATCACTGAAGGGAACATGGTGGTTGGAGTAACCCTTTAAATGATTTTGCATGTAACATTGTTAGCATTAAAACAAAAAACTCTGCAAGGTAAAGTAAGCAGAGACAAAGATAAACACTATGTGCAGAGTGTTTAAAAAGTCTCATTACATGCCTCAATGTGCTAAACAGGTGACAGAACTGTAGGCACTGATTGTGCAATGTTGCTGAGGCATGCAAATTCTCACAATTCTAAACTTGGAAAAGTAAAAACACAGGCGAGACAGAATATGCAATACAAAAGAAAAGAGAAACACGCAGAACAATAATGTAAATATGCACGACAGAAACACACTCACAAGCAATGGCGAATAAGCAAGTTCACAGCTTATGGCAATTCGCGGTAAGATTAGAAGGCATACATTTTCTGATCCTCATTCCTGGAACATGCTGGTATAATCTAAAAGAGAGAGGCACCACAACTGTGTGTAATAATGTTTATGAATGAGTAGGCAAGTAAAATAAACTACATGGGTTTAGTTTGAATAACTGCATAAATGCTTGTGCGAGTTTCAACCTGCCAAGAGTATCCATGGCAAGAACGTAACACATTATACCACATTATACATTTTATTACTTGCTTGTTATATTATGATATTTGCAATTACCTTGTTAATTTTCTCCCAGTTTAGTAAATGAGCTCAAATTTCCTTTAATTTTATTAGCTCTTATAAACTGATCAGAGTTCCAACACCCTCTAAAATAAAGAGAATTGAAAGAAATGCTACTGACAAAATGTGTTCGTACCGGTATTAATGCTTATCCCTATTGAATAGTTTTTTTTTTTTTATTCAAGTAATGTGAAATAATGTTGTATTTCAATTCAATAATACAAGACAGAATAATAAAGGCTATTTACAAAAATATGTTTGGAATTCACAAAGGAATTGCAAATAATTTTAGGCCTGAATTTTGGGAGGAAAAAAATCACCATGTCAGCCATGTTGACAGAACAACTACTTCGTCCCTGGATTAGTTAGGATTAAGTGCTCCAAAGTCTTGGTTTTGAAAAACTGTTCCTGGTAGAATTTGTGATTGTGGTTGCTCCTATCATTGTCTTTTTGTATTTATTTTTTACTTGATTCACATGCATATTATTTATATGATATAAGAAATATTATATAGACATTTAGAGAGATAATACATAACAATTAAACATGTTTTATGAGAAAACAATGCCACTGAGGGTTTCTGAAGACATAATGAACAATGATTGACATCTTCTCCCCAGGGCCAGATTAAGAGCCCAGTGGGCCTGGTGCTGACAATTATGACGGGCCTAATTACAGAATCATATCGACCAAAAACAATAAAACACTCACAAGCGTCATGTATTTGATGGAGATGGTGCTGGAGATAAAGAAAACAGCAGCTATAAGAAAACACATACCTTATGCTAATCTCCCTCTAATTTATGTTTTCATCTTTCAAGTAAATCCATAACAGCTAACAGCAGTGTCCAGTCAAGCAGGAAGTCAATGGGCACGGTAAAAGGGTGTGCCACTGACACAAATCACGCGACCTGCCAAAAGGGACGAACATGCCCAAAAAGAGGGTATGTCTGCCCAAAGAATTAGAAGGCCAGTCTGGCATGAATGCATGCCTTCCAATCATGCAGCTGGCCATACTATGTAGACAGCACCCTGAGCTTGGCATAAATGCATCTAATTATGCGCTCACTCAACGCTTTCTAAGGACTGTTTCCTAGCACTCGCTGGTCCACTTGTCTTCTTACCTTCTTACTAGCAGGCAGAAGCTCCTGGTATATAGTCTGGGACAGAGAAAAGCTGTATGTAGTGAGTGTAGAAGAAATGGAACATGCCACAGTGTTAGAGAGACCAAAGTCAGCATTACCTTAAAGGATCACTATAAGGTCAGGAACACAAACATGAATTCATGACCCTATAGTGTATAACACCACCATCTAGCCCCCCTGGGCCCCTCATGCCTCCATAAATATAGCAAAATCTTACTATATTCAAGCCTGAAGCTGTAACTCTGCATGCTGTTAGACTCATAAAAACAAGCAGTCTGCTGACATCATTAGAAGTGGTGGCCTGATTTAATCACAGTGCTTCCCCATAGGATTGGCTGAGACTGACAAAGAGGCAGATCAGGGTCAGAGCCAGTATGATTCAAACTCAGCCCTGGCCAATCAGCATCTCCTTATATAGATGAATTGAATTAATGAATCTCTATGAGATAAGTTCAGTGTCTGCATGCAGAGGGAGGAGACACTGAATGTTTGGATGCATGTTAGGCAGCCATGACCCAGGAAGGATCTCTAACAGCCATCTAAGGATTGCCCAATGAAGTTATCACTAGGCTGTAATGTAAAGACTGCATTTTCTCTGAAAAGACAGTGTTTACAGCAAAAAGCCTGACGGTAATGATTCTGCTCACCACATACACATACATTCTACTCACCAGAACAAATTCAATAAGCTGTAGTTGTCCTGGTGACTCTGGTGTCCCTTTAACTATATTCATTGTCAGCCAGTCCACACAAGTTTTGTTCCCATACATCCCTCTTAAGTTTCCATACTTAAGTAAGAGTATGTGAAAAGTAGTTAGGGTTGCCACCTTTCTTGGAAAAACATACCGGCCTTACTAATGTGCATAATTAAATATGTATGGGTGACATCACATGATGTAAATCACAAGGAGTGACATAAGAGAAAATTCTGTAAAATCACCAAAAAACTACTTAGTTTGATTCTGCTGTATAGATGGATTCCTCCCAGTGCCCCCATGTGTCGATTACTCCAGGTCTCAGTGGTCCTATGTATCACAGTATCTCAATGCCCCATGTCTCCCTGTGTCCCCATGTATTCCAGGGTCCCCATGTCACTAGGACACTAGGAAGACGGGGAGACCTAGGGACACAGAGACACCAGTGACACTGGGAGACTAGGGGACTCTGGCTGGGACACATGGGGACAATGGGAAAATAGGGGACACTTGAAGACATGGGGACACAGACACTAGAGACACTGGCTGGGGGACATGGGGACATTGAGATATGGAGGCACTGGGAGACATGGGGACACTGAGACACCAGGGCCACAGACACTAGGGACACTAGCTTGGAGACATTGGGACATTGTGACACTTGAGACACTGAGAGACATGGAGGCACTAGGAGACATGGGGACAGTGAGACACTGGCAGACTGGGGTCACTGGGAGACTAGGGGTCACTGGGAGACTAAGGGGCACTGAGACACCAGGGACACTGGCTGGGAGACATGGGGACACTGTGTCCCCATGTGTCTGTGTCATAATGTCTCCCAATGTCCCTTAGTGTATGTCTCCTTGCAGCCTTTCCCCCCCATCCCTTACTTCCCTGAGCTGTATGTTGTCTCTGCAGGGTGGGAGTTGCTGTCTGGACTCTCTGTAGCTGCACCCCTGCAGATCAGTGAGTATAGATAGGCAGGGAGGGATATGCTGGAACTTCCTATCCCTGCCTGTCTCCACATACAGCGACCCCTACTGGCCAGTGCTGGTATTGCATAGTAATCTCTTGTTTATACTGAGAAAAATACCAGCATTTGTATTGCCAGTATCACTGCAATATTGGCACTAGCCAGGCAGCCTCAAATACTGGCTGTGCCAATAAAATAAAAGCCAGGTAGAATCCCTAAGAGTAGTGTGTGAAAAAAGAAAATGTGAAAAAAAAATATTAAAAAATATATATATATATATATATTTTTTTTAAAATCAATGGGCCTATTCCATGGGCCTGGGCCTGGGCCTGGAGCTGCAGCTCCATCAGCCCCTATGTTAATCCGGCCCTGTCTTTATTCACTACACACTACACCCATTACACAAACACACACTCTGTATTCATTACACACTACACGAATACACACACTCTGCATCCACTACACACTTCATCCATTACACATACACTGCATTCACTAAACACACACTGCATCCATTGCTATTTTTGTCCTTTTTTTTTATTCTTTACAGATTACTTAACTCACGCACATACACACCGTGACGTATCACCTGGCACCCGACTGGGTACCTCCGCTAATCTATGCTTCCCAGCTGACACTAAGGACCATAAGCACCGTAGACCCACGAACCGCCGCAGCTTGGTTGGGTTCTCGCCATCCCTTCCCGTCCTGGACCAGACTCCTGGATCCAGGGACTCAGTGGGAAGGCCTCTCCTCCAAGAGAGTATACCTGTGAAGCTCTTATAAGAGCTAGTAGTATCGCTGTATAGCAGCTTCCCTATAATCACCAGACCAGGTGCCACACTGGCCTTTTATGACAATCCCCAATCATAATTTTTGATGATGTCAGCAAGAAGAGAATCAGGGGCGGGGCCAGCGTTATGCTGGAAATAAGGTAAGTTTTATTACCTTTTAAGGGGGGACAAGACACCTACATTGTGGTTTTAACACTAGGATCAGGAATACATGTTTGTGTTCCTGACCCTATAGTGTTCCTTTAAATGCTTGTCTTGTTGACCTATTGTACAGCACCGTGGAATATATTGTCACTATATAAATATGTGTAAATGTGTATTTGTAGCTCAGTGTGTGTGTTTCTTGTAGAGTGTATGTGTGGCAGTATGTATATGATTTTTTGTGTGAGTGTGTATCTGTGTGGGTCTGTCTGTCTGCCCCCCCTTTCCACTCTTAAAAGGTAATAAAACTGACCTTATTTCCTGTGTTGCGTGGGTCAGCGGTCCTGCTTCTGATCCGCCTTCTTTGGCTCACATAATCAGAATTGATGATTTCAGACAATCCAATGCTTTCCCATGGTGTAAGTATTGGATTGGCAGAAATCGGCAAGGAGGCGGGACAAGGGCAGGGGCAAATGCTGGCATGACCAATCAGTACCTCCATATAGAGATGCATTTATTTAATGCATTTCTATTAGAAAAGTTCAGTGGCTCCATGCAGAGGGTGGAGACAGGGCCGGATTAACATAGGGGCTGATGGAGCTGCAGCTCCAGGCCCAGGCCCAGGCCCATGGAATAGACCCATTTAAAAATAAAAAAAATAAAAATGATATATTTTTACTTTTTTTTTTATTTTTGCACACTACTCTTAGGTTTGCCACCTGACTGGTATTATTTGAGGCTGACTGGCCATGCCGGTATTGCAGTAATACCGGCAATACAAATGCAGTATAAACTGAGATTACTCTGCAATACCAGCACCAGGCAGTAGGCTCACTGATCCGCTGGGAGACAGCAGCTCCCAGCCTGCAGAGACAGCCTTTAGCTCAGAGAAGTGATGGATGAGGGGAAAGGCAGCAGGGAGACATGGGGACACTGAGACACTAGGGGACACTTGGAGACCTGGGGACGTTGAGACACATGGGGACATTGGGAGACACATTGGGACACGGAGTCACTAGGGACACAGTGTTCCCTAGTCTCCCAGTGTCCCCATATCTCTCAGTGTCCCCAAATGTCTGTGTCCCCATGTCTCCCAGCCAGTGTCTCAGTGTCCCCAAATGTCTGTCTCCCAGTGTCCCCATGTCTATGTCCACAAGTGCCTCTATGTCTCCCAGTGTCCCCAAATGTCTGTGTCCCCATGCCTCCCAGCAAGTGTCCCTAGTCTCCCAGTGTCCCCATGTCTCCCAGTTTCCCCATGTCTCCCAGTGTCTGTGCTCCCATGTCTCTCAGTGTTCCCATGTCTCTCAGTGTCGGTGTGTCCCTAGTGTCTGTGTCTCCATTTCTCCCAGTGTCCCCAAATGTCTGTGTCCCTATGTCTGTATTCACAAATGCCCCTGTGTCCCCATGTCTCTGTGTCCCCATGTCTCTGTGCCCCTGGGTCTCTGTGTCCCCATGTCTCTCAGTGTCCACTAGTAGCCTAGTGACACGGGACACACCGAGACATGGGGACACTGGGAGAAATGAGGACACTGGGAGACTGGGCGACATGGGGACACTGACACTGTGATACATAGGGACACTGATGCCAAGCTGGCTTTCCAATTCTTTGGACAGACATGCCCCCTTTCTTGGGCATGTTCACCCCTTTTCGCAGTTCTGGTCACGTGATTTGCGTCACTGGCCCACCACCCTGCTTCACTGGACACTGCTGTTAGGAGGTATGGATTTACTTGAAAGATGAAAGCATAAATTAGAGAGAGATTAGTATAATGGATGTGTTTTCTTATAGCTGCATCCTTTGAGTTTCCCTCCAACACCATCTCCATCAGATACATGACACTTGGGAGGTATGACTGTTTTAGTGTTTTTGATCGATAAGATTCTGTGATTATCATAATTGTCAGGACCAGGCCCACTGGGCTCTTAATCTGGCCCTGAATACAGAGTGTGTTTTTGTGTAGTGGATGCAGTGTGTGTATAGTCAATGCAGAGTGTGTTTGTGTAATGGTGGATGCAATGTATGTTTGTGTAGTGGGTGTAAATATGTGGGGTAGGGTACGGGCTGCATTCTGTAAGGAAAAAAGCTTATTTAAAAAAAAAATATTTTAATAAATTACATTTTATTCCCTCCTCCCTGCCTCTTACCTGTGGCCAGGCAGAGGGGGCATTACACTCCCTGGTGGTCTGGTGGTATTATGCAGGCTGCCAGGCACAGTATAGTGAGGAGGGGTCCTGCCAAATGCCATCTATAGTTTACAGCAGCTCCTCACTCCAACTCTGGCGAGCCTGGCATGCGTGCCACGCGGAGCATTAAACACGGTAACCTGCGGCAACTCTCTGATGGGCCAGGGTCTGTCGGAAACGGAGTATGGCGTTTGCTGGGCCCCCTGTTCACTATGCAGGCAGCCAGGGATGTGCACATTGAGAATTCACAGCTGTGTCCCAGTCTGGGCCCCCCAGGACCATTCATGGTCATTGTTGTCACGCCCTGATGGCGGCCTATAATCCATCTCTGATCCTACACCGAATGCTCTCCATAACCCTACTCACACTCCTACACATAATCCAAGTCCTAAACCCACCTCTCAGGGGATTCCCTTTGCTGATGCCAGTACTAGGGAGCCCTCCCCAGGCTCAGAAAACACCCTGGGCTTCTCCCTTACACAGGGTGGGCAATGCCAGGCTGGATGGGGGGCATTATATTTAACACATTTATGGTAGATCCATTTTAATCCCAGAGGTCCTTAGTACCAGCTGGGCTTTAACCCCTGCTGGTACCATTACTGAATGACGGTCCATGCCGTCAGTGGCCACAGAGGCCCAGCACTGCATGACGGTCCATGCCGTCAGTGGCCACAGAGGCCCAGCACTGCATGACGGTCCATGCCGTCAGTGGCCACAGAGGCCCAGCACTGCATGACGGTCCATGCCGTCAGTGGCCATAGAGGCCCAGCACTGCATGACGGCACAGACCGGCACGTGGTCCGTACGTGGCAGCAGTGACACTCAGCTGAGCACAGCAGTCAGTGCCCCAGTCACAGCATCCCCGCCCTGTGTGCGCGCGGTACTCAGAGCTCTGCCCGGAACCTTGCTGCTCCTGTCTATGTTTCCGATAGGACTGTTTTGAATCGTGCACAGCGGCGGGCGGAGCGCTTTCCCGGTGACCCTGCTGCGGCTGTCAAGGGCCGAGCTCCGGTTCATCATCATGGCGGCGGCGGAGGAGAGCGGATGGACGTACTGATGACCGTCCGGAAGATCGCCTCGATCTGTACGATGGTGAGAGGACATGTTCGGGGTGCACCGGGGGGAGGGGGGAGGATATCGGGGGGCTGAGAGCATCCTATACAGAAAATACAGGGAGTATTCGGTGTAAGAGGAGAGAAGGATCATATTATGTGGGACCGTTAAAAAAAATAAACCCAAGGCTTGTGTATAGGGTTTGGGGAGGCAGAGGAAAGGGTGTGGACCAAAATAACTGCCAAAGGATTATGGGAGTTGTAGTTCCACATTAATTGGGACTCCACCATTGGCTTGTAAAGCAGGGTGGGGTTTGTCGTTCTACCTTTTGGCCATCCCTGACTGGTGACTATTGTAGAACAGTGGGTCAGCTGGTAATGTCTTGCTATACATTATTACCCTGTTCTGGCTTATAGTGATAGGAGTGCCTTGCTATACATTATTACCCTGTTCTGGCTTACAGTGATAGGAGGGTCTTGCTATACATTATTACCCTGTTCTGGCTTATAGTGATAGGGGTGCCTTGCTATACATTATTACTCTGTTCTGGCTTATAGTCATAGGAGTGTCTTGCTATACATTATTACCCTGTTCTGGCTTATAGTGATAGGAGTGCCTTGCTATACATTATTACCCTGTTCTGGCTTATAGTCATAGGAGTGTCTTGCTATACATTATTACCCTGTTCTGGCTTATAGTGATAGGAGTGCCTTGCTATACATTATTACCCTGTTCTGGCTTATAGTCATAGGAGTGTCTTGCTATACATTATTACTCTGTTCTGGCTTATAGTGATAGGAGTGCCTTGCTATACATTATTGCCCTGTTCTGGCTTACAGTGATAGGGGTGCCTTGCTATACATTATTACTCTGTTCTGGCTTATAGTGATAGGAGTGCCTTGCTATACATTATTATCCTGTTCTGGCTTACAGTGATAGGAGTGCCTTGCTATACATTATTACCCTGTTCTGGCTTATAGTGATAGGAGTGCCTTGCTATACATTATTACCCTATTCTGGCTTATAGTGATAGGAGTGCCTTGCTATACATTATTAACCTGTTCTGGCTTATAGTGATAGGAGTGCCTTGCTATACATTATTACCCCTTTCTGGCTTATAGTGATAGGAGTGCCTTGCTATACATTATTACCCTTTTCTGGCTTATAGTGATAGGAGTGCCTTGCTATACATTATTAACCTGTTCTGGCTTATAGTGATAGGAGTGCTTTGCTATACATTATTGCCTTGTTCTGGCTTATAGTGATAGGAGTGCCTTGCTTTACATTATTGCCCTGTTCTGGCTTATAGTGATAGGAGTGCCTTACTATACATTATTACCCTGTTCTGGCTTATAGTAATAGGAGTTTTAACCCCACATTAGCTATAGATCTACAGGCACCCCATCAATCACAGTTTGCTAAAATTCCTAAACTAATTGTCCGGTATACTAATTCAATAAATTATAGTGATAATATACAATACAGCTATAGCTTATTTTTATGGCTGTAGTGCAGAAAGAGCATGAGAGCCTTTTTCCCTTTTTTAATTTATTTTTTTGTCACTCCATCTTTCTACTAGTTTCCTCAAATGTAGGACTTATCCAGCTCCAAAACCATGGCTTTTTTGTTGCATCAATGCTAATGCAGAAGTGAATATATGCATTAACTGTCCAACACTGGATGTCAACAATAGGCTTAGAGTGCTGGGGCCATTATTTAGATGTAAGGAGAGCCACGCATTTTGTCAAACTGCTCAAAATTGTCACAAACCTCGGCGACAGCACCGAAAGACTCTACATCATAACCACTTCAATGAGCTTTGGGTGTTCTGAGTGCAGTTTTAAAGGAGCATTATAGGCACCCAGGCCACTTCATCTCATTGAAATGGTCTTGGTGCACAGACCCTGTCCCATTAACTATGCAATTTAAAAAAATTGCAATTTCAGAGAATGTTTATGTTACAGTGTTAAGACTGCCTCTCATAGCTGTCTACTAGACCTGTAACTGAGTTTAACTCCATGAAACTACGCTGGATGTTTTAATGCTGTGCCTGTGGACATCCAGCTTCTTCAAATTCACCATAGGATGTTGGAGATGGAGCAAGTGTCAAAGGTCCTCGGCACTAGAATAAGGTAGGTGTTTAAAGGGTTTTGAACCCTTTAACTGCCTTGGGATGGGAGGGGAGTCAGAGGGACTCTATAGTGTTACCGTGTTTCTTAAAGTATCAAGATAAACCTTAAAGGACGACTATAGTGCCAGGAAAACATACTCGTTTTCCTGGCACTATAGTGCCCTGAGGGTGCCCCCACCCTCAGGGTCCCACTCCCGTGGCGCTGAGGGGGAAGGAAGGGGTTAAACTTACCTCTTTCTCCAGCGCCGGGCAGGGAGCTCTCCTCCTCCTTTCTGCCTCCTCTCCTCTTCGGCTGAATGCGCATGCGCGGCAGGAGCTGCGCGCGCATTCAGCCAGTCCATAGGAAAGCATTCACAATGCTTTCCTATGGACGCTGGCGTCTTCTCACTGTGAAAATCACAGTGAGAAGCGCGGAAGCCCTCTAGCGGCCGTCAATGAGACAGGCACTAGAGGCTGGATTAACCCTAATATAAACATAACAGTTTATCTGACACTGCTATGTTTATAGAAAAAAGGGTTAACCCTAGCTGGACCAGGCACCCAGACCACTTCATTAAGCTGAAGTGATCTGGGTGCCTATAGTGGTCCTTTAAAACCCATTCTTTTATGCTGTTGATCCAAAAGAATTATCATACTTTGCAAAACTCTGCCACAGTGCCAATGTACCCTATTTTTGGCAGGTCCTATCCTAGCAACCTAATGCCTGCTCTTATGAGATTCAAGGTATACTATAGTGCTAGGAATACAAATACTCCCCCCATATTTACCCAACTCTAGCATCTAGGATTGGTGCTCCGTCCTCTCTGACATCAGCCGATGGGGAAGGGGCATTAATGTGCGTGTGCGGCAAACACCGCAAGTGCATTAGGCCCTCCTCTTAGGAAAGCATTGAACCACTGCTTTCCTTTGGGGAATTGACGGACGCTGAATGTCCTGAAGCAGAGCGTGAGGACGTCCAGTGTCAGGTTAGCCGACCAAAAGTTGCCTAACCACCAGGAAGTGCCTCTAGTGTCTGTCTGGGTGCCTATAGACTTACGTGGGAAATCCTTTCTCCTTGGGCTCTCTGCAGTTCAAGGTTAAATAGAGCCCTGGAATGAGACACCTGTGACAGGAAGCAGTGCAAAACCAAGGGAGTTGGCCTTGACTTCCAAATATATTTACATATGAAACAATGATAAATAGGGATATTCTCGTATTTATAAAATAAGGCAGATGGGACATGCAGTTAATGTCTTTTGGGGACTGGAGTGTCCCTTTATTATGGGGTGCATTTTGGAATGTTTATCCCCAATTGTTTTTTTAATGTCAGGCAGACACAGCAACCTCTTGAAATCTATTGCTCTTTATATACATATATAGTTATTTTCTATAACATTACAAGACATAGAAGATATGGAAGGCAGAACAAATATGTTATCAAAATCCTTTTAAAATCTAAGATACTGAGCTCAGGTATTGAAAAAAAAATATTTTATGACTCATGGCAAATTTACATGACACACCACCAATTTTCTGCTTACAGTCCTTTTGAAATCACATATTGGGCATTTGAACATGCTGGCATAACTTGTAAGCATCTCAGATATTTGCTGTCTCCTGAGGGATACATATATTATCTTGTTGGGTTTTGGTTAGAACGCTCAATGGCTCACCAGGTATCTTCGTAAGCATGATACCAGCTATTTTTTTGATAACCGAGGAGGCGTTGATGCCATTGATGTGATTCTTGGCAGATGCAGCTATCTGCTATAGGGTCTGACAATCTCTGAGGTCCCATTGACTTCCATACACTGCCTAGAGGGAACGTTCCACTGAACTTGCACATCCCGACACTGCTGTCACACTAGCATTGGATACCAGTGGGGGGAAAAAAATGTGTAGTATTTTGAAGTGGTTATGGCACCATATCTGTCTTTCCTATCTGTTCTATCCATCAATCATAGAAACTTTGTTTACAAGTATTGAATGCCAGACGTTCCCTGTCCCTATGTGGATGTAATTGGTATAGAAATGACAGCAAGTTAGAAAGCTTTGCTTCTGTGATCTGTATCTGCTTGTTCTCTACTCTTGTTTTGCTGATCATGCTTTGTTTGGCACTAAACAAAACTACAGCAGTGAAATTAAACAGATCAATAATGCAAAGGCTGGTACAGTGTTAATATGCAGCATAGTGCCAGGGCAGTCGGTCAGCATAAAGAGCAATGGATAATTGGAGTTTTAAATGCTGCATATCTATTATTGTAAACTATGTTAAGTGAAATTATTTGCAATGTGTAAAGGATATTTTATTTACCTCTTGTAAAGATGTGGTGTGTTAGTCACAATACTTTTTACCTGTGCAATTGCCATCTTCTAAAATATTTCAATAAAAGGTAATCAGCCTGGCAGGAGCAAGCTTATATTCTTACACATTTATTACATGATCAGAAGTGGTTTTAGTGCCTGCAGTTTTTTTTTTCTTTAACTTTATTTTTGTGCGAAAAATCTTGTCTTAAATGTTACAAACAATATGCATCAGACATGTGATTCTTGGTGTACATGTTAACATTGCCTCTGTTACATCACCATTGTTCGTTCATTTTTCAATAAAACAAGTCTGTTAAAGATCCTTCACTTTTGTTTTGTATAACTTGGAGAAAAAACAGCGGTAAGCAATTCGAGAAACCTTCTAAGATGAGTAGTTTTCGGTGCCTGTAGTATCGCTTGGTATTTGGGTTGGGACTTAGTGCCTTGGCCCTTTTTCATGGAGCCCTGTAGGTGACAGAAGGCTGCAGTGTAAGTTAGGGTGTAGGGCTCTGCACCTGTGTGCAGTTTTGTTTTTAATTACTGCACACAGCGTTTAACTCATTTACTGCTGGAGCAGCCTCATTAGCTGTATGGCTATTGTCAGTTCTGTGTATAATTCTATTCACTGAATGTCATTCATTTGCTAATGGCGGTCACCTGATGCTATTAGACCATTAATGGACGGCACCAGCCATAGAGGAATTTCAGGTCCCAAGTAGGAGGGCAAACCTTTGCAAAATGGTACCGGGAAACGGGCCAGGGGTGATAGTGTTTATAATGCTTGGAGTAAAACTTCAAGTTTATCTATTGAGCATTATTCTTAAAGGGACACTATAGTCACCAGAACAACTGCAGCTTAATGCAGTTGTTCTGGTGTTTATGGTATGTCCCTGCAGGCTTTTTAATGCAAACACAGAAAAGGTTGTGTTTGCTTTGCTCCCTAGGGGCACCTCCCATGGCAGTCACTCAGATGGCCACATGAGTTGCTTCCTGGGTGCAGCACTGACATTCAGCGTCTCCACACTCTGCATGTAGTTTCAAATTTGTGATTTGCAATTTTAAATATACTTGGCTTGCATTCGCTATACTCTGAAGGCAATTCTTGGTGTAAAACAGCATATATTTATAAGTATAAGATATTTCAATAGGGTACATCTCATTACCAACATTATTTGATAATTACCGCTATTTTTTTGTATTTGAATTGGTACTTTCCCACTCCAGAGTTAAAAAAAGAAGCACTTTAACTTTAATAATGATTTAAAATTATTTTAATTTTAGATTTAACCTCACACTTTCTTTTGTTTTTTTAAATTTACAAACCCTATGCTCTCCAGCCTGGACAGACTACAGTCAGATAATCATTACTGGTAATGTCTGTCCAATCCAGTGCTTCTTATAGAGAGGCATTGGGGACGTTGTGTATGCACGCTAATTACAACGATCACCAGTACAATACTTCTCATAGAAAATAGGCCAAAATCCCCCATGTTGGACATGCAATTAAATGAACACTCCAAGCACCATAACCACTACTTGTGCTGTAGTGTTAAAGGGACACTATAGTCACCTGAACAACTTCAGCTTAATGAGGTTGTTCAGGTGAGAACTATAGCTCCCTGCAGCCTTTCTCATGTAAACACTGTATTTTCTGAGAAAATACAGTGTTTACATTGAAAGCTAGGAACACCTCCAGTTGCAGTCACTCAGAATGCCACCAGATGGACTTCCGAGTTGATTGAGGCATAAAACTCCTCAATCCACTCAGATCTGCTGTCAGCAGAGCACAGGGCAGTACGGTGTCTCCTCCCTCTGCATGCAGACACTGAACTTTCCTCATAGAGATTAATTGATTCAATTCAGCTCTATGAGGAGATGCTGATTGGCCAGGGCTGTGTTTGAATCATGCTGGCTCTGCCCCTGATCTGCCTCTTTGTCAGTCTCAGCCAATCCTGTGGGAAGCACTGTGATTGGATCAGGCTACCATTTCTGATGATGTCAGCAAACAGCATGCAGAGTTACAGCTTCTGGCTTGAATACAGTAAGATTTTGCTATATTTATGGAGGCATGGGGGACCCAGGGGGGCTAGATGGTGGTGTTAACACTATAGGGTCAGGAATACATGTTTGTGTTCCTGACCCTAAAGTGTTCCTTTAATGGTTTCAGGAGTGCCCTGACACCTTTTCACCATTTGCTAGCAGTTTGACAACTTACCTGGGGTTTGCCAGCTGCCTGTTGCCTACTCCATTAAGAGCTGAAAGCCTCTGCTTTGAGGTATACCAGTTAACTCAGGAGAGCTAATTGAAACTCTGCGTAGAAATTTCCAGCTTTCAATGGAGGAGATGACTGTTGCTTGGCAGAACTCTAGATAAGTTGTCAATTCTTTATCAAACAGTTTCTTTTTACACTTGTTTGGCACCAGGACACTCCTGGCACCATAACAACTACAGCACATGATAGTGGTTATGATGTTTGGGGAGTTTCTATTACTCCTAAATCACTTGTGCAAGCTGAAGTGATTTAGGGGACTGAAGATTTACTTTACCTGTGCCACAGCTTCATCAACTGTGTTTTAAACCATCCGATACAGCTTTTGTCTGAATGCTCACTGTCCACATTTTTCTTTTTCTGTTATCATTTGTAAAAAGAAAATCTTCATTGTTTGTTTATTTAAAGGACCACTCTAGGCACCCAGACCACTTCAGCTTAATGAAGTGGTCTGGGTGCCAGGTCCAGCTAGGGTTAACCCATTTTTTTTTATAAACATAGTTTCAGAGAAACTGCTATGTTTATAAATGGGTTAAGCCTTCCTCCAAAGCCTCTAGTGGCTGTCTCATTGACAGCCGCTAGAGGCGCTTGTGTGCTTCTCACTGTGAAAATCACAGTGAGAGCACGCAAGCGTCCATAGGAAAGAATAGTAAATGCTTTCCTATGCGACCGGCTGAATGCGCGCGCAGCTCTTGCCGCGCGTGTGCATTCAGCTGAATGGGCGGAGAGGAGGAGGATCGGAGGAGGACAGCGGGGAGCAGCCCGGTGCTGGAGAAAGTTAAGTTTTAACCCCTTTCCCCATTCCAGAGCCGGGCGGGAGGGGGTCCCTAAGGGTGGGGGCACCCTCAGGGCACTATAGTGCCAGGAAAAAGAGTGTGTTTTCCTGGCACTATAGTGGTCCTTTAATGTAGATCAGCCAGCCTTTACCTGATTTGAACTATCAGTGGCATTTGCTTTTGTTTAGAGACATAATAGTTTCCTTCAACTCATACTTTAGCAGTAAAACATTTCCTTCCCATGTTGCTAAAATACCAAAATGTAATACTTTTATCATGTTTATTTCACTTGATAGCACAACATGAGGTGAACTGAAATGTTCATTTTAATGAGGCCAAAACCTAACAGATGTATTAATGTTGTATTGGAAGCACTTGCCAAATGTACCCCCTTAATTGTATAAATTATATTTAGCTTGGAAAACATGGTGGATATGACATCTGGAAGAAAATAAACCGGTGAGGACTTCTACATTTAAAAGGACATTATAGTCACCAGAACCACTTAATGTAGTGGTTCTGGTGTCTATACATTGTTCCTGCAGTGTTGGCACTGTAAACACAGAACTTTTAGAGAAAAGGGGATGTTTTACATTGCTGCCTACTATCACCTCTAATGGCAGTCACTCAGACGGCTGCTAGAAGTGCTTTCTAGTCCACCTTCAGCATTTCTACACTATGCATGGAGCTGCTGAATATTTCCCATAGAAATGTGTTTTTGCCATGTGTGCGCTATAGTTTCCCTATGCTTTCCTATAGGAAAACATTGGATTAGCTGTGCTCAGCAAGATTAATAATCTCCGCAATGGAGGCGGGGCCAGCCGTTGTAAGACCGTCATGGTCTGGGAGAAAAGGTGAGTAAAATCACCTTTAATCTCAACGAGAAGATAGCCAGGGACCTAAGAATTTATCCCAGCACTAGAGATGTCGCGAACTGTCCGCCGAACTGTTCGCGAACTGTCCGCTGGCGAACAATAGCGTGTTCGCGTTGGGCGAACATATCCGATTTCCGGTCCGCCCCCTATACATCATCATTGAGTAAACTTTGACCCGGAACCTCACAGCCAGCAGACACATTCCACCCAATCAGCAGCAGACCCTCCCTCCCAGGAAGTGTCTGCTGACTGTGAGGTTCCGGGTCAAAGTTTACTCAATGATGACGTATAGGGGCGGACCGGAAATCGGATATGTTCGCCCAACGCGAACACGCTATTGTTCGCCGGCGGACAGTTTGGCGGGCAGTTCGCGACATCTCTACCCAGCACTATAGTTTCAGAAATACATGTTTACATTCCTTGGCACTATAGTATCCCTTTAAATAAAGTATAATTATGACCAATACTTTAGTTGAGTATTTTGTTCACCTAAAACTCAAAACGCAACTTAGAATTGCATGTTTCCCCCCCCCCCCTGTTGCCAAACAACAAGCACATGTACTACTATAAAAATTCAAGGCATAAAATTTCAAGTCCGATGTCACTAGTCAGAGTTTAAAAGTTGCTAGCCACTGCAAGCCTGGAGGATCCATGGCACACTCACCAGGGCCATATTTTTGCTTGCTAGTGGCGAATAATAATTTTGAGCTCTGCTGTTCTATATTATTTTTCTCCAAGTGTGTAAAATGCTTCCTTGGTTTCACTACTAACTGCACATATAGCCATTTATAATTCTTTATTGAAAGCTCAAAAGCCGTCTAGCAGATTACTTTGTGTAAAAGGGCTGTAAATGCTAGATCTCAGCTCACGGGCCTGGTCCTCTATCAATTTTGTTTTGGTTTCTTTATACTATACTGTCTATTTTCCCTTTTGTACAGTGCTGTGGAATATGTTTGCTCTTCATAAATACCAGTAATACTAATTATACTGACGCAAGCTGCCATAATGTAAAGCAGATGCAACTACAGAGATCTATGCTTCCACCCAAAGCTTTTGCCAGTCCATATACGAATAGGCTATATATCAAAATACCTCAATGCAGTAAAGAAACCAGTGGGGAGTATATGAATTAAATATAAAGAAACAGGATCCATTTTTAGACAGTTTCCTGGGCACTGCTTGCGTAAGAGACTGTTTTACCAGACACCACTGCAAGGAAACATACCATACTATCTAACAGAAATAAAAATGTCTATAAGTTGTAATAAATAAAGCTAATGGTTGAAACGGCCTTTCTTAACATACTTGGACTGTTTAACTCAAATTTGCACACACCAGCACGTCATAAAAGAGAGATCCCGGACTGACGTTGACCACATCCTTTCTATGCAGATACAGTGATTAAAAAAAACAAAAAAAAAAAAAAAACCTTTTTTTAAAAACTAATAAAAATGTTTGCTACTGAAAAGTCCAAATTTTGTACAACACCCAAGTGTTTGCAGCTTTCTCAGTCAATCCTAGTACTTCCTTTATCGCTGGCTCAACAGAGATTGTGAGGTTCCTCTGTCAACAGAAGGGGAATCTCATAGCTGATGGTATGTTTTGAAATTTATTTGGGAAAGACAAACATTGCTGTACATTCAGATATGAGCAGGGTTATTCACTAAAATAATTTAAATGTAATTTCACATTTAAAGGGACACTATAGTAACACAGACCATTTCATCTCATTGAAGCAGTCTGGGTGCACTGTCCCTGTCCCCCATACTCATGCATTGTAAAACATGGCAGTTTTAGAGAAACTGCAATGTTTACATTTCAGTACTAAGATTGCCTCTATTGGCTCTCTACCAGACAGCCACTAAAGGCGCTTCCTGGAGTTTGACTCTGTGATACGACACGGGATGCTCTGCATGAGGACGTCCAATGACGAGGAAACCCCTATAGCAAAGCGTTGAGGCAATGCTTTTTCCTATGGGGAAGGTCTACTGTTTGCGCAGTGCTTGCTGCACATGCAGATTATGCCAGCCCATTGGCTGATGTCAGAAGAGGTGGAGCACAACCCAGCAAAAAAAGGGACATCGGAGCTGGAATTGTATAAGGAAAGAAAGATATTTAATCCCTTACATTGTGGGTGGAGTGGCGCGGGGTCAAAGAGGAACAAGCTGGTGTTGCTTTAAGGGCAAAGTAGTGTTTTCTACCCTAAAATGGCAGTTTCCTAAGGGGTGTTTTTTTTGTTTTGTTTTTTCAGTTTCCCTGATCCATTTCTGTTCCCTAAATTTCTCCCCATTTTGTCCTTTCTTCCTTAAAAGTCTTCCCAGGCTCAGATACATTTTTCACTAAATGTTTTGATTTGTCTCACTTAAAGCGGCTCTGTCACAGATAGATGTATGTGACTACCTTCTCTTGCCCACATGCGACAGTTGGGGGTGGGGGCACTATGGAGATGGATGTGCATGCCCCGTGAGCCGCGAGTAATGAAAATTTAACTGGTCTCTCAAAAATCTTGTGAGACAGTGGGCAGGATAGAGAAGTGAATATTCTTGGATAGTTATCCTGGCAAAGGAAGAGGAGCTGCACTTAAGCTCCACCATTTTGTTACAATTGTCACGCATAGGAAACATACATTATACAGTCTTCTACTTACCACCTACTTTATCTAATGCTTTAAAGAGAAATAGATAAGAAAATAAGAAGAGACTCTGAAAAAGGAAGAGAAGAAGAAACAATAGGAGAAAGGTAAGTTTGATGTGACAGAGCCACTTTAAACAATACCAGGCAAATAGACACGTTGTGAGTCTATTCATTAAAGAGGGATTTGAAAAATCATTGGCAACTTGAGTCAAATTAGTTGATTTGAGATGGAGACTTTATCCAACTCGTCTGTTTGGGCTTGGATGTTGCAAGTAATTTTTAAACTCTCTGTTAGAATAGACTGGGAAGACTAAGGAAAAGGGCACTTTAATCACTAAAGTGAATTTCTAATCCAAGTTCAAACTTGGCATCGCTTCTCCAAGAAAAAGAAAGGACCACACTCATCTAAGGAACCACAGGGTGCTTAGCTGAACCAGGACCAGCATATCAATACGTATAGTGCATCCAAGAATTAATTTCAGGCACTAACTGGGTTTAAAAGTAAAGCTGTTTTCCAAGTCAGGGGTATGACTATGAACCAGTATAGCAGATCTTATTATACTCTAAGGAACACCCCAGCGGCATATGCCCAGATTTCAAGGAGACAGTTCAAGTTTGCTGGTATCTTACACCAACTTTCTCACTCTCTTTTCCTCTCTCCTTTCTCTTTCATTGCCCTTAGTATTCAGTACAATTAAAAAGATTTTAAAAGTGCAATGGTGGCATAAACAAGACTAAGCAAACATGCTAACTCGTGCTCAGATACTGTTGTCCTAACGAGGACACATCATAAATCACCATTTTTGTACTATCACACCATATGTAACTATATTGTAATGATGGCACTACCCAATAGGGTATTTTGTATCACAAGGCATTGCGGATGCTGTGTCGTCCACGTAATTACTTGACTGTTACTCTTTAAATAAAAAAAGTGGGGGGGGGGGAGTTAAAGCAGTGTTATTGCACCATCACATACACAGCAACGTTTCGACCTCCACAGAGGTCTTTGTCAAGCTCTGACAAAGACCTAAGTGGAAACAGAAACGTTGCTGTGTTGTGTACCTGTGTTGTGTGGTATTTTTGGGGGTTTTTTTTTAACCACGTACCGTACTAAAATGTGATTATTGATGTAAAATTTTCGCAATTTAATTTGTGAAATCACAAGCTGAATACTTCCATTTGTGCCGAAAAACCCCCTACTAGTTATGTTGCCATCCCATATTATGAAATCAACCAGACCTTTAATAATGCATATTTTGGTAGCAGTTGAAAACAATTTAGCAAAACACTCAATCCATTGTTGAAGTTTTACAACCCATGCGCAAGGAGATATCCCATAGGATCATGTATTTCACTCCAAAATTTGAGTGTATGGAATAGTTGGGCTGATTAGTACCCGAATCAACATCCCCCTCCCTGAGCTCCCCTGTGAGCTGTTTATATTGATTTACTTGTTTCATTCTTGTATCTGCAATTTGTATGTCATTGAATGCTAATTGATGTCACAGCCATACTATGTGTGGTGGATTTCCATATATTGTCCATGTATTGTTTAACCTCATATTGGATGATGTAATGTGTGCAACTGGCGATACCTTTTTTGTTTTTTGGACTATATGTCTACAGCACCTGTGTCATGTATGCATGTATATTAAATACCTTTTTAAAGTCTGAAGAATTTACACAACAAAAAATATGTTAAAGTGCAAATGTTATTAAGTACCAAACCAACAGTTTTTACCAATGAGGAAGTAAGAGCAAGTTAGGTAATATGCAAAGAAGAAAAAAAAAGAACATAATATATTAAATAATACTAATCTAATTTACACATTATTATCAAGGACAAATACGTATTATTTGCTTACCACTTTGAATACCAATGTCTCTGTATTATTACAATATTGACTTATTACAGCATAAACATTACTAGCTCAACAGGGAGCTGATAAAGTCAGCAGAATTGCACATACCATGCCTTAGTTCCCAAGATTTTAATAGTATTCTTACCTACATTTAACAAATATATATTTGTGAAGTCTTAAACAATCTATGCACTATAACCACTTCATCTAAATGGTCTGGTGTCTTCCCTCCGAAAACATTGTTAAACTGTTTTCAAATGGTTTAACACTGTACAAGGGTACAAAAACATATAAGTAGCATTGAGGATAAAATAACAAATTTACCTATAATCCAAATGTATTTAAACATTTCACACTTATGTGCATCAAAGAAGCATAGGACCTAGCGTTAAAATGTGGAGCAAGGCCCTGCACGTCTTATATTTACAGTTGGCCACCATTAAAAAAAAAAAAAACACACACTCCAGACCACAATTCCTTCATGTCCACCCTTGGTCTCCGTGCTGAAGTGAGGTTAACTCGTGTAGTTCTCACATATGATTTTTACATTCTAATCCTAACATCATGTTGGCTTTACGGTCTTAAACAATAACTCAATGTCACAAAGTTTTGAGATGATGTGAACACTAGGTTATATGTCTCTAGTTGAGCAAGTGATGCAAATTGAATTGACATTGAGTTAAAAACATCACTCTACCTTTTATTTTATCCCATCACTGTCACTGCAGCCAGGAAAACATCAGCAAACAATTTTGGCAGGGTTTGTGGTGCAAAGGCTACACTTTATGATTTTGAAAGCATTCTGGACATAAACGATCTCCAGAATAAGTCAAGTACTCAATTCTTTGAGAGAAACCAGAAAACTGAGCTCAGGCACAAAACAACAGGAAAAAACAAACTTCACAAATTCAGAAAACAGATTTTAGCATCTAAGAAAACAGAAATAAAATCAAGCACCAATCATGTACTTACAATGGAACCACTGAATGAGATTTATAAAGTGTATAAAATTATTACCCACTGGAACAAAATATTTCTACAGATGGTCATGTGCATAGATACTTATGAAGAAACAATAAATTCAGACATTTTTCCATGGTTGCATAAATCAAAAAAGTTTGATTCTTGTCCATGGATTATAAAGTACTCTAGCATTGTATTACTAGGCACACACAGTGACAGGTAGTCACATGACATTACAGCTGATCCCTTAGAAAATATATATGCATTAGGGATACTCTTTTATAAATATTATCCGTTCAGTGGAAGGGTCATTTCAGAGGAAATAGGAGAATTATATAAAAAAAAAAACCTGTGGATCTGTGCTCAAAACCAATGTACAGTGAAGGAAAAAAAAAGTTTTACTTAAGAACCTAGAGCTGAAACTTTTTTTTTACTGCCAGTTTAATAAAAATGTCTGCCAAAAAATTGGATTTGACTGGCATTAAATGGTTACTCCTTTTGAGGGGGTGGGGGTACTTTCCTGTGTAATATGCCATATTGGGGATGCACCGAAATGAAAATTTTAGGCTGAAACCGAAAATTCAGGATGCCCTTGGCCGAAAACCAAAAATGACTTTTTTCCCCAAATGATTTTAAAATAGTTTTTTTTCCTGTCATTTTATTACTAGACTTTTTAATGAATCTAATATGAAAAACTTCCCTTCTCCCTTCTCTTTTAGGGGTCCCCCCTACCCCAGTGTTCCTTTTTCCTTTCCCTGTACCTTAGCCCCCCTCTTAATGTTCCTCTCCCCCCCCAGTCCCATAGTGTTGTTTCCATCCTCCTCCACAGTCCCATAGTGTTATCCCCCCTCCCCAGTCCCATAGTGTTCTTTTCTCCCCCTCCCCTGTTCCATAGTGTTCTTTTCTCCCCCTCCCCTGTTCCATATCTCCCCCTCCTGTTCCATAGTGTCCCCTGTTCCATAGTGTTCTTTCTCCCTCCCCTTTTCTCCCCTGTTCCATAGTGTTCTTTCTCCCTCCCTGTTCCATAGTGTGTTCCATAGTGTTCTTTTCTCCCCTGTTCCATAGTGTGTTCTTTCTCCCTCCCCTGTTCCCTCCCCCTGTTCCATAGTGTTCTTTTTCTCCCTCCCCTGTTCCATAGTGTTTTTTTCTCCCCCCTCCCTGTTCCATAGTGTTCTTTTTCTCCCCCTCCCCTGTTCCATAGTGTTGTTTTCCCCTCCCCTGTTCCATAGTGTTTTCTCCCTCTCCCTGTTCCATAGTGTTCTTTTCTCCCCCCTCCCCTATCCCATAGTGTTTTTCTTCCCCCCCACCCCCCTGTTCCAAGTGCAGTATTCTTGACTTTTCATGTTATCATTACTATCTTTCAAAATTTTAAAAAAAGAAAACAATTTCGGGCGAAATGAGAGAAGCCCATTTTCGGACGAAAAGTTTAGCGGACGAAATTTCGATGCATCCCTATCCTCTGAGATGTCTGTGATTGGACCATTTCGTCGGCTCTGAGCGCAAGTGTGCTCTCTCTGGGCCAGCAAGGGTAGGGAGGGGGTGTGGGCAGAACGATGGAGCAATTTTGCCATTACGTCAACAGAGGGAGGTTGGTTAGCATGATTTCACCACTGTCGGCATGATGCAGTGCGCGCTGATGATAGATATTTATCACAAAATTGATATTTGGCAGCCCGGAACAGATTCTGGGGTGCCATAGTCACATGTCCTGGGGGTGAAACTTTCCCCCAGCACGCAAGTGCAGATAACAAAGTGTGAGCAGTGTTTCAATCAGAAACTTGGCACATACATACTCCTACCACCATAACCACTTCAAATCGCTGAAGTTGGCACCGTAGTTGGAGTAACCATTAAGAAAGTTGGCATCAATAAATTGTAATGCATTAATACATTTTAAAAAGTTAAACTCACTAGTATTTTAGCGCCAAGACAGTCTTCAGGTGGCAGATTATCATCCTTGATGATTTCTATTCCAGTCTGATACTTCTAATAGAGAAGCATTGTTAAAACTTTGCACATGTGCGACTATTCCTTGCGATCCAGTGCTTCTCACAGAGAAGACATGAGCTGCGTTTAGTGTCCTCATGTTGTGCGTGTCAAAAGTGAACACCGATTTTTAAAGGTTTTAAGGATTAAATGCCTTTAGTGGCTCTCAGTCTCAGAGGATGGAATTTAAGTCCAACATGGTAGTAGGCACAAAAATGTAGCTTTCCATTGTGTTAACCGTATCATCAAGATACAAAGTAATACAACATTTATGGATACAGTATTATTTTAGTATTTTTAGCTTATTCTTCTGTCTCCCATAGTGTTGATATTCATCTAGCAACATCCCATACATTCACTGTTTGTTTTTATACCGCTTGATATAATTTTTTTACTACCACTTTTGCCTTTCAGTAAGCTGAATGGCTCTTACAGTTTACAATTAATAACGTTCCTTCTTTCCCATGCTAATATGTTTTCTACTTTGATTATACTATATGATAAACTTTCTCAAATATTTCAACAATTTTTCCATTGAAAATACTTTTTGCTAACCCCAGGGAACATTTAACATTTGAATCTGTTAATTTGTGCATTAATGATGTCTGTCTGCAATTTGTCAAAGACAAGCAGATACATTCCTGCCCTGATTACGAGCTATTGGTTTCTGACGTGCGGTACTGCTCCTACACTTATAAACAACAAGCTGCAGGCAATGGAATAATGCACATCATTGCATATTTGGGAACATATCCTCCCATAAGCCTACTTGGAGAAGGGCAGTTACCAAAAGAAAACAGAACGTGCAAAAATCAGCACCATTCACCTCGCTTGAAACATCCTGTAACTGGACATAAAATTCTGTGTTTTTTGTTGTTGTTTTGTTTTTTTAAATTGCAAAACGTCTGTTGGTGCAAGGCTCACTACCCTGTGACAAATGGAAGTTCATGGGCCTGCCCACTGCCTATGGCGTCTGTGTATCCCGTTCATGCTTTCATTATGCTATGCGTAAGCATTACCTTCATTCCACTTGAAGAAGACCGCTGCTTCAGATGTGAATTGTAGACAAAGCTAACGAAGAAACCTCTTTCAAGCTGTTGGTTTGTCATGCTTTGCTGTTGGATCACTTGGCCACGAAACAGAATGCCATGGGTCTTGAGTGAGAAATCAATGAAAGATGTATATTTGACCAGATAATCTACAATCCTATGAGTCAAGGATGCAGATCTGTGATCCTACATGTATAGTACACCCTGTTAATAGTTGGCCCTTGGACCCCAAACCAGTCCCCACTTTCCTTTCACATATCGTGAGGTATAAGGAGGGAACCAATCCAAAACCCATCTTGGATATCAGTGGGTCCTGAAACCCTAACACAGACATACTGTCATGCTATTTATTGCATAAATATAGTCCTAATTCCAGTATAATTTGACACTTGTTCAGTTTTGTATGACATTGCATTCCAAGTATTTACCGGTATATGTTCTGTTCTAAGAAGGGCCCTATCAGTCCTTCATCCTACTTCCTTTTTTTGTTTGTTTTGTTTTTTGTTTTACAGGGCACCGCATTTAACATAAAAAGTTACATTCTACTATTCAGTTACATTCTAATATAAATTAAAGTTGGTGAGTTTAAAATAACACTCCAGACACATAAGACTTGAGCTTGTGTCGGGGTTTGTGACCGTTTATAAAAATGCTGAATTCAGTAGAAATTGTCACTTTTTTTATAATTGGGTACTGAAACAGTTTCCTGGCCGTCAGACAGGTATGTTTTTTTTTTTTTTTTAAAGAAAATAAAATTAACACCGTAAACCCAGTGTGGTAAATCCAGGAGCTAGTTCACTGAAAAAGGCTCAGGTTAAAACACTGCTATGGGCATATATTTCAAAAATCGGAAATAGAGAGCAACAATTATATGTGTGGTGTATATACCTTTAAATCTGCTGGAGACAGAGTAAGATTGATACACACCAAATGCTATACTTTTATAAAAAAGAGAAATTAAAACCTTTTCGTATATAGGAAGACAGTATGAGGAACTATTTCCCATATTGCAGTAGAATTAGTGCAACATTGATGTGTAATGACAGAAAAGTATGTGGTGTATACGCCTTTAAATCTGCAAATACAGAGATAAAATGGAGTATATGCCAAAATAATGTACTTTGTATTACAAAGATATAGAGTGTGAACCTTATAGGGTAGAGATACAGTATAGATGACTGTATTCCACAATAGAGTAAAAACAGTAAAAATCTATAAAATCCAATAGATTTAAAAATAGTACAGAGTTTATTATAAAAGTAACTGTGCCAAAGCATTAAAATATGTGAAGAATAGTAATATGTATAAAAATATCAGTCAGGGATGGTTTGCAAGATTGTTACCAGCACATCTGTGTTCGTAATTCCGATTTTACCATAGGGACCGATCAGGATGGATGTGGATACTTTGTTGCTGTACAATGTAAAATGTATCACTTTCTGCCGGCTGCTCGTGAGGTAGCGTGCGTCCCAGACCTCACTCTGGGTGATGCATGCTGCTAGCCGGTCAGTCCCCAGATGTCGGAATGCTCTTTGCTTGATAGAAAAGAAGAGAGCTCAGTGGCTGGTTCTCTAATCTGCGTCCGTACCCCGCTTGATTTGATGTGGTCTAACGCGTTTCGTGGGTGTCAGCCCCACTTCCTCAGAGACAGGATGAAGTTTCTTGGATGTAACAAGATTTAAATACAGTTCAAACTGATTAAAATTAATTGTATTGGTTTAGTGTGTTAATTGATTTAGAGAATGGTATACTAAACTGTTAATTGGGGTGTACACATAAAATCTATCATTTCGGTATACAAAATTATTAAAAAACTTAAAATTCATAAATATGAACAGTACAAACATAGAAATATGTAAGAACATAGAGATAAAAAAACATTAGGAGTGTCTGTAGAGTATTCCAATAAAAATATTTTTACAGCATATAAAAATCAATATTCATTGTGCATATTCTGAAGATCCTAAATAGAAATCTGAATAAAAATCTGAAAGATTAAAGGATATATTTTATAAGAAAGTACAGTGGTCATAAATGACACTGATAACCTATGGAAATAACGCACATACATAAAAAAAGGGAATATGATAATGCTTAGGTTAGTACTAAGTAGTCTAGGTATAAAATACATCACTATAGACATCATATTCAATTGATAGTGTAAATGAAAATAGTGCTTAGAGAGCTGCATAATGAGGTTTTTTGAACTACTCAACCATAAAGATAAATGGTAAAGTATAAAAAAGATAAAGTATAAAAAAGATTGCAAGAAAGTATGTGGAGACTCTGAAAAGTTAAAAAATTGTGAAGAAGTACATATATTGAATCAAAATATCTATGTTTCGTTGGGGAACGGAAAAAAAAGAAAAAAAAAATAGAAGTAAAAATATGTAGAATTTAGCCAATTTTAGCCCGGAAATTAACAGATATGGGGAATAGATGGCTAAATTATAGTTTTGTATATGTATATATAAATATAAACCTACACCTAGATATAAATATATAGTTCTATCTAAGAATAAGTGTGAGTGTACGAAGATATATAAAATAGAAAATATGTATGTAAGTGAACTTATGGTGGGTTCCCTCTGTGTACCCTAAATGAATAAAGAGATACAAATAGGTGAATAAGAATAAGTAAATAAGTGAAAAAAAAATAAATATCTATATATTTTTATAAAAAAGCATTGAGTTCAAAATCTACGTTCAGACCTTTGGGAACCAAGGTCTCTAGGTTGAATATCCACTTTGCTTCAATCTGGTCTTAATTTCTTTCCATATCCCCACCTCTCCAATGTACGTTCACTTTTTCAATGGGTAAGAATTTCAATGTTGTGGGGTCTCCTCCATGGAATTCCTGGAAGTGTTTGGAGAGATTGTGTGTCTGTAGTCCCCTCTTGATGTTACGTATATGTTCTGCTATTCTGGTTTTCAGGGATCTCTTTGTTCGTCCCACATACTGTTTGGAGCAAGGACATGTGATGAGGTAAATGACTCCTACTGTATCACAACTCATATCGGTATGTAGATTATTTTCTTCCAAATTGTTTGTAGATTTAAATTTAGTAATTTCTAATTCCAGGGAGGGGTTATTCTTGCACGCTATACATTTGGTGCATCTTCTGAAACCTCTAGTTTTTGTTTTGTCCTGGATGTCATGGGAAGATTTAAGAGTTGGTGCTAACATAAGTTGCAAATTCGATGCTTTTGTAAAAATAATTTTTGGTTTAGAGTCTAGAATATCAGTGAGTGTGGGGTCGCTCCTTAATATGTTCCAATGTTTGTATAGGATCTTCTCTATAGTGCGAGATTGATGATTAAATTTAGTTATGAACGCGGGTGTTGATTGGTATGTATTGGTGGTCTTCTTCTTGCTCTTCAGGGTAATCTCTCTTGGGATAGTCAGTGCTTTCTTTCTAGCATCAGTTAGTAGTGTTGTAGGATATCCTTTGACTAAAAACCTCTGTTCCATCTCCTCCATTTGTTCTTCACAGGATTCCATTTTTGGAAAAATTCCTTCTGATTCTCCTAAACTGGTTATGGGGAATGTTTTTCAGCCAAGTATGTTTGTGATGGCTGTTAAAAGGAATGAAACTGTTGCAGTCCAGAGATTTCTTAAAAGTCTTAGTGCGTATTTCTTTATCTTCAATATAGATGTTCAAATCCAAAAATTCAATCTGTTGCTGTGAATGGTTGAATGTGAATTCCAACTTATACGGGTAGGTATTGAGGTAGTTCTTGAATGATTCTAAGGATTCCAGATCTCCTTTCCAAATAAAAAAACAGTCGTCTATATATCTACGCCACAGGGACAGATTTGCGTCAAAAAGGCAGTTGTTCCATATAAATTCTTCTTCCCATTTGCCCATGAATAAGTTTGCGTAGCTTGGCGCAAATCGTGTCCCCATGGCGGTACCCTCTATCTGTAGATAAAATTGATCGTTGCACCAAAAATAATTATGGGTAAGAATAAATGCGATGCACTGGATAAGGAAATCAATTTGATCATTCTTTAATTCTGAATATACTGCTAATGAGAATTGGGTAGCCTCACATCCTTGTAGGTGTTCTATTATTGTGTAAAGTGAGGTGACGTCTGCTGTAACTAAAAACATATCTTCTGTCCATTTAAAATCAGCTAAAATATTTAAAATCTGTGTGGAGTCCATCAGGTAGGATTTGAGGTGGGGTACCAAATTCTGTAGAAACTGATCAACGTATTCGGAGAGATTAGCTGTGAGGGATCCAATTCCAGAGATAATTGGTCTTCCTGGTGGTTTTATCAGTCGCTTATGGATTTTGGGTAAGTGGTAGAAGACTGGTATCCTTGGAAATCTGGTGAATAGATACTGGTATTCCCTATCGTTGATGATCCCTCTCTCCTTTCCTTGATCCAGTATTTCTTTTAATCTTTCTTTGAATGGTAAAGTGGGAGTGGGATCTTGTTCAAGTTTAAGATAAGTAGAAGTGTCTCCCAACAATCTTAGGTTCTCATCCACATAGTCTTCAGTGTTCAGGATAACTAGTCCCCCTCCTTTGTCTGCCGCTTTAAAAGTTATGTCCCCCAATTTCATGAGTTGTTTGAGTGAATTCCTCTCTTTTTTCGTGAGATTATCTTTCTTGATTTTATTTGTAATCTCCCTTCTAAAATCTTTCTCCACCATCTTCTCAAATACTTTAATTGAATCAGTCTTCATATATTGTGGATAAAAAGTGGAGGTGGGATGTAGTCCTGTATGGGTGTAATCTTGTACTGTATTAGGTTGTGTTGGGTCCTTGTCAGCAAAAAAATTTTTGATAGTAACTTTCCGTATAAATTTGTGTAGATCTATGCAGGCATTAAAATTTGAACTTTTCGAGGTGGGTGCGAACTTTAGACCTTTTTTTAAAAGTGATATTTCATCTGGATTAAGAACTCTGGTGGATAGATTAAATATGTTTACCTCCTCCTTTTTTGTTGGACTGGGTCTTCTCGTGGTTCTAGCTCTTCTTCTGTTTCTCTTATTGTTCTTTTCTTCCTTATTTCTGGAGACCTGAAGTCCTCCATGATGAATTGTTCCAGGGGAATCCTCCCCCGTTTCTCTAAAAATCATTCCCCATGTGTATATTTGAGACTAAAGGTAAGGTCTTATTATCCTTAGCCGTCATGGTCTCTTTATTCATTTAGGGTACACAGAGGGAACCCACCATAAGTTCACTTACATACATATTTTCTATTTTATATATCTTCGTACACTCACACTTATTCTTAGATAGAACTATATATTTATATCTAGGTGTAGGTTTATATTTATATATACATATACAAAACTATAATTTAGCCATCTATTCCCCATATCTGTTAATTTCCGGGCTAAAATTGGCTAAATTCTACATATTTTTACTTCTATTTTTTTTTTCTTTTTTTTCCGTTCCCCAACGAAACATAGATATTTTGATTCAATATATGTACTTCTTCACAATTTTTTAACTTTTCAGAGTCTCCACATACTTTCTTGCAATCTTTTTTATACTTTATCTTTTTTATACTTTACCATTTATCTTTATGGTTGAGTAGTTCAAAAAACCTCATTATGCAGCTCTCTAAGCACTATTTTCATTTACACTATCAATTGAATATGATGTCTATAGTGATGTATTTTATACCTAGACTACTTAGTACTAACCTAAGCATTATCATATTCCCTTTTTTTATGTATGTGCATTATTTCCATAGGTTATCAGTGTCATTTATGACCACTGTACTTTCTTATAAAATATATCCTTTAATCTTTCAGATTTTTATTCAGATTTCTATTTAGGATCTTCAGAATATGCACAATGAATATTGATTTTTATATGCTGTAAAAATATTTTTATTGGAATACTCTACAGACACTCCTAATGTTTTTTTATCTCTATGTTCTTACATATTTCTATGTTTGTACTGTTCATATTTATGAATTTTAAGTTTTTTAATAATTTTGTATACCGAAATGATAGATTTTATGTGTACACCCCAATTAACAGTTTAGTATACCATTCTCTAAATCAATTAACACACTAAACCAATACAATTAATTTTAATCAGTTTGAACTGTATTTAAATCTTGTTACATCCAAGAAACTTCATCCTGTCTCTGAGGAAGTGGGGCTGACACCCACGAAACGCGTTAGACCACATCAAATCAAGCGGGGTACGGACGCAGATTAGAGAACCAGCCACTGAGCTCTCTTCTTTTCTATCAAGCAAAGAGCATTCCGACATCTGGGGACTGACCGGCTAGCAGCATGCATCACCCAGAGTGAGGTCTGGGACGCACGCTACCTCACGAGCAGCCGGCAGAAAGTGATACATTTTACATTGTACAGCAACAAAGTATCCACATCCATCCTGATCGGTCCCTATGGTAAAATCGGAATTACGAACACAGATGTGCTGGTAACAATCTTGCAAACCATCCCTGACTGATATTTTTATACATATTACTATTCTTCACATATTTTAATGCTTTGGCACAGTTACTTTTATAATAAACTCTGTACTATTTTTAAATCTATTGGATTTTATTGATTTTTACTGTTTTTACTCTATTGTGGAATACAGTCATCTATACTGTATCTCTACCCTATAAGGTTCACACTCTATATCTTTGTATTACAAAGTACATTATTTTGGCATATACTCCATTTTATCTCTGTATTTGCAGATTTAAAGGCGTATACACCACATACTTTTCTGTCATTACACATCAATGTTGCACTAATTCTACTGCAATATGGGAAATAGTTCCTCATACTGTCTTCCTATATACGAAAAGGTTTTAATTTCTTTTTTTTATAAAGTATAGCATTTGGTGTGTATCAATCTTACTCTGTCTCCAGCAGATTTAAAGGTATATACACCACACATATAATTGTTGCTCTCTATTTCCGATTTTTGAAATATATGCCCATAGCAGTGTTTTAACCTGAGCCTTTTTCAGTGAACTAGCTCCTGGATTTACCACACTGGGTTTACGGTGTTAATTTTATTTTCTTTAAAAAAAAAAAAACATACCTGTCTGACGGCCAGGAAACTGTTTCAGTACCCAATTATAAAAAAAAGTGACAATTTCTACTGAATTCAGCATTTTTATAAACTGTCACAAACCCCGACACAGGCTCAAGTCTGTTATGTGTCTGGAGTGTTATTTTAAACTCACCAACTTTAGTTTATATTAGAATGTAACTGAATAGTAGAATGTAACTTTTTATGTTAAATGCGGTGCCCTGTAAAACAAAAAACAAAACAAACAAAAAAAGGAAGTAGGATTAAGGACTGATAGGGCCCTTCTTAGAACAGAACATATACCGGTAAATACTTGGAATGCAATGTCATACAAAACTGAACAAGTGTCAAATTATACTGGAATTAGGACTATATTTATGCAATAAATAGCATGACAGTATGTCTGTGTTAGGGTTTCAGGACCCACTGATATCCAAGATGGGTTTTGGATTGGTTCCCTCCTTATACCTCACGATATGTGAAAGGAAAGTGGGGACTGGTTTGGGGTCCAAGGGCCAACTATTAACAGGGTGTACTATACATGTAGGATCACAGATCTGCATCCTTGACTCATAGGATTGTAGATTATCTGGTCAAATATACATCTTTCATTGATTTCTCACTCAAGACCCATGGCATTCTGTTTCGTGGCCAAGTGATCCAACAGCAAAGCATGACAAACCAACAGCTTGAAAGAGGTTTCTTCGTTAGCTTTGTCTACAATTCACATCTGAAGCAGCGGTCTTCTTCAAGTGGAATGAAGGTAATGCTTACGCTTATGCATAGCATAATGAAAGCATGAACGGGATACACAGACGCCATAGGCAGTGGGCAGGCCCATGAACTTCCATTTGTCACAGGGTAGTGAGCCTTGCACCAACAGACGTTTTGCAATTACTGGTATATTTAAAAAAAACAAAACAACAACAAAAAACACAGAATTTTATGTCCAGTTACAGGATGTTTCAAGCGAGGTGAATGGTGCTGATTTTTGCACGTTCTGTTTTCTTTTGGTAACTGCCCTTCTCCAAGTAGGCTTATGGGAGGATATGTTCCCAAATATGCAATGATGTGCATTATTCCATTGCCTGCAGCTTGTTGTTTATAAGTGTAGGAGCAGTACCGCACGTCAGAAACCAATAGCTCGTAATCAGGGCAGGAATGTATCTGCTTGTCTTTGACAAATTGAAGACAGACATCATTAATGCACAAATTAACAGATTCAAATGTTAAATGTTCCCTGGGGTTAGCAAAAAGTATTTTCAATGGAAAAATTGTTGAAATATTTGAGAAAGTTTATCATATAGTATAATCAAAGTAGAAAACATATTAGCATGGGAAAGAAGGAACGTTATTAATTGTAAACTGTAAGAGCCATTCAGCTTACTGAAAGGCAAAAGTGGTAGTAAAAAAATTATATCAAGCGGTATAAAAACAAACAGTGAATGTATGGGATGTTGCTAGATGAATATCAACACTATGGGAGACAGAAGAATAAGCTAAAAATACTAAAATAATACTGTATCCATAAATGTTGTATTACTTTGTATCTTGATGATACGGTTAACACAATGGAAAGCTACATTTTTGTGCCTACTACCATGTTGGACTTAAATTCCATCCTCTGAGACTGAGAGCCACTAAAGGCATTTAATCCTTAAAACCTTTAAAAATCGGTGTTCACTTTTGACACGCACAACATGAGGACACTAAACGCAGCTCATGTCTTTACACACTGGATCGCAATGTGCAGGAATAGTCGCACATGTGCAAAGTTTTAACAATGCTTCTCTATTAGAAGTATCAGACTGGAATAGAAATCATCAAGGATGATAATCTGCCACCTGAAGACTGTCTTGGCGCTAAAATACTAGTGAGTTTAACTTTTTAAAATGTATTAATGCATTACAATTTATTGATGCCAACTTTCTTAATGGTTACTCCAACTACGGTGCCAACTTCAGCGATTTGAAGTGGTTATGGTGGTAGGAGTATGTATGTGCCAAGTTTCTGATTGAAACACTGCTCACACTTTGTTATCTGCACTTGCGTGCTGGGGGAAAGTTTCACCCCCAGGACATGTGACTATGGCACCCCAGAATCTGTTCCGGGCTGCCAAATATCAATTTTGTGATAAATATCTATCATCAGCGCGCACTGCATCATGCCGACAGTGATGAAATCATGCTAACCAACCTCCCTCTGTTGACGTAATGGCAAAAATGCTCCATCGTTCTGCCCACACCCCCTCCCTACCCTTGCTGGCCCAGAGAGAGCACACTTGCGCTCAGAGCCGACGAAATGGTCCAATCACAGACATCTCAGAGGATAGGGATGCATCGAAATTTCGTCCGCTAAACTTTTCGTCCGAAAATGGGCTTCTCTCATTTCGCCCGAAATTGTTTTCTTTTGTAAAATTTTTGAAAGATAGTAATGATAACATGAAAAGTCAAGAATACTGCACTTGGAACAGGGGGGTGGGGGGGAAGAAAAACACTATGGGATAGGGGAGGGGGGAGAAAAGAACACTATGGAACAGGGGAGGGAGGGGGGAGAAAAAGAACACTATGGAACAGGAGGGGAGCACACATGGGAACAGGAGGGGGGGGGAGAAAAGAACACTATACTATGGAACAGGGAGGGGGAGAAAAACACTATGGAACAGGGGAGGGGGAGAAAGAACACTATGGAACAGGGGAGGGGAGAAACACTATGGAACAGGGGAGGGGGAGAAAAGAACACTATGGGACTGGGGAGGGGGGATAACACTATGGGACTGTGGAGGAGGATGGAAACAACACTATGGGACTGGGGGGGGGAGAGGAACATTAAGAGGGGGGGCTAAGGTACAGGGAAAGGAAAAAGGAACACTGGGGTAGGGGGGACCCCTAAAAGAGAAGGGAGAAGGGAAGTTTTTCATATTAGATTCATTAAAAAGTCTAGTAATAAAATGACAGGAAAAAAAACTATTTTAAAATCATTTGGGGAAAAAAGTCATTTTTGGTTTTCGGCCAAGGGCATCCTGAATTTTCGGTTTCAGCCTAAAATTTTCATTTCGGTGCATCCCCAATATGGCATATTACACAGGAAAGTACCCCCACCCCCTCAAAAGGAGTAACCATTTAATGCCAGTCAAATCCAATTTTTTGGCAGACATTTTTATTAAACTGGCAGTAAAAAAAAAGTTTCAGCTCTAGGTTCTTAAGTAAAACTTTTTTTTTCCTTCACTGTACATTGGTTTTGAGCACAGATCCACAGTTTTTTTTTTATATAATTCTCCTATTTCCTCTGAAATGACCCTTCCACTGAACGGATAATATTTAAAAAAAAAAAAAAAAATCCCTAATGCATATATATTTTCTAAGGGATCAGCTGTAATGTCATGTGACTACCTGTCACTGTATGTGCCTAGTAATACAATGCTAGAGTACTTTATAATCCATGGACAAGAATCAAACTTTTTTGATTTATGCAACCATGGAAAAATGTCTGAATTTATTGTTTCTTCATAAGTATCTATGCACATGACCATCTGTAGAAATATTTTGTTCCAGTGGGTAATAATTTTATACACTTTATAAATCTCATTCAGTGGTTCCATTGTAAGTACATGATTGGTGCTTGATTTTATTTCGGTTTTCTTAGATGCTAAAATCTGTTTTCTGAATTTGTGAAGTTTGTTTTTTCCTGTTGTTTTGTGCCTGAGCTCAGTTTTCTGGTTTCTCTCAAAGAATTGAGTACTTGACTTATTCTGGAGATCGTTTATGTCCAGAATGCTTTCAAAATCATAAAGTGTAGCCTTTGCACCACAAACCCTGCCAAAATTGTTTGCTGATGTTTTCCTGGCTGCAGTGACAGTGATGGGATAAAATAAAAGGTAGAGTGATGTTTTTAACTCAATGTCAATTCAATTTGCATCACTTGCTCAACTAGAGACATATAACCTAGTGTTCACATCATCTCAAAACTTTGTGACATTGAGTTATTGTTTAAGACCATAAAGCCAACATGATGTTAGGATTAGAATGTAAAAATCATATGTGAGAACTACACGAGTTAACCTCACTTCAGCACGGAGACCAAGGGTGGACATGAAGGAATTGTGGTCTGGAGTGTGTTTTTTTTTTTTTTTTTTAAATGGTGGCCAACTGTAAATATAAGACGTGTAAGGCCTTGCTCCACATTTTAACGCTAGGTCCTATGCTTCTTTGATGCACATAAGTGTGAAATGTTTAAATACATTTGGATTATAGGTAAATTTGTTATTTTATCCTCAATGCTACTTATATGTTTTTGTACCCTTGTACAGTGTTAAAACATTCGAAAACAGTTTAACAATGTTTTCGGAGGGAAGACACCAGACCATTTAGATGAAGTGGTTATAGTGCATAGATTGTTTAAGACTTCACAAATATATATTTGTTAAATGTAGGTAAGAATACTATTAAAATCTTGGGAACTAAGGCATGGTATGTGCAATTCTGCTGACTTTATCAGCTCCCTGTTGAGCTAGTAATGTTTATGCTGTAATAAGTCAATATTGTAATAATACAGAGACATTGGTATTCAAAGTGGTAAGCAAATAATACGTATTTGTCCTTGATAATAATGTGTAAATTAGATTAGTATTATTTAATATATTATGTTCTTTTTTTTCTTCTTTGCATATTACCTAACTTGCTCTTACTTCCTCATTGGTAAAAACTGTTGGTTTGGTACTTAATAACATTTGCACTTTAACATATTTTTTGTTGTGTAAATTCTTCAGACTTTAAAAAGGTATTTAATATACATGCATACATGACACAGGTGCTGTAGACATATAGTCCAAAAAACAAAAAAGGTATCGCCAGTTGCACACATTACATCATCCAATATGAGGTTAAACAATACATGGACAATATATGGAAATCCACCACACATAGTATGGCTGTGACATCAATTAGCATTTAATGACATACAAATTGCAGATACAAGAATGAAACAAGTAAATCAATATAAACAGCTCACAGGGGAGCTCAGGGAGGGGGATGTTGATTCGGGTACTAATCAGCCCAACTATTCCATACACTCAAATTTTGGAGTGAAATACATGATCCTATGGGATATCTCCTTGCGCATGGGTTGTAAAACTTCAACAATGGATTGAGTGTTTTGCTAAATTGTTTTCAACTGCTACCAAAATATGCATTATTAAAGGTCTGGTTGATTTCATAATATGGGATGGCAACATAACTAGTAGGGGGTTTTTCGGCACAAATGGAAGTATTCAGCTTGTGATTTCACAAATTAAATTGCGAAAATTTTACATCAATAATCACATTTTAGTACGGTACGTGGTTAAAAAAAAACCCCCAAAAATACCACACAACACAGGTACACAACACAGCAACGTTTCTGTTTCCACTTAGGTCTTTGTCAGAGCTTGACAAAGACCTCTGTGGAGGTCGAAACGTTGCTGTGTATGTGATGGTGCAATAACACTGCTTTAACTCCCCCCCCCCCACTTTTTTTATTTAAAGAGTAACAGTCAAGTAATTACGTGGACGACACAGCATCCGCAATGCCTTGTGATACAAAATACCCTATTGGGTAGTGCCATCATTACAATATAGTTACATATGGTGTGATAGTACAAAATTGGTGATTTATGATGTGTCCTCGTTAGGACAACAGTATCTGAGCACGAGTTAGCATGTTTGCTTAGTCTTGTTTATGCCACCATTGCACTTTTAAAATCTTTTTAATTGTACTGAATACTAAGGGCAATGAAAGAGAAAGGAGAGAGGAAAAGAGAGTGAAAAAGTTGGTGTAAGATACCAGCAAACTTGAACTGTCTCCTTGAAGTCTGGGCATATGCCGCTGGGGTGTTCCTTAGAGTATAATAAGATCTGCTATACTGGTTCATAGTCATACCCCTGACTTGGAAAACGGCTTTACTTTTAAACCCAGTTAGTGCCTGAAATTAATTCTTGGATGTACTATACGTATTGATATGCTGGTCCTGGTTCAGCTAAGCACCCTGTGGTTCCTTAGATGAGTGTGGTCCTTTCTTTTTCTTGGAGAAGCGATGCCAAGTTTGAACTTGGATTTGAAATTCACTTTAGTGAATAAAGTGCCCTTTTCCTTAGTCTTCCCAGTCTATTCTAACAGAGAGTTTAAAAATTACTTGCAACATCCAAGCCCAAACAGACGAGTTGGATAAAGTCTCCATCTCAAATCAACTAATTTGACTCAAGTTGCCAATGATTTTTCAAATCCCTCTTTAATGAATAGACTCACAACGTGTCTATTTGCCTGGTATTGTTTAAAGTGGCTCTGTCACATCAAATTTACCTTTCTCCTATTGTTTCTTCTTCTCTTCCTTTTTCAGAGTCTGTTCTTATTTTCTTATCTATTTCCCTTTAAAGCATTAGATAAAGTAGGTGGTAAGTAGAAGACTGTCTAATGTATGTTTCCTATGCGTGACAATTGTAACAAAATGGTGGAGCTTAAGTGCAGCTCCTCTTCCTTTGCCAGGATAACTATCCAAGAATATTCACTTCTCTATCCTGCCCACTGTCTTACAAGATTTTTGAGAGACCAGTTAAATTTTCATTACTCGTGGCTTACTGGGCATGCACATCCATCTCCATAGTGCCCCCCTGCCCCATGTGGGCAAGAGAAGGTAGTCACATACATCTATCTGTGACAGAGCCGCTTTAAGTGAGACAAATCAAAACATTTAGTGAAAAATGTATCTGAGCTTGTGAAGACTTAAGGAAGAAAGGACAAAATGGGGAGAAATTTAGGGAACAGAAATGTATCAGGGAAACTGAAAAAAACAAAACAAAAAAAAAACACCACTTAGGAAACTGCCATTTTAGGGTAGAAAACACTACTTTGCCCTTAAAGCAACACCAACGTGTTCCTCTTTGACCCCGCGCCACTCCCCCCACAATGTAAGGGGTTAAATATCTTTCTTTCCTTATACAATTCCAGCTCCGAGGTCCCTTTTTTTGCTGGGTTGTGCTCCACCTCTTCTGACATCAGCCAATGGGCTGGCATAATCTGCATGTGCAGCAAGCACTGCGCAAACAGTAGACCTTCCCCATAGGAAAAAGCATTGCCTCAACGCTTTGCTATAGGGGTTTCCTCGTCACTGGACATCCTCATGCAGAGCATCCTGTGTCGTATCACAGAGTCAAACTCCAGGAAGCGCCTTTAGTGGCTGTCTGGTAGAGAGCCAATAGAGGCAGTCTTAGTACTGAAATGTAAACATTGCAGTTTCTCTAAAACTGCCATGTTTTACAATGCATGAGTATGGGGGACAGGGACAGTGCACCCAGACTGCTTCAATGAGATGAAGTGGTCTGTGTTACTATAGTGTCCCTTTAAATGTGAAATTAAATTTAAATTATTTTAGTGAATAACCCTCCTCATATCTGAATGTACAGCAATGTTTGTCTTTCCCAAATAAATTTCAAAACATACCATCAGCTATGAGATTCCCCTTCTGTTGACAAAGGAACCTCACAATCTCTGTTGAGCCAGCGATAAAGGAAGTACTAGGATTGGCTGAGAAAGCTGCAAACACTTGGGTGTTGTACAAAATTTGGACATTTCAGTAGCAAACATTTTTATTAGTTTTAAAAAAAAGTTGTTTTTTTTATCACTGTATCTGCATAGAAAGGATGAGGTCAACGTCAGTCCGGGATCTCTCTTTTATGACGTGCTGGTGTGTGCAAATTTGAGTTAAACAGTCCAAGTATATTAAGAAAGGCCGTTTCAACCATTAGCTTTATTTATTACAACTTACAGACATTTTTATTTCTGTTAGATAGTATGGTATGTTTCCTTGCAGTGGTGTCTGGTAAAACAGTCTCTTACGCAAGCAGTTACATCTGCAATTAAATTAACCGGCACATTCCAGCAGTGCCCAGGAAACTGTCTAAAAATGGATCCTGTTTCTTTATATTTAATTCATATACTCCCCACTGGTTTCTTTACTGCATTGAGGTATTTTAATATATAGCCTATTCGTATATAGACTGGGAAAAGCTTTGGGTGGAAGCATAGATCTATGTAGTTGCATCTGCTTTACATTATGGCAGCTTGCGTCAGTATAATTAGTATTACTGGTATTTATGAAGAGCAAACATATTCCACAGCACTGTACAAAAGGGAAAATAGACAGTACAGTATAAACAAACCAAAACAAAATTGATAGAGGACCCGGCCCGTGAGCTGAGATCTAGCATTTACAGCCCTTTTACACAAAATAATCAGCTAGACGGCTTGTGAGCTTTCAATAAAGAATTATAAATGGCTATCAGTGCAGTTAGTAGTGAAACCAAGGTAGCATTTTACACACTTGGAGAAAAATAATATAGAACAGCAGAGCTCAAAATTATTATTCGCCACTAGCAAGCAAAAATATGGCCCTGGTGAGTGTGCCATGGATCCTCCAGGCTTGCAGTGGCTAGCAACTTTTAAACTCTGACTAGTGACATCGGACTTGAAATTTTATAGTAGTACATGTGCTTGTTGTTTGGCAAAAAGGGGGGGAGGGGGGAATGCAATTCTAAGTTGCTTGAGTTTAAGGTGAACAAAATACTCAACTAAAGTATTGGGAAGCATTGGGAAGCTATAGCGCACACGTGTCAAAAACGCGTTTCTATGTGAAATATTCAGCAGCTCCATGCATAGTGTCGAAACGCTGAAGGTGGACTAGAAAGCACTTCTAGTAGCCGTCTGAGTGACTGCCATTAGAGGTGATACTAGGCAGCAATGTAAAACATCCCCTTTTCTCTAAAAGTTCTGTGTTTACAGTGCCAACATTGCAGGAACAATATATAGACACCAGAACCACTACATTAAGTGGTTCTGGTGACTATAATGTCCTTTTAAATGTAGAAGTCCTCACCGGTTTATTTTCTTCCAGATGTCATATCCACCATGTTTTCCAAGCTAAATATCATTTATACAATTAAGGGGGTACATTTGGCAAGTGCTTCCAATACAACGTTAATACATTTGTTAGGTTTTGGCTTCATTAAAATGAACATTTCAGTTCACCTCATGTTGTGCTATCAAGTGAAATAAACATGATAAAAAGTATTACATTTTGGTATTTTAGCATCATGGGAAGGAAATGTTTTACTGCTAAAGTATGAGTTGAAGGCAACTATTATGTCTCTAAACAAAATGCCACCGATAGTTCAAATCAGGTAAAGGCTGGCTGATCTAAATTAAAGGACCACTATAGTGCCAGGAAAACATACTCGTTTTCCTGGCACTATAGTGCCCTGAGGGTGCCCCCACCCTCAGGGACCCCCTCCCGCCCAGCTCTGGAAAGGGGTTAAAACTTACCTTTCTCCGGCGCCGGGCGGGGAGCTCTCCTCCTCCGATCCTCCTCCTCTCCGCCCATTCGGCTGGCTGCACGCGCATTCAGCCGGTCGCATAGGAAAGCATTTACAATGCTTTCCTATGGATGCTTGCGTGCTCTCACTGTGAGAAGCACACAAGTGCCTCTAGCGGCTGTCAATGAGACAGCCACTAGAGGCTTTGGAGGAAGGCTTAACCCATTTATAAACATGGCAGTTTCTATGAAACTGCTATGTTTATAAAAAAAATGGGTTAACCCTAGCTGGACCTGGCACCCAGACCAATTCATTAAGCTGAAGTGGTCTGGGTGCCTAGAGTGGTCCTTTAAATAAAACAAACAATGAAGATTTTCTTTTTACATTTTACAAATGATAACAGAAAAAGAAAAATGTGGACAGTGAGCATTCAGACAAAAGCTGTATCAGATGGTTTAAAACACAGTTGATGAAGCTGTGGCACAGGTAAAGTAAATCTTCAGTCCCCTAAATCACTTCAGCTTGCACAAGTGATTTAGGAGTTATAGAAACTCCCCAAACATCATAACCACTATCATGTGCTGTAGTTGTTATGGTGCCAGGAGTGTCCTGGTGCCAAACAAGTGTAAAAAACTGTTTGATAAAGATTTGACAACTTATCTAGAGTTCTGCCAAGCAACAGTCATCTCCTCCATTGAAAGCTGGAATCTTCTACGCAGAGTTTCAATTAGCTCTCCTGAGTTAACTGGTATACCTCAAAGCACAGAGGCTTTCAGCTCTTAATGGAGTAGACAACAGGCAGCTGGCAAACCCCAGGTAAGTTGTCAAACTGCTAGCAAATGGTGAAAAGGTGTCAGGGCACTCATGAAACCATTAAAGGAACACTTTAGGGTCAGGAACACATTCCTGACCCTATAGTGTTAACACCACCATCTAGCCCCCCTGGGTCCTCCATGCCTCCATAAATATAGCAAAATCTTACTGTATTCAAGCCAGAAGCTGTAACTTTGCATGCTGTTTGCCTAAAAAAAAACCAGTCTGCTGACATCATCAGAAATGGTAGCCTGATCCAATCACAGTGCTTCCCACAGGATTGGCTGAGACTGACAAAGAGGCAGATCGGGGCAGAGCCAGCATGATTCAAACACAGCCCTGGCCAATCAGCATCTCCTCATAGAGATGAATTGAATCAATGAATCTCTATGAGGAAAGTTCAGTGTCTGCATGCAGAGGGAGGAGACACAGTGCTGCCCTGTGCTCTGCTGACAGCAGATCTGAGTGGAATGAGGAGTTTTATGCCTCAATCAACTCGGAAGTCCCTCTGGTGGCATTCTGAGTGACTGCAACTGGAGGTGTTCCTAGCTTTCAATGTAAACACTGTATTTTCTCAGAAAATACAGTGTTTACATGAGAAAGGCTGCAGGGAGCTATAGTTCTCACCTGAACAACCTCATTAAGCTGAAGTTGTTCAGGTGACTATAGTGTCCCTTTAACACTACAGCACAAGTAGTGGTTATGGTGCTTGGAGTGTTCATTTAATTGCATGTCCAACATGGGGGATTTTGGCCTATTTTCTATGAGAAGTATTGTACTGGTGATCGTTGTAATTAGCGTGCATACACAACGTCCCCAATGCCTCTCTATAAGAAGCATTGGATTGGACAGACATTATCAGTAATGATTATCTCACTGTAGTCTGTCCAGGCTGGAGAGCGTAGATTTTGTAAATTTAAAAAAACAAAAGAAAGTGTGAGGTTAAATCTAAAATTAAAATAATTTAAAATCATCGTGCTTCTTTTTTTTTTTTTAACTATGGAGTGGGAAAGTACCAATTCAAATACAAAAAATAGCGGTAATTATCAAATAATGTTGGTAATGAGATGTACCCTATTGAAATATCTTATATTTATAAATATATGCTGTTTTACACCAAGAATTGCCTTCAGAGTATAGTGAATGCAAGCCAAGTATATTTAAAATTGCAAATCACAAATTTGAAAGAACACTATAGGGTCAGGAATACAAACATATATTCCTGACCTCCTAGTATTAAAAACACTATTTAGGTGGCTGCCCCCCATCTATAGGAAAGCATTAGATTGGCTGACATTGCCAATTCTGATGACCTCAGCGAAGGAGGCGGAGCGGGGCTAGACACCACGCTGGCCAATCAGCATCTCCTCACAGCAATGAATTGAATCAATGCATGTCTATGAAGAATTTTCAGCATCTACATGCAGAGTGTGGAGATGCTGAATGTCAGTGCTGCACCCAGGAAGCAACTCATGTGGCCATCTGAGTGACTGCCATGGGAGGTGCCCCTAGGGAGCAAAGCAAACACAACCTTTTCTGTGTTTGCATTAAAAAGCCTGCAGGGACATACCATAAACACCAGAACAACTGCATTAAGCTGCAGTTGTTCTGGTGACTATAGTGTCCCTTTAAGAATAATGCTCAATCGATAAACTTGAAGTGTTACTCCAAGCATTGTAAACACTATCACCCCTGGCCCGTTTCCCGGTACCATTTTGCAAAGGTTTGCCCTCCTACTTGGGACCTGAAATTCCTCTATGGCTGGTGCCGTCCATTAATGGTCTAATAGCATCAGGTGACCGCCATTAGCAAATGAATGACATTCAGTGAATAGAATTATACACAGAACTGACAATAGCCATACAGCTAATGAGGCTGCTCCAGCAGTAAATGAGTTAAACGCTGTGTGCAGTAATTCAAAACAAAACTGCACACAGGTGCAGAGCCCTACACCCTAACTTACACTGCAGCCTTCTGTCACCTACAGGGCTCCATGAAAAAGGGCCAAGTCACTAAGTCCCAACCCAAATACCAAGCGATACTACAGGCACCGAAAACTACTCATCTTAGAAGGTTTCTCGAATTGCTTACCGCTGTTTTTTCTCCAAGTTATACAAAACAAAAGTGAAGGATCTTTAACAGACTTGTTTTATTGAAAAATGAACGAACAATGGTGATGTAACGGAGGCAATGTTAACATGTACACCAAGAATCACATGTCTGATGCATATTGTTTGTAACATTTAAGACAAGATTTTTCACACAAAAATAAAGTTTAAAAAACAAAACAAAAAAAACTGCAGGCACTAAAACCACTTCTGATCATGTAATAAATGTGTAAGAACATAAGCTTGCTCCTGCCAGGCTGATTACCTTTTATTTTTAGAAGATGGCAATTGCACAGGTAAAAAGTATTGTGACTAACACACCACATCTTTACAAGAGGTAAATAAAATATCCTTTACATATTGCAAATAATTTCACTTAACATAGTTTACAATAATAGATATGCAGCATTTAAAACTCCAATTATCCATTGCTCTTTATGCTGCCCGACTGCCCTGGCACTATGCTGCATATTAACACTGTACCAGCCTTAGCATTATTGATCTGTTTAATTTCACTGCTGTAGTTTTGTTTAGTGCCAAACAAAGCATGATCAGCAAAACAAGAGTAGAGAACAAGCAGATACAGATCACAGAAGCAAAGCTTTCTAACTTGCTGTCATTTCTATACCAATTACATCCACATAGGGACAGGGAACGTCTGGCATTCAATACTTGTAAACAAAGTTTCTATGATTGATGGATAGAACAGATAAGAAAGACAGATATGGTGCCATAACCACTTCAAAATAATGCACATTTTTTTTCCCCCACTGGTATCCAATGCTAGTGTGACAGCAGTGTCGGGATGTGCAAGTTCAGTGGAACGTTCCCTCTAGGCAGTGTCTGGAAGTCAATGGGCCCTCAGAGATTGTCAGACCCTATAGCAGATAGCTGCATCTGCCAAAAGTCACATCAGTGGCATCAACGCCTCCTCGGTTATCAAAAAAAATAGCTGGTATCATGCTTACGAAGATACCTGGTGAGCCAGTGAGCGTTCTAACCAAAACCCAACAAGATAATATATGTATCCCTCAGGAGACAGCAAATATCTGAGATGCTTACAAGTTACGCCAGCATGTTCAAATGCCCAATATGTGATTTCAAAGGACTGTAAGCAGAAAATTGGTGGTGTGTCATGTAAATTTGCCATGAGTCATAAAATATTTTTTTTTCAATACCTGAGCTCAGTATCTTAGATTTTAAAAGGATTTTGATAACATATTTGTTCTGCCTTCCATATCTTCTATGTCTTGTAATGTTATAGAAAATAACGATATATGTATATAAAGAGCAATAGATTTCAAGAGGTTGCTGTGTCTGCCTGACATTAAAAAAACAATTGGGGATAAACATTCCAAAATGCACCCCAAAATAAAGGGACACTCCAGTCCCCAAAAGACATTAACTGCATGTCCCATCTGCCTTATTTTATATTATTTTATTTTCAAGCGAATATCCCTATTTATTATTGTTTCATATGTAAATATATTTTGAAGTCAAGGCCAACTCCCTTGGTTTTGCACTGCTTCCTGTCACAGGTGTCTCATTCCAGGGCTCTATTTAACCTTGAACTGCAGAGAGCCCAAGGAGAAAGGATTTCCCACGTAAGTCTATAGGCACCCAGACAGACACTAGAAGCACTTCCTGGTGGTTAGGCAACTTTTGGTCGCCTAACCGGACACTGGACGTCCTCACGCTCTGCTTCAGGACATTCAGCGTCCGTCAATTCCCCAAAGGAAAGCAGTGGTTTAATGCTTTCCTAAGAGGAGGGCCTAATGCACTTGCGGTGTTTGCGCTGATGTCAGAGAGGACGGAGCACCAATCCTCGATGCTAGAGTTGGGTAAATAGGGGGGAGTATTTGTATTCCTAGCACTATAGTATCCCTTTAATCTCATAAGAGCAGGCATTAGGTTGCTAGGATAGGACCTGCCAAAAATAGGGTACATTGGCACTGTGGCAGAGTTTTGCAAAGTATGATAATTCTTTTGGATCAACAGCATAAAAGAATGGGATTTAAAGGACCACTATAGGCACCCAGATCACTTCAGCTTAATGAAGTGGTCTGGGTGCCTGGTCCAGCTAGGGTTAACCCTTTTTTCTATAAACATAGCAGTGTCAGAGAAACTGTTATGTTTATATTAGGGTTAATCCAGCCTCTAGTGGCTGTCTCGTTGACAGCCGCTAGAGGGCTTCCGCGCTTCTCACTGTGATTTACACAGTGAGAAGACGGCAGCGTCCATAGGAAAGCATTGTGAATGCTTTCCTATGGACTGGCTGAATGCGCGCGCAGCTCCTGCCGCGCATGCGCATTCAGCCGAAGAGGAGGAGAGGAGGCGGAAAGGAGGAGGAGAGCTCCCCGCCCGGCGCTGGAGAAAGAGGTAAGTTTAACCCCTTCCTTCCCCCTCAGCGCCACGGGAGTGGGACCCTGAGGGAGGGGGCACCCTCAGGGCACTATAGTGCCAGGAAAACGAGTATGTTTTCCTGGCACTATAGTGGTCCTTTAAGGTTGATCTTGATACTTTAAGAAACACTGTAACACTATAGAGTCCCTCTGACTCCCCTCCCCATCCCAAAGCAGTTAAAGGGTTCAAAACCCTTTAAACACCTACCTTATTCTAGTGCCGAGGACCTTTGACACTTGCTCCATCTCCAACATCCTATGGTGAATTTGAAGAAGCTGGATGTCCACAGGCACAGCATTAAAACATCCAGCGTAGTTTCATGGAGTTAAACTCAGTTACAGGTCTAGTAGACAGCTATGAGAGGCAGTCTTAACACTGTAACATAAACATTGTCTGAAATTGCAATTTTTTTAAATTGCAGAGTTAATGGGACAGGGTCTGTGCACCCAGACCATTTCAATGAGATGAAGTGGCCTGGGTGCTTATAATGGTCCTTTAAAACTGCACTCAGAACACCCAAACCTCATTGAAGTGGTTATGATGTAGAGTCTTTCGGTGCTGTCGCCGAGGTTTGTTACAATTTTGAGCAGTTTGACAAAATGTGTGGCTCTCCTTACATCTAAATAATGGCCCCAGCACTCTAAGCCTATTGTTGCCATCCAGTGTTGGACAGTTAATGCGTATATTCACTTCTGCATTAGCATTGATGCAACAAAAAAGCCACGGTTTTGAGCTGGATAAGTCCTACATTTGAGGAAACTAGTAGAAAGATGGAGTGACAAAAAAATAAATAAAAAAAGGCTCTCATGCTCTTTCTGCAAAAAGGCTCTCATGCTCTTTCTGCACTACAGCCATAAAAATAAGCTATAGCTGTATTGTATATTATCACTATAATTTATTGAATTAGTATACCGGACAATTAGTTTAGGAATTTTAGCAAACTGTGATTGATGGGGTGCCTGTAGATCTATAGCTAATGTGGGGTTAAAACTCCTATTACTATAAGCCAGAACAGGGTAATAATGTATAGTAAGGCACTCCTATCACTATAAGCCAGAACAGGGCAATAATGTAAAGCAAGGCACTCCTATCACTATAAGCCAGAACAAGGCAATAATGTATAGCAAAGCACTCCTATCACTATAAGCCAGAACAGGTTAATAATGTATAGCAAGGCACTCCTATCACTATAAGCCAGAAAAGGGTAATAATGTATAGCAAGGCACTCCTATCACTATAAGCCAGAAAGGGGTAATAATGTATAGCAAGGCACTCCTATCACTATAAGCCAGAACAGGGTAATAATGTATAGCAAGACACTCCTATCACTGTAAGCCAGAACAGGGTAATAATGTATAGCAAGGCACTCCTATCACTATAAGCCAGAACAGGGTAATAATGTATAGCAAGACATTACCAGCTGACCCACTGTTCTACAATAGTCACCAGTCAGGGATGGCCAAAAGGTAGAACGACAAACCCCACCCTGCTTTACAAGCCAATGGTGGAGTCCCAATTAATGTGGAACTACAACTCCCATAATCCTTTGGCAGTTATTTTGGTCCACACCCTTTCCTCTGCCTCCCCAAACCCTATACACAAGCCTTGGGTTTATTTTTTTTAACGGTCCCACATAATATGATCCTTCTCTCCTCTTACACCGAATACTCCCTGTATTTTCTGTATAGGATGCTCTCAGCCCCCCGATATCCTCCCCCCTCCCCCCGGTGCACCCCGAACATGTCCTCTCACCATCGTACAGATCGAGGCGATCTTCCGGACGGTCATCAGTACGTCCATCCGCTCTCCTCCGCCGCCGCCATGATGATGAACCGGAGCTCGGCCCTTGACAGCCGCAGCAGGGTCACCGGGAAAGCGCTCCGCCCGCCGCTGTGCACGATTCAAAACAGTCCTATCGGAAACATAGACAGGAGCAGCAAGGTTCCGGGCAGAGCTCTGAGTACCGCGCGCGCACACAGGGCGGGGATGCTGTGACTGGGGCACTGACTGCTGTGCTCAGCTGAGTGTCACTGCTGCCACGTACGGACCACGTGCCGGTCTGTGCCGTCATGCAGTGCTGGGCCTCTATGGCCACTGACGGCATGGACCGTCATGCAGTGCTGGGCCTCTGTGGCCACTGACGGCATGGACCGTCATGCAGTGCTGGGCCTCTGTGGCCACTGACGGCATGGACCGTCATTCAGTGCTGGGCCTCTGTGGCCACTGACGGCATAGACCGTCATGCAGTGCTGGGCCTCTGTGGCCACTGACGGCATGGACCGTCATGCAGTGCTGGGCCTCTGTGGCCACTGACGGCATGGACCGTCATGCAGTGCTGGGCCTCTGTGGCCACTGACGGCATAGACCGTCATGCAGTGCTGGGCCTCTGTGGCCACTGACGGCATGGACCGTCATGCAGTAATGGTACCAGCAGGGGTTAAAGCCCAGCTGGTACTAAGGACCTCTGGGATTAAAATGGATCTACCATAAATGTGTTTAATAAATATAATGCCCCCCATCCAGCCTGGCATTGCCCACCCTGTGTAAGGGAGAAGCCCAGGGTGTTTTCTGAGCCTGGGGAGGGCTCCCTAGTACTGGCATCAGCAAAGGGAATCCCTTGGGAGGTGGGTTTAGGACTTGGATTATGTGTAGGAGTGTGAGTAGGGTTATGGAGAGCATCAGAGATGGATTATAGGCCGCCATCAGGGCGTGACAACAATGACCATGAATGGTCCTGGGGGGCCCAGACTGTGAATTCTCAATGTGCACATCCCCGGCTGCCTGCATAGTGAACAGGGGGCCCAGCAAACGCCATACTCCGTTTCCAACAGACCCTGGCCCATCAGAGAGTTGCCGCAGGTTACCGTGTTTAATGCTCCGCGTGGCACGCATGCCAGGCTCGCCAGAGTTGGAGAGAGGAGCCGCTGTAAACTATAGATGGCATTTGCCAGGCCCCCTCCTCACTATACTGTGCCTGGCAGCCTGCACAATACTACCAGACCACCAGCGAGTGTAATGCCCTCTCTGCCTGGCCACAGGTAAGAGGCAGGGAGGAGGGAATAAAATTTAATTTATTAAAATATTTTTTTTTTTAAATAAGCTTTGGGGTAGGGTACCCTACCCTACCCCACATATTTACACCCACTACACAAACACACATTGCATCCACCATTACACAAACACACTCTGCATTGAATATACACACACTGCAGACACTACACAAAAACACACTCTGTATTCACTACACACTACACCCACTACACAAATACACACTCTGTATTCACTACACACTACACCCATTACACAAACACACACTCTGTATTCATCACACTACACGAATACACACTTCATCCATTACACATACACTACATTCACTAAACACACACTGCATCCATTGCTATTTTTGTCCTTTTTTTTTATTCTTTACAGATTACTTAACTCACGCACATACACACCGTGACGGATCACCTGGCACCCGACTGGGTACCTCCGCTAATCTATGCTTCCTAGCTGACACTGAGGACCATAAGCACCGTAGACCCACAAACCGCCGCAGCTTGGTTGTGGTCTCGCCATCCCTTCCCGTCCTGGACCAGACTCCTGGATCCAGGGACTCAGTGGGAAGGCCTCTCCTCCAAGAGAGTATACCTGTGAAGCTCTTATAAGAGCTAGTAGTATCGCTGTATAGCAGCTTCCCTATAATCACCAGACCATGCCTCACTGGCCTTTTATGACAAACCCCAATCATAATTTTTGATGATGTCAGCAAGAAGAGAATCAGGGGCGGGACCAGCGTTACGCTGGAAATAAGGTAAGTTTTATTACCTTTTAAGGGGGGACAAGACACCTACATTGTGGTTTTAACACTAGGATCAGGAATACATGTTTGTGTTCCCGACCCTATAGTGTTCCTTTAAATGCTTGTCTTGTTGACCTATTGTACAGCACCGTGGAATATAGTGTCACTATATAAATATGTGTAAATGTGTATTTGTAGCTCAGTGTGTGTGTTTCTTGTAGAGTGTATGTGTGGCAGTATGTATATGATTTTTTGTGTGAGTGTGTATCTGTGTGGGTCTGTCTGTCTGCCCGCCCTTTCTGCTCTTAAAAGGTAATAAAACTGACCTTATTCCCTGTGTTGTGTGGGTCATCGGTCCTGCCTCTGATCCACCTTCTTTGGCTCACATAATCAGAATTGATGATTTCAGACAATCCAATGCTTTCCCATGGTGTAAGTATTGGATTGGCAGAAATCGTCAAGGAGGTGGGACAAGGGCAGGGGCAAATGCTGGCATGATCAATCAGCACCTCCATATAGAGATGCATTGATTCAATGCATTTCTATTAGGAAAGTTCAGTGGCTCCATGCAGAGGGTGGAGACAGGGCCGGATTAACATAGGGGCTGATGGAGCTGCAGCTCCAGGCCCATGGAATAGACCCATTTAAAAATAAAAAAATAAAAATAATATTTTTTTTAATTTTTGCACACTACTCTTAGGTTTGCCACCTGACTGGTATTATTTGAGGCTGACTGGCCATGCCGGTATTGTAGTAATACCGGCAATACAAATGCAGATAAACTGAGATTACTCTGCAATACCAGCACCAGGCAGTAGGCTCACTGATCCGCTGGGAGACAGCAGCTCCCAGCCTGCAGAGACAGCCTTCAGCTCAGAGAAGTGATGGATGAGGGGAAAGGCAGCAGGGAGACATGGGGACACTGAGACACTAGGGGACACTTGGAGACCTGGGGTCGCTGAGACACATGGGGACGCTGTGAGACATAGGGACATTGGGAGACACATTGGGACACGGAGTCACTAGGGACACAGTGTTCCCTAGTCTCCCAGTGTCCCCATGTCTCTCAGTGTCCCCAAATGTCTGTGTCCCCATGTCTCCCAGCCAGTGTCTGTGTCCCCAAATGTCTGTCTCCCAGTGTCCCCATGTCTATGTCCACAAGTGCCTCTATGTCTCCCAGTGTCCCCAAATGTCTGTGTCCCCATGCCTCCCAGCGAGTGTCCCTAGTCTCCCAGTGTCCCCATGTCTCCCAGTTTCCCCATGTCTCCCAGTGTCTGTGTTCCCATGTCTCTCAGTGTCCTTAGTGTTCCCATGTCTCTCAGTGTCGGTGTGTCCCTAGTGTCTGTGTCTCCATTTCTCCCAGTGTCCCCAAATGTCTGTGTCCCTATGTCTGTATTCACAAGTGCCCCTGTGTCCCCATGTCTCTGTATCCCCATGTCTCTGTGCCCCTGGGTCTCTGTGTCCCCAGGTCTCTCAGTATCCCCATGTCTCTCAGTGTCCCCTAGTAGCCTAGTGACACGGGACACACCAAGACATGGGGACACTGGGAGAAATGAGGACACTGGGAGACTGGGCGACATGGGGACACTGACACTGTGATACATAGGGACACTGATGCCAAGCTGGCTTTCCAATTCTTTGGACAGACATGCCCCCTTTCTTGGGCATGTTCGCCCCTTTTCGCAGTTCTGGTCACGTGATTTGCGTCACTGGCCCACCACCCCGCCCATTAACTTCCTTCTTCACTGGACACTGCTGTTAGGAGGTATGGATTTACTTGAAAGATGAAAGCATAAATTAGAGAGAGATTAGTATAATGGATGTGTTTTTCTGATAGCTGCATCCTTTGAGTTTCCCTCCAACACCATCTCCATCAGATACATGACACTTGGGAGGTATGACTGTTTTAGTGTTTTTGATCGATAAGATTCTGTAATTATCATAATTGTCAGGACCAGGCCCACTGGGCTCTTAATCTGGCCCTGGGTGGAGACACTGAATGGCACTGCCCCAGGAAGCACATCCAGTGGCCATCTGAGGAGTGGCCACTAGAGGTGTCCCTAGGGGGCAATGTAAACACTGCCTTTTCTCTTAAAAGCTGTAGTTGTTCTGGTGTCCCTGTAAGTTATTGGTAAGACATATGATGAAGAATGGTGGGAGAAGATGTCAATCATTGTTCATTATGTCTTCAGAAACCCTCAGTGGCATTGTTTTCTCATAAAACATGTTTAATTGTTATGTATTATCTCTCTAAATGTCTATATAATATTTATTATATCATATAAATAATATGCATGTGAATCAAGTAAAAAATAAATACAAAAAGACAATGATAGGAGCAACCACAATCACAAATTCTACCAGGAACAGTTTTTCAAAACCAAGACTTTGGAGCACTAAATCCTAACTAATCCAGGGACGAAGTAGTTGTTCTGTCAACATGGCTGACATGGTGATTTTTTTCCTCCCAAAATTCAGGCCTAAAATTATTTGCAATTCCTTTGTGAATTCCAAACATATTTTTGTAAATAGCCTTTATTATTTTGTCTTGTATTATTGCATTGAAATACAACATTATTTCACATTACTTGAATAAAAAAAAAAAACTATTCAATAGGGATAAGCATTAATACCGGTACGAACACATTTTGTCAGTAGCATTTCTTTCAATTCTCTTTATTTTAGAGGGTGTTGGAACTCTGATCAGTTTATAAGAGCTAATAAAATTAAAGGAAATTTGAGCTCATTTACTAAACTGGGAGAAAATTAACAAGGTAATTGCAAATATCATAATATAACAAGCAAGTAATAAAATGTATAATGTGGTATAATGTGTTACGTTCTTGCCATGGATACTCTTGGCAGGTTGAAACCCGGACAAGCATTTATGCAGTTATTCAAACTAAACCCATGTAGTTTATTTTACTTGCTTACTCATTCATAAACATTATTACACACAGTTGTGGTGCCTCTCTCTTTTAGATTATACCAGCATGTTCCAGGAATGAGGATCAGAAAATGTATGCCTTCTAATCTTACCGCGAATTGCCATAAGCTATGAACTTGCTTATTCGCCATTGCTTGTGAGTGTGTTTCTGTCGTGCATATTTACATTATTGTTCTGCGTGTTTCTCTTTTCTTTTGTATTGCATATTCTGTCTCGCCTGTGTTTTTACTTTTCCAAGTTTAGAATTGTGAGAATTTGCATGCCTCAGCAACATTGCACAATCAGTGCCTACAGTTCTGTCACCTGTTTAGCACATTGAGGCATGTAATGAGACTTTTTAAACACTCTACACATAGTGTTTATCTTTGTCTCTGCTTACTTTACCTTGCAGAGTTTTTTGTTTTAATGCTAACAATGTTACATGCAAAATCATTTAAAGGGTTACTCCAACCACCATGTTCCCTTCAGTGATTTGAAGTGGTGATGGTGGCAAGAAGCTATATCTGCATTGTTTCTGTTTGAAACGCTGCACATCCAAAGGCTTGATCACTTTTGTGCCGGGGGCTAGTTATACCTCTGAGGCATGCATGAAGTAGGCAGCTTGGAACTCTGTTCTAGGTTGCCAAAAATCACACAGCATGCTGACAAAAGATGTAATCAGCGTCTGCCGAGTATGCTTCACTCCTTCCTCCATAACAGATATCATTCTTTTTTGCTTATCTCATCTCCAGTCCCTTTTTCCCTCCCCTTGCCGGATCCAACTGCATGTGTGTGCTCTGAGCCCGCAAAATGGTCTGCTCAATCTCTATGAGAAGCCTTTGATTGGACCATGCAAAGTCCTTGGTAACATTGGAAGAGGTGTGAAAGACATTGCTGGGAGCTCCACCCAGGTCTTGATTCCATTTCAGCTTTTATTGCTAAATTTGGGGTAAGGTGCGGAGGGGGGGGGGCAAAAATCAGTGCCAGTTGGGCATTTTAAATTAAACAGAACTTTTTTTTAAAGTCTGACCATTTAAATGTGTGGCTTAGATTGTAATCACACTCAACAACTAAAAGGCCTATTCAACTTTTTCAATTTAATTCAATACCAGAATGCACATATAAGACAGCAGTATGACATGTAAGACAATTGTTCATTATGCAGTAAACAGACAATAGTTAAAGGGTTATTCAAACCAAAAAAACAATTTTTAAGAAAACACTGTTTTTGGTTAGAGTAACCTTTGCTTATTTTGGTTCTGCATGGATGGGACATGACAGCATTTCATACTGTTAATCAGCATAAACATTTGTAAACATGTACTGTGAACCCAACACAGTAGAGCTTGTTCTGCACATTTTATATTAATTATTCAAGCTAGAGAAACACAGTGCTAGTGCTGGCTCATAGACGATTAACAGGCTAGAGATGAGACCTAGGCACTGGTTGTATAAACAGAGTGAGAGTAGAGGCACTTTGCCTATGAGTAGTAGGATGGTAATGTTATTAAGAGCGTAAGGAAATGGCGTGTCCTGGCGGCGGTACCGAGCGGTCGCATGTGCTGAGCGCTCCGCTCCGACGGCACCCACAGAGGAGTAATTTGGCGGCTAGCCACGAAAAAACGGGGCACCATATACCCCAACGAGCATGTCACAAAGCAAGGGGAAAAGGCAGGCGGAAAAAACGGACCGGAGTGCATTTTTTGCCGCACGGACACACCAGGGGAGACAGGCCTTGATGCAGGATGAGGGCCAAGATGGCGCCGAGGAGACTGGTGAATCACTGCAAACAGACACAGTGGCAGCTGGCCCCCTCACACAAGAGGTGATGCAGACAATGCTAGAGCAAATGTCTGCAAGATTGGAGAATAGCTTCAAATCCACAATTGGAGCATTACATGATGACCTAAAAGAATTGGAGGTGAGAACTGCTGGGACTGAAGTTAAAGTGGCAGAGCTAGAGGAGGCACGCAGGGGGATGGAAGAAGAAATGGCAGGGTTACAAAACCGTATGCAGCAGTATGAGATAAAGCTGGCAGACATGGAGGACAGAGCCCGCCGCAACAACCTGCGAATTCGCGGAGTGAGCGAAGAGGTGGGACCCGCAGAGCTGGCGGCCTATCTGACAAATCTGCTGAAAGCGCTGGCGCCAGACATACCGCTAGACCTGCTGCTCATGGACAGATACCATCGAACCGCCAAACCCAGTTTTCTACCTCCAGACACCCCACGAGACATTCTCATCAGAATGCACTACTACCATGTGAAAGAATTAGTGCTACAAGCAAGCAGAGCGAAGAAGACGCTTCCAGAACCGCATGGGGGACTGTTAGTGTTTGCAGACATATCAACATACACGTTGAAACGAAGGAGAGAATTCAGAGAAGTCACAGAACAGCTCCGACGCCACAAGCTGCCATATCGCTGGGGATACCCGGTGAAGATCCTGGTGTCCAGAGGAGGGAAAGTGTCAGCTATCAACACGCCGGAAGAAGGAGCCCTACTGCTACAAAGATGGGGTCTCACTGAACCAAACCAGCAACGAAGCCCAAAGAGGACGCAAACCGCCTCCAAAGACTGGAGAAAGTCCAAGAGACTGACATAAAAGACTACACCATAACTAACTCAGATATACGAGCGTCCGCAGGAGCTGGTTGTGTGGCCGGTCCTGATAACTGGACCATGAAGTCAGCTGGGGGTATCGTATACTTGTTATAACATATGTTGAATGTTAATATCACACCCAGACATGTTAGGCATATGTGGAAATTGAGGAGAGGGAAAAAAAAAAAAAAAAATTTATTATATAGCTATATAATTTAATTGTATGCGTTTATATACAGGCATTTATACCTATGCGGGTATGCAGGTCACACAATGCTTCACCGCACCATACAGGGGGCATTAATACCAGGCTAAGCGCTAATACTCACAGACCACTTAGCAAGCCATAGAGTGGGTCGACTCGGGGTACACACCCCACAGGAAGGAAGTTCGGACTTCCCCCTCCACAGGTACCAGGAGTACCTAGGCCGAGAATGGCACACCTGTTTATTGTATATATGTTTTATATGTTTTCCCAGTTATTACCTTGTCCCACCCCCCACCCCGGTCTCGTGGAGACTTGCCACCCCATGTCCAGACCCCAATACCTACAGGGAGTACACACAGCTGATCCAACACAATGGGCCTCAGTCCCTGCAAAGGTACCACAGCCCACCTACCCATCCCTAACCCAGCGAGTGAATTATGCCCGATTCCTACCCTCACCTCAGGGAAGGTCGCTCGACTTGATGCTGCTGGGACGAGCGAACCCCCCGCATTGGTCTTTAATTCCACGGATGACCCTTATAAAAGTCATTGGGTATAAACCCCCATGAAAATTTTCTCTCTCAATGTAAGAGGGTTAAACCTACCGGTTAAGAGACACCAGCTATATAGAGAACTCAAGAGGACAGATGCGGACGTTATCTGTCTCCAAGAGACACACTACAGAACTGACGGTTATATCCCACCGACGACTTTGGACTACCCACACCAATACCACGCGACGTCCCCCACAAAGTCCAAAGGGACATCTATACTAATCTCTAAGCAAGTAGCATTTAACATGATCTCCGTAGAGGTAGACACCAATGGGAGATACATAATACTGAAATGCTCAATTAACAACATGACGTATACAATCACCAATATATACGCACCCAATACATTACAAGGAACGTTTCTGAGACAGGTGCTACAGAGAACTGAATCGATCCGCGAAGGAGTGTCAGTTATCTGTGGAGACTTTAATCATGTTTGGGACCCAAAACTGGACACTAACACTTCCCAACACAGCCCACGATATAAAATACTGCATAGACAGTGCAAAAAGCTACAGAAGACCCTCTCCCTACACCACTATTATGATACCTGGCGGATATCCCACGCTTCGGAACGTACATACACTCACTTCTCCCACGTACATAACACGTACTCGAGGATAGATGGGTTTCTCATACATGGCCAGAGCCTAAACCAAATCACAGACTGTGTCATAGGACAGATTACATGGTCGGACCACGCACCGGTTACACTGTCAGTAAGAGACCAATATGACTATAAACACCGCAGCCCATGGAGGCTGAATGCCTCCCTGTTGAATGATCCGTCATTCAAGAAAGAGGTAGAGGAGACCTTAACCAACTACTTCACTGAGAACGCTACCCCAGATATATCCCAGGGCACCCTATGGGCGGCACATAAATCTGTAGTCAGGGGTATCTTTATCAGGAGGGCGTCCTACTTACGTAGGAAATCCTCGGCCCAGACCACACAATGGCAGAAGGAATTGTACCAATTAAACACACAAAACCAAATCTCCCCTTCTGCTGAGCTAAAATTACAAATCACCACTATTATAAACAAGCTACACCAAAAAGCAATAGAACAAACAGGATATATGCTACAGAGGTTGAAAATTAATCAATACACGCAAGGGAACAAAGCTAGTAGACTATTAGCTAGGAGACTGCAAGAACGAAGGGCGAGCCAGAAAATAGCTTTTCTTGTATCCCATACGGGAGAGAAGAAAATGATACCCAGAGACATATGCAATGAATTTGCCAACTATTACGCCGACTTGTACAACATCAACAAACATGACACCACATTCCAGCCCACAGCGGAACACATAAATAAGTACTTGGACACAATTGATCTCCCAAGAATCACGACCCAACAGGCGACCGATCTCATTAGACCCATCACAGAGGAAGAACTCCATACCATAATAAAACAGCTACCTAATGGCAAAGCCCCAGGCCCGGATGGACTTGACAATGCATACTACAAACAATTCCACCACATACTGACACCCCACCTGGTGCGCACATTCACAGAGGCGACGGCGGTACAGAAATTACCACCAGACACGCTCTTGGCCCACATCATAACGTTACAGAAACCAGGGAAGCCTCCCACCACCCCACAAAATTTCAGACCCATATCCCTGCTTAACACCGACGCGAAAATATTTGCCAAACTATATGCGATGAGATTGAGCAGTCTTCTACCTCAGATAATCCACAAAGACCAAGTTGGGTTTGTGTTAGGGAGACAGGGAGCGGACAACACACGCAAGGTCCTGAATATACTGCACAGTTTACCCAAACTACACAAGGGGGGAGGGATTGTCATCTCCCTAGATGCCGAAAAGGCATTCGACCGCCTGCACTGGGGGTTCCTGGAGGCAGTCCTGACAAAATTCGGAATACCAGGAGAATTCAGAGCCGCGGTCAAAGCGTTATATAGCGCTCCGACAGCCCAGGTACTCAACGCAGGTTTCCTTTCTAACCCGTTTAGTATCTCAAATGGCACGAGACAGGGATGTCCCCTGTCTCCCTTGTTATACGTTCTGGCCTTAGAGCCACTGGCAACAAAGATTAGGCAACATGACTCTATCCACGGGGTACGGATTGGGGATAAGGAATATAAAGCCAACTTATTCGCGGATGACGTGCTCCTGACCCTAACACAACCACTGATTTCACTGCCAAACCTACTGACTATCATAAAAGAATATGGAGACAGCTCCTACTACAAACTAAATGTGACAAAAACTCAAGCCATGGGGATTGGGATGTCTGATGCCGTCCTACAGGTATTGCGAGAGAAGTTCGTAATGGACTGGAGGACGGACAGCGTCTCTTTCCTGGGACTTCAATTAACAAAGACAATGGGGGGACTATTTAAGGCCAACTACGAAGCCCTACAAAAAGAGATAGAGGCCAGTTTAGCCTCATGGGGAGATAAATACCTCTCCTGGCTGGGCAGGATGGCTGCATTTAAAATGTCTATCCTCCCCAAATTACAATACTTATTTCGAACTCTCCAAATAGATCTTCCAACCTCCTACTTAACCAAAACACAGGCGATACTTACTAAATTCGTATGGGCACGTAAACGAGTGAGAATAGCTGCCAAACACCTGTATAGACCCACTTACCAAGGGGGTCTAGCCCTACCAAATATCAAAATATATTATCAGGCGTCGTTACTAGCCCCAGTGCTAGGGTTCCAATCCCCAACACAGGTCCCGCAATGGCTGGAAATAGAAAACCATTGGCTTCAAGGGACAGACCTCCGCAGCCTGTTGTGGGTACCTAAAACACTACGCTCCCACCAACCCAACATATTACCCACCACGAAAACATTACTGAGGACTTGGGACAGAACACACAAATCACTGCTCTCTGCGACACCGTGGTCACCGGCAACACCTCTATCATGCTTACATGTAGCAAACAACACATTTGACCATAGGGAATGGACGAGGAGAGGCTGCACACATGTGAGAGACTTACTGGAAGGACGACAGATAGTCCCATTCCCCATCATTAAAGAGAGATTCGAACTGCCCCCCAGATCGATATTCCCGTATCTCCAACTAAAATCCATGCTAGGGGCCCAAAAGTCCACAGTAGAGGGGGAGACCACACTCACGGAGTTTGAAAGGACTTGTTTAAACCCAAAGCAGAAGAGGGGCCTGATTTCCCTGTGCTACACACTCCTAAATGGAGGAGATCCCGTACACAAAGACAGATTTAGTACAGCGTGGCAGGCAGACATTGGGAAGCACTTCGAGGCCACCCAATGGAGACGCGCCACCACGGCACACAAAGGAAGGACCACATGCACATCCCATCTAGAATTAATGCGCAAGATATATTACAGGTGGTACATGGTGCCAGTAAAACTGGCAAAAATTTACCCAGGAACCTCAGCCGAGTGCTGGAGATGTGGGGAACCAGAAGGCTCGATGTATCACATATGGTGGACGTGTGTAACACTTAGACCCTATTGGGAGATGGTTGAAAGGTTACTTAATGAGATACTAGAGGATAATATTACACTCACCCCAGAAATGGGCCTACTGTTCATGAACATAGATAGATTCCAGGGCAGCGAGACAATTCTAGTCTTTCACATCCTAATAGCGACACTGACTCTTATAGCCAGAGAATGGAAGTCAGACAAGGCACCGACGAAAACAGCCCTAACGAGACAGATATCCACCAATTTACATTACGAACTCATAGCCAGGAAAAACTTGGGAAACAAGCGCAAGTTTGAGGAAGCGTACAGTAGGTGGGAGGACAAAAACGCGTCCCAGGAGATAGGAGACAGAGACGGAGACTAGCCCACTGTCACAGACCCAGCCCGACATGTAGAATTTACATAGCAAGCGTACAAGAATCCCTCAAGACTGAGGGGAGCCCAGGGACTTGGACCCCCAGGGGAAGAGCGAGAACAGACAGGAATCACCGGAAACACCAGAGAACGGCAGGGAAACGATAAGAATATAGCGAGTATAGAATAGAACAAAACCGGTAGGGAAAGAGGGCATATCACAGTCTTTCCCCCCCCTAAACCCCCCCCCCCCACAGCCCACTTCCCCCCCCCCCTATGCAGGGAACGGCAAGCTAGTTCAAAGGCAAACTTCCAGAGAGTACAAAGGATCGCTTCAGGGAAACCTAAACAGAGATGATAGATAGCGGGGCGGCTAAGCAGGTCCCTGAGCAGAGACAGGAGGACGAGGCGAATGCAGACAAAGGGCAGGCTAGTCCGCTGTGAAACAGAGGAATATAGGCGAAGTCACATAGGAAGCTACATAAGATTTTACATGTGATGCTGCATATGATGTTATACACGATGTTATGTACTATGTTAAACTGGAAGTTATGTAAAACGAGATGTGGGATGTTCCCCCCCCCCCCCTTTCTTCCTTCTGTATCCCAAGTTTGCTTCACAAGTGAAAATAAAAATTGTCAAATTGGAAAAAAAAAGAGCGTAAGGAAATAAGAAAATAAGAAGATAAAAAAATAAGCAAGAAATTAAGTGAGGAAAGGACCATTGTAAGCACATCAACCGACACTGCTCCTTCAGGTAAAGTATGCGACTCAAGAATGCATGACTGTAATGTATAAACAATATATTATTCAAAACGTAAAGAGCATATAGAGCAAGCTTGGGTCGGCTGAAGTTGCTGTAGGTACCATAATGGCTTTGGCTGGTCGTTAGAAAGTCCCAGAATCGGCTGGTGTGCTGCATCTTGTCAGCCGATGCCTGAGCTCGGAAGGCTTGGGGCATATCTGCTGCTAGGTTGAGAGATTGCAGTAAGATGAGTGCAGAGGGGGATCTCCCTCCAGCCCCAGGTCGGTGTAGAAGCCTGCATCTGGAAGTCAATCTCCAATTTGGAGAGGCAGAAGGCCCTGATGGTATCTTGTCGCTGGTAGTAGCTGGTCTCCTGTCCATGTGGACAATGCTGTGGGATCTCACCACTATTGGTCCTCAGCCCAGGTGGGCTTGTAGCATTGGGTTCATCACTGGAAGTAGTTGAGTGCCCAGAGGGAGCCCACTCCGCACCTGTGTTCCTCCTCCGTGATCCTCCCTTCCTTGCTGGAGGCAGTGAGGCCTCTTGCTTTGCCTCCAGAGAGGCCCAAGAGCGGGTGAATATTTCATCCAGTCGCCACATGGGTAGTGCAGCATACTCGTGCTGTGTCTGCTCAGTGTGAGTGCTTTGCGTGTCACGAGGAATGGAGTCGTCCGCCATCTTGACAGTGTGAAACTCGATGCAATTGAGTTTACGTGCAGCAACAGTCGTGAGAGAGTCCGCACTCCACTGAGGACTGGGATAACCCTCATCGGTCCAGAGGGGGGTTATGGGGCTGCAGAAAGGCTTTAGCCAGGTGATCCTCGGGTCGGGTGATCGGCCACTTCCCCTAATTACTGGGCACACTAGGCCGCAGATCGCAAAGAAGGTAAGTGCTTGTCAGACCGTTACACTCCGGGCATAGAACGGTTCAAGTAGCTAGGGTGTCGGTCTGCAGCAGAACCAAAATTATTTCTGTGTTGCTTTTGGGCGATTTAGCCACAGTTTAAGGTGGTAGAGCCAGAGCTATAGAAAAGTGCGTCCGGCCATGTGGAATATCAGGCCCTGCCCTCGTGCTGCCCCCAGTTTAAGAAAAGAAAATACAGCTCAAACTTACCTATTTTCCTGTAGTAAGGCTATGTTCTACTCTAAGTTCCATCATCTTTTGCAGATATCATTTGAGGCATGGCTGTAGTGGGAGACGTGCTGAGGGGTGTGCATGGACTGCACAAAGGGACAGGATCTCAAACACCTTGATGCTTTTCCAAGCTGGGTAACGACACCCCAATGACTCTGCCATTGGTAAAGTTACAACTCCAACAGTGGAGGGGTTAAACTCTGTATTGCAGCATGTCATAGCAAAACACTGCACATACAGACTCCACTCACCGTGGCTACTTCAAATTACTAATGTGGTCATGGTGCATGGAGTAACCCTTTAAATATGGCTTAAAATGTATCCTATTGTTAGCTGATATGGCCTGCAAAAACAGTGGAGCACATTTTCATGTTTGCCATAATAATTTTAGCAACAAATTGGTAAATTACAAAAAAATGTTAGGCGCTATCATTCGTGAGTGAGAGCAGTTTCAATGCTACACAATTTAACATTTAGCAACTGGCTATGCAGCTGGTGAATGGTTATACATCATTCATAGAGATAAATAAGAGTGTTAAAAGCACCTGATTTCCTTGATAAATAGTAAAAATTAGCACCTGACACTATCTGATTAAAATATATGTCTGCCTTGAATGAAAAAGACAACTGCAAACTCTCAAAACATATCTTTAAAAAAGAAATGTATACCATATTTAAGCACTAAAGCTGAGGTATAATCATAGAGAACATACTTTCAATAATTATGTGCACATTTTGGCTAAAAGGCATAAAACTGAAGGCAATTGGAAAGGCATTAAAATGAAGGCATTCGGCAATAAAAGTTCAGTTATTTGGGTAACATACAATGAAAATATTTGGTTCATCCAAATCGACTCATCCAAAAACCCCGATTTGGAAATAGTAAAATTGTGCTAAAATTGGCCAATCGGTGTACTGCATTTTCTCGCCATCGGATTCACAGACCTAGTGAGAGCAAGTGACCAAAACAGGGGAAAAAAGAGAAGCAGTAAAAAAATTGATTATATATTTAATACATATATAATATATGTATGTTCACTGATCCTCCTTATACTTATTAAATATATAATATATATATATATATATATATATTCACTGATCCTCCTTATACTTCTTAAATATATAAAATATTTCACTGATTACTGGCAGGAACTACCGCAGTCGCAGAGGTCGCAGTGGCGACCAGGCCCGTCATTCCAGGTGCCCTCCAGCATTTTGTTGTGGCCCCGACCGAGCAGAAAAACCGACAGGGCTGTATTGAAGGAACCCATCTGGTGGCCGATGCTCTTGGGACCACCCAATGGCAATGGATTTCCTGGGGCCTGCTTAGCGCTGTGGCACTTTAAGAGCGCGACCAGGGCCCAGTGATGATGTCAGAGCTGGGAGGAAGCCGTCACTTCCTCCAAGCCAACAGAGCGCCGCGCAGGCGGAGAGGAGAGAGTCAGAGTGGGAGCTCTGACTCCCATCAGCATGGGGCCAGGTAACCCCAGGTAAGTCACTACATTTTTTTTAACAGTTTGCGTGTGTGTGTGTGAGAATGTCTGTATCAGTATATCTGTGTGTGTCTGTATGTATGTGTCTCTGTGTGTGTGTGTGTGTATGTATGTGTCTGTGAGTGTGTGTGTGTTTGTACGTATGTGTCTGTGTGTGTATGTATGTGTGGGTTTGTGTGTGTGTTTGTATGTGTGTCTGCGTGTGTATCTGTTTATCTGCATGTGTGGGGGGCGGGGATGTGTGTGTGGTAGATGAATGGGGGTCGGCGACTTATGGGGTGGAGCATAGATGTATGGGAGGGGGGGCCTAAGGGCAATTTTTGCACCGGGGCCCCGTGGTTTCTAGTTACGCCTCTGTCACTGATCCTCATTTTTCCCCCTCTGTTGGTGACTTCTCACTTGATCTGTGAAGAAAATCCACATTTAATGGCTGTCCCCTAACCATCAGTAAATGTTTTTCCATCAATCATCTTTTTTTTTCTTTTTTTTTTTTATGCCACAGAGAACTAAAATTCATAAAATAAAGAAATGGTTTTGTTCATTGTCTTTTTCATTTGATTCATGATTCACACATATAGCATTTCAGAGTTAGGGATTTCAAAGGAATAGCAGATTTTCAAAATTTAGACAAACCACAATTAGCTTGAAAACCGAATGCACCAGACTAAAAATAATGGTAAACACGTGTCAACATTCTACTGCCAACTAAAGTGTAACGGTTTTGTTTTCTTCTTGCAACAAAGCTTGGTCAATTTATAAGAAATTTACAGTGCAATTCGTTCTATTTTTTTAGCAAGGGTTTAAACATGAATAATAAATAACTAGCAGTAAGGTTGGGACTTTTTTCAGGTAGGAAAGGCAGTATTTATGGTACGGAATTGAAAATGTAGTAAATATGGTAAAAGGAGCAACAGGTGGGGTGTTGGGTTTGTCCTAAATAGAATACGAGCAGTTAGACTGGGACTATACCTTCACGTTTTATTTTAATCCCTTAAGGACCAGTGACAATATAATTCTGTCATAACAAACTAGCCTTATAAGATCTGTTATTAAATTAGGACGCCTCCACCCATATTTTAAAGGTAGCAGGTCTGTATATAGCTGGTAATGTTAAGCAAGATATCCCATTGTTCCACATGGTGTTTCGTCCAGATAGAGATGACAGATATTAGATATCATTGGTTTTTAAATGGACACTCTGGGTACAATAAAAATGCAATCTCGAACAATTTAACCCCAAAGTGTTCCAAACCATGTCTGTCCTCGAGGTTCCTGTGTATTCTCCTTCAAGCCCAGCATTAATGAGTTTTGAACTGGGCTCCCCGGAACATTCTCATTCTTACATACTAAATAGTCTAGCCAAGAAAAAGAAGCATGCCAGTGTAAGATTTAGGAATATTAATTTTGGTCCTTACCTTGAGTGGGGACTTGGTGGGGTTTGAGGCTCTACTTGGGACATATCACCAGATTAGTACTGGTGGCCAGAATTTCTGGATGACCTACAAATATTTTGGTTAAACGTACTAACAAAGCTGTTTTCATCTGTACCGTTTCACCCACCCTACCCATTGATGTTTTGCATACCATTTTTACAAATTTCACCTTTTTAGAAATATTAAGCCCTTGGGTTCTGCTGGCTATGGTGGTAGTTTTTTAAATACATATTCTTTTGTTTTTATTGATAAGAAAGGTGATACAAGATAATTGCATTAATATGACACATTAAGGTTGCATTATATTATGAGTGTTCATTGCAAAGAAACATTGGTTACAATATTTAATATATATAGTCATAGCAATAGTAGGTTTACTATATATAATGATTTTTTTTTTTTTTTTTTAAGTGAGAATGGTATGCCTATTAATTATCTAAGTATCAAATTCATTGAATGAAAAATAAGGTATAGTGAGTACATTTAAATAAACTTTAAAGTAATTTAGGTAAGAGCCTGTGTTATATAGGTAGGTGGAATCCTGTTAAACAAGTTTACTTAAGTAATCTAATATTTCTGTATTTGTGTTCATGTATGTATATTCACGTTGTAATATATTTTTCTATTTTAAATTGCTCCTCTGTGTTCCCTTTATTCTGTTTTTTTCATTCACCCCTCTTTTTTTTTTTTATTCTTTTTTTTTTCGTGCTTGTAGTGAGTGGAAAAAGCATCAGGCATAACATAAACTTAGACAATTCAAGTTTGTTCATACATAGGAAACAACAGTATGGTAGGTCCAAGCAACTAACCGTTAAAGCACATTTCTACTTTATAGAGTACAAGTGTGGTTACAGACCCGGGATGAGTTAGGGTTGGGCTGCGTGAAAGGGTATTAACCCTGTTCGCTATGTTCCGTGATCCGGCTAGTCTAGGTGTTCCAGCAAGACAGGGGTGTGATATGAAGTTAGGCTAAGTGTGAGGTTTGCTGAATCGTGTAGGAGATCAGGGTGCCAATGTACGTAGTATTGTCAGGCTATGGTGTCAGTCGGTCGTGAGTAGGTGGCTTGAGTGTGTGTACAAGCCCCTCTCTGGGAGAGATATGTTTGGTGTTCATGTTGGTTGCCCATTCACCCCTCTTTTAAAAATACTTTTCAAGGATAACTTCATGGTAAGGGTGGAACTGCAAGTGAGTGATCTTTAACATCTTCCATGTTGAATATTAACTTTGACTAGTTTAAGGAGTTGATAAATAAAATATTAGGAAGAGGAAGGTAAAAAAAAAAAAGTAAGATAAACAGGTAAGAAGTATATTTCAAATCTAATATCTATCCGACTGGGTTGGTCTCGACCTACGTATCTTTCTTTGCAATGTATGTTATCCATGGTTGCCATAGAGCATCAATGAGTTTTGTAGATAGAGTCGAAGAAATTCAACCTGCAGGCATCCTTAATGGGACACAACACAAAACTAAATATATATTATTACTTATTTATATATCGATACCACATTGAGGCTATGTATGAATGTGTGAAAACATCACCTGCTGATTTCATGGCGGTTAACGACATGCACGGAGAGGCAAATATAATAACAAAGTATTTAACCAGGAAAGGTACATTCAGATTACTCTGGTTTCCAGTTGCCCAACATCCAGCGGTTGTTACTATTACCCAATTTAATGGTACTCATTTTTTCTACCTCAAAAGGGTGAAGAACCCTGCCGTGATTTGAACCTGCAACACAAGGGTTGAACAGATTCTACTGGGGATGCTTTATCCCACTGAGGTAACTCACTGTTTTATCTTGCTGTTTTAGAACGTTTATATGAGGATGGAGGGTGATTGTGAATGGAATGAAAGGATAGTTGATACTAAAAGGGTTATTGTCACATGTCCCAACATCTCTACCGGCGTGGCTGCACTCAAATATAGCAGCCACGCCGTCAGAGATGTTTCAAACTTACCTTGGGCTTGGCGGGCAGCTACCTGAACTCCCTTGGTTCCAGTCCCCAGCAGGTGTGACGTTCTTAGGAATGCCGGCTGTTGCAGATCGGACTTTTATATGAAACTTAACTTCACCCACATCAAAGATGGGGCCGAAGTGCATGCGGCGTCACGTCATAGACGCACACGCACGTTTTGGGGTCAGAGACAACCAGTCTAAAGAGGGTTATTAAAACCCAAATTACCTTTTTGTCAGTGCCCTGTCATGGTTTGCACTAGCTGGTTATCCGAAAGTGTGTTCCTGATTGCGTTTTTCTGGTATTTGACTTTGGCTTAGTTTTGACTTCCCTGATTTCTGGTATCCGTGACTTCTGGCTTTCCTCATCGTTGTGTCTCATTCTGTGTCCCTGACCTCGGCAAGTATTTTACAAAAAATATCAGGATGTATAGGCGCTAACAAAATACAAATATAAATATAAAGTGACTGGTGTAAGAAAAGGTGTATCCCACAACACTTAACCCCTTCAGGGCGGAGTCAATAGTACACGTTCTGATCAAAACAAAATGTAAACAAAAACTGGAATTTGCGATATCTGTCTGTTCAACCATAATTCATCTCTTTCATATTAAGTGCACCCACACTTATTATATATCATTTTGTTCAGTAGAAACAGGGCTTTAATTTCACATGAACTGTTCATATATGAAACATAATTTATTATGAATAAAATAGAAAACTGTTTTTTTTGGGTTTTTTTTTTTTTAACATTTGTAGTTCCGCCTCACATTTTAGCTGTAAATGTCATAATACTGTTAGCTTTTACTGCAAAAAGAGCACATATTTGGATTTAGCAGAGTCTTATGAGTACAACAGTAGCCCCCATTAACAATTTTTACGGCGTTTTGGAAAGTTAAAGGGTCAAATATAGAACATTACATTTTTCAGGTTTTTCACATTGAAATTTGCTAGATTAGTAATGTTACCTTTGTGACCATGTGGTAGCCCAGAAATGAGATTTAACCCCATGATGGTATACCATTTGCAAAAGTAGATTACCCAAGGTATTGCAAGCGGGGTATGTCCAGTCTTTTGTAGTAGCCACTTAGTCACAAACACTGGCCAAAGTTAACATTCATATTTGTTTTTGTGTGAAAAAAGCAAAAAACAAATATTTGGCCAGTGTTTGTGACTAAGTGGCTACTAAAAAACATACTGATATACATACATACACACTCAAACAGATACATACAGACATACTGACATACACACACACAGACATACATGCATACTGACATACATACTGATAGATATATACATACATACATACTGACATACACACACACAGACATACATACAGACATACATGCATACTGACATACATACACACATACACACACAGACATACATACTGACATACACACAGACATACACACATACATACATACTGACATACACACACACACACATACATACTTGCAGACACATACACAGACATACATACATACTGACAAACAGACATATATACATACTGACACACACACATACAGATAGACACATACATACAGACATACACACAGACATACATGCATACTGACATACATACACACATACATACTGACACACACAGACATATATACATACTGACATACACACAGACATACATACTGACATACACACATACAGATAGGCACATACATACAGACACACACACATACACAGACAAACATGCATACTGACATACATACTGACATACATACTGACACACACACAGACATACATACTGACATACACACAGACATACATACTGACATACACACAGACATATATACATACTGACATACACACACACAGACAGACATACACATATACTGACAGACATACACACATACTTACTGACACACACACAGACATATATACATACTGACATACACAGACATACATACTGACATACACACATACATACATACATACAGACATACATGCATACTGACATACACACATACATACATACATACAGACATACATGCATACTGACATACACACAGACATACAGATAGACACATACACAGACATACATGCATGCTGACATACACACAGACATATATACATACTAACATACACACACACACACACAGACATACACAGACATACATGCATACTGACATACATACACACATACATACTGACACACACAGACATATATACATACTGACATACACACAGACATACACACAGACATACATACTGACATACACACAGACATACGTAAAGACATATATACATACTGACATACACACACACACAGACATACACAGACATACACAGACATACATGCATACTGACATACATACAGACATTTATACATACTGACGTGAACTATAAATTGATCTCCATGTGGTATAGAACGCCGGTATTGCTACACAGGATTTTCCCCACAACACCGCCAACATGCTGGAGATGCCAGGATGAAAGAGGGACCATTAGACACATCTGGTGGGAATGCAACCACATCGTCCCATACTGGAACCAAATCAAATCGGACACTCAACTGATCCTCGGAGACGACACTGAATGGTCAGAGGAACTGGCCATGCTACACATCTCTTCACAACCGCTATCCAAATATAAAAAATCAATCCTGCGTCACCTGCTGAACTCGGCCAAATCATTGATCCCGGTGTACTGGAAACAGCAGAACACCCCCACACGGGAGGAATGGATCCACAGAGTTGAGGACATTAGGGCGGCTGAAGCGCTCCAAGCGGAACTGGCGGGTAGAGGTGCAAAATGCGCAGAAACATGGATGCTGTGGTTCACCTTCCGGGCGAGCGCATAGGGGGGGTCGGCGACGGGTCGGGGGCCGGGGGGCGGCACGGCTCCCACAATAAAACCATACTATACGCCACAACCCACAAATACCCTCTTACGCTAGAAATGAGATTTAACCCCATGATGGCATACCATTTGCAAAAGTAGACTACCCAAGGTATTGCAAGCGGGGTATACCCATAGGCATCCGACTGAAACGCGCTGACTATACCACATACTCAGGTAGGAGAACACCACAGACGACAACAGCCAAAGGGAAAAACAGGAAAGAAACAAATGTTGACGAATAACTGGAACAATGCTACACCCCAACATGCCTGACAGGCCACGCCCAAACGAATGACTGATGGACGAGAACTTGACTAACCCCACATGACACCTTTTACCACTATAACACAGGACAGTAGCAGCTAACTAAGATCCCAAGGGACCCAACACTAAAGAAGTGAATTTGGGTCAACTAGCTACCAGACATGATAAAACCAACTCACTGACACACACATAGCAAACTCTCACTCCCCTCGAGCGAACTCCCGGAAGACTCACACTCCCTGTCCACATTGACACACGCAACACAATGCATCATCTTCCTCGTACGTCACTCCTGAAATAACATGCTCCGGAGTCAAGTAGGCTAGTCGGGGAAATAGACCCAAACCTAGACGAAACACACAAAATACAGGGGACGATACCCAGAGGAGGAAGGGAGACCTCTTACCAAAGCGGCCCCAGAGACAACCCTCATGGGCTCTATTACAATACGTAACATGAATGCGCCGAGGTCCGAAACACACATATATAACAGCACACAACAAGGGGAGATCCCTAACGCAATATACTCCCATCACCGATAAAGTACATTGCCGCCTTCCGAACCCATCTGCACCAAACTTCCCACTCGAAACTTTCGTACTACACCCACTTAAGCATGAACTCTCCTACCCTTCCGCACAACACAAAACATCCCTCCACATTTTCACACACACAGACAAATCTCAGCAAGGTTTAACACCTGTAAGTGCGCACCGTCAAGATACTGACGGACATTAACACGTCCACCATTAATCTCACGTACGAAGGGCCCAGGCGGAAATACACTCGGCTACACACCGCAACAATGTGACAACCTACGCTGAGAAAAGTTGATACATTCGAACACTGACACTTATTGTAAACCGAAGCTGTATGTAATTTTCACTTGTACGTTTGCCATAATAACGTTCTGTATATATTGTGATGTAACACTCTCAAGGGCCTGCGTGCCTAAATAATTTCATGTTTTTTTTCTACAATAAAAAAAACTGATTAACCAAAACATATATACATACTGACATACACACAGACATACATACTGACATACACACACACAGACATACACAGACATACATGCATACTGACATACACACAGACATACATACTGACACACACACAGACATATATACATACTGACATACACACACACATACAGATAGACACATACACACTGACATAGATGCAGACACATACATACACACACACACACTTCATTTATCAGCCACCCTCCTCTTACCTTTAAGTTGCAGGAGGGTGGCTGGGGATGATGGGAGTGGATGCCTCTGGTGTTTTCCTCTCTCCCTCTTCTCCGCTCTCCACCCGCACGGAGTAAGCTGGGAGGAAGTGACCGTCCGTCACTTCCTCCCAGCAGCACTTGCGGTGTAGCCGCAAATTCTTTTTTTTTAAAGGGGCCCGGTCGCGCTATTACCCGGCCGCTGAATGGGCCCATGAGGATATAGAGCCCATCGGGTGGCCCTAAATGCTTGGGCCACCTGATGGGACCCGGTGCAGATGCACCTGCGGCAGTTTTCGCCGCTCCATGTGGGGCCGGGCGGCTCGGCCCCCCAGGGCCGCCGGGCCCGTGATAACCATCATGGTTGTCACCCCCTGCTAGGGGGCCATGTGATCGCTCTTTGAGAGCGATCACATGGCCCCCGGGGGCTTGATTTGCCGGGGGAGGGCTGCCTGGGCTGTCAGGCTGTCCTCCCGAAGAGGATCGCGGCTGAGGTGAGTAGTTGGAGTCCCCTGGGGTAGAAAGCCGTTTAGCGTTCTATGCCGCCGCAACGGCTTTAAAGTCCATTTAAATGGGGTCGGCATAGAACGCGTTAAGGGGTTAAAGATAGATAGTAAAGCAATAAAAACAGATACTGCACCAGTAGGCAAAAAGTAAAAATCAGGATCAATCTGCAAGCAAGGGGGAGAGGACTAAGAAAAACTGCCTGCAGGAACCAACTGAAACAAAAAGCATTAATGGAAAAGGCCTTTTCTATTCAGACTATTCTGCTGTACATTAAGTCCGGCCATTCTAAGGTCCGGTTAGACGTTATCCTTAGTCCTAGGTGTGATACTATTCTGCGTGCTGGATCAACTATAATCCTGACAGTTATTCACTAAAGTGAGAATTCAAACTGAATTTCAAATGTAAGGTAAAAGTAGTAGAAATTGAAAGATTTTCTAAATAAACTATGCTTCCAGTTTGGCTTCTCAGACATTCCATTTGAAATTAATTTTCAATTCTAATGAACTCTCGTAACATTAGTTAAGGCTGAGCCCCCAAAAAATTACTGTATTCTTGGGATGTGCATTAAACTGATGAAAAAATAAACAAAATCAGAGATTGGGTGAACTGTTTATATTTTAAGTGGTCAACAACGCATTTTTCTGTATTTTCTGTAATGTAACGTTTTTCCTGTAATATTCTCTCCATGATATGTATTATTCCTGCCAAACATTCTGTAGCAGTTATTTTTTTAAAAACAGGGAAAAAATATATAGTGTAAATCTGTGACACAAGCACAAAAAATATACTCTTACTGCTCCACGCTTGTGAGTTGATTGGTCAATTACTTTATAATTTTTGTGCTTGTGTCTCAGATTTACACTATATATATTTTCCCTGTCTCCCCTTTGTCCCTTTTTTCTTTTTTGGTGTGAATGGTTTTATCATTACTTGGGAGGATATACAAAACTATCCCCTTTTTCAAGTTTTAAAAGTAAGTGCCCCTCTCTTTACACATTATATCACTTATGCACTTTGCTTGAGAGGCACAAGATACATTATATAGTGTATTTGGGATTGCACTTTTATATGATCTGTTTGCACTTTATGTATATAAGTACACATACACAGATGTATATATGAAACACTATCTTTAAAGGACCACTATAGTGCCAGGAAAACAAACTAATTTTCCTGGCACTATAGTGCCCTGAGGGTGCCCCCACCCTCAGGGTCCCACTCCCGCCGAGCTGAAGTTGGAGGAAGGGGTTAAACACTTACCTTTCTCCAGCGCCAGGCTCCCTCGGCGCTGGGGACTCTCCTCCTCCTTTGGACATCATCTGCTGAATGTGCATGCGCGGCACGAGCCGCGCGCGCATTCAGCCAGTCCATAGGAAAGCATTCTGAATGCTTTCCTATGGACACTGGCGTCTTCTCACTGTGAAAATCACAGTGAGAAGCGTGGAAGCGCCTCTAGTGGCTGTCAATGAGAGAGCCACTAGAGGCTGGATTAACCCTAAAGTAAACATAGCAGTTTCTCTGAAACTGCTATGTTTACAGCAGGCAGGGTTAATCCTAGATGGACCTGGCACACAGACAACTTCATTAAGCTGAAGTGGTCTGGGTGCCTATAGTGGTCCTTTAAAGGCAGAGCACACTTTTTTTTTTACCCAATTTTTTATATAGAGTGTTTTTAGAGCTATTTTGCACTTATACTAGTGCTGCTTGCCTTTTTTGATTACAAAATTTCACTTATAAAATATTCACAGAGCCTTATTTTACTTGATTTTTATTCATTGTAATCGGCCAAGTTAATAAACAGTCGATCACTACTATATTCCTCCCAAGTCTCCCTATTTAGGAGGTAAACTCCCTATTTTGGGCCCAAATACCTCTGTTCATTTTTTTATATCCCCCCCTTTTTGCAGGAGCTCAATAATCTTGATGTTTCTGATTTTATACCACAGCTTAGAAATCAGCCTGCGTACTTTCTTTTTCTTCTAATTTACATTTTAGTTGCATAAGTCCTAAAACATGTTCATAATATGCTGCCCCTGACCATAAAATGTAAGTGTCCCTCTTTGTCCATTTGAAATGTTGGGAAGTATGGACTACCGAGAGTGACTTCTGTAATTTGCTGATGAGACACATAAGAGGCTGAAACAAAGATCTGAAGTTGGAGTGCTTCTAGTGCTAAGGAGATTTCCCTGGCATTTCATTTCTAGATCATCCTTGCTGGCGGGATAAGTCTGACATACAGTCTGATATTCGTGTGAAAAATGTCTCTTCTCTATGGGGACACTGAGTGCTTATTTTGATACTGGGATCACCACAGGCAAACAGCAAAGAAGAACTGCCATAATGATACAAAGCATACAGTGTCACAAGGTTTAAACATACACCATAAATAACACTACATATTTTATGCAATAAAACCCCTTTTTTTTTAAATATGGATTATGACTATTGAAGAAATTGTTTTTTAAATACTTTCATGTTTTGTTTTTTTAAAGTTGTTTTTTTTTGTTTCGATTTGAGCAGTTGCTGCACACAGTTTTACTATGTGAGCTTTATTATTGATTTACACCATTCATTACTGACATCTTGATAATGAAAGGGTTTATCAATTGCAAATAGTATGTACTTTTTTTTAAAACAACTTCCGTGAGAAAAAAAAACCCAAAAACATTATTGATCTATCTCTCTGTATTCAGCTGACGATCTTTTCTTGCTGCAAGTATACTCTTGCAGAGAAAACATGAACTAAAATGATTCTAATCCCTGTATATTGATGTTTCTTCTGAGAATCCCAGCATGCATTCTGTCCCGTACATATTGTCACAGGCGGTTAAAAAGAAAATTCAGTCGGATATGTATATTATTCAGACAGACTCACGCAGAACTTTTTTTCTTATGTAAATGTTAACACTAACTAGTCTAAATGTATACGGTTCCATTTCCTAGGTAAATCAATAGCTTGGTAAATGTTTTTATCAGAAGCATCTTAACAAGTTTGCGTTGCATAATCATGTGGAAAACCTGCATTTTTCACAACTGACTCAGGGTCTCAGTTCCTCCTCATTGTTCTGTGTCTCCCTCTAGCTGGGCGTCTTAGAAGAATAAGGATTAAATCATTCAAGCTTGAACACTTTCTCAAACTGGAGGAAGAAAAGTTTTATTTAACCATTTCTATACAGAATCTCAAATCCCACTTGATGGAATCATCCAGCAGCTATTTTTTATGATTTATTTTGAATAAAGCACTATTAGATTATGCAGTGCTGTACAATATGACACAGTTGCAGACAAGTTGATGTTTAGTTTAACAAACTGTATAAAAGTTTAACATATCATACATACAGCTACACACTAGCACAGAAGAATAGAGAGTTATGCTCTTGTGAGCTTACAATGTTGTAGGAGCCCATCAAACCTTTATTTTTACGTTGATACTGCCACAATTACTTTAAAAAAATATAAATATAATATTTATTGATGACAGAGTATCAAGCAAGCAACCATAATAAACATGATAAGCAACTCACTGCTCGACAGAGTCACACTACCAAGTTTCACCAAGTTGTCCATCTATTTGTGTCTAATGTGCCGACAAGATCTCTATAGTATTAATAACCCAGATTTGGACAGATAAGGCCAAAGCTCTCCAGAATTTAAAAATCATCCCGTGCATTGCTGTACAAATATGGTAGACCAAAGAGGGCATTTTACTAGTTTTGGATCTGTACAGTTTGTGTTAAGCGATGCTACCTTCAGGCCAAATTGCCAATCAATATGCAGGCAATCGGAAATTAATTTTAACACATCCTGCCACAACATTGTGATAAGTGGACAAGTCCACCAACGGTAGTAATATTTCCACATACTCTGGGATAGCATTATATACGGGAATAAATATGCTAGAGATGTTATGGATAGAGGTACCATCTGGAGAATATTGCATTCTCTTTAATGAGTGCACAATCTTTTTTATTTATTACTGGCATTTATGAAGCGCCAACATATTCAGCAGCGCTGTACAATTACAGTTACTTTTTATATCCACAGTTTGTCTGCCAAGGAGAGAGTCTGCGATATTTAATTTTCACAATTATTGAATAAAACAAGCAGCATTGTTCGCACACTTATTAGAATATTAGATTTGGGAAGGTTTTGCAATTTGTTAAGTAAGCAACTTTAAATTGCAATTAGTTCTAGATTGTAGCCCTCATCACCTCTTGTATACATTATTTTGTCTGTCAGTTACTTACTGTTTTCTATAACCCACTGTAAAATTGTAAAACACTGAAGAATCTATTGACGCTATATAAATTCTAACAGTAAAACAGTGTTTATTCTTGCAGCTAAAAATTTTATAGACAAGAAGTTAAATTGTGCGTAAAATAATAGCATAGCTAAACCATTTCGCATTTAAAAATGCTCCAGCAAATCTTTTTATTTTTTTGCACTTTGAGTTATAATAATACATTGACATTTTCTTTATCAGTTGAGGATGTGTAGAAAGTTTTTCCATTCAAAATGAATTAGGTATCCGAGGAGATACAGTTAAAATCAGCCATTCCCATATCTCCTCCCCATGGAATGTCATTACTCTTGCTCTGATTGGCTATGAACTGCAGGAATCAGTTTTCACTCGAGCTGGGAAAAAGAAGAAAGTCCCCTTTTGCCTTTGAACGAGTCCCTTGGTTTGGGGACAGCTGTGTTGTAGCAAGGGAGGTCTGAGCAGACTCTGACCTACATACAAACAATGTTATTGGTTTCAAGAAGCCTAGGCTTTGGAACTTAACAATAATAACACATCACACCTTTTAGATAGTTATCTTTACTGTGTTCCCATAGACTATGTCACAGTATTCCCACAACTATCTTCTAGTTCCAATCCCTGAATACCCTTTGGTGGACTGTGACCCGAACAGGAACATCAAGATTGTGGTTCTCGGGGGCAGCGGAGTTGGAAAAACAGGTAAGATTGAAAAGTTATTTTTTAAATTGTACACTTTCATTATGTTTGTCTTACGTCCTTTTCTATGGGCAATATAAAACTTAAAAGAAGTGTCGATTGCTGTACAGATTTACTACCAGCATATTGCTTGTCCTCATTTCCTCCTTGTATTCCTAATTTCAGGCAAACAATAGTAATATATAGCCTGACGCATTATATTGTAAGCATGTGTATATAACTAAATATTTCTACTATACATAAAAATGTTTCTTAAGAATCTAGAATGCTTGTTGCCAGCAGTGAAACTTATTAGAAGGCGCCGTACTGAGGCATGAATAGTTAATGTCACCTGGGGATTATTCACTAAACATTGCATTATTGTGAATTAAAACCAAATTGGAAAGTTTAGGCAAAAACAGACAGTTTTTCAATTTTATTTTAAGTTTGTTTCTTCTTTGCTCTTATGTTCACACTTTAAAAATATAATGCGCTACAGAATACGTTGGTGCTATATAAATGTTGAAAATAGTAATACACAATAATTCCGTGATTAATATATAAACCAAGTTGTATGTATTTGTGATGTACGACCTTAGTGATACAGTATGAGAAAGCTGAAAAATATTTACTTTGTCCCCTTGTGATCCTCTGCAGAGTGATAAATGGATGTACAGATGTGATAAGCAGAACCTCATTCATCTCTTACAGTTCAGATAGTGAGAGAGTAGGACTTGCTCACTCTGTATTCCAACTGGATGGATTGCCAAAGGGTGCAGGGATTCCAAAGTGTTTTGTGACTTGGGGCCCAGTCATGACTGCCGCTCCATACAATTCCTATTGTAATGCCACTCCTTGTTACAGTACCACTGATCTTGGGGATACTGCTAAGAGCATATGGGCGTAGGATAATAGTACAGCAGTACTGACGAGGTTTCAAAACGTAAAGGATCATAAAATAATTTACAAGTTTGACAGTTTAAGTGAAATCTTAATATAACAATATCCTCTGTTAGTTCAATCTCCTACATGAAATAAACTAATGCTCAGCGATGGGGAAAAGTTTGAAGTAGTCCGCACCTCTTTGAGATAGTTAGTGATTTACATCTGTTCTATTGATATTATAGCCACTTAGTACTTACTAGAAATTTCAAAGCAGGGAAGTGAGAACACCATTTGAATATATGATGATATAATACTAACTATACTATATCAAAACAACGTTTCTCTCATCTAACTTCTCTACGAGATGTCTAAAAACTTCAGTTTAATGTTATACATAGATGTTGTCCAGAAGCCTTTTTACATTCTTAGGCTATCTTTCTGACCTGTATATTTTGGACCCAGATGCTATCAAAATTAATCAATGAAAGAAGAAAAAAAGATCTATACATTTTAGACAGAAAGGGATTTATACAAAAAGCAAATATTTGATATATATTGATCCATGAGTCTCTAGTGGGATAGTTACATTAGGGAACATCGCCTAGACTTTAATTTCACAATTTATATATATTTTTTATTTCCATGCACTTCTCGGTTGTAATGTCAGGTTTGGGTTTGATTCACAAAATAGGGGTTTGAATATGCAATATTTAGTACCCACTACTTTTTGTTTTTTAGAGATGTTAAACTATCCTTTGAGTTGTTTGTGGGGAACAGATGAGCATGTTGCCAAATTTATGTCAAGATTGTTAAACAATATGCCATGTTTTGTTCTAAATTTACCCATTCATTCGTCAGTTCAGAGTTTATTGACACCCTCTGTTCCTCTGCGTCCAGATTGTCTTGTTACAAACACTTGTTTGTTAGTCCTGCTATTGTACAGCGCTGCGGAATTTGTTTTGGCGCTTTATTAATATTAATAATAATATTGAAGAAACCAGATGCACTAAACACTGAATGACAGTGAATTTCAATCTAAATTACAAAATGTAGGCCAAAAAATGTTGATGTGGAAGCTTCATACCTCCACTATTGTCTCAGCATGGCTATAACATTTGCAATTTGGCTTTTAGTTCACCACACTTTGGTGCTTAGTGAATATACCCATTAATGTGTGCCCATTACGTATCTCAGGTAATATGTTAAATACTATTAAAGCAAATGATGCCTAATAACAAATTGAATAATTATTATTCTCTACTTAATGACACTTATAATACAAAGCTTGATACATATGCAATGGTTGACATTTTTAAAGATCACAGAAAGTTTTGATATTTTTACATTTCATATATCAAATATAACTTAGAGCTGCTGTTAAATGTAAGACTTTCTTATATATAAAACATGTTTGTAACACGTTTATATCTATGTTTATTTCCTGCACAGCGTTGAAGTTCACTAATACATATCTACATGAATTTTGGGCAGTTACAAAGTTTAAAACTACAATTGTAAATTTGTGAAAGAAAATGTTGCACACAGTAAATGTGGAGAGAGTCCCTGGTTAACTACGAATAAAGGGACATTGTAGTCACCAGAACTACTACAGCTTAATTTAGTGGTTCTGGTGTCTTAGGCAGCCACTGGAGGAATTTCCTAGGTTCAGTCCTACAAATATTGCAGGATCTACATTCAGCATCTCTATGCTCTATGACCATAGGCTGATTGTGCAGCGTGGCGATTTGCAGCTTATGCACACACTGGGCTCCCATTGCTTCCCTCTGGTGAAGCATTGCATTTGCCAGTGGCGTAACTAGAAACCACGGGGCCCTGGTGCAAAAACTGCCCTGGGGCCCCCCATATGTCTACCACCCACCACCCCCCCATACGTCTACCCTACCCCTCCACGCATGCAGACAAACAGATACACATGCAGACACACACAGATACACACACACACACACATACATACGTATAGACACACACACACAGTCATACAGACACACATATATATAAACACACAGACACAGAGACAAACATACAGACACACATAAATACATACACACACACATATACAAACACACATACAGATAAACATTCATACAGACACACATACACAAACACACACACATACATACATACAAACACACACATATACAAAATGTTTTAGTCAGCCTCCTGTTTCCTATCTTTTAGGTGCAGGAGATAGACTATCCCTGGGGTCCAGTGGTGGCTAAGCCTGATGGGTCTCAGAGTTCCCACTCTGACTCTCTCCTTTTCCTCCCGCTTGGCTCCCTGTGTAAGCTGAGAGGAGTAACCAAGGCTGTCACTTCCTCTCAGCTGTGATGTCAAAGCGCCACAGCACTGACCAGGCCCCCTGGAAATTAATTTCCATCAGGTGGCCCTAAGAACATGGGCCACCCGATGGTTCTACCGCGTGGCCGGGGCCGCAACACATGGTGGCGGCACCACAGTCACAGGGGTCCGTAGGGCAGCCGGGCCTCCTATAGTGGCACTGGCACTGGCTAATATCATCATAATTGATGATCTCATCTGGAAAGGTGGAAGTGGCCAAAAAGAGACAAGCGTGCAAGGGGAGTAACTTTAAGTAATTTTCTTCTTTTTAATTCACATGGGGGTTGGTGATAGTCAAAATCATTGTTATAACACTATATAGTTAGGAATACATGTTGTTCCTTTAAGGTGCACATAAACTATCAGACATACAATATTTTGCTAAACTTTTGTAAACTGGAAGACTATCATATATTCTCGTTATTTGCTCATTTCCAATGTTAGTATACCTGTATTATTTATATTCATTCTATTGCATGTCAATATAAATAAAACCTGTGGCATTCATTATCGTAATTAGGTAAGAATTACTTTGCCGGTAGTAAGTTCAGAATTATTGCCCAAATGGAAAGCAATCGAACGATTCACTAAACTGCGTGGAGATAATTATAATAATAATAAAAAACATCCAGTCCATAAGTGCAATAGATTTCTCCAGTTGGTGAATATAACCGTTGATTTGTGCCCATTGCATTTCTTTTCTTAAGTGGCCCCAGTTCACTGTTAATGAATAGACGCCATCATGCAGCAGATAAAATAGTTTAGTGGCGTGTTAATTGGATGTTTTATAGATATACCATGTTCTATGAGCAGATATACTGCTAACAAAACAATTTCTTTTATGTCCCTTTGTCTCAGCATTGGTCGTACGATTTCTCACAAAGAGGTTTATTGGAGACTACGAGGCAAACACTGGTAAGTTTGACCTGTGGGTGGAGACAGAATCTCAATAGCCCAGCATGGGCTCACAAACCGAACACAGCTTTTAGATGTGTCTGTAAAATCCTTTTTTACCTCTCCTGTGCATATTGGAATTACGCTAACAATGCTGCACAGCCTGCTATTCTCTATGGGTTGCCTAATTAATATCTCTGTTGTTCTCTGTTGGGCTGAGGATAATGGGGTTGGAGTCCAACTGCAGTCGTCCTTTAACACAACATTAGACCAGAGCCGAAGAGTTCCCTTAGTCAAATGTTGTGCAATCGGTGTGAATTCTGTTTGTGTGCCAGTGGGTTGTGTTTCTATCCTCTGAGATAAAAATGTAATACGTTACAAGAGCACTTAAGCTGCATGCCTAACATGGAAAAAGAGTACATATATTTTCTTTCAAGCTCTTATGTTGGAAATATAGACAGGAAGAAACAAGGACCAATTTGCTGTTCACATAAAATATTTCTAATTTTAGATATATTTAATAATTACAATTTTTAATCCCCATTTCCAAATTGAAGGATATTATGGAGGCAATGACAGTGTCTCTTTATGGTAAATGCCTTGATTTGGTCTCTAAATTGGGAACGGAATGAAGACAAGCCACCCTATGTTGTTGCTACTCTCACTATATTTTGCTTCAAGCCTTTTCTACTGCCACTTTGTAGCAATTATATTCATACTATAAAATAATAATGAGTGTGATCTCCGCCTGGGGAGATCTTGAAATGCTGGCAAAAATAAATGGACAAAATGTGGAGTAACCGTACATAAGTTGAAATGGCCAGTATAGGGATCTAAATAGAGGGGAAAAGGAAACAGGGCAAGGAACCATTAAACTTATCAGTTCAAAAGAAAGCCCTCAAATATCCTGGTTGGACTAGGTCCAAAAAATAGTAGTAATTAAAATAAAAAATCTTTATTAAATCTTGAAGTAGAAATAGCCAAAGGTAAGCCCCCCCAAACAAAACAAGAAGGGGAATCCCCTCTATAAAGACTAATTGGTGGTAGAAATAATGCTAAAGTCTTAATATAGACGTCCAGAATAGATATTAAAAATAGGACTAAAAACATTAAAGACAAAGTGGAAGGACTAATACCTTATAATGGAGTAGTTTGTGAGCAGTAATCCCTGTTATAAATAGAGATAGGGAGAAGAAAAAGGAAATTATAAGGCATAGAAAGGAAACACACTTCCTAGTATACTTTATATATAAGCCTCAAAATAAGTCCCTAAGCTCTATAAAACACCTTCATGGGTGTTCTAATCTAATGCTCACTCTAAATAGGTCCACTGCCTTTTGCTACCAAATCCCAACTGGCTAGAAATAAATAAAAGAAAATAAAGTTAATCTAAGTGTTCATTCCTTTTAGTGCATATCCCTTAGTTAATCTAAGTGTTCATTCCTTTTAGTGCATATCCCTTAGTGAAAAAGAAAAAAAAACTAGATAGGTGAAGTGAAAACATGCCGGTCGCCCGACGCGCGTTTCGGTGTGCGGTGACACCTTCGTCAGGGGCTGAGGAAATGCCGGCTGAAAAAGCCGGGACTTTTAAAGGTCTGGGAGCTAATCAGCTGAGGGGGTTCCCTACTCACGCCCCCCTCCCGGAATGGATCGTCGTCACTGACGTTCGGGATAACCCTCACGTCATCCGTGACGCATAGTCCCACGTGAGCGTCTGGGGAGACGGGGGCGGACTGACATCCTTCATTATATTCACCCATCTCTCCCCTTTCTTTACTTTTTCTCTACCTCTTTTTTTTTCGTCCTTCTATTTCTTACTTTTAGCCTCTGATTAAAGGGACATTCCAGACCCCTAAAGCTTGCTGATGTGCTTTAAGTGTGAAGAGTGTGTCCTCTTTTATCATTTTCCAAAAAGAAGCAGACTTCAATAGAGATTTGCACTTTTTTAAATTAACCTGGTTACATCATCCTCAGCTGTCAATCGGACCACAGGTCCTGTTACTTCCTGTTTTAGTTAGCTTAGTGAAGCTAAACTCAAGAGGCAGCAATTGCCCAGAGCACCTCATTGAGCAATATAGAAACAGCAGGAGAGAGCAAAATAAACAGAATTAACAAACATGGTGACATTAACAAGGATGTATAATGTTTAAAAAAACAAGTTTTCGTCTCCTAGACAAGCTTTTCACATTTCTCCTAATCACACTTTAATTAACACAGGTAGTAAACCCTTCTCAAATCCACAAACATAACGTGCACTTAAAGAACAATTTTACGATAAAGAATCTCTTTATGGGGCCAGAATATAAAATGTGTTTTATAGTATACGTAAAGCAGGCATAATAAAAAAAGCATTGCATATATTCCTTATTGCTTCTAGGTTTTACTGTATAGTAAATAAAGTATTGTGCAATTACTGTGACATGTCTCCTTACAAAAATATGTGTGAAATGTACTCCGCAAAGATAATTTGTCAAAGTTTAATGCCCCGTCATATTTTGAATATTTTTTCTGGAGCACTTAAACAAACTCAATTTCTTCATTACTGTAAGTAGAACTGAGAGACTGCCTCGCTCCCCACCACCACTTTATACTTTATCATTAGGAAACTGATTAGCCCGTGCAAGTGTTTCTGGGACATGTACAAGTACTTGTATGATAACTTGTTTGTCTCTCTCTTGTTTCATGTTTAAAAGTGGTGTTATTGTCCTTAGGAATTTGGCCTTTTTTTTTTTTTGGTGCCTGAAGCACAGGGGAAATTTATTCTTATGGATGCTTTTCTTAATCCACAGGAGCACTATATTCCCGAAAAGTCACAATTGATGGGGAACAAATTTCTCTTCAGGTCCAGGATACACCGTTTGTCTCAATGGAGGTAAGGCATCTGCTATTTTATACTCTGCGTTGTTATGTAGTTAAACACCTATATGAATAATTAGAATTATTTTCGTACATAAAAACTGTACACTGTAAATGATTATAGATTTATAAATTGACAGAACAGTCAGAGGATTTATATCGGTATTGTCACGCTGTACTTGCCTTTTCTCAATCGATTCCTCTTCTCATCCTCTTTCCTTTTGTCTGTCTTTCTTTTTTTAATTTTTCATCTATTTCTAGCTAAAAACACAAGACAAAGTAGGGGTTACTTATGTCAGATGTATTTTTCCTACAGCTGACGCATCCACCGTCTAGAAGTGTAAATCCCCCCAGCCGTCACCAATGATGGCCGCCTGGAGTTGGCTCTGTCTATGGAGGATTCTGGGGTCTCCTCCATAGACCTCAATGCTGTACTCTTGCGCATGCATGAGAGTACAGCAGTGATTTTATCTCCTGGCGCTAAAGAGGACTTGCTGGAAAAAGATGGCACTGCACACAAGGGACATAACTTACCTTTCCCTGCTCCCTAGCCACCGGACCCCTAGTGGCGATGTCACTGATCTTTGTAAATGATGCAAAGTCCACAGAAGGTGACAGTATTGCTTTAAGTGGCATGTCACATTTGTACCTTTTAACTGATGATATAGCTCCACTGTGACTTCTTTAATGGTATTATTGTATGGTCAGTGCTATAAGATGAAATATGCTATTAGTAAATGTCATGAATATTGGAACAGGAACATGAATTAAGGACTGTCTCGTCAAACTTAAGCTTCCAGACCAGAACCAGTGGCATGTTGGTTTCAAAAACGCAGTCCATGGCTGGTTTTTGTTCACTGGTTCACTGCAGAATTTTTTGGCGCTTTATAAAAAATAATAATACCAATCATAGCCCATGATTTGGTTTTTAAAAAGCTGTGTTGAAAACAGTGTCCAATGCTAAGTGGACACTGGACACAGTGGACACACGTTTGAAGCACAATGCCTGTCTCTGCTCATTAGCATATAAAACCAAGAACTCTGGGATAGTTGTGGAAGCATGGTTTCTCAAGTTTCTGTGCCCAATGAGTACTTCTCAAAGTCAAACTTGAGATATGCAGGTGATACTGTAACTTTTCCATCAAACCCAGGAAACTTTGAAAATAAGGATTTTATTTTCCATTGGAAAAATTACAGTCAATTATATTACCACTTCATTAATACCCACCTTTCCAGAAACCCTTTTTAACACATTCATTAAATGAGGATTTTGACAACAGGGATTAAGTACTAGGCTGCTGAGCCAATTCTTCCAAGAATTTATTTTGTCTACAATATCTAGATTGTGTAATCCTGAATCCATTTGCACTGATATCGACTGTGGTGGAAAGTTCAAAACAATGAATTCCTTAATATAATGCAGATTTTTTTTCTCAGCTTTGAAGAATTTAAAAGGAAATACTCTTTTTTTAACATACGTGGCCACGTAGCAATTGCAGGCATTTTTCAAGCACAGTAATGTGATCTGCTTAGCACATGTGAGATAGCTCACTAGAAGACACTTTTAAAGTCTTTGGCTAAATGAAAAGCAGATTGTCTGCTTGAAAGTTCTCTATATATAGACACACTCTACCACTGAGCTTAATTAAAAGAATGAATGTTGTATATTAAATACAAAAATTCCATGTGCTATATGTATGGACCAAAATCTTAGCATACAGCTTTTTTATGTCTACATCTGGTATGTACTGTTTTCTCATTAGCAACTCTATGTTTTACCTATATAACATTTTTAGTTATTTTCTACTATTTTCTAGTTATTCTTTAATATATACAAAGAACATCTTAAAGGGATTCTTTAGTGCCAGAAAAACAAAGTCATTTTCCTGGCCCTACAGAATCTTACAGTGCCCCCCTCCCTCGTGCGCCCCCTCCCGTGCCACTGAAGGGGTTAAAACTCCTTCAGTGACTTAACTGAATCCAGCGTCGATGTCCCTCAGCGCTGGGTCAGACACCGCCCATGCTCCTCCCCCACCAACGTCAGCAAAGGCTGCGCTCGCATTAGGATATCCCCATAGGAAAGCATCATTCAATGCTTTCCTATGGGGAAAAAATCTGACGCTAGAAGTCCTCATGCAGAGCGTGAGGACGCCCAGCGTCAGATACCGGACCAAAGGTCTGTTTCACTTCAGGATGTCCCTCTAGTGGCTGTCTGGTAGTCAGCCACTAGAGGTGGAGTTAACCCTCTGAGGTAATTATTGCAGTTTCTCAAAAACTTAATTAATTAACAATAATTACCACTGTATAGTTAAGAGACATGGGCTATTGCACCCAGACGACTTCAATGAGCTGAAGTGGTCTGGGTGCCTACAGTGTCCCTTTAATAACCTAAACAATATTTTCAAATGCCCATTATATCTCCAATGGTGCAACATCATGCCTATGCTTCCCATTATTATAGCATTTAGATCAGTGGTGCCCAAAAGATAGATACCCAGATCTTGTAGGACTACAACTTCCATGATGCTTTTCATGTCTTTAGAATGTCTTTAGAATGACAAAGCATCATGGAAGCTGTAGTTTTAAAACATTTAAGGATTTAGCTTTTGGACACCCCTGTTTTAGATTGTAAGGTCACTAGCCATTTTGCAATACCTGCAGTTTTAGTTGTTTCCACTCTGACTGCAATATTTAGATAAATGTAAATATGAAAAACCGCAGCGTAAATTATTTTCAGTAATTTTTATGTAAACTTCACAGAATGATCCAGAAGAATTCCAACACATGCATTTTTTCTCAAGTATGGTTTCAATATAAAACATGTGAACATTTAACCCCTTAATGAGAGACCACAGGCAGTCTATGCCATCGTAACAATGGTTTTTAAATTAGAATTGTGCATACCATTGAAAAGGAATGGCAATTTGTCCAAATTTTGGGACGATCAACAATTCAACTGAATTACTCTGAGTCACCATGTGACAAATGAAACAAAGCATTTTGCTTGTTTTGTAATTCAGAGTTCTGTTGGTGGTGCCAAAAAACAAAGGGAAAACAATTTCAGCAGTAAAACATTAGTGTACTTACCATCACAATGTGGTATTATGGAGTAATTTAGGAGAACATTTTTTTTATTTTTTTATTATTGGTTCTTTCTATTTTCTTTTGCATAGTCCCTGTATTTATAATTGTATTCAATAAACTGTGATTTTTTAAAAATGATTTATTTTGATTATTTAAAGGGACCTCATTATGCCTTTTGGGTCTTTCATAGCCCAAAAGACAATTCAGTTTTTTCATTATTGCCTTATAGTGTTCACCCCTCCTATAACACACCACCAAGTCCCTTAAAGGGACTTCTCTTTCTTATAGAACAATTTTCTATGACATGTATATAATACATTATATATTTAACTGATCTTTCTCAGAATAAAGCTATAAACCACAGATATACAGGAGAAGTCAGGAATTCATTTCATCTGTATGATTGGTAGCCACAGAGTTAGTTTTATTTAATTATCCAAAATCTATATTATCAGCCACCGTTTTGTGTTTGACAGACCCACTTTAAATACCAAATATCAAATCCACATTAACCAGGGCTCGAGTCCTGTACTTTTTCCACAGCAGGAACACCGTTTAGTATGGCCCATGAAATAATAAAGTGAAGGGATGTGGGAAGAGAGGAATTAAGAGAGCCAGGAGGCAATGTGATCCAGAAATTGAGCTAGAATTTTCAGTTACACACGTAGAGAATAGATAGAGTGTACTTCAAGTGAAAAAAACGAAAATGGGAGAGGAGGTATAGAGCTGCGTTCACTTAATATGGCAAAATGACATTCCATGTGAATATACAAAATATGTATTTTCCTCTTGTATAATTTCACACTTTAAATATATATTTTACTTTGCCTTACTTAGCATGATGTTACTATTCATTAAGGATATTGGCAAGCTTAGACATCTCATGGATCTATCTGGGCCAAAACAAAAGACCAAATAAGAATACTCGAGCTTCCACACCTTCAGTATTAAAAATAATTCCGTTTTGGATTTCTAACCATTGCTCCCAGTAAATGATGTGCTGTTATGGGCCGTGCAAGAAGTTCAATTTTTGGATTTATACAAATGCCCTGAGGACATAACCACATCTCACAGCATTAGTACATCCTGTCCGAGGTCCACTTTTTAATATAAAATATGTCATAATGAAGTCAGGAGGATGTGCTGTTTTTTCATTGATATTTACTGTCTGACCTCAATTGTAGATGGTTGTGAAATTACATTTTCTACAAATGTGTTAACAATTGGGAAGGAGAGTTATGTATAAAAATGTTTCCACAGCAAAAATAATATAACTGGAGCTCAGTAGCATTAACGTTTGTATAAAATGGCTCCAGCCAGAAGTACGTGACGGTGTGCACTAGCTATACCAAAATAGAAAAGTGATCTAATTATTCTTGAAGCTCTTTGTTGCCAATAAGTAACAGATAGATGCATAGGGCACCATTTTATATTACAGTCCTGTGAATGGCATTACATTGACGAACAAATATAAAAAGTAACAAACGAGGGGGCCTGGGAAGAGGTTTTATTCCCCTCCCCCATGCTGTGGCACACCATGTGCCCCTTGCAATATGTTACTTATATTTTTATTCCCTATGTTGCTGATTTGGCAGTATTTTAAATACAAATTAAATAACTTTACTGTTGAAATAGCAAATCCAACAGATTCAGATCACAATTTATGTCCACGTAATGTCCCAGTGCTCAGTTAATGATTAGAAGCACCTCTGGATTCCTCAACCTTTAAGAAGCATTAGACCAGAAGGAGCATTTACTATGGTCTGCTCTACCTGGAGGAGGTGCAGATCATGTATTCCCCCACAGATCGCCTGGGATCATCATACCTAAGGAACTCTGTAATACACTTATACATATTGCACATTCCTGTGAGTTTTATTGTCGAGGGTGCCTGGGTTTATCCCGATGTTATAGTCTACAACAAAAAAAATCTCAAAGCGATAGGCAATGTTACATAGTTACATAGCTGAAAAGAGACTTGCGTCCATCAAGTTCAGCCTACCTCACATTTGTTTTTTGCTGTTCATCCAAAAGAAGGCAAAAAAAAAAGTTTGAAGCACAATTTTGCAACAAGCTAAGAAATAGCTTCTTGACCCCAGAATGGCAGTCAGATTTATCCTTGGATCAAGCAGTTATTACCCTACATTGAAAGATTATATCCTTGAATATTCTGTTCTTGCAAGTATGTATCTAGTAGCCGTTTGAACATCTGTATGGACTCTGATAACACCACTTCCTCAGGCAGAGAATTCCACATCCTGATTGTTCTTACAGTAAAAAAACCTTTCCTTTGCCTTAGACAAAATCTTCTTTCTTCCAGTCTAAACGCATGGCCTCGTGTCCTATGTAAAGTCCGGTTTGTGAATAGATTTCCACACAATGTGTATGAATAAACTCCAGAGCTGCAAAGCAATACAACTCACAACATTGTGTAGATGCAAAGCAAAACGCTTTAACAGTTATTTACTGAACTGAGAATTTCCAGGACTTCAATGTGAATTTAAAATGAATTTAGGTCCAAATAGCCAAACTGAGCACAGAATTGACTTGGCAAATTTGTTCTAGATCAGCTGTTTTGGTTTAAATTTTGAAATTCACTTTAATTCCCAGCAATTCTTACTTGAGCAAACAAGTCAGAATTGCTGTTTGTATGTAATGTGTCTGTATAAGTAGTATATGTGTCCTATGCTATTTTTAGTGGGACTTTGGCATATGTAATTATTAACGGCCCCCATGTGTGACTTTGGCTCCCTATATGACCCCTGTATATGAGACGCCACTGATCATATTAACTACAGTATTAGAAAACAGTCCATGATTTAAAAACAACTCCTGGCATTACATCTAATATATAATTCTCTATCATAAGAGAGAAATGGAAAACCGAACTCTTTAAAGGCCACAACAACCTACATTAATTCTTGCCTTAGAAATATTATAAACCATTGATGATCTGGATTTTATTTGTTTCAGAAGATCTTTGTATAAAAAGTTACTTATCAGAAGCTTTGCAAGGGATTAGTAAGGCAGAGTTAACAAGGATTTATGAGTTAAAATGCAGTGAAGAATAATCTTAAATTACTAGTGACTCTGACACTGCAGGCAATAGCCTTTAATTAGGAAGCTTTCCCTTATGTCATCCTTATGAGAATTCTGCCTCATGTTCTCATGAATAACTCCAAGAGCTGTCCAGTGTACACAGGAACAGCTGCTGGTAGTCTAGTTATTGGGAGGGTTTCCTGTATGAGCCTCGTATTACAGAGGAAATGGCCAAATTAGGACAAGTTAGATTTGGACTGACTGTAATCTACTCTCTGCGTCAATGACCAAGTAACCCACAGCCACACAACAGCATTCTGTAAATGTTACTGATATATTACCAAGGTCATCCATTTGGATGATACAGGACTAAATAACAGTCTCACATGTAGGGGAAGATTTTTCAGTGAATTGAAACTCTTTAAAGGGACATTATAGGAACCCAGACAATTTTATCTCATTGAAATGGTCTTGGTGCAGTGTCCCTGTTCCCTTAACCCTGCAGCTACAAACATTGCAGTTTTAGCTGCAAACATTGCAGGGTTAAGAGACCCACTAGAGGTGCTTCCTGGCCTTTCCCAGAGTTTGACTTTGTGATACAATGCTGGACGTCCTTATGCTTTGCATGAGGATGTCCAGCGTCTTCTAAAACCCCATCGGAAAGCACTGAGTTATTGTTTTCCAATGGCGAAGGCCTAATGCATGCACGGCATTCGCCGTCCATGCTCATTGGGTGGCATCTGTGGAGAAGCCCAGCGCCGAGGGACTTCAGAGCTGGAATCATTCATAACCTTTTAAGGATCACAAGTTGATTCACAGAGGTCATATGCTAGGATAGAATCTTATACTTATTTGTGTTTACAGCTCTACACAGCATCAAAATTACAGAATGACTGGGGCATACCATTTTGATCTTTAAAGGCTTTGTTGTGACAAACAATTTGTCCTTAAGAGGTTACATTGCTATTTTAAAGAAACACTCCGGGAACCATAACAACTTCATTAACGTAAAGCTGTTATGGTGCCAGGAATTTCCTGGCGCTGGCTCACTTTCAGGGATTAAACTGTTCATGTACATTTAACCCAAAGTCTGTGTTCCAGCACCTTATCTCTCTACCCCCTTCCATTTTGCTGAAAAGCTTAAAAAGAGAAGATTATGGCTGCCAAGGGCAGGGTTGCTGCCAATCTGTGGCTCCCGATTTACAAAATGACTTGAGAAACGTATGATTTTTTCTCTAGCCATTTTTGAGAATTCAAAGTAAATTTCAAGTCTAAGGTCAAAATAGTCAAAATGAAAAAATTCCCTAAGTCAGCTATGCTTTTAGTTCGACTTCTCTGGCCTTAAAGGACCACTCTAGGCACCCAGACCACTTCAGCTTAATGAAGTGGTCTGGGTGCCTGGTCCAGCTAGGGTTAACCCATTTTTTCGGAGAAACTTCTATGTTTATTAATGGGTTAAGCCTTCCCCTATTTCCTCTAGTGGCTGTCTCATTGACAGCCGCTAGAGGCGCTTGCGTGCTTCTCACTGTGATTTTCACAGTGAGAGCACGCAAGTGTCCATAGGAAAGCATTATGATTGCTTTCCTATGTGACCGGCTGAATGTGCACGCAGCTCTTGCCGCGCGTGCGCATTCAGCCAACGGGGAGGAGAAGAGGAGGATCGGAGGAGGCTATCTCTCCGCCCAGCGCTGGAAAAAGGTAAGTTTTTACCCCTTTCCAGAGCCGGGCGGGAGGGGGGCCATGAGGGTGGGGGCTTCCTCAGGGCACTATAGGGCCAGGAAAACGAGTATGTTTTCCTGGCACTATAGTGGTCCTTTAAACTTGAAATTCACTTTGAATTCTCACTTTACTGAATAACCCTGTCAGTGTATCTTTTGGTAAAACGAATCCAATGTTTTATTAGACAAGGATATATTGAATATACTCTGCATAGTTTACATCAAGGAAACATTTTGTCATTTAAATTGAGTGCACAGTGAAATTAACCTGCTCACTCATTACATTACTGTACATACTGCCACTGGTTACTGTTTATCATTCAGTACCACTAAATCTACTATTCATTTTTTTTATTTTATTTTTTTCATTGAAACCCTTTGGGATTTCTCTGTGTACAATGAGAGCAATGACTAGCATACCACATTCCTGAGTACTTCACGAAACATAGTAATTCATCTAAACACTTTTCAATTCTTTGCTTCTCGCTTGAGGGCTTGTAAAATGTTCAGTAATACAACACTCAGAGTAACTAGCTCCAGTGCCACACGAGTGAAAATAACAGGTAAGTCTGCGTGTTTTGTATTACAACATACTTTGTTGAGACTTGATAGAGCGGGAAATGAAAAATTGACAACTTTTAGTGAATTGCTAGACTTTGTGAATGCTCAGGAATGCCGCTTGCTGTTCATTGCTCTTATTGAACATTTTGAGATGGCCCATAATGATATAGCCTTTAGATAAGTGTTAATTAACCCCATTTGTTAAGAGAAACTTAAAGGCACATTGAAGGCGCCAAAACATGTAGCTTAATGAACCTGCTTTAGTTTATAGATAATGCCCATGAAGTCTCACTGCTCAATTCTCTGCCATTTATGAGTTAAAACACTTTTGTTTCTGCCCATGCTGCCCTTGCCACATCTAAAAAAGGTTTTATTTTAATTCAAATGTTAACTTGTTTCACAATTTTTTGTCTCCTGCTCTGTAAATTGAGACTCCTGCAGGATCTAGCAGGCTGTTAACAGAGCAGGTGTTATGAAACTCTAAATTAAACTGAATTTGCAATAAAGGAAGTGTAAGCATCAGATAACTCTTTACAGGAAGTATTTAGTTGTGCCTATGGTTGTATAAACAAAGTGATTTAATTCCAAAATGGTAGAGGAATGAGCAGGGAGACTGCAGAGGCATGATCTATACACCAAAACTGCTTCATTAAGCTAAAGTTCTTTTGATGCCGGTAGTGTCCCTTTAAGTGAACATGACCACAGGAGACCACAGAATGAAGGCTATCTATTTACATATTGATGCTTTTTTGGTCATGTTTTTTTTTTGTCGTGCACAAGTTTAACAAACAGCCTTGGTTTGCCACAACAGCGGTATCAAGGTATGTATAAGTACAGTACATAACATAGGTTGTGACATTCGCTAGACAGGCACATTTTTATGTTGAATGAAATGACATGGTAAAGTTACACCGCCAAATATTGACTGAGTTGGTGATTAATTTATCGCTTCCTGCTTAGTTTTATGAATCGCTGCAAAAATATCAGCACTAGCACACCGCTGGTTAGTATGTCTATGGGGTAACATGGATTAACAATAAGAGTAAGTCTAAAAGATTATCACAGCAGCCTCCAACAGGATAACCCGGCAGGGGCAGATTAACTGTTTCCAGCTTAGTGTTGTAGGTTGCTGCAGGAATATTAGCACTAGCACATCGCTGGTTAGTATATCTATGGGGTAACATGAATAAACAGTAAGAGTAAGTATAGAAGATTATCTCAGCAGCCTCTAACCGGATAGCATGGAAGGAGCAGATTAAATTATACTATTAACCATATGGATTCAGGCAACATGAGGTTATGGAACATCAGGGCGGTAGCATTCATTCAGTTCTCTTTGTGGGAGCTGTGCGTGGAGTAAATACTGAGTGTACCCAGAAAACTGGGAGAGGGTATCATGCTCAATGCACATTAGACTGGACAGCAAGTCCCATCCCCAGCAGTCCGAGTGCGTTATGGCTAAGCTGGTAGATATGCAATTATTCAATCACGCTTGATACTTATGAGTAGGGTCAGAGTCCCGAGAGATTCTAGTAATCACAGTTCTGTTGGTAAGAGTCAGCCACACGCCAGGTGGTTCCTGTGCCTCTCGTTCTGCTCCGTCCGTGAGGGCCTCATGCTGTGTGTCTGCTATCTTGGGGTGCCGCTGCTGAGTATCTGCTGGGTAGGAGGCATCGCTGTACCTTGGGCTCCAGCTCTCTCGCTTACAGAAGGTGGGTAGCTCGGTGCATGGCACCGGTAGCGGTGTTTGGGGTGCTGCCTTGTGCTGTGTGTCTCCCCTCCTCTTCATCCCTCTGCCTCCTATGGTACCCGTTTGTTAGGGTGTTTGCTCGCCATTGGTTTCCTCGTTTGTCTGGCCGGCTGGGTGCAGCGGCCTGTTTCTGGCTCTGTGAGTTGGTACTTTCACTCGTGGCCGCCACCATCTTGGCTTCAGGCCTTCGCAGCGGTCTGGCAAGTTCCAGCTTCCGGTTTTGGCTACGATGTGAGGACCGGTATCACCCCGCAGGCCCAGAGGGGGGGGACCGGGTCCGCACAGACATGGTTATCAGGCTCCGTTGGGCGGGATAGTAGAGCGGCGGCCGTCCTCTCCCCTCACCGCCAGGAAAGATCCCGCCTGGTGTAGCTGAGATCTCCCCTCCGGGGGACTAAAACTCCGGGAACAAGCCTCTCCCCGGTTCGGGTAGCCCTTACTCATCGATGGTCGCAGGTATGGGTGGTATGAGTGGTCAGAATCTTTATTTCCAGGCTTAGTGGGTGTTAAGACCTGCAGTGGTTATGGTGCTGCGGTCTTCTGTTCCCTTTCCCAACAGCTGAGCATGAGTGATTATAGCTGCAGCAGGGAGTAGAGGAATAAGGTAGATGAAATGCAGTTCCAAGGTGATTCTTCCCAGCAAGTAAAATATCCCCCAAACATGAGCCTAGACTTCATGAAGGGTGTAACAGGAATGAATTTTATTGACACAGGCTTTTATGAGAAATCCTCCTGCAAGAGGACCTCCCACAACAAACAAAGACAACAGCCAATCAACGTACAGATTTACAGTAATATACGCCTCCTCTCTGCCTGGGAGATATTGAGATAAGTTAAGGAATAAACCAATTATCTCCAGGCAGAGAGCACACAATTTCCCCAAAACTTAGAACACCCCTTTCCCCAAAAGGTATCCCCACAAATTACATATCCCCTAATAGCCCCGATCTGGGGGACAAACATATCCAAATTTCACCCAGATCGGTTCAGGGGTTCTGAAAAAGTGTGGAGGGTCCCTTTTACCGACCACACACGCGGTTCCTGCGGTCGGTCAATTCACAAATCTGTAAAAACCGAACAAAAGTCCCGAATGGACCCCCCTGGCTCATAGCAGCGATTGCTCCCCTTGTCCGTTCGCATAGAACTACCGAACGGCGCTTCCCTGGCTGTTCGGGAGATACAAGAAGCCGGCGTTCGGTAGTTTCAGCGGTAGTTCGCGAGGTTGAGTGTCCGATTTTAGTTCCAGACACTCGACGACCAAGTCCCGCTGACTCCCCTCGTGCGAACAAGATGGCCGCCGTTTTCTATTCCACGTGGCGTTCAGCTATACGAACAGCGGCCGCCCAGGGAGCACTTAATAGCTGGTTCCTTTGTAGTTAAAAAGCCAGGAGGGTGGTCGGCGTTCGGTAGTTTCAAACTAACGAACTAATACATTTACTATACAGGTAATAACACAGAAAAAATTCAGAATAAAGAAGAAAATGTCAATTAAAGTCCATTTTCTTCACAGTGGGTCATCATTTACAGGAGCTGGTTGTCCCTGCGACCGCTCTGCTCGGCGGCCCCGCCCCGCCCCCCTGGTCATGTTGTTTTGAATACTGCATTAGTATCATTCACTAAAATAAGAACTGAAGAGAATTGCAAACTTAGACAAGCTGGGAAATAGTTTGGAGAATTTACTTCAGTTTGGCCTGAAATGTTCAATTTTCATATCATTTTTTTTCTTTAAGCTACATAGAAGGATAAAGGGCTTTCTATGAGCTACAACTATCAAGATCCTTAAATCCATATGACATTTTCAAACTGTACGTGCATTATCTTCTTTCATCGTGATCCTTTCTAAGCTTAGTCTCGTTCCAGTGTAGAAGAGCAAGTTATTTGTTCTTTTTTTTGGGTGTCCATAAAGCACATTTTTCTATATGTCCCCGCAAATCATGTATTATGTTGTTCAGAATAATTTTCTCTCTGAAAATAAACAGTACCTTTTTGGTAACTACACTTACCCCTTAATCCCTTACATGCAAGTGATACATTAAACAGAATACAAAAATAGACATTTGCTAAAACGCAATTTTTTTATACCATAATTACAACGGAGGTTATTTAAAAAAAAAAAAAAAGGGGGACATTAGGGATTCTGATGGGGGTGTGGGCAACGTCAGCTCTTATCTCAAGACTCATTCAAGTTCACTGAGTGGGAGTGAGACGAGGCTGTTCCTTGATTAGGGGCACTGAGGTAATGAGGGAGGTGCCTGTTGCCAAACTTGTGTCCCCTTTGCTATAGGTGCTCCTGTCACCTCTGCCTTTGCGTTATTGGGAAGAGCTGATCCAATCCCCCATCACCTTGAAAAGTGAAAAGACAAGAAGGCTTGTGGAGGGCTTAAAATATATCCTCCTGCCCAGAAAGGATGTGCCCTCTTATGAACTCAAACAAGAATATGTCAGACAGTCCAGACACTGTTACAAACTTTTGCATGGATATTGTGTTGCATAGCGATGTATGTTGGCAGAAGGTTCCTTGTCACAGGTAATGTGTTACCCATGAGAAGGGTTTGCATTTGCATATCTTTGCATTTTGTGACAATGCAGCAGTGTTTGTGCATTTAAATGTAGGCATGTTTTTTTTTACAGAGAATGTGTGTGATCTTAGGGATGTATTTGTATGTTCTGTTGCCATTGGAATGCAATGGTCTACTTGTGTGTAGTGTTTGCGTTTGAATGCAGGGTTGTATTTCATGTAGTACTGGTTCCTAAATGCAGTTGTGCTATTGTGTGTAGTGTTGATGTTTGAATGTAGGGATGTGTTTGCATTTTGTGTTTGTGTTTGATTGCTGGGATATATGCACATACACTGCCACATACACACTTACAGAGATAAATATACACATTAGCATAGATACCCACAAATAAACACACTGACACACACACATTCAAACACACACACACATATACACACACTCAAATACACCCACTGACACATACACACACTCAGATACACACACTGACACATACAATCACACTCAGATACACACTATTGATACATACACACAGCTTGACACACAGATACACATACACACTGACAGATACACAGACTGATATATACACAGATGCACAGACTGACATATACACACACCACACAGATATGCAGACTGCTATAAACACGCAAATACACAAACTGACATATACACAAACTGACACACTGACTGACATATACTCACACTGACTGACATACACAAACTGTCACATACATACATATCATAGGTTTAATATTTTCAGCCACCCTCCTGTTAACATACCTTTTTATGTGACATTTTCTGTTTTGAGCAGTCCTAAAAGTATGAAATGTCTCTTTCCAAAGTGATACACGTTACAATACACATTTGTTTAGAAATCTTTTACCTTGTTTGAACTGCTATTACAGTAATATATTACTTAATTTCCACTAATTCTAATGCCCATAACTTCAGAGATGACCTTTTCATTCTCTAGATTCTCTTTTTCTGTAAGTATGCTTTCCTTCTGTATAATTCATTATCAACAAAGAGGTTGATGCCTTTGTACTAGGCTATTGAACTCAGGAGACAGATGTTATTAGCAAACCTTCTGAGTCATACGACTCAAGCCAGGGCTTTTCCTGCTGAAACCGAGGTTTAGCATTTAATCCAAATCCAAACAAGGCATTTAATATCTCCCACTGGCTTATTCCTGATGAAGAGAAGTCCTAACTGCTGACTCAAAACACAGGGCAAACTCATCCATCAGTTGATAACATGGAGGTCAGGGATACTGAACTGCCTATGTAAATCTTACTGCAATTAAAGAGCCATGGCCGCAAACACATTGGAGAAGAAACAGCTGGACTACAACTACATGTCTTACGTGAAAAATAAACAGAAATAAGGATTGAGCAAACGTGCATCTAAAATCGAAGCAGTGGGTGAACAAACATACAGTCTTTTGGGATTGCTTGTAACTCCAATTTTCCATATAAGACATTTTTGCACATATTAAATTGCATTTATTATACGATTTAGGTTCACTTGGAATCAACTATGGACTGATTTCCCCCGGACAATTGTTTTGTGATTTTTTTTCAGTAGCATGCCACACTGTTGCAACTATTTGTATCATTAACCCCTTAAGGACCAAACTTCTGGAATAAAAGGGAATCATGACATGTCACACATGCCGTGTGTCCTTAAGGGGTTAAAGGGACACTATAGGCACGGTAACTGCTTCATCTTATTGAAGTGGTTATAGTAACATAGAAACATAGAATGTGACGGCAGATAAGAACCATCCGGCCCATCTAGTCTGCCCAATTTTCTAAATACTCTCATTAGTCCCTGGCCTTATCTTAGAATTAGGATAACCTTATGCCTATCCCACGCATGCTTAAACTCCTTCACTGTGTTAACCTCTACCACTGCAGCTGGAAGGCTATTCCATGCATCCACTACCCTCTCAGTAAATCTGTGTCTGGGGTCTTCTGGCTCTATCCTTTCTTTCAACATTAAGACATTTTTAATGATTTTGTGATATACGAGAGTTCACAGTAGCCCATCCCCTCTCTGTTGCTCAGGTTAATGAGGAAGCATTGGCCGAGCAGCAATGGACAGCTGTGAGTGCCTATCACATAGCCCATTGCTGATATGAATTGGTATGGCTAGAAAAAATTGTGTATTCTCTGCTTTAGACACACCCACAATGGGCATGAGGCTACGGGAAGCCAGGGACCTTCTTTCAGTGTTAAACTACTCAAAAATGGTTTAACACTGAATGGAGGAACAGTGCCAGGGGACTCCAGGCACCATAACCAATTCAATAAGATGAAATGGTTATAGTGCCTTCAGTGTTTTAATTTTTTTTAAAAAAGCTTTCCAGATGTAAGCATGTTTTTTTTCCGTTTGATTTACATATTTATTTCTCTAGCAAAGTTAGAATTTAACAGAGAGGTCAAGCCCCAAAAAATATGTACACGGACCCTTCAGTTTCATCACCCCCTTTCCATCCAGTAACTCTCTTCATCCCACTTCATCCCAAAATTCTAATTTTCTTCCCACTCTTATCATCCATCCCAAAATTCAAATTTGCTGTTAAAATACCTAAATCCTATTTCTTAGGGTTTTCTATTGACATACCAAACAGAATGTTTAAATGGGCTCTTACAGTGACAGAAAAAAAAGTATTTGATTTCCTGTTAATTTAAACGTTTCTCCACCAACAAAGAAATGATTAGTCTATAATTTATAATTTGGTCTATACATGCAAATCAATTTATAACTTTGTTGACATGCGTTGTGTTTTGTTATTCTGTCTCTAACTGTTAAAATACACCTACCATTAAAATTATACACTTGTCAGTGGACAAACGTTCAAAATCAGAAGGGGATCAAATACTTTTTTCCCCTCACTGTAATTGCAAAACATACATAGTTAAAATCAGATTTGCTAACTCCATCAGAGAGATCAAGCTCAACAAAGAGGAAATGTTGGTTAATAAAATAAAAACACGGACAACAGGAGCAGTAACAACTTTATTGACACTCACAGAACAGACATATGGACCTGCATCACAGGGGAGGCCAAAACTGGAATTATCAAACTTAACAGTCCGTAGTCATTTTCTGTTGACATATGTGTAATACCTTTCTGGCAATTACCCTCTCACTCTACTTACTATTGCCCTCTTGGTGTATCTTACCTCTGTATATGTTGCTGCCCCTGAGTGTTGGAATGATGTGTGTAAAGGAATATTTATAGCGAAGTATAGCCTAAAAATAAGTCGCCTTGTGTGTACATAAGAACTTTGCATATCTGCAGACATAGCAATATTGTGGTAATATTATTTTAAAAAATAGGCATATTTTCTTCTATTAAACTCCAATATCCATTCCGTTCTTCAGGACCATCTCACATCACTATGCATTATACTCCCGTCATCACAGTATTATTCACATTCAACATATATACAAAGATGACATTTTAACAACTCCTAGCTCAATGGAAGCTGGGGCTTTCTGCTACTAACCCACCCAATTACTGGCAGCATGTCAAGATGTCAAAATGATGACTGGCTTATGTAAAAGTAAAAGAACAAGATTCAAGGCTCTAGTGCAGCGGGGACTCATGAAAACTCTATATATGTAGAAGGAGCTAAGTTTCCACGCTTCTTACTGTGAAAGGGGGAGCATTGCATACAGTACAGGAGCATACATACAGATCACCAAGTATTTTAAAATTACTGAGAAACCAATTAAGAAATGAGCTATCATCATTCGGCTTTTAAATTCCAAATGATCTGTATATATCTTGTGCTTTTCCCTTCACATGAATCAGACAACATCTTGATGGATGAAAAAGCTGCTGGGGTGGTCTGCATATTTTACCAGCCTATTCCAGCCTCTAATGAGCCAGGAGTGATTAAAATATCAGCTTTCTAGGTATTCTAAATGAGTGTTATGTTGTATGAATGAATTCTAATTCTTCATATTTTGGTAACTTACTATTGCACCCAAACCACTAGTATGTGTTATATCCAGTGACAAGTGACAAGAGATGGAGACTCTGGCCTGTAGAAGATAACTTTGTATTGCTATATCTTCAGTATTGCAAATTCTCATATACACAATGAGGTTATTTTTTATTTTATGCTATGTTTTGCATACTTTTATTTCTATGTTCCACCATACCTGCACACAGGGGTGTTAAAATAAAAGAAGTTACAGAAAAAAAGGAAGATACAGAAAGTTGGAGAGAGTAAAGTCATCGATTTTCTGGTGACTCAGTCTTGGTATGGGGTCTCACAGAGCCCCCAGCAATGTACACTGGGTATGGGGTAATATAGAGCCCCCAGCAATGTGCACTGTGTATGGGGTATTATAGAGCCCCCAGCAATGTGCAGTGTGTATGGGGTATTATAGAGCCCCCAGCAATGTGCACTGTGTATGGGTTATTATAGAGCCCACAGCAATGTGCACTGTGTATGGGATATTATAGAGCCCCCAGCAATGTGCACTGTGTATGGGTTATTATAGAGCCCCCAGCAATGTACACTGTGTATGGGGTAATATAGAGCCCCCAGCAATGTGCACTGTGTATGGGGTATTATAGAGCCCCCAGCAATGTGCAGTGTGTATGGGGTATTATAGAGCCCCCAGCAATGTGCACTGTGTATGGGTTATTATAGAGCCCCCAGCAATGTGCACTGTGTATGGGGTATTACAGAGCCCCCAGCAATGTGTACTGTGTATGGGATATTATAGAGCCCCCAGCAATATGCACTGTGTATGGGGTATTATAGAGCCCACAGCAATGTGTACTGTGTATGGGGTATTACAGAGCCCCCAGCAATGTGCAGTGTGTATGGGGTATCACAGAGCACCCAGCAATGTGTATGGGGTATTGCAGAACCCCCAGCAATGCGCACTCTGTATGGGGTATTGCAGAACCCCCAGCAATGCGCACTATGTATAGGGGTATTACAGAGCCCCCAGCAATGCGCACTATGTATGGGGTATTGCAGAACCCCCAGCAATGCGCACTATGTGTGGGGTATTACAGAGCCCCCAGCAATGCGCACTATGTATGGGGTATTGCAGAACCCCCAGCAATGCGCACTATTTGTGGGGTATTACAGAGCCCCCAGCAATGCGCACTATGTGTGGGGTATTACAGAGCCCACAGCAATGCACACTATGTATGGGGTATTGCAGAACCCCCAGCAATGCGCACTATTTGTGGGGTATTACAGAGCCCCCAGCAATGCGCACTATGTGTGGGGTATTACAGAACCCACAGCAATACGCACTATGTATGGGGTATTGCAGAACCCCCAGCAATGCGCACTATGTGTGGGGTATTACAGAGCCCCCAGCAATGCGCACTATGTATGGGGTATTGCAGAACCCCCAGCAATGCGCACTATGTGTGGGGTATTACAGAGCCCCCAGCAATGTGTATGGGGTATTGCAGAGCCCCGAGCAATATGCACTGTGTATGGGGTATTGCAGAACCCCCAGCAATGCGCACTATGTATAGGGGTATTGCAGAACCCCCAGCAATGCGCACTATGTATGGGGTATTGCAGAACCCCCAGCAATGCGCACTCTGTATGGGGTATTGCAGAACCCCCAGCAATGCGCACTATGTATAGGGGTATTACAGAGCCCCCAGCAATGCGCACTATGTATGGGGTATTGCAGAACCCCCAGCAATGCGCACTATGTGTGGGGTATTACAGAGCCCCCAGCAATGCGCACTATGTATGGGGTATTGCAGAACCCCCAGCAATGTGCACTATTTGTGGGGTATTACAGAGCCCCCAGCAATGCGCACTATGTGTGGGGTATTACAGAGCCCACAGCAATGCGCACTATGTATGGGGTATTGCAGAACCCCCAGCAATGCGCACTATTTGTGGGGTATTACAGAGCCCCCAGCAATGCGCACTATGTGTGGGGTATTACAGAACCCACAGCAATACGCACTATGTATGGGGTATTGCAGAACCCCCAGCAATGCGCACTATGTGTGGGGTATTACAGAGCCCCCAGCAATGCGCACTATGTGTGGGGTATTACAGAGCCCCAGCAATGCGCACTATGTATGGGGTATTGCAGAACCCCCAGCAATGCGCACTATTTGTGGGGTATTACAGAGCCCCCAGCAATGCGCACTATGTGTGGGGTATTACAGAGCCCACAGCAATGCGCACTATGTATGGGGTATTGCAGAACCCCCAGCAATGCGCACTATTTGTGGGGTATTACAGAGCCCCCAGCAATGCGCACTATGTGTGGGGTATTACAGAACCCACAGCAATGCGCACTATGTATGGGGTATTGCAGAACCCCCAGCAATGCGCACTATGTGTGGGGTATTGCAGAACCCCCAGCAATGCGCACTATGTGTCGGGTATTGCTGAACCCCCAGCAATGCGCACTATGTGTGGGGTATTGCAGAACCCCCAGCAATGCGCACTATGTATGGGGTATTGCAGAACCCCCAGCAATGCGCACTATGTGTGGGGTATTGCAGAACCCCCAGCAATGCGCACTATGTGTGGGGTATTACAGAGCCCACATGAATGTGCATAGGTTATTGCAGAGCCAAGCAAGGTGTACTGTGTATGTGCTATTGCAGAGACCCAAGTAACGTGTAATGTAAGAGGCAGTGGCAGAACTTATGTAATGAGGGCTCTGGTGCAAGAAAATTTTTTAGGCCCCCTTAGCAAGGGTGGCCAAAAAGCAGATTCCCACTTGTCATACATCTCCTATGATGTGTTGCCACTGAAGAACTAACATTTAACCATCCTTGCAGGTTTTTTATTTTGTGGGCAGTGTTTGGATGTTTGAATTTGGATTTATGCTGGATAAAATTATAAACGCAACATTTTTGTTTTTGCTCCCATTTTTCATGAGCTGAACTTAAAGATCTAAGACTTTTTTATGTACACAAAAGGCCTGTTTCTCTCAAATATTGTTCACAAATCTGACTTAATCTGTGTTAGTGAGCACTTCTCCTTTGCTGAGATAATCCATCCTCCTCACAGGTGTGGCTGATTAGACAGCATGATTATTGCACAGGTGTGTCTTAGGCTGGCCACAATAAAAGGCCACTCTCTGTATATGTACTGTTGCCAATTGATAGCAGTGGTGACGTTATGTGTATCATAGTTGCCAACTGTCCTGTTTTTTGCCAGGACAGTCCTGGCAAACTGTAGTCTGTCCCGGACAATTTACTCTCTGCCGACAGTCCCGGCAACTTGCAAGGCCATGTGCTTTTATTATTTTCCCTCGGACTGTTACAGTCTAAGGGAATTCAGGACAGAGCTGCTGGGGGCTGGAGAGAGATGCTGGGGCCAGAGGGAGCACTGACAGTCTCCCTTCCGATTTCCCAGCAGCTTGTGTGTATTCAGCAGCCTGTGTGCATTCAGCAGTCTGTCTGTGTGTACTCATCAGTGTGTAATGAAGTGAGTTTGACCTCACGAAACGCATAAGGTTTCCTCAATCTTCACTATCTGGAAACTGTCTGCACAGAGCAACGCACATCGAGCCGCAGTGGAACGAACACGGTTATCATCTAAACAGCCGAACACGGTTATCATCTAAACAGCCGTCTCTCATCTCGGAATCCCCAGCTGTCTCCCAAGCTGGCACAAAGTAGACAGTCACATAGGAGCACCCAGGCTGTTAGGATTGAGACTCTTCGAGCGTATCTAATGGTGCTGCAGATGTTGTGAGCGGATTTTAATACTTATTTTATGTACAAATAAATTTTTATTTGGAAAGCACGATGTCTCTGCACTTTCTATTGTAGAGTCATCCCATCTGATTATGGTGCATACAAAGAAACTATCCAGATCCTGGTGGTCTTCTTACCTATGAAAGATTATACCCACTTAAATCTGATATATCAAACTATTATGACATTGGGATTTTAGTTTTGATACTAGATTTTACAGTTTAGTAGGCAGGCTCCCTGGCAGTTTCCACAGCAGAGATTTTCTGCTTATTATTGGTATGAGCTGTTACATTTGTGGACTCTGGGACTTACACATTGATACTTTATTGATGCTAATTTGTATATATTTTGCATTTAGACATTCATTTTACTGCATGAGGTGTATTCTACATTAAAGGGACACTATAGTCACCTGAACAACTTTAGCTTAATGCTTCAGTTTTGGTGTATAGAACATACCCCTGCAGCCTCATTGCTCAATCCTCTGCCATTTAGGAGTTAAATCCCTTTGTTTATGAACCCTAGTCACACCCCCCTGCATGTGACTTGCACAGCCTTCCATAAACACTTCCTGTAAATGTGATTAAAGTTCAATTTAGAGATTGAGATACAATTAATTAAGGTAAATTACATCTGTTTGAAATTGAAACCAGTTTTTTTTTCATGCAGGCTCTGTCAATCATAGCCAGGGGAGGTGTGGCTAGGGCTGCATAAACAGAAACAAAGTGATTTAACTCCTAAATGACAGTGAATTGAGCAGTGAAATTGCAGGGGAATGATCTATACACTAAAACTGATTTATTTAGCTAAAGTAATTTAGGTGACTATAGTGTTCCTTTAATTATTGCATGTAATATTTTCTCACCGTTTAGTTGACATACCCTTCAGACCAATTAGTGTGCTGCTATTGATTTATCCAACCTTTCCAGATATATATGTGATAGACTATTTTGTTTACTTCTTTCCTCTATATAACCGAGAGATAATTTTCCCCCTTCTGTTACATTTTTTATCTTAACATTTATCTGTGTATATATTGGTACATAGTTGTATATCTATGTGGAAACAGTATTCAAAGGAATGAGATTAAAATACAATCTTTGTTTCTACTATTGGGACTATTATAATTTAGCAAATATACTATTCATTGATTATTTTTTTTTGTATCTCTTATGCACCATAACTACTTCTGGTACCAGTTAGAATTTATTGGAGCTAAGGGCATGCGGTACCCTCCCCCCCCAGACTCAACAGCCTGTCCCTGCAACCCCCCATCCCCAGCCCTCTCGGCAAGGGCTCCCTAACACGCAGCCAGTGACTATTTCCTTCGGCCAGTGCCAGGTGTGACAGTGCATGGTGGAGTTGCCCTAGTAGCGGGTTTCCTGTGTTTGCAGCCAGATTCCCATAAGTCTGCCATCCTTTTCCTGCGGCTCCCCACCCACCCACATCCGAAGTGCCTTGTAGTGCCCAGTGTGAGATTGAGGGGGCATCTGCCGGCCTAGGGCTTCGTAGTGTGTTCCCTCTTTCTCTCTCCAACCAACTCACCACCCAGTCTTGGGCTCTCCTCAGAACATATTCAGTTCGTGCCAATGGGAGAGTGCCGGGGTGCAAGGGTGTACAGTACATACCCGGCTCTCGCTGTCCTGGTGCCTGCAGAGGGCCATGGTGTGAGGCGAGCCTCTGTGGGGCCGCACGGCTGGGGGTGCCACTTGTCTCCTTATTCTTTGGGGCCGTTTGGCCCAAAACAGCGTTGGTGAGGCCTAGGCGCGGCACCCTTGGCTGGTGGTTGCGGTCGGGCCGGTAGGCTGAGCTGGTGGATAATCTAGGATCCAGTTCAGGATTGGTACATTCGGTAGGCCCACAGCCCGTAAAAAGCAGGGTCATCGTTAGGCCAACGTACCATGTGCCAGTGGTTGTCGACTTTGGCTTGCAGGCTAAACGGGAATCCCCACTTGTAGTGTATCTTCCTTTCAGGCTGGTGAGCAGTTTCAATGCTCAGGGTGCGTCCAGAGTGACGGTTGATAGGTCCTGGTAAAGTGATAGTTGGGAGTCCATGTATCTGATGGTACGTTGAGTTCTTGCTGTCCTCATTATAGTTTCCTTAAGCTGGAATGACATCAGGCAGCAGATCAAGTCCCTGGGTAGGCCATCTTTCCTGGGCGCTCTGAGTGCCCTGTGGGCGCTCTCTATGCCAAACTCTTGTGGGGCCCCCTCCCCTAAAATATGTGCAATCAGGCCCGATAGTAGCCCCTGGGGGGATTCCCCTTCTGATTCAGGCATGCCTCTGATGCAAATATTATTGCGTCGGCCCCTGTTGTCGAGATCTTCCACTTGGCTCCGGAGGTCCAGGATTATGTTACCTTGCTGTGATGTGGCCAATTCTGTGGCCTGCAGATGTTGGGATGTTTGCAGGCGGTTTTTCTCCAAGTCATCTACCCGCTGTTCGAGTGCTGAGAGATCCCTGCACACTGCTGTGATTTTCTTGCAGATAATGGAGCGGAGTTCAGCTACCATTTCGGTCTTGTCTCTGTGGGTGAACATATTTGCGGATATCGCTGCCAGGTCTGCATCACATCAGTGTCTCTCCCCTTGTGGATTCCTGAGTGGAGCCTGCTAAGCTGCTGGAGCCAGGAGAGGGTGCTTTGGAGGCCCTGTGGCGTGGACAGGTAGTCATCCATGGGACCCGGCTGTTGACCCGTAGGGGCTATGTTCAACGGTCCTGGGGTGGTAACTTGTGCGGGTTGGGGCCTAGGAGCTTGTGCAGTGTGCATCCTACTCCATCAGTAGCCAAGCCACTCCCCCCCCAAATCAGCTATTTTTAGCTCTGATAATTTCTCCAACACAGCCATAATCACAACCTGGCAATTTTTCCATTCAGATTTTTTTTCATTCCTAAAAGAGTTTAGTTAGTAATCCAACCCGTTTAAGAATAAAAAGTTTGCTTTTAAAAATGAAACAATGACAGAAATCAGTTAAAATTGGGTCAAACAAGAATATTCCCTCCCAGCGTGAGAACTGCAGTATTGTGTTATTTATGTTTTCCTAGCCCAAGGGTCTGGACTAGATCACCAGACTTTTTACTTTGCCAAAAATAGCCAGATTATTCTAAGCGGTGGAACGGTCCCAACCAAAAGGACACATAATAAGATTTACACATGAATTCCTGGCTTTTCACCTAAAAGCCATTTAACGTAAAAAGGAGATTTACTTTCAGTATGTCAACAGGGTTTATGATTTTAATAATATGTGTACATGATTTATCACTTGCATTAGAACAGTGCTACCTAATGGGTGTAGGCAGTTATTATAGCTAATGATCTGCCAACTATCACCTACACATTTGGGACAACTTTCTCATTAATCAATTACTAATCTAGCAGCAGAATTTGTATCCACAGAATTAATTTTTCTGGGAAGAGGAAATTTAACACATGCACCCACTGTATATTACTTCTTGCTGTGAAGGGGATGATCTTCTGTTCATGTCTATATAAAAGGGGCAGATATCTATGCTTTGGTAATTACAGACATCATCAGCATGATTTCATGATTATTATTATTTATATAGCGCCAGCAAAATTCCGTAGCGCTGTTCATGATAAAATTTGTCAAATAGAACACCAGGAGAATATGTATCAGTCTGATCATCTGCTTCATAAATAAGGAGAGGAGACTGTAAAGAGAATGTCTGTGTAGGGATTCCCATTAGTGTTAATTTTGTCGACTAAAACTAAAATAATTCAGATGACTAAAATACGACTAAAACGGCTTTTTAGTCAAGACTATGACTAAAACTAATTTTAAATTTGCAGCCAAAAGGAACACTGCTTCCCATACCTCCATTCTATCCACACTCTACCCCCATTCTATCCACACTCTACCCCCATTCTATCCACACTCTACCCCCATTCTATCCACACTCTACCCCCATTCTATCCACACTCTATCCCCATTCTATCCACACTCTACCCCCATTCTATCCACACTCTTTCCCCATTCTATCCACACTCTACCACCATTCTATCCACACTCTACCCCCTTTCTATCCACACTCTATCCCCATTCTATCCACACTATATCCCCATTCTATCAACACTCTACCCCCATTCTATCCACACTTGAATAGGCCGCATTTGTTCGATTTTGCCTCCGGTGGGCCTCTGTCTCACTTCCAACCTCCGCTGTGTGCTGCAGGCAGGTCGGGATGCAGATGAGTCGGTGGGTGAGTGATTTTTTTCAGCTTGAACTTGTTAATGACGGCTTGTATTGCCCGAGTAGGAGAGGAGCCCAGGCAAGATGCGACTCTCCAGCATGGCAGCCAGGCCCTGCCCCCCTCTCTTTATTTATTTTTAATAACAGGATTGGTTGATGATATCTCCATATATGCAATGCAAAAAGTGGCTTGCTGCCTCTTTATTACCCTGCATTGTAGGTTCTAGAATGGACTGTTTTGTTAATTTTGTTTAATTGTTATTTTATTTTTGCACTACTACACGAACTGCCATGTGGGTGGCTTTACTGGTGTTTCACTTTGATAATCCATTAACTAAGGGAATCCATTGCATGCTACTATAGAGTTGGGTAATTGAAACATCTGTTTAGCAGCTGTTGATTCAATTAATTGTAAGGAGTGTAGACCGATTGCTTTAAATTCTTCTTGGAAAAGAAACTATATATATTCAGTGATTTGTTGTCACATGTGTTAAGTGCACTGGAACTTATTCCGGTTATGTGCTATGTATAATTTCATAGATGGAGCCACGTGCCATGGCAAAACATGCTTTGGTTGGCCCATGCAGAACTTGCAGTCTCCATTAATGGGCCAGTGAGGGAGATTGTTGATCTTGCAAGCTCCGGCACTTTCGCTGGTAGTATTTAAAAGTTGCTATGGTGTCCTGCACCAATGCTCTGACACTATCAGAGCCACATCTTGCTAAAAAAATACACAACGTCTGCACCTGGTGAATGTGCAGACCAGAGGAGTTCACAGGTGGACCACCAGGAATGTCATGTGGTCTGTTACCAGAGAAGGCCCATGGTAGGGTGGAGGGGACCAAAAGAGTCATTGCACTACGCGACAACAAACTTAGTGGCAATGATTACAGGGAATGCAATATAATATATACATGTATATTACATACCAACATGTATATTTGAAAAATTATTCAAAGTATAATTTTAACCCCTCCATTTAATCTTAACCTGTACAAACTATAGATTTGGAATCCACATACAGCTACATTCTATCCCTAAAAGTAATTGCAGAATCCTGGCCTCACCTTTGCACCTCATGTCCAGTCTGTTGCTAAAACCTGTCGATTCCAGCTTAAAAACATTGCCCGCATAGGCCCCTTTCTTAACCCAAGATGCTGCCAAGGAGCTTGTTCATGCTCTAGTAATCTCTTGCATGGATTACTGTAATTCCCTCCTAATTGGTCTCCCCAGAAGCCATACTGCCCCCCTACAATCTGTGATGAATGCTGCTGCCAGGCTGATTTTTCTCTCCTGTCGCTCATCTCACACCTCACCCCTCCGGTGACCCTTATACTGGCTTTCTGTAACCTACAGGTATCAATTCAAAATACTAACCCTTACCTATAAAGCCCTAACCAACTCCAGCCCCTCTTACATTTCTTCACTGATTCTTAGGTATGCCCCCTCTCGGTCTCTCCGGCTCCGTTCCACTGATAAATTTCTCCCGTCTGCTGCTCACACCCTTACTGCAAATTCACGCCTGCAAGACTACTCACGGGCGGCTCATTTTCTTTGGAACAGCCTGCCTACCCCTGTCAGACTCTCCCCTAGTCTTCAATCCTTTAAAAAGTCCATCAAAACCCATCGTTTCAGGATTGCTTATAGCATCCAAGAGCAACTTCTATCTCTCAAACCTTCATCTTGTTCTCTACTAAAGGGCCACACTCCACTCTCACCTCCAGTTCTGCTACTTTCCCACCATGTCTATTTGCTGTCTCTCTCAATACCCTTCCTATTGTGTTTTTATACCCCACCTCCTCTTATTGTTCCTGTTACATTTTTGTTATTGTCTCATTTGGTAAATTCCCCTCTTATTGTAAAGCGCTGTGGAATAAGCTGGCACTAAATAAATAATAACCAATAATAATTATTATACCATTTGTATCTATTAGAGTAGGAGTGCCCAAATGATAGATCCCCAGATTATAGAACTACAACCCCCATGATGCTTTGCATGCCTTTAGAGTGCATTTGGAAGGGCAAAGCATCATGGAGCCTTTCGTTTTTTAAAACATCTCTCAAACACCCCTGATTTAGAGTTTGAGAGACAGCCGCCCTGCTGTTTATAGTCACTATAGTGTAAGAGAAGAAAAACAATTCAGGTTGTTATATGTTTTGATCTATACATTTGCTGTTGATCTCACAAGGATGGACTTTCATGCAATTAGTGGATGATAGGTTAACTGTAAGGGCAAGAATCAGATAATGCAAGTTTCTTAGAAATGATATAACAATGCCATTTAAAGTTCCTATTTGGCTTTTTTGGAAGAATTAGTACACAAACAACAGTGCTGTTTAACAGTACATATAAACACTAATAAACATGTTCTACTAGAATTAGACTATACCATGCCAGGTTGTAGATTTTATTGGCTAAATTTGTCAGTGACCGGGGCATGTGTCAGGTACTACAGGAAATAGATATCTCCTACTAGGAACCTGCAGCACTTTGGCACAGTTTAGTAAATGTTAAATTGCGAAACGTTGGAGAGTGTAAAACGTCTATTATTTGCATGTAGCATTATCTATCAGATAAAAATTTGACTTCATGGCATGTGTTTACACAGATCTGTGAGTTGCTTTCCTATTGCCCTTGTACACATTGATCATATGTAGATTGTTTTAGAGATTCGCTTTTTTTCTCATAATTAGCAATAGAGCAAATCAGCACTGGCTAAACATATACTGAAATAAACTGGATAGATAAGAATTGGAGACCATTTTTCATAACCCAACTGTCAACATGAAATTTACAACATAAAAAAATGTTATGTTAAACTTTTTGTTAAAACAGATCCTGTGCAAATGTAATTATAATGTGTGTGTGTGTGTATATAGGTATTTCAGTCGACCATGGTGTTTTCTTAAAGATGTCTTCAGAACCATGGCTTAGTGGATCCTAGGAGACAGGCAGGGGCATTGGTGGGGAGGAGGCATAGAGGGCTGAAGCCCTGTATGAGGAATACAAGTCATATGGGGTCCTTTAGTTTAGCAACCCCTGTGTTCCTCATACTGAGGGTAGCACTAGCATAGATATCAGAGCCTTCTGTGATTCATTTTATATATGACTAAAATGAATATTATAGTTTGTCAACTCAAAGATATGAGAGAAAGAGTGAAGAGCACAGGAAGAGAGCACACTGAGGACCACCATTCTTTCTCCTGTTAGATAACCAGCGATGGTGGCCAGGTTTAGAACAGTCTGGGTTGGGAGACAGCAAGATGCTCTTTAAATATTTTGAAAACATCCATGCATAGTATCCACTGATATTTAGTTGAACCTCTGTCACCATGAATGTACATGATAGCAGCATGAAATCTGTGTATGGTTCAAATTACAGAAGGATGGACAGGGGGAAAAGGAACGGGCAGAAAATCACTGGTGATTGAGTGTTTCTTATTTGTTTTTCTCTGTCTTAGGATGAAACGGACAATATTTCCTGCCAGGAACAAATCAATCGATCCATCTACTGGGCAGATGGTTTTGTGTTTGTATACTCAATCACAGACTACAACAGCTACCGGGTGATTAGACCTCTTTTCCAGCATTTGCGTAAAATTCACCCCAATACCAAGATCCCTCTTCTTCTGGTGGGCAATAAAGCTGACCTTTTGAGGGCCAGACAAGTGGATTTTGACGAGGGTCTCCAGCTGGCTAACGAACTGACCGGATCCTATGCTGAGGTATCTGCCCGTGAAAACTATGAGGGAGTATATGGTGCTTTTTACCAATTATGCCAAGAAGTAGGCAAGATGCTCTTCAGCTGTAATGGGGAGAAACGGAGGGGACTTCATCTTGTGCGACCCCGATCTCCCAACATGCAGGATCTGAAAAGACGCTTCAAACAGGTGTTGTCATCTAAAGTGAAGTCGACGACTACCCTCTGACCACAGCCTGAACGGAAATTTATTAGAACATCTTTAAGAATTTTGTCTAGTGTATGAAACATCAAACAATGATATTATTTGGTTCCAGTTGCTGCGCAAACGATTTGTGCCATTTTTAATGTAAGTGCATGGCACACTTGTCATGGATGCTACGCTTCCATCATTTTGAGGAGTAAAAGGGTGAATCACAAGCCTGTTTATTTTGCAAATAATTTTATTTTTATGATTAAAATCCACATAAATTACCGTTACAATCCCACAATTTGAAACATGATTCCCTATTGAAGAAAATTTTTATTTTTATTTTTTATCTTTAAAATACTTCAAATCCATAGCTTTCCGTGGTAATGTGTAGTATAGGCAGAAGTAAGCTGAAAATCACAAATTTACAGGTGCTCCAGAGCATCTAGGTTTTCCCCTCCCCATATGAAGTCATGTAATAAATAAAGTAAGCGTGTTAATTTGTGAATACATACCCTTTTTATGCATTGTAGAATCTCTTTCTGATTGGGTTGCTTTAAAAATATCCAAATCTCTGGAAAAACTAAATTTAAGGCTTGTCCTCAAATTCTAGGTCAGTAGCAGGGTATGTATCTGAGTGTTCACATAATTATTTGTGTTATATAATGCAGAAACCTTAACACGGGATTAAAATAACAATATGTATGAAAATATAGCAGAGTGCACTGACGTATATTGTTTTTCTTGAGATGTGGAATGTATTACAAGTACAAATATAGCAGGGATATGACACAAATAAATTGCCAATCGTGGGAATATCTTTAACCCTAATATTTTGCAACACGTCTAGGTCTTCAAAAGGAGGAAACTCATGAGAAAAATGACTTTGTGCCTGAACAATATTGTAACATCTTACAGTTTGAAGGTCAAGCAAATCAAATTATCAAGAAACATAAGCAAAAATGGCTAACTATTCCACCTACAAAATAAACTGCACTGAGTAGATCTCCATCCTGCCCTTTTTTATTAAATGGGCAGTGCTATATACTTCTAGGTGCAATTATTTAAACAGGAAATAAATTGTGGAGGTAAGAGGAAGATGGTGATGGAGTTAGAAGGGATTATTTTTCTTTTGCAACTTTAAGCAGATAAATACAACTATTCTTATGTCTAAAAATTAGGTCACGGTCTAGTTGTAGTAAGTTCACAATGATGTGTGTGTGTGTGTGTGTGTGTATATATATATATATATATATATATATATATATATATAATGATGTACATAAACAAGTGCACAAATTTCCTAATGCATAGATATGCGAAATTAAAACACACTCAACGTTAATAATAATAATGATAGTTTATTAATGTTGATGTTTAGATATGTTTTTAGCTAATTGTGCACTTCATATAACTGTCTGTTTATGTGTCTGTACATCAATGGTGCTAATCCTAGACGATACAACACTAATCTTATAGACCAGTGATTCCTAACCCAGTCCTTAAAAAACACCAATAGTTCAGGATTTAGGCATTTCCTTATTCTGTTCCTATCTAAATACTGAGAAAACCAGGACTGTTATAGTAAGTCCAAATTCCCCCGATCCAATTCACACAATAAGAGACTACCATCATTTACAATATTTATTAACTTCTGGATTTTGCAAAGCACCCCCCAAAATGAGATTGAATGTATTCCAGATTTCAGCCGGTACAAAATGTAACCAAACTGCTGAAATTTAAAACTAAGTTATAGAAATAAGCAACATTAATTCCACATTAACAGAATTGGCCACTTTTTGCCTGTAGATTTGGATGAACGTTTTGGATGAACTGAATTTGTAGACAGATAATAACCAATTCTAATACAATCTATTGCATTGCAAAAATCTGCCATTAGCACAATTTAAATCCTCTAGATTTTAAACTCTTTTGAGCAGAGTACTCATCAACCTATTATTACAGTAACATTGTGTAATTCTATCATTTATTGTTAAATTTCCCCCTTCATAATATTGTAAAGCACTGCAGACTATGTTGGCGCTATACGCATGCCGATAATGAATAATCAACAAACTCACTCTTATAATGAAAACATAAAGGTTTGTAAAAAAAATACATGTAATTTGATATCGGGACTCAAAGAATCCACTGACAGTAGCGAGTGGAAATTCGGCCGTGACATCTGTGCCATGGAACCCCTAGGGATTGACATGCTTTGGCACTCCAGCTGTTGTGTACTACATCTCCCATAATGCTCTAACAGCTATAACGATGGCAAAGCATCAGGAGAGGTGTAGTCCATAACATCTGGAGTGTCAGAGGTTACCTACCCCTGCCCTATTGTCTTTCAGGATTCTAAGTGCTGATGCCAATTGATGTCATTTCCCCCCCCAAACTTGAGGGAGCTCTTGTTCATGTGACCTCTGATGTAACATATGATGTCACTGTTCTCGTTCATGCACACAAGATTGTATACTCAAGACAGCAGCAATGTTGACTCCAATGCATGTAGCTACATTGTTAGGAGTAGAAAACAAGAGAAAAACGAAAAGCCCCAGACGTCACCATGCAGAAGTGAAAGTAACATTTACAAATGGGGCAGATGTTGTATGCATTATTTTTTACATGGCTTCAATTTTTGTCATGTTAGTGGTATATTAAAATGCAATATGTCACATCTGTTTTCCTTTAAACCTCAGAATACACATTGAGTTGGCAGGAAAAGTTCTTGGAACATCTCGTGACAAACAAATCTTAACAAGTCTCATATAAATGAAACTTTAAGAATTTAAAGGAAAAAGTTTCTCAATTAATTTGATTTTGAAATTTGAATAACACTGCTCTACTATTTAATGTGTTAGATGCATAAAAAATCCTCCTGGATGAGGTTAAAATATAATAGAATATTAGAGTGTACTCTTAATGTTTCAGATCTACAGTTTTGTAGCAGGGTAAATTTGTAAATTATGGTCTTAGTATGTTTCTATTTTTATTTTATTTTGTTTCATCTTGTGTGACGCATTCTACCATGTTATGCTTTTAGTGAAGTCTGTAGTAGCTTCTTTGTGATAAATCCAAGTGGGTAACATATTTTTTTTTTTGTTTATTTTTTTGTTTGCTGACAAATCATTCCTACTTCCTTTATATTAAAAAACAATTATATTTTAATTGTGTTATTGTTTTTTTTTCATCTGTATGTGACAATATTCCATTGTGTAACACTTTCAAAATAGGATTCTTGTTTGCTTGCACAATGACTTTGAATGATTTAGGGCCATTTAACCATACCCACCCAAGTAAATGTGCTTTACCTGTAGCAGTCAGTGGAAAAGTAATGATTTATGCAATGTGCACCAACATATGTTTGATTTTGTGAATTTTTTTTATTGAGGCAATTACTCCTCACACAAGTGAGACCATACAATGAATGATGAAAAACAATGTTAGGCAATAAAGAGGTAAACAGACAGTGCCTCATTTTATAATAGGAGATATACGTCAGCCTAAGGACAGCAAGATGTTCCGATGAGTAATAGAGAGGAGACAAAAATAACAATACCTAGCAGGTAAACAATGTAAGATAACATACTGGTTTCATTTAGTTATCAAGATTGGTACAGAGTCTCTATGTAAACTAATGGCACTTAGAGCATAAGCATGAGGTTAGTTTCAGAGGACCTCCTGGTTCAACTGATCTAGCAATTTACTATTCAGTTAAACTAGGTTATCATCCAGATAAAATATAAAAAAGCAAACTAAAAATAAGGCTGAGAGCATTTATAAAATAGATAGCTAATAGAGAGCCGGCGTGGATCGTGGCTTAGAAGTAATCTAGAACAGAGCAGTCGATCACGAATGCTGGATCGCAGGATTAGCCAATGTCTACACAGGCAGCCATACCTTGCATCCCCACTAGAAGGTCACTGGATTCCATGAGTCCTGTAGCCGAGAGGCCTGTAGATGCAGAATGCCCCAGCAAAACCGTCAACCAGCCACCAGGTAGGTTATTGAATATATACACAATATCTGCCAGACCAGACACTCCAGGTGTAGGAATCAGTGTATTGAAGGTGGTGTAAGGGAGTAAATCCTGTGTTCTCCTAGAGAAGGTCAGCAACTAGGACCTCAGGAGCACCATCAGGCCCTGCTCTTCCACCACAGACCTGGCTCAGCCTTCAATCTCAGCAGATGAGACTGTGGGATCCCTGGGCACCCAGAGTTTTGTTGGGATTCCAACTTTGCCCAAAAAGTGTTGCATAAAAGATCAAAAGCTTTGAAAAAACCCATCACTTGTGTGATGGGTGTCCTCTGACTCATGGTCAACAGAAGACCGTGTTCAACCGACATATTAAGAGAGTTCAGACAGGCAGGTTGTGTTCTATAGAACCAAAGGGGTTAACGAGCATGAATGCCATAGGGGGAGAATGCCAGGATCCCAAGTGTTACCGTGCCAATAGAGTTCAGAAATAAGAAGAAAATATCGCTTTGCACACAGAACTCAAACTAAGTGCGATCCCGCCCCCTAATTTGCACCAAAATTGTTCCTTGTACTAAACAGACTCTGGACTTCTATCTTAACCTTGTGGTTTTAGTGGAGCTAAAAGACGAAACCAGAATACATTTAGTCTGGGGATAAAATAGAATGCACTTGAAATAAAAACCTTCATTACTGCACTAGCAATGTGAGACTGTCAACCTGCATTCATTTTCCTGTTACCATCTCTGAAAAGCTATTCTAATTGGATGGGACGCACACTGTCTTCACCAGAGGCAAAACTAGAATTGTCTGTTGGCACCTCTTCCATATTTAAAAAGTAAAATAAAAACGCCCCAACCGCTGTTTGTCTCCGCACCTCCTCCCACATTTTGTGTCTTTATTGACCTTTATGTATCCCTTGTACATCCCTGTTGTATCCCTTTTTGTGTATCTAAAAAAGCACATATTTATATTAATTGAAAAGAAAAATGTTTGATGCACTTTTAACAAATATAGCCCTTGGAATTTGTAATAGAAGCTGAATTTCTCATAGACCTACAGTTAGGGACAAGCTTGTATATGCCATAGGGTAGGCACCTGCCTAGAGTGCCAAAAGCATGGCAGGATACAGAAAGGTCAAGGCGGTAAGCAAAGTTTATTTGCTTTAATGGACTCTTTACCTATTTGATATTGTAAACCAGTCCTCCATTACCTTGGTCAGCCTCCTTCCCACCGACTATGGGCCCTGGCCTAGAATGGGGTTCTGTTTTGGGGAAGCAAGTACACTGGAGACATTTGGTCTGCTTTCCCCCCTGGTTTAGGTTTGCCATTTTTGTAAGGTAAGGGGGATTATTTTAGACTTGTCATGACTCTCCAGCACCCTCTGTTGGTGAAACTGAAAAAATGCATTGATTTGTATAATTACAATATGCAAATTAGGAAAATGCATCTGTATATCTGTGTTTCCATAGTTTGGAAAGTTGTGATTGTGTTATATATTGGAGGCATTACAAGTATCCAAAGGCAAGTCTTTGTCCAAAATAAAGTGTGTGTTGGTTCCATTTGGAACTGTGTGTCCTGGTTAGCTTATTCAGGGATCCCAGTAATAAAGTCTTCAGACCTGTTAGCTGGCTGCTTTGGTCCCTGATTCCTTTGACATATTAAAAAAAAAGCTAGGCCTGAGCGCCACAAGTGCCATTGTAAAGGCAGTGCTGTCACAGTGTAGGCAGAGGTGTGGATGCCTATCTGGGAGAGGAGCTGAAGAGGCAAAGTCAGAGGGGACGATACCTGCCTGGAAGGAGAGCTGCAGCCTGGTCAGGTGGAAAAGGTGCTCAGAGGCCCTAGTCAAGCTCCAGCAACTGGATCTCAAGCACTCGAGGGTCCCTTGGTGGCAGTGAGTAAGCTGACTTGGTATAGGAGCTTCGTCACAGGTATGTTGACTCTTTCCTCCATAGCCACCGCATTTTCATGCATGTCTCTCAATGTCAGCTTGTTCTGCCTCCTAATGTTTAAATCATTTTATTAATTTTTTTACATAATTATTTTAAGTATTTATTGTATTTATTGCCAAGGAGCACCTACAAATCTGTCTTTGTTTCCAGCATTGTATCAGATGCTTTTCTGAAGATGGCACCAGATGTCCAGTCCTTATGGCTTCTAGTGCACAGTCCTATGATTTGTGTTTCCTATCCTCTATGTAAAATGTCCTGAACAGGGTACAGAAGCAGAGATACATTAAGCCACTGAAGTATCAGGGTCATGCCGTGATCTCCAGAGTTTGCACATACGTTGAAAACCTATAAAGTGAGCACCTCTTCATGGCAGATGTAGTGTGGAATCAAACCTACAGATGGAGACAGTGCATATACGGTACAAACTAGTCTGACATCAACTTGAATGTCTTCTGTCAAAGAAATTAGCCTTGATGTTTTAATATCCACGTATTACTTTTTCATTTATAATGAAACTGAAGAATTTTATATATCATTTAGGGTTCTAACATATTGCTATATATTTTAATTACAAATAAACTCTGATAGACTCTCGAAAAAGAAATCCTGGAATCCAAATACGACTGCATCAAAAAAATAATAAAAAATAATAATAATCTAAAAGTTAGAAAGAACAGACAAATATTGGAAAACGCTTACCCATTCACAAGCACTGGATCACCGCGTCCTTAAGCAGGGATGTTTAATCTCAATGATACAGATAAAGTACAAGGGTGGATACGTCTGCTAATACTGTTCCACATTGTAGATATGTTTTTACAGAAAACTGTCCATAATTTGTTAAACTGCTAAAAAAAAAGTTTATAAAAAAAAATATAAAAATTGATGACACAGCAAACTTGAGCCAAATTAACTGGGAAAAAAATAAAAAAATATCCCCAGGGCAGCTGCCTATCGCGTTTTGCATAGCATGACACTTAATCATAGGCAAATTATGGAAGGTTTTCTTTAAAGACATATCTACACCACAGAACCATGTTAGAAGGCTTAACCACCCGTGATCATCATCTTTTAATTACAGAAAAGGTAGAACACAACATCTTCCATACAGTTTATATAGGCATCAGATATTGAATATTTTAAATCCTTTATTTCTTGCTCATGGGCAATCTGACAGAGAGCTGAGACACCTGTGACTGCTTGCATTTCAGGTATGCTTTCAGTGTACACAACTGCACATACTTTCATTATCCAGACACGCAGCTCCACGATTCACTTCCCAACAATTTTGAAAATATTTTTACCGACGACTGGAGTGCTTGGTACCTAAATTCATAATTACATATTAACTAGCAGCAGCCTTGAGCTTAGTACACGTTTGTCAATTTCTAACGTGAACCAGAAAAAAAATGACAGATTAAACTTATTTACCAGTGAAATGTGGTGAACCGAGGATCAAAGTATAGAAAATATAGGACAATCAGTTAGAAAAATACTCATTCAATACACTTTACTACCCATTCTCAACTCTACTAATTTGGCCCTCATTTACCTCTAAAGTAGATATTAGCTAAAAAAATAAATAAATACAAATTTTGCTAAAGATAATACTTTCTGATTTTGCAATAAATGGAATATAAACTAGACCAGCGCCAAATGGCCCTATCTGAAAGTACAGGATTAATTTTTCATTGGAATTTCACTTGACTTTATTGGCTTCGACACTCACTTTATTGGCTTCGACACTCCAATGGAAATTTGTACGTGTCCATCTCTTATGTATTCTTAGGAAACTAAATAATTTCACCTGCCAATATCACTGTTAAATGTGGGATCTGTCTAAATCACATCCAAGGTAATGTAATACACTCTCTATTCTACCGTTAAAATAAGTAAATAATGAAAATAAATGCATTAGGGAAAAAATTTAATGAAAAGAGTAGCCAGTAATATTCCCTATCCCCTTGCAAAAGTATTGTTTTACAAATATTACAAACTCCAGGGTAGACTCTAACCCAGCATGGCTTCTCAGGCAAAATATGAATATAATTCATTTAAAAATAGTGTTATTAAATGTAATTAATGAGAAGTGAAAATTCAATGACAGCTGTTCTTTAATAGGGCAGTAAATTCTAGGGCAACCTAGTGTTTTTTAATTCTACTAATAGTATTATACAGCCCGGTAACCAAGACTACTCCATGCACCCCCTGAGAATTGGCTTAGTCTGCAATACTTTCTCCCTCCTCATTTCATCTCAACCTTGTTTTGAAAATACCAGAACACACAGGTTTTCTTCCAAAGAGTTGACTTGATTAATGAGGAAAAACTGAGCAAACTACGACAAGGTAGTTGACCCCAGTTAGCTAAGTATTTAGAAAGGTTTAATGTCCATTTAATCCTTGCGTTTTGCTGGGGGCTGTCTGCTAATAGCTTAAACAAACTTTTTTTCATGTACGTCATGGTATCGGTCCATCTTAAGTGCTAACACATGCTAACTTGTCATGTTTTGGATGCTAAATAAGTAGTCTATCAATGCAGCATTTCTTACACACTCTACTATTCCAGATTAAGATCACTCTAGATCCTTGGCAGGGTGCCTGACTGGGACACCCTTCAAGGGCTTTGGGATCAAACAGAGACATGGCCATATCACCCACATTAAACTACATGCCTCAGACTTGATAAAACGGTGAGTAGGCTGAAACGTTGCTGTCACAAGTGGGCTGGAACATTGCTGGTGTAATTCCAATAAATCGGTACAGTCAGGACTACGTGAGAGCTTGTTTTTTGCTTTGATTTTTGCTATGATTTATGTGAATTTGCGTTTGCTTCCCAGCATCTTTATATCACCATACCTGCCAAGTGACCATATTTAAAAGAGAGCCCTTATTTTGTGCCCAAATCCACCTGCAATTCTTTTCTATCCTAATGTCTCTCTTTTCTAGGAGCTCCATATTGTTAATCTGTCTGATTGTATAACAGAGTTTCACAGAAATAATACTCACAGTGATTTGTTTTTAAACTACAATAAATGTTTTTAGAAATCAACCATTTTAAATCTAAAATTGGTGAGTGCCATCTCTACTTTGTTCTGTGAATAGTGGTGGCTGACTGTTGTGTATGTTGGTGTGTTGGCTAAGTGTTGTGTATATGTGGTGATACATGGCGAGTGTGTAGAAGTTGAGAGTTTGTGTGTATGGGTGGGGGGGTTATAGAATTTTGTGTGTGTGGAGAAGGCTGAGTGTTGTGTGTAGGGAAAAGCTTTGCAGTGTGCAATGGCTAAATGTGTTGTGTGTGTTGGGGGAGGTCTCCCTACACTTCTTTCCTTTTACTCTTTCATTTGCCCCCTCCTACTTACATAATCCCTGCTGGGCCAGCTGAGGTCACTCGGTGCTGGATCCTAGATGGTATAGGGGGAGGAGCAATGTGTTCTGTAACTCTATTGAGTGCAGATCACTTTAAAAGCTCCCTCGTAATCCTGGCACTCATTCAGCGACTATCCACCTAGTCGTATGAGAATTGCCTGGACCACAAGGGAGCTATTAAAGTGATCTGCACCTGATAGGAGGGCACACAACATCTCTCCATCATTGTAGTGTGGGGGAGCAGGGAGATCTTTTGCTCCGGGAGGGAGCCCTCTCCCTCATAGACAGAGCTGGAAATCCAGGTTGCAGAGAGATCCTCCTTGGCCGTTATCTCAGTCTGGGCTCTAGGCTGTTACCTATGCAACCTAATTGGTTACCTGGCTCTCCACCATACTGTCTTTCCCCTTCCCTCTAGTGTCCCCTATATCCGCCATACTGCCCCTCATGTTATCATCTCTTGCTGCATTTCAGGGCATTTTAGTAAAAAATGGATTGTCTAAAGAAAGTGATTTTAGCATATCTGTATAGGATGCTAAGGTTAAACACATTTCAGTAAATAAATCACTGCAGACCAGTGTTCAACAAGCAGGCTAGGCAATGTGATGGTGGTGACAGGATCTGGATGAATTACTGAAATAATATAATATTACTGGCAGCTAGTCAGGGCCGGACTGGAAGAAAATTCGGCCCGGGCATTTTTTAATTACAGCGGCCCACTGAAAAGGGGACAGGGCCAGAAAGGGTGTTTTGTCATCACCAATGACCAAGTGAAGGGTGCAGTGTATGTGTGCTGTTTGTGAGTGATGGGTGCAGTGTGTGTGTGTGAGGATGTTGTGTTTGAGTGAGGGTACTATGTGCGTGTGAGGATGTTGTGTTTGAGTGAGGGTACTATGTGCGTGTGAGGAAGCTGTGTGTGGTGCTGTGAGTACCAGGGGTGCAGTGTGTGTGTGTGTGTGTGTGTGTGTGTAAGTGAGGGTGCTGTGAGTGCCATGGGTGCAGTGTGTGTGAGTGAGGGTGCTGTGAGTGCCAGGGGTGCAGTGTGTGTGTGTGTGAGTGAGGGTTCTGTGAGTGCCAGGGGTGCAGTGTGTGTGTGAGTGAGGGTGCTGTGAGTGTCAGGGGTGCAGTTCGGGCCCGCAGCTAGTTCTCAATGCAGCTTCCTCTTACCCTCTGCCGCCCCCTAGTGCAGTGATCTCCCTGCTGATCCCTGTTCCCCCTCTAGCTTCCCAGCTACAAATATCTATTCAGTACATGGTGTTGCTGTAAAAGTTACTGTATTTCCTGCAGTAGTAGTAGTACTTTGTGTGTATATTATAGAGTGTGAGAGAGTGTGAAAAGTGCCGGCCCAAGAACAAGATTCATCCCCCAACTCACACTCACAAAAGTCCAACTCATGAACACCCACACAACGTACTACCTACATTCATTAGAACTGGGGTAGGCAACCTTCGGCACTCCAGATGCTGTGGACCACATCTCTTATAATGTTCTTACTGCCATATTGCTGGCAAAGTATCATGGGAGATGTAGCCCTCAACATCAAGAGTGCCATTTGTTGCCTCTACCTGTATTAGAACATAAAATGAAACTTCCATCTCCACTCAACTCATAGTTCACTTCTTTCATAATTAGCTCCCTTTAATTACTTCTGTTAAGAACACTGGAGGAGGCTTGCTCAAAACAGTTCCAGAGTTTCATGGGTAATGGTCGGTCAATTTCAGGAGTCTCAAACCGAACAAATCCACGAAGGGTGCCCCTGGCTCATAGGTAGCATTTGTTCCCTGGGTTCGTGAGAACAAACCTACCGAACAGTGATCTTGTGGCTGGTTGGGGAAAAGAAGCAGGTTTTTGCGAAGTTGACCTGCGTTCGGTAAGAAGAGTGTCCGATTTGGATTACCAGACACTTGAAGACCAAGTCCCGCTGCCTCTTTACATGCGCCATATAGGGAAAGTGCTAATTCCTGTGGTTTTCTTTGAACTTAATGAGCCAGGGGGGTGGTCAGTGTTCGGTAGATTTATCTACCGAACCAATAAAATATGAATGAGAACCAAAGTATGTCGTTTTCTTCACAACTTCCCTCGTTCAATATCCACTCCCCTTATCTCCCCTCTTCTAATTGTGTTCCTCTCCCCAAATCCCTACTTCACCACCACTTGTTTCCATCTCCCCTCATCTTCCCTTAATGGGTCTATTTCCTTATACCCATCTTTGTGCCTATCTCCAAATAGCCTTCTCTTGTGCCTATCATCTATATTCCTCCATTGTGCCTATTTATATAATCCATGTTCTTTCCTTGAACCTATTACCCATATTTCTACCTTGGGCCTATCCGCAATACTCCTTCTTGTGGGTATGTCCTCCTGTGTCAATATCACCTGTAGTGACTATGTCCTTGTGTTACTCCTTGTGTCTTTGTCTTTAAAACCCCCTTGTGTCTTTGTCTCCATGCCTTCCCTTATGTTTACGTGCCAAAATCCACCCTTGTGTCTATATCTGGATGTGTCCCTTTGTGCCTCGGTCCCCTTATCTCCCCTTTATATATGTGTATTCATGTCCCCCTATACATCAGTCTCCATTTGTGTGTGTACATTAGTGTGAGAGTGTATGTGTGCTTGTATGTGTAAATTCAGATGGGTATATGTGTGTGGACGAAGCAGTGCAGTGTGTACCCCGACACACACAGACCCTGTGGGATAACAAAATTCTACAGGAAATAACAAGTTTTACTCTACAAAAATGATTTTGGTCATTATTGTAAAATAATATTATCCTATATTTTGTTCGGAAAGTTGCTGGGAGGCTGTGAGGTGCTCTTGTATAAAACACGTATTATACCTTCACAATGACGTGTTGTATGATATTAAATATCTAATTCTGTTAATATGTACATTCCGAAGCATGTAACAGCATGTATTTGGTTTTTTTTTGCTTTGGTTTTTTGTTTGGGGGGGTTATTCAATTTTTCAAAGAAATCAGGTGTACAGAAAGCAAGAAGGGGTGATATAGAGGGTACATCTGTTGAGGCACATCATACATAACATCCAATCGGCATTGACAACAACACAGCAATACATTGCTAGTGATCAATACGTGTATTTTTTATTCCCTGTGAGATCCTCTTTCTCCTGAACCCTTAATGGAGTCCGAGGTGGCAAAATTTTCTTGGTTGTATCTTCTGTATCGATTACAGATATGTAATTTCGGAAACCTAGCTATATTGGGTAGTATGAACAAAAAAAGGGGGGGGAGGGATTGTAAATAAACTTGTACTTGGTGATGACTTTGTCAACTCTGTTTCTATTTATCCTGTTTGTAGATGAAGTTTTCTTGCATGAGTCTGTGGATAGGGTTTCATATCTGAAATAATAATGGTATGTTGTTTCAATAAGTTCCTTCTTGGAAGGGCAGTATGTTTGTTTCCAATTCAATGCTATAAGCTTTCTGGCTGCTAGTATAATTATATTTGTCTGGACTCTGCCCTCCATTCGTCTGGTAACAGCAATAATAAGCTTATGAGCGATGTGAGTGGGAGGTCCGTGACATGTAAGTCATATAGCATTGTTGGTACCTGTCGTCCACAAGGGTTGTATATCTTGGCATTCCCACCATACATATAGCATATTACCCATGTGGTTTCTACATCTTCAACACAATGGGGTCACATTTGGATAGATTTTGTTCAGGCAGGATGGGGTGAGATACCATCTATATACCAGCTTTTTATGGGCCTCAATATGTGAGAAACACTGTGTGATACCTTTGAGGACATTGAGAGACCTCAACCAGTGGTCTGGAGTAATGTGGGGTAATCCCTCCCTTTCCCATTGCTTGACATAAGAAAAAGTGTTCGTTAATGCCGTATCTAGCAGGGCTTTATAGCATAGAGATAGAGTTTTAGGTTTATTAGGCGTTAGTACCTGTCGTGTATCAGTGTAAGGTAGTCCGTCGAGGGACATTTGTCTTTCTGGGCTCCTCGCACTTGCGTGTGTAGAATGCTTTTCAATTGTAAATATGGAAAAATGAATGCGTTCGTTAGCTTGTATTTAGTTTGTAGTTCTGGGAAAGACCTATTCCCATTGCTGTCCAAGATTTTAAGGACAACTATGGAGACAGTGTCTCAAGAGCCGTAATAGGGGTTTGTGTACAGAATTTAGTTCTGTCTATTTAAGTGTCTCAACTCATCCCAGACTCGTAGAGTGAGTATGGTGGTTGGGTATAGTGCAGAAGTATCTGGCCTAAGGTCTTTTGGGATCCATAGGATATCTTGTAGCTGGCGAATGTGGGTTTTGGCACATTCCATATCCACCCACTGAACAGTGCCCTTAAGGACATGGAGTTTCACCTCTTGCTCTAGGAGTGCAGCTTTGTAGTAAGTTATCAACGTTGGGAATCCCATTCATCCATCATGGAGTGCAAGTTGGAGAAAGGCTATCGGGAGTCAAGGTTTAAGGGGTCCCCAGACAAACATGTGTAGCGTTGTTTGCATTTTTTTATTATTATAGGGGCTGTTTGTATTGGTAACATTCGAAAGATATATAGAAGTCTTGGGAGTATTATCATTTTAGTTGTATAAAGTCTGCCTAGCCAAGATAGACGAACGTTTTTACATTATTGGAAAATAGTTGTGCATGAGTGGATTAAGGGTACATAATTCAAGGATACCAGTTGGTGGGTGTGGGGTGATAGTTTCACTCCTAAGTGATATATTGACTTCTCCAATCAAGTTGGTGATAGCATCCTAGCATCCTAAAAATGTTACTTTTGTTGGGTTCACATATTTATTGCTAAGGCCTGGGTTTTAGTTTTATTGAGTCTATAATAGGAGACCCGCCCATATTAGTTATTATTTTTTAAATACAGGATATTTCAGCAACATACATCTGATCATCTGGAGACATAAGATACAAGTCACAAGTAATCTAATAGCTCAAACCTTCAATGGTAATCGAACAGCTGCTTGTAGGACCCAGACCGGATACACACAGAGTACAGGGTGTCGTAATGCCTTGTGTGTGCTGTGACCTCCACAGTGCATCCTAAGGGGTCAATAAGTCAACTCGTGCAAAGACACAGCTGACGCAAGAATTAACTGGACTATTCTCTGTAAACAGCTTAAATACCAAACACAAACAAACAAGGGAAGTCAAACAATTATTAAAAGAAAAGAAAAAAAAAGAAAACAATATAAGCTTGTAACCCCTTAATGACTGAGGGATTTCTCAGTTTCTTAATGTTAGTGACTGAAGCAGCGTTTTTGTCATAACTTTTTTATGGCATTTGCCCCTCCCCATCCCCTGGTACCCTGTATTAAACCAGGAAGGAGCCTGTGCAATGTTCTCCTGTATTCCCACTGCTGTATGTGAATTAGTACACAGTGCACAGGATGGTAGTTTCCTTGACTCCATTCCCCACCCCTTGGGAGTTTGCAAGACATTAACTAATAATGGCAGGCTCTTGATAATAGTTGACTTAATGGTGGTGGGATTCAGGGAGATGAAATAACCAATTTACCTGTAATGATACATGGCAACCTCGACAATCAGTTGCTACTCCCCACCTCAGATCCGTTTAGGTCCTGAGTGAAACAAAAACATTTGGCGTTTGTAATTTGAAGTAAAATTAATAAAAGTTCTTTAACACAGTCTTACATTTATACCACTACATGTACAGTGACTGGTGAATTAAGAATCATTGCTGTTACTATTGCACCACCCAATGTCTCAGTCAGATAGGAGTTGGAGTAAGGGCCTTTCTTTATACATTATGTAACACACTTTTGTACACAGGGTGGAGAAAGTGTACAGTGTAATGTACTCGTTCCAATCAGCTTGGTCCAATCCACATGCACAAAGTCATTTACAAGGACACTCCAGGCCCCTTTAGCTTGCTGAAAGACTTTATGGTTTAAGAGTGAGTCCTCTTTTTTCATTTTGGAAAAAGTACAGATTTTAATAGACATTAACACTTTTATAAATTGTACTGGATACACCCCCTGGCTTTTCAAGCAGACAAGAGGTTCTGTTACTTCCTGGTTTGGTTAGCTTATTTGCACTAAACTTACGGCAATAGCTCAGAGCATCTGCCTTGCAAAGATTTCTCATTGAGCTGCATTGGGAAGTCTGAAATTAGACAGCCACAGAATGCTTTTGCGGGTCTAGAAGAGCAGGGCTTGCAATGGCAGCAGACAAGAGACCTGAAGGTTTTGCAGGCTGTTTTTAGATATAGCATAATGTAATGCTGGCAAGTTTTAATTTGGGGTTCCACTAGTGGGCGTTTCAGGATTCCAGGTGGGCGGTAGGGATTTCCTCGTTTTTGAGAGACTGGGCCGGCGGTACCCCTGCGACCGGGTACCGCCGTCACCATTTGCGGCCCTGGGGTCCATCGGGTGGCCCATGCTGTGTGTTTATGTGTGCCTGTCTGTGTGTCTGTATGTATGTGTGTGCCTGTCTGTTTGTATGTATGTGTCTTTGTGTGTGTGTGTGTGTGTGTATGTGTGCCTGTCTGTTATAGTGGGCTATACTAAGTAATAGTAAGTGGGCTACCTAGCTCAGCCTTCCTACTGGGCATTGCTATAAGTAAGGTTAAAAAATAGAAAAAAGGGAGTGGAATTGAGGAGGGAGAGGAGAGGAGCTGACGCACAGATGAGAAATCATATTATGCGCAAACAGAGAAGTTGTCTGAATATCACCGAAAGAGGAGACCTTTGTTTGTTCCTTACGAAAATCGAACCAGATAGCAAATATTTAGTCTCGCAGCATCAACCTGAAGGATCTCATTAATCACTAGTAAAGGTAATTTCAATTTACTTTATTGTTTTCTCATTAAACTTTATAAAGTTAAAAACATTATAAACATGCATTAAGTAGAAATAAAAAGATAAATGTACTTACATTTATTTTTTTTTTTAAAACACCCTCCTTTCTAAAAAATATTCTGCACTTGCGCGAAAACTGGTGGGCGGTAAGGAAATTTTTCCATCAAGAAAGATGCATTAGTGGGCGGTAGGTAGAAAAAGGTTGACTACCACTGTACTAAACAGTGATTTTTATGTATATTATATATTTTGGCAGTGGAGTGTTCATTTAAGCTCCCTTCTAATTTGTATGGTTGTCCTAGACCTTTGCCAGCATTATGGGTGTAAGAGCATTATGAAGGATGTAGTCCAAAACATCTGGAGTGCCGAAAGTTGCCTATCCCTGTCCTAGACCTACGTATATGTTGTTTTCTAATTTACTGCATTTTCTGTAGGACAGGACAGCACTTTTTGCAATATGAAAAAAAGCAAACAGCAAGGTGTTTGGAGTTTTACTTTAAGGGTTGGATTTGGGGCAATGGAGATTGCTTTTGTTTTTGCCTAACAAGCTTAAAAGATCCATTGTGTGTAAAATATCTTTCAAGTGGGACAACTATGAAGAGGTCTTATTCCTTGAGGAAAATCAGGGTTTCAATAACTTGCAAATCAGAGATATAGTCATTGTTAGTAAGAAATTTGAGCCTGACAGTAACCAAACTCACACAAAGTTTATTGCTTGGGACATGGACGAGGTGACCTATTTGCTTGCTCTGAGGCCAGAGATAGTAGGGAAACATATCATTATTATTATTATTAGCATTTACATAAATGAGACAAATACAAAATGTTAGAGAAACAATAGCTTGATGAGGACCCTGCTCAAACGAGCTTACAATGTTCTATGTCTAACCATGTAATCTTCAGTAAGGGTATATATCATGTTGGCTAATTGTGCAATTACACAGTCATCTTTGAAATTCAGTAAGGCCAGTGCGTTTCTAAAGAGTTCCTAGAATGTTTAATATAAATTTTACTTGTGAGGGAAAAACAATAAAATTGAGTGCAGAAATCCACATTGCTGATTGATCATGGAGCTGGATGCCACCATCTTGGCTCCAAGTCAATCATTGTTATATTATTGTCTTTGAACATAGTATGAGGAGGTAGATAAACATAGATATTTTTTTCTCCGCCTCCAATCCTTTATGTGCTATTGTCGTGCCAGGATTCGATTGGATTGTAATGTCGATTGCCAAATCTTTACATTTGAAACAAAATGGGCCATCCTATGTAAAAATAGTTAACACAAGCAACGTATACCCTTAATGGAAGCGAATTAGGGATAACAACACATGAAAAGGACTTGGGAATTGTTATAGACAACAAACTATGCAACAATGTGCAATGTCAATCAGCAGTGGCCAAGGCCAGTAAGGTATTGTCATGCATGAAAAGGGCATTCATTCTCGGGACAAGAATATAATTTTGCCTCTTTATAAATCACTGGTAAGACCCTATATTGAATATGCTGTGCAATTTTGGGCACCTGTTCTAAAGAAGGATATTATGGCACTAGAAAAAGTGCAGAGGCGGGCTACAAAATTAATAAAAGGAATGGAACATATCGGCTATGAAGAAAGGTTAACAAATTTAAACCTATTTAGTTTAGAAAAACGTCGCCTGAGAGGGGATATGATAACATTATACAAATATATTCGGGCCAATACAAACCATTGTGTGGAAATCTATTCACAAACCGGACTTTACATAGGACACGAGGCCATGCGTTTAGACTGGAAGAAAGAAGATTTCGTCTAAGGCAAAGGAAAGGTTTTTTTACTGTAAGAACAATCAGGATGTGGAATTCTCTGCCTGAAGAAGTGGTTTTATCAGAGTCCATACAGATGTTCAAACGGCTACTAGATGCATACTTGCAAGAACAGAATATTCAAGGATATAATCTTTCAATGTAGGGTAATAACTGCTTGATCCAAGGATAAATCTGACTGCCATTCTGGGGTCAAGAAGGAATTTTTTTCCTAGCTTGTTGCAAAATTGTGCTTCAAACTGGGTTTTTTTTGCCTTCTTTTGGATCAACAGCAAAAAACAAATGTGAGGAAGGCTGAACTTGATGGACGCAAGTCTCTTTTCAGCTATGTAACTATGTAACTATGTAACAAGATATGGGTGAACAGTGTGAGTTCCAAAAAATTTACAGTTCTCCTTGAACAATAACTTTAAAATCAGAAGTATTAACGTAAAAATAAAAAAATTCACATATCTTATTACATCATTTGTAACATAACCTGTATGATGTAATAATAATTTTATGATGTATTTTTTCTGTATTATAGTAGTATATAATATGCCATACATTTCTTTACGCCTTACTGCACTGTCTGAATAATCTTGGATGATATTCCTCACTGGCACTGCCTATATAATTACTGCGTGTTAAGTAAAAACAGCTCATTTGCAAAAATCCCTTTTTCTTTATTAACAACTTCTCTGTTTGCGCATAATATGATTTCTCATCTGTGCGTCAGCTCCTCTCCTCTCCCTCCTCAATTCCACTCCCTTTTTTCTATTTTTTAACCTTACTTATAGCAATGCCCAGAAGGAAGGCTGAGCTAGGTAGCCCACTTACTATTACTTACTATGGCCCACTATAACAGACAGGCACACATACATACAGACACACACACACACACACCATTTTCATTGCTGACAAGGATGCTTGCTATGCCATGTAGCACCCCAGCCAAAACAGCAACTCGTTGACAGAGTCTTGGAGTCACGACAGTACTCTTTTGGTATCATATTTTAAGCATGTCACTGAGGAGCTAAAACTACAACAGATATATGATGTGGACACGAAGTATAAACAATTTTCCGCATGAACTACATTCTTCTAAATAAATGTTGGAGCCCAGAAAGCATTTGATTCCACCACTAGGAGCGTGCACAAAAATGCAAAATCTAATTATGTGACAAAAAGTTCAAAGGTTAAAAGTCAGTAAAAGATGGAATGAAGCTATCAAGATATAAAATAATATATAAAAACAGAATTTGAACCGTACTTGCCATTTCATCTGTTTTATAAGCATGCAGGCATTTTTGTTCCTGCTGTATCTCAAACATTCAAGGGACACTATAGTCACCTGAACAACTTTAGCTTAATGAAGCAGTTTTGGTGTATAGAACATGCCCCTGCAGCCTCACTGCTCAATCCTCTGCCATTTAGGAGTTAAATCCCTTTGTTTATGAACCCTAGTCACACCTCCCTGCATGTGACTTGCACAGCCTTCCATAAACACTTCCTGTAAAGAGAGCCCTATTTAGGCTTTCTTTATTGCAAGTTCTGTTTTTCCTATCCCCTGCTATGTTAATAGCTTGCTAGACCCTGCAAGAGCCTCCTGTATGTGATTAAAGTTCAATTTAGAGATTGAGATACAATTATTTAAGGTAAATTACATCTGTTTGAAAGTGAAACCAGTTTTTTTTTCATGCAGGCTCTGTCAATCATAGCCAGCTAGGGCTGCATAAACAGAAACAAAGTGATTTAACTCATAAATGACAGTGAATTGAACAGTGAAATTGCAGAGGAATGATCTATACACTAAAACTGCTTTATCTAGCTAAAGTAATGTATGTGACTATAGTGTTACTTTCAAATGTATCTTTCTGCTATTCCTATTCAATGTGTCGATCTAGGTAGAGCGAAACTTCAGACCCCTAAAAGATTTCAGCTCCCTCTTATCCCCATGTCTAAGAATGCTGATTTCAAGAGAAATTCAAACTTTTATGAATTAATTTGGAACACTATGGGAATAATTAGTCAATGCTTCCCTATGAGAAGCATTCTGTTGAATGATTGTGGTAATTGATTTTGAATTTGCGAAAAATGGTTGCGAAAATTTGATCCAAGCAAGAACGGGAGACTTTCACCACTAACAGCCTCCCTTGAATTAAAGGGACTCACTGCTGTATAGAAAAAGTAAGTACCTGGCATAGATGTGGCTAAAACTGAACTTTAAAACCGAATATAGTTTTTTAATGTAGGCATGTTCCTTTAACAAATTCTACATTGAAACGTCTTTTTAACAAACAATCTGCATTTATGAAATCTGATTTTGTAATCTGTTTATAAAGACCCAAGTTATAAAAAAAACAACAACATTATCTTGGTAACTGAAATGCCTCCTAGCAGGTCTGCTCCAGGCTTCACAAAGCCCAGGTGCTGGTGTCCTCTGGGTGGTTTTAGTGAAAGAGGCACCTTGGGACAGGACAATGCTACCTTGTGTTCAATATGGAATAATGTACTACTAAAATACCCTAATGACAAGTCCTAGCACAAATCTATGGGCTCCAAACAAATGCCACAGGTGTATATACACCCATTGAAGGGTATAATATAATTGCAAAAACTGCACCAGAAAACGTTTAGCTTGTACAAGAGTGTGACACACTGTAGGATTCAAACACCAAAAATGTTGCAAATTCAAGAGCCAAACACCAACAAAATACTGTTAGGCTGTCATTAGCCAAATTGCAAATACATTCCCATGTTCCTAATACAGACAAAGGGATTTGTACCTATAACTCTAGGTACCCCTAAAAACGGACCCTAATATTCTCCCCAACCCATATTAAACCACTTATATGACATATATGAAAATTATAGTGACCTTATTTAGGAGATTTATGGCAGGAAAATATTTTGCCTTTGCAAATTGTTATTTGACCTTTAAGACACCATTTGCCTAGGCGCAAGTCCTCTGCCTAACTAGTATTCAGAAAAAAACATTTGACGAGCAGGGGTCACTTTCTCAGGAGTTTCCTGGCAGCCAATTGTTGAGAAGGGGCCACTTTCCTTGAAGATTCCTAGGCAGCTAATGGCACCGAAAAGCTATTTTCCTGGGGTGCACAGGACTCTAGTGGCAAACAGGGGGCTAACTGGATGTGTATTGATGAGCAGGAGCCATTTTCTTGTAGAGTCTGGGCGTCTATTGGCTAGCAGAGGCCACTTTCCCCACCTATTAGTGAGCAAGGGCCACTTTCCTGGTGCACTTGGACATTTATTGTCAGGAAAGACTCATTTGAGAACAAGGGACATTTTACCTGAGGAGTTCCAAGGCAGTTATCGGCAAGCAAGCAGCCAATTTCTGAGGATGCCTGAAGGTTTATTGCTAATCAGGGGACACTTTCTCGGTGTACCTGAGTGGCCTTTGGTGAGAAACAGTCATTTTCCCATGTTGCCTTGGTGCCTGTTTTTTTAGGCAAATGGCTTTAAACCTTAGGGGAAAGTTTTGATTGTAAAACACATGCAAAACTATTTGTCTGAGTATGAGACAGTCAAAAGGCATTTACCTAGGTAAATGGCATTTAAGACAAATACAAAAAATAGATAACCACGCCTTTTGTACAGAACACAGTAATGTACAAAAATGAAGTCAAATATAAATATAAATCATACGTACATACTTTTTTGTTAAAAGTCTATGAAGTCTTTGGCTGTTATAAAGTGCATGGTATCTCAAAGAAAAAGGAAAAAGAGAGACAATAATAGTGCAAAATGTCTTTAACACAGTGAAGTAGAGTGCTATAGCAAAAACTCACAATTTATAGAGCTACAAAGAGCTCTGCTGTGTAGGGCGTAGATGGTACAATCCTCGTCACTGGATATATTTTCAGCTACAGTGGTGGTAGACTTTATCTGTGTCTCGAGTATGTGAAGACAAAAATTGGAATATCCAGTAGTGCCATATGTATATCAAAGTGGTAGTGCATATATGAAAAGGTATGTATCTTACTCACATGAACTAGAGCATAGACATGCTCTAGTATAAAGCGCTTTGGTGCTATGATCCCCACCTGGGATATATGTAGATCAGGAAGCCAAAAAATAATAATTCAAAATAGATTACATTTATATTTAAAAGGATAAAATATAAATATAAAGAGCAATCCAAATGGAAGACAGAGCCACACTTTACGCGTTTCACTCTGGAGGTTTCATCAGAAGTGTGGTTATACTGCACTATTATTGTCTCTCGTTTTCCTTTTTCTGTAAGATACCATGCACTGTATAACAGCCAAAGTTTTATAGTCATAGACTTTTAACAAAAAAAGTAAGTACCGGTACATATGATTTATATTTGACTTCATTTTTGTACATTACTGTGTATTAAGGCGTGGTTATCTATTTTTTGTATTTGTCTTCTGTCTCTATTCCTACAAAGTTTTGGGGAATCCTTGTAAGATTTACTGCTGCCTTAAAGTATATAGTGAGCCTAATTTTTGTGGGTTTTTTTATAAACGGTGTTTTAAAGCTAAAATAATACTATTAGTATAGGCAAAAGTCTTATGCCTGATATTACTATTTGCCCACCACATATACACCAAAATGAAAACATCTGATTATGCTTCTTTTTTTTTTTTCATTTGAGTTATATCAAAAACCAGTTAGCAAAAGCTGCAGATCTCTTGGCAGCCTTGGTAAGCCCTCGCCTTCTAACTGTGCCCAGACTTTCTGTGGCTGTCCAATCACAGACTTCCCAATGTAGCTCAATGAGAAGTCTTTGCAAAGCAGGTGCTCTGAGAAATTGCTGGCACTTGAGTTTAGCTCCACTGAGCTAAAAAAAACAGCAAGTAAAAGGACTGGTTGTCAGAAGCAAAAGGGCTTTAACTCCTAAATGTTAACAAAATAAGCAGTGAAACTGCAAGGGCATGATCTATACATAAAAAACATAATTTATAAAAGTGCCAACTTCTATTGAATTCTGCATTTTTTTTTAAATGAAAAGTAAGACACACTGTACACATAACAAAATTCAGCAAGCTAAAGTGATTTTCTTGTTTGGAGTGATCCTTTAAGCTAAATGTAGTTTCAATTCAGTGGATAGCGAATAAAATGATTCTCAGATGAATTTTATCAGTGAAACTGAAGAGAAATTAGCAAAATTAAAGCCACCCTTAGTGAACATATGAGTTTAATGTGTTTAAGGATACGACTTATAGATTACTGACCTATGTGATCACCCGGAGTGAGAAATTGACTAATAATTAAATGAATAACTTAGTCCTGGCTTAAAACACTTCAAACCGAATTACTTTATGGATTAACTGGCTGTCCCATTTGTCTTATTTTGTAAAATAGCTGAGTAATTGGTCATGCTATAAATGAGACAGCTAGGAAGGTTTCTTGTTTACTCACTCTGAACTGTGCAGCAGCAATACCATTTTAAAGCACTTGAGGGCGCTCAGAGATAAGAAGCGTTATGGCTACAGGTTTACAGATTTCCAAACATCTTTCAGTTATAATAATTCAGTTATTATAATAATTCAGTTATAATAATAATTCTTATTGTTACCATTTTTCATGAAATATATTTTAAGGATCATAAACAGCTTTTCTTAATTACATAAAGGAAGTACTACAGTGGAATCTCGGAACTCGAACTCGAAATTAATCCATTCCAGAAGGCTGTTTGAGTTCCGATTCGTTCGAGAACCGAATCAACAGTTCCCATTGGAATTAATGGAATTTTTTTTAAGAAGTCCCCCCCAAAAAATGACAGCATTAATAGATATGTTTAGAAAATGCACTATGCATTATGTAACAGAACAGCCCTACATTTTAGCTGTGTCTTCATTGAAATTATTTTAAGTTTCAAAAACTTTATCCTTAAGCTTTTTAAAATGCTTTCCGAGGTTACACTGCATAAGAATTAAGTGACAGTGCGAGAGTCTACTTTAAAGCCTGTTAAGGCCGCCCTGTATCCCTTCCCTACTCTTACACACCTGAATATATTCCTGAAAAAAAATGCCTGAATTGCCTGTTGCCAATGTACATATGAGTACCAGACATGAAGATTTGTTCTCTAATAACATGTAACATGCATGAAGCCTCATTTTCCTTTAGTGGTGATTTTAAAAATCTGATGTGCACAAAATGTATATTACCTGTAATAGAGCCCAATGTCTTTTTGGGGACCATACGAAACCCTTTGTCACTGAACCACATTCTGTATAAATTGTATAAACATGGAAATGTTGGCTGGTAAGATCTGCTTTTTGTAAGTAACAGTAGTTGTTCGAGGTAGTATGTTTTAGAAAACAATGCACCAGAACACAACTTTTTTTAATTCCTTATTTTTGCTGACATTTTTTTTCCAAACTTGTGTAAGGTGAAAAAATTTGATTTCACCCGGAAAAAAAAACACATTTAGTTTGAGTGATGCGAAATTCTTCCTTGAGGTGCTTCAGTTCGGACGAATTTCGTTTTGTGATAAACAATTCCTAGAAACCAAAATGAACCAACGGCGCCAATTAATGACCTGCAAAATATATACGTAATATAAATATTAAGTATTTATTTTGCAATACACCGATAGGCTCATTTTCCTGGCTGGTGGTTCATAAATCAAGTGAGAAAAAGGAACCAACGGGGACAGGTGGGAGGGAATGTAGGAGCAGTAAAAAAAAATTAAAAAAAATCTATAGTTATATATTTATTTCATGTATAATATATAAATATAGAGTTATCGATTTTTTCCCTCTTTTTTTTGTGCCATGGATGTAACTCCAAATCACAAATTAAACAAACTGGCTCAGTGAGTAGTGAAAGTATAAAATTGAAAAAGGAGAAGGAGAAAAAAAAGTAATGAAACACCCAATAAGCAACAAGGTAAATAACATCTTTAAATAGTCGCTTTGAGCTATTCAGTGTGCAGGACTGCAGACAGCTATGTCATCATCAACCACAAAACCATAACAATGTATTCTACTCTGAATTTCACTATGGAAACATGGTGACTTAATTACCTCAAGAGAAAGTGCAAAAATAAAGTGTTACAAAAATGGACATATTTAGTGTAAAGTTTGTAAAAAAAAAAAATACAGTTCTACAGTGCACATCGATCTAAAAGGATTAATATACCAACTTTTACATAATTAAAATTATTTAATGCCAACATATCCCACAGTGCTGTACAACAGTTAAACAAAACAAACACTTAATTCTAACAAAACAAGCATGACATACGGAAGCAGCAGGAAGTAGGTGAAAAGATGAGCTTACAATATATACATTTAAAGGGACAGTTTAGGCACCATAACAACTTCATCTAAATGGCTTCTGAATCTCTTTTAGAGGAAGCGCGGAGTGCTGCCGGGCAGGAGCGCTGCTGATAGAGCAGTCAGATGATGCTCTCAGCCAATCAGTGACATTCCCCCCCATAAAATTGACCTTGAAAAGGTACGCTTCTTTTCAGGAAACCATTCAGGAATGGTTTGACAAAAATCCAGACTCTTCCTGATGCCCAGAGACAGCCGTCTCCTTGGCCAAATTGATCATGCAAAAATAATACTTGGTCCAAAATGAATGGCATTAATTGACTAAGATGGCAAGGGGCAGGTTAGCCCAGCACTCAGCCCATCAATGCTATTCAGGCTGAACTGATACAGATATTCTATGGGGCAGGAGCATACCATCCAACCCGGTGACAGGCATGAGGAGAGTCTGGCACCTGTCTGTCGCTTTGTGTAGTCTAGCCTTGGGGAACTGTCTTCATTATCCTTTCCCTGGTCTAACAGGAGTTTCAGGAAGCATGCGGAGAGTGGATGGGACAGGGTTATGACATTCAGTCATATTCCTGTATCTCTGGCCAATTGCTGAATGCCCAGAGCAGCTCTTTTCAGACCACAGAGAGGATAATGAAGATCCTATACCACAGTCCCATGATGCCAAGCTACAAGAGGAGGCAGGGTAATGGGTGAGACACCCAAGAGGCAAGAGGAAGATAAAATAAATAAAACGTGGAGTGAAGGCATGATCCTAGTGAAGGTGTTTTTTTAGTTTTTCCATGCTAGAGGGTACTAACTATGTCCTTAGTTCCTTGATCCTACAGGACTACCCCAATGAAGAACCCATGTCCAGTTATCACCATACCGGCTTATTACATCAGTGATAGCCCTTCCCTAAGACATCACTGAAAACACAAGCACACGAATATTAATAGAGCAGGCGATTCATCACCACTGTGCGCATGCTCAGGACAACCCCCAGTCCTAGCACTCATGTGTAACACTAGGAGGTATAAAGCAGGAACATCGAGCCACTGATGACGTCTTGTCATTCAGACAATCAGGGTTGCTCACTGTACAAAAAAGATGGAGTACACACAGATCGGATCACTTGCATGCAGGTTTATTAACTCATAAATGGCAATGTTTCAGAAAGAGCTTTTCTCAAGCTAACACACAATGCAACTCTGACAATACTTATAGTGCAAGCATAAAAAATAATCAAAGTAACATGTTGATGATTGAAAGGTAGACCGCCCGTCAGAAATCACTAACCACAAAGTGTCATAAGACGAATGGTTTAATCATGCAACCAGGTATCGTCTTAGCAATCAGAGCGTATACATATATTGTATATACAATGTATGTTCAACATCTGAAACATCGTTATAACAAACACACCATTGGCACTATAATAATATTGTGACAAGTTTATAGTACTTTTAATATTGAAACATTGCTTTTAGAATTAAAAAAATCTGGTCGTCTACGCACAGAAGTGCTGTCATGCATTAACAGAAATGTCACGCAACAGCCTGATTGTATGTACTGTGCTTGACGGGACTTTATCTGATGTCCCTAGAAAATGGATAGTGGAGTAAATGTCTAGAGAATTAACACTAGATTCCACTGGATCTGGGATTCTCAGGAGACATGGACACTTGACAGAAGCAAAAATGTCATACACAAAACTCTCTAACTTCAAAAAACCACACAAAATTTATTTTGTTTGTTGTGGCTTGGAATGGACGTATTATGATCGGTAGGCAGGCTGATATGCTGCTACAGAATTTTATAGTAGTAAAAAATGTCTAATACAAATGTTTCATTTGTATCTTCACCTTTGTTGTAGGTGTTTCCACTTACACACAGTAGCTTCTCTAAACTGATGAGTTTGTTAAGGAAGGTACAGTGAGTGAGAGTTGGTTGTGGGAAGGAAGGTACAGTTGTTGGCACAGCAGGGGCAGGAGGCTTCCCTGCAGGGGAAACACAGGTACAGAACAAACAGGGCAGGTCACAGGAAGGTACAGACAGAGTCATACTGTGCGCAGAAGAGACATACTGACCCTGTGAAGGAACCTGCTGAATTCTGTGTTTGTTTGCTTTCTAGCCTTTCAGAATATTCCTGTCTGCAGGATTCTACCCTGGATTTTGTGATTAATTTTATGCCTGCAATTAAAAATAAAATCACAGCACTTGCTAAAGTGGATCTTTCAACAATGCTTAGTAAGATGTTTCTTGGTTTAGAGAGCTCTGAAGACGATGATGAATCATATGTCATGCATAGAAAAATCAGTAATAACAGCGCAAGACAAGGCTGAGACTGGTGGCACTATCGCTCCATTAAAGGACCACTCTAGGCACCCAGACCACTTCAGCTTAATGAAGTGGTCTGGGTGCCAGGTCCAGCTAGGCTTAACCCATTCTTTTATAAACATAGCAGTTTCAGAGAAACTGCTATGTTTATGAATGGGTTAAGCCTTCCCCCAAAGCCTCTAGAGGCTGTCTCATTGACAGCCACTAGAGGCGCTTGCGTGCTTCTCACTGTGATTTTCACAGTGAGAGCACGCCAGCGTCCATAGGAAAGCATTGTAAATGCTTTCCTATGTGACCGGCTGAATGCGCACGCAGCGTGCGCATTCAGCCGGCGGGGCGTAACGGAGGCGGAGAGGAGGAGGAGAGCTCTCCGCCCAGCGGTGGAAAAAGGTAAGTTTTTACCCCTTTCCCCCTTCCAGAGCCGGGCGGGAGGGGGTCCCTGAGGGTGGGGGCACCCTCAGGGCACTATAGTGCCAGGAAAACGAGTATGTTTTCCTGGCACTATAGTGGTCCTTTAAATATCCTGTGAGCCAATGAGAAAAATATATACTTTTGTGGGAGTAATATGTAACTGAATGAGCATTCTCCCATTGACATCTATAGGAAATAGATATCATATACTTATATCTTATAAAAGAATGTAACCCGCAATGGGTCAACACAGAATGAGATGCAAAGTGTGAGTGCAGATACGTTGCTAAATATTGTGTTTCCTGCTTACATTTTCAACATTTTCCTATTATTAGAAAGATTAAAGGGTTACTCCATTCATCATAACTGCTGTAAGGGCTATGATGTGAGGATTACCCAGGCCTGGTTCCTCAGTATTATTGAGCAATGGTTTGCCATCTTATCTGGGTCGTGTGCTCACTGCTGGTCCGATGACGCACTTCTAGATTCTGCGGTTTCCATTCATTTGCTAAAAATGTAAATTGAACCTTCTCAACCAATGAATGCAATTTTTTGCAAGGAAAATTTCACAGAATTGCCGTTATCCAGTCTGGAAATCTAGTTGCAGGCTGGCAGATGACGCCCCAATGACATTGCCGAATGTGGAGTTACTCTTCTGGAAGCAGAGGGATTAAACTCTGTATGTTCAGTGTTTCATAGCGAAACGTTGCACATACAGACTCCAGGCACCATAACCACTACAAATCACTGAAGTGGTCATGATGCTTGCATAACCCTTTAAAGTGGTTATGCCTCCACTCCCTGTCCAAAATGAGTGTTTTATGAAATACTTACAATGACTGTTTTGGAATTTCATTGGAATTCTAATGTAGTCAAAAGATATATTAAGAGGAAGCAGGTATACATTGTCTTAGTATATTCACTATCCTTGACAAAACTTGACAAAAGACAGAGTTACCGCCATCAATCTTTATCATTTCCCCCAGCTGTCACTAGTGACGACTGTAGGGAAAAAGGCATTGTCTATGGAGAATCCCGAGGTTCCACGGGATCTTCAATAGAACTCAGTGCTGTAGTCTCATGCATAGGCCTCTGGCAGATGAAGCACCAGGAACTAAAGAGGATCACCTTTAGAAGTGGTCTTTGTAGTAGAAGACTGTATGTACAGTAAAAATGTCGGTCCCAGAAAGGGGAACTCCAAAAACCTTACTCAAAAATTTCAGAAACCCATTATAAAACAATACAATCTTTGGTAAGGCTCTTTGCATGGCGTCCCCATTTGTGGGTTCCAACATAATTTGTTATGACTGGAGCCCCCCTCCCTGCTGTTTTACTTTTCATGGCAGGGGAGGGAGTTCTAGATGTTCAGCGTGCTGTTTTAGACTGAGTGCAGGGTAACACCCTGCGCTCCTACGCAGAGTGCAAGGGGAGGGCACTTCTTTACTGCTAATTTAGTGTGTGTGAGGTTCCCTTATGGAGAAGCCTGCTACTTGGAAAAAAAATAATTGGTCCAGACACAGCGAGGGTGTCAAATTGCCGCCCCCCTTAAAGTGCTGCCTTGGGCCATGGTCCCAACCGGACCCATGGTATATATTGATTATCGATATATATATATGCACATTGGGAATGTGGAGCCCGGATGCCTGGGCTCCCCAAGACCGGCCGTGAGTTCCATCACGGTTGTCATGCCCTGATGGTGGCCCTGAAAGAGCTTACATTTTGCCAAAATAGAATCTTAATAAATTTAAATGTATCATTATTAATTATTTTTCTCTTACAATAATTCTTTTAGGCTGCTGAAATGTTCACTTTCAGAAACATGACCTATAAATATTTTATATAGTTTTTAATGTAATGTCTGTGCCAGGTTTTTTATTGTATACTTTACACATTTTTAAACAAATGTGGATTGGTGCTTTAAACATGAATAATCAAATCCTTTTTTTAATTCAGTTATGTTTTGTAACATTCTATGACATTCCATAGGACCTCCTTAGTCTTAGGGTTTGTAGTTTCTTCCATTATTCTGTATGTTGCATCCTGTCTGTATGTTGATTGTGATATGGGATTTTGTCACTTTAACACCATCAATGTCTCCTTCATGCCACCTTAGTGAGGCCCTTTATTTACGACTCACACTGATGCCTCAATAGATACTGTAGCATCAGACAGCAAGGCTGCAAAACTGTTCACTTGGGAAAACTCCTTCAGATGACTTGTCAGAGTTAGAGCAGGAGTGAAACCTCAGTACTATGTGACAAATCCACGTAAACAAGACACGTCACACTAGTTGACTTTGTTCAGTTTGTCATCTTATCTTGTTAAGAAAATAATTAATGCTCATTACAAAAATCAAAAGTGAAATTAAAAAATAAATACTCTATTTTTTCTAGACAAGCTCATAACATCAGAGACTTAAAGTTACATTTTCAAACTGTGTCATGGAAGAAGCCTTTTTTATTGCCATCAAGTCAATATATGAAATACATGATCCTTTTCTATATCTTTTTAAAATTCTTTAATATATATCGTTAGAAATAACGTTAAACATTAGTAAACTAACAACAACTGGAGCAAGGGTTTTATATTTAATGCAGGCTGTATGACGTATAGCGGTCCTTACATATTATATGGTAAAGTTGGTGCCCGAAATATCCGATTATAGGCCAGGAGTAGCTGAAATGTGTTGCCCATCAAACTATAGGTATAAAAAAATCATAAAAGGAAAAGGTAATAATGTGATATCTATAATTACTTTGACTAGAGAGCCAGTATTGATAGTACCCAATATCCCCTGAGCACCACATGGGGGTATATGTAATTATAACCCAGACATTAAAATGTGAAGAAAATTGAATTCTAAAAGAAATATACACAACAATAAATAATATTATAATACAACTTTTTTTTCTGGCTGCACTTTCCACGATTCAATGGCCTAGACGTAGCCCAAGAAAGCCACATCTTTTTAGCCGATGTCCACAGCAGAATGTGGTACAAATGCGGCAATATTCGGAATGTCCCAGGAGCAACCAGCAACAGGATTTTGTCCCTTGATTGGGGGAGGCCCAGATCAACAAGAAAGGAGTCGGAGTCTTCCGGCCTAGTTAGCGTGTGTACCTTCTTTGGTGGCAATTAGGGTACGGGATGGGCCCCATCTATATCGGACGTCGGCCTCTCAGAGGGTCCGAGTGACTCGGCTGAATGAGTGCCTCCAATCCAGTGTAGCCCTGCATATATGATCCTTTTCTCATTTTATATTTTAAATATTTAACGTAGGCTTTCACCGTAATAGATCTATAATGAACTCTTAAAATTAAAAAACAATGACAGAATTTATTTCAGAATTTATTTCATGGAATAAAATGCTACATACATACATATAATGGGCAGTTCATGTTTTGGAATACCATAGTACACAGACGGTGACATGATCCATGCAATAATTACCCATAATAAATGGGTAAAAATATAAGAACACCTCCATGTAGTCAGGGCGCCCTAATTTAGGAAGGTTTACTACAATTTCTTCAGAAATCATAAATCTAATTATTGGCATTTATATAGCACCAACTTATTACGCAGATCTTTACAATATTATAAAAAAGGGGTAATTTAGCAATAAATGAGACAATTGCAAATCTTTACAGGAACAATAGGTATATTTGTTTATGCTCGAAAGAGCTTACAATCTAAAAATAAATGAACTAGTAGAATCCTTAGTACAATTTTGGATGAAGGAGCGCTTATGCTTGGGAGTTGCTATATAACAAACTGGGCAATAAGTAGGCCTTCCAAAATGTAAGGACTAGTAGTATATAGGGTCAGAGGTTACAATCAATGAACAGTCATCAAAAAAATGGGGATTCTTTTGTTCGATCGTGTCATATTGATTATTGCTTTTCAGTGAGCTGAATACAGTAAAAAGGAAAGCCCTTGTGTGTTATAAAGAGAAGAGTCCACGGGACCTAAAATGCGACTTCTGGCCATAACACATTCGATTTCACAGAGCAAGCCATAAATATTTGCTGCTCTTGGCGATGAAGAGGTTAAACCTTTGATCTCCTCTGTAACATATGTGCCTCAGTCTGAAATCTTACTATACATTTCCTGGCTGTTGTTTGGAGAAAAACTTGCTGCATTGACCTGGGGCAGATTTATAAACAAGGGGCAATAAACCTCCCCCCTCTCATTTATTTGGGTTTACAGTTAATTACAAAGCGTGCAGATGGGAAAGGAGCAGAATGCAATGGAACAATGGTGACCAGGATACAGCCACAAGCCATAAGACTGTCACATTGCTTCCTCACGGTGATAAATTATTACATTGTATTTTTCAAGCATGCTGCTCCCTGGAACAGTCTCCTTAGTCATGCCTGTAGCGTTTGCTTAGTAATACTTCCTGGAAATTAAAGGAAATGAAAGCAAAAACTGGCAGACTGAGTCTGTAACAGTTAGCACAGGATAACAGCTCCCAATTGTATCTACCGTTGCTGCAGTTTCTGTATAGAATCTGATCGGAGGCTCACCTCTTTGGGGTACCATCTTGATACCATTTTTATTATGCACACAAAACAAATCATTCATTCCAGATCCCCATGCACTACAATGAGACGGCATTATATACAGCTTCATTATGTAGTATTGCACATTCATATCAATTCAGTCATCTTGGATTGTCCTGAACATGCACAATAAGTAGCTATTCAGCAAAGTATTTGAACCCTGCGCAACAGAAGATCATTGTCCTTTTATTGTAGCACTTAAAAGAACACCAAGCACCATAACCACTACAGCCCGCTGTAGTGATGATGATCCCGGGAATACACTGGCACCCCACCAGAGTAAGAATGGTTGACAACTTATGTTTTGCCATCTCCTCCCCTGCTACTGAATGTGCAGTTAACTCCATCAAATTAAACCGTGCCATTCAGGGCAGTGCACATTGGATAAGAGCATCAGTTGAGCTTTCTCTGCCAATGAGTGCAAGGCAGGGCTGAGTTCAGTGGCGGGAGTTTCTGCCAGCAAAGGAATCGGTGGCACGTGCCCAGAGGGACCAAGGTGATTTCTCGGTCTGTTCTTAAATAATTGACTTTTTACTTTGGGCTAGTACTAGGCCACTTGTAGCACCATAACCACTATAGTGGACTGTGGTGGTTATGGTACTTGGAGTGTTTCTTTAAGCAAGTTTGTTGGCACAGAATATGATTTTGCTTCTTCCTATGCCTCTTGCTCTGATTACATTGTTTCCTTGTATCCTATAGTGCCTGAAGTGTTCCGTTAAGCAGGACGTACCTTTATATCTGAAAACCAAAACTCTCAGTGAGACATGTTCTCAAAAATGCTCAGTGATGCCATGCACGTCTCATCTGCATAGTAGTTAATACTGGAAAATGTGACATGATTGTGAGGGTAGGGAGGCAAAATAAATGTGATTCTTTATCACAATCTCCTTGGGGAGAGTGTGTGTGTGTAGGGGGGGGGGGGGTTCTCCTTACAATTCTTCCTAACCTCTCCTTGGTCATTAAATGCCCAGGGGAAGTGGGTGCCAATCTCAATTGCAGCCTCCTGTCAGAGCTTTGAAGATGCAGACAGGCAGATGGTGACAGGCAGGACAGGGGACAGAACAGGACAAAGATAGATGAGTTTAGTCTGTTGCCTGTGGGGCAGCAATTGAAGCTGCACCTACTTCCCAGATCAAAAGCTTGCCTGTGTGTTTGATATTTATCTTCCCATGTAATTGGTGCACAGTTTGTTGAGGTTTCGGGCTAGAGCAGACATACTGCGGGGATGTAGCACTGTATTTATCGAATACACAGAAATAATTAGGAGAGGATCATGGGAAAATAGTGTACTAGCAATAAAATCACATCAAAGGCCTCAGTGAGCCATTTCTGAGAATTTTTATTTGCTATCTATTATTTATTTATTTATTGACGAAATAAAAGTTGTAATCTCAGTTGTGGCAATTCTTCTTCGAACCATTTTTAGATTTTGTTCACAATCAGAGATTTTAAAAATAAAACATAGAGCTCCAAATAACCGATTAATAATGTGATTTCAGTTACATTTTGCTTACTTCTAGACAGACATAAATAAAATGGAGACCATTAAAAGGAATGCAATGCCATATTCTCTATGCTTCTAACCACATAATGCATCTGACTTGTATATAAATGGATGCTCTGGAGACAATATGAAACAATGACCAAAAAAATCAAATGCAGCAAAATAGCAAGTCCCACTACAACTTGGATTCCCCACACAGTTCTAAAGGCACGTCAATGGTCTGTGAGTTGTCAGCAACCCCATTGAAACAGAACTTGGAGATTGTAATTATTTCAATTATTCTTATTAATGCTCTTTTTTATCTACAGGCTTTTCACTTGTTATCAGTAGATAATATTAGATATTACTAGTTACTAGTCTTTTTTAGTATCCAAGTCACTTTTAAAATGTATATGATAGGGAACAAGTTATGTTTACACTTGAGAAAGTACTTAGTAGATGAAACGCGTTGTATAATTTTATACTAGTTATTTTAAGCGTAATTGATTCCCTTTATGTATTTTAATGTTTCTATCATATCCCCCCTGTCTCGTCTTTCCTCCAAGCTATACATGTTAAGATACTTTAACCTTTCCTGGTAAGTTTTATCCTGTAGTGGCGGCGGCATAGTTGCCAACATTTTGTAAAAATTTCCAGGGACACTTTGCAGCACAGCTATCAATTACTACCTTATCTTGAATATGTACCACACCCACTGCCGCAAAGCTCCGCCTACTATGTCCAACCCACATAATTAATCCCTTCCTACTTAGCATAGTGCAGATTACAGGGTCTATTCAATAAAGACAAAATTACAGGGAATTGAGATGGTAATTTTAAACTTAAGGCCAAAGTAGCCAAGTTGGAAAAATTCTCCCATTCAGCTGCACTATTTCGACCTAAAGTTTGAAATTCCCCTCTCAATTCCCTGCAATTTTCACTTTACTGATACAGTATTCAGGTATACAGTAAGCACACAAACTCACTGATACACACAAATAGGCTCACTGACAGACAAAACTCTGACAAACTAATTTGTATAAACACACAAGGCTTACTACAGACAAGCTCAGTGACACACACAAGCTTACTACAGACAACCTGACTAAATAGACGCACACAAGCTCACTAAATACAAGCTTCACAAGGCTCAATACAGACAAGCTCACTGACACACACAAGCAGTGTCATCTGAACAGCGGGCAAAGCAGTGCACTAGGGCCCTTTCTACACAACAACTCACAGGAAAACAAATTTAAATTAGCGATAAAAATTAATCTTATATTTATTGGTACCTCCAACAAATGCAAAACATACATACAATACTTACACACAGACTACTGAATACAGTCACAGACTGCTGAACACATTCACATACAGACTGCTAAATACACGCACACACCAGCTGCTGGATACACGCACACAGACTGCTAAGTGCACACACATAGGCTGCTGAGTACATACACAGACTGCTGAGTACACACATACAGATTGATGAGTACATACACACAGTGCACTGAATACACACACAAAAGACACACACACGGACTGCTGAATACACACAGAGAGACTGCTGAATATACACAGAGACTGCTGAATACACACAGACAGACTGCTGACAGACAGACTGCTGTGTGAACACAGACATACTGCAGAGTACATACACACAGTACACTGAATACACACAAAAATACACGCAGAGACTGCTTTATACACTGCTGAATACACACAGGTTGCTGAATACACACATGTTGCTTTATACACACAGGCTGCTTTATACACACACACACACACACACTGCTGAATACATACAGACTGCTGAATACACACACAGAAACTGCTGAATACACACACAGAAACTGCTGAATACACCTAGACTAATGAATACACACAGACTGCAGTGTGGGGTGCAGTGTATGTGTTTGTTTGTAGGGGTGCTGTGTGTGTGTAGGGATGTTGTGTGGGAGGGGTGCAGTGTGTGTGTGAGGGGTGCAGTGTGTGACGGGTGCTATGTGTGTGTGAGGGGTGCTGTGTGTGTGTGTGAGGGGTGCCTTGTCAGGGGTGTTGTGTGTGTGAGGGGTACTGTGTGTGTGTGTAGGGGTGCTGTGTATCAGGAGTGCTGTGTGTGTGTGAGGGTTGCTGTGTATGTGTGAGGGGTTCTTTGTGTCAGGGGTGCTTTGTGTGTGAGGGATGCTGAGAATGTGTGTCAATGGTGCTGTGTGTGTGAGGGGTGCTTTGTGTCATGGGTGCTGTCTGTGTGTGAGGGGTGCTGTGTCTTTGTGGTCCAGTGGTGGTGAGTTGTCTATAGCCTGCAGCTCTTCCGGCTGCAGGCTGTCTTCACTCCCCCCACGTGCAGAATGCTGTGTTGGAGCATTGCCATGGTAACACGTGGCAACGCTCCGCACAGTGTGCTCACGGGAGGAGCGCTCTGCCTCCCAGGTCCTCCCTGTCACTAACGAAGGACCTTTGTGCCAGTGAGGGAGAGCTTTGATTTCCTCACCGACCCAAGAGTCCCCACAGCAAGAAAGCAGGTCTCCTCTGTTGGCCTGGGCACTGACACACACACAAACTCACTACAAACAAACTCACTGACGCACACACACACACACACACACACACAAGCTCAGTACAGATAAGCTCACTGACACACACACATGCTCACTACAGACAGTCTCACTGACACACACATAAGCTTCCTCACTAGCAAATAGACATGTGCAATTCGTTTCGGTCCGAATGCAAATTCGGATGAATTTCGTGCAATTCCGACATTCGGGTACTTCCAAATGTCCAAATAGCTGAATTGCCAAATTGCCGAAGTCCCAAAGTTCAGAAATTGGCAAATTTCCGAAGTGTTGAAGTTCCGAAGCACAGTATTGCCTAAATACTAATATACTTACCCAGTGGAAGAATGAAGAATGTTACACTGTATACAAGTTTAAATAAAAAGTATACAAACATAGCCAGGATTCAGCTGTAAGCATTTGCAACACTTACAACAATCAAGTAACACACATTCATATAAAATGTAAGTTACTTGACAGGAATGAATAAGTAGATAACTCCCTAATTCCCACGGTATTAGGGAGATATCTACTAAAGATTACTTAGTATTAGTAAATTATTCCCCTACTCGCTATACCGCGAGTAGGGGCATTTCTATTAAACAGTGAGCAGCCTGTGGCAAAAAAAAACTAATGTCCTCCCCCTTGGCCCCCACCCCTGAGTGGTGGGTGGGGGCCCTACATACCAATAAGGGGGGGGACCTAATGTCCTCCCCCCTGGCCCCCAGCCCTGAGTGGTGGGTGGAGGCCCTAAATTAGAATAAGGGGGGGGGACCTAATGTCCTCCCCCCAGCCCCCACCTCTGAGCGGTGGGTGGGGGTCCTAAATAATATTAACCCCCCCCAGGTGGCTAGGTGTCCCCAAACCCCTAGTCACCCCCTCCCCAAAAAAATTAACCCCTACTTACCTCCCTCACCCTAGAAATAATGAGGGGGGACCATTAACTAAGTACGTGTACCTGTAAAAAATAAAATAAAACTTGGGAATTAGGGAGTTATATACTAAGCGGCTGCAAGCGAAGTCCCGAAGTGCCAAAGTCCCGAAATTCGAAAGTTGCCGAAGTTCCGAAGTGCAGAATTTCGGAATGCCGAACCGAACTGAAAATTTTCCTCATGCACATGCCTACTAGCAGACACACACACACACACACCTGAGTATATCAAGCTTACCTTACCTTGACTGGAGGCTGTTGCTGGGAGGTCAGATAGCCATTTTCTGGCCTCTTCTAACTGGAGCAAGGTCTGCTGCTTGACGGTGGGGGTGGAGCTTGGTGGCAGGAGGTGGGGCTTGTGTGCGTGTGTGGAGCTTGCGTGCATGGGGGTGGAGAAGGAGCCTGTGTGCTGGAAAAGCTGATGGGAAATCAGAAGGAAGACTGTTAGTGCTCCCTCTGGCCCCAGCAGCCCCCGGCATCTCTCTCCAGCCCCTCTCTATAGCCCCAACATTTCTCTTCAGCATCTCCCAGCAGTGTGCACCTCTCTCCTGAATTCCCTCAGACTGTAACAGGCTGTTACAGTCCCATGCATTAAAATACTCAGTGATGATGTGGTTTTTGGTTGTTAAATTTACTGCACTGTGATAGAAAAAAAAACCCTGTATAGTTGCCTTTTAGCGCTTATCCTATTTTCTATAACACTTTATGTGTAGCAATGAAGATTAATGTTTTGCTTGGTTATGTTATTCCATCTATAAAAAGATGGAATATGTGTGACTTTTGAGTCACTCATAAGTGATCCATGGTGGACATATTTTTGGTTCGTACCCTTCGTAACAGCTGTTCATACCTTATGGATTATCTAGAGGTTTACTAGTACAAGAAATGTGGACTGATTCCAGGTATGCCAACCTGTTTTGGCAGAAATTACACATGTGGGTTGGGTATTTTTCTGTCTGTTATTACATTCCTTTGCAACTATCCTTGAGAAAGCCTTGGTCAGCGAAGCGGTCGGAGCAGAAGCTGTTCATACCTTTGTTTATTCACACTCTATCCAGCATCGGGATTGAAGATTCAGATCCCACCACCAGCCTCAGACTACCACTCCTGTGAAAGCCTTCTGGTAGTTTGGACCAAGATCCAACGTGGGTGAAGAATTGTTTTTAGACTATTAAAGTTTATGAAGAGCGTCACATTGCAAGGTACTCCTCATTTGGGAGATTTTATACTCCACAACCTTTTGGTATGTGTTATTATTATTAATTGTGTTTAAATCTGGGCAGCATTGATTAGCTAATAATGTCAGCTCTTACTGTCAGCGCTACTATGTGATGAACGCCAAAGATAGATTGTGATCAAGGCCTTAATGCACCAGCACACAGGAGCATTAGCAGGTGCCGGGATAAGAAATATATGCTAACAGCTGGTGTGAGATAATGATAATTCAGCCAAACAGCAGCTCACAGCGCATACTAACTAATGTGTGTCACTGTCTTTGGGAATTTGCATTAATTTGCATGAATCATATCTGACTGAGTATACATTCCTTGTGAAGTGGCACAGATTGTACACTAGTATATTTGGATTTTCAATACATTTACTTTTAAATTAATTGTATACAAAACATTTGCTTAGAGGTTCTGGAGCCAGAGAGAACGTAGAATATATTTTTCTGTCTTTTCTTATATTCCTTTGCAAGCAATTCCCCAGTCTCTCCCGAGACCCGATTACCATAGAGGTAGCAGCTATTCCCTTAAAGGGACACTATAGTCACCAAAACAACTTTAGCTTAATTATGTAGTTTTGGTGTATAGATCACGCCCCTGCAGTCCCACTACTCAATTCTTTGCCATTTAGAAATCACTTTGTTTATGCAGCCATTTTTGGGAAGGCTTTCCACTTGATTCTCTTCAGGTTACCCACCTTAATATGATTGAACACTGATGTTGGGTTGACCAGGCCTGGCTCATAATTCAGCTTCTATTTCATATCAGGAACTAAACGGAAAAGGATCAGCGCTCTAAAAACCCAAAACCCAAAATGTAGAATATATGTAAATGAGGCAGCACACCTAAAATGGTAGGGCTCCTTCTAAGCCTCACAAGTAAGTAAAAACTAAACAAAAGAGGATGTAAGGTTGGGTCCAAACAGTACAGACAAAGTATAGTTAAAAAAAAAAAAAAAATTCCAAAATAAAAAATAATAAGAAGTCTTCCAATAAAAGCCCCAATGAAACTTGCCAAAAGATATAGCCTCAAATTTTTCAGGAATAATTCTTCTAAAACAGTGTCAGATCAGGGTATTCATCCATATGTAAAAACAAACACAGTGTGTGTGTATGGGCTGCAGTCAGGGGAGGGCTGGCAGCCTTAGGCCTGGAGGGCAAAACCAGTCAAGTGGCCCATTGCACCACCAAATCAGTTCACCATCCATGCCCACCTTTTCCTGGTTTTATAACGGATATTGATGTTATGCTAATCAGTAGCTCTTTGCCATACCCGCTCCTTCACGGCTCCAGGCACTGCTTGTTGTGAGTGTGAGCCACTGTAAATTAGGGGCAGAGGGCACTTGCACTGCGGTAAAGATGGGGCTGGGCAGGAGGAGAGTGCAGTGCAATCAGTGCACTCCCCTCCCGTGGGTCACCAGTAGACTGGTGCACCTGCCCAGGATCAGAGCCGGTGCAAGGATTTTTGCCGCCCTAGACAAAATAAAAATTTGCTGCCCCCCCATGTAACATCACAATGCCCCACCCATATGAACTAACGCCAGTGCTGCACACAGTGTGTATTTACATTAAAAAGCCTGCAGGGACCAGCTATAGACACCAGAACCACTTCATTCAGCTATAGTGTCCCTTTAATGTGAGGTAAATTATAGATTAGTGTCACTAATAATATACAAGATTGCCTACTTACAAGCAGATGAGGATGATGATGGGCTGCAGTTTGGCTCCACTGGTCTGGTGTAGAACAGGATCTCTGTTGCAACTGTGGTCACAAATTCAATGTTCTGGGAGGGAGTGGAAGCAGCTCTCCATTTTTGGGGCTTGCCACAGCTCAGGTCACAGGCCCCAGGGCCTGTGGTGAAACTGTACCCCATACACTCATAAGTTCCACCCACCCATGATTTCGCTCACAAGGAGTGGAGTGTGTAGGGGATGTGTTATGTGTTATTGTAGAGGATCTAATATGTGTGCTTATGGTATGTAGTGTATAGGGTTACCAGTTTGTGCAGGTGATGTAGTGTGTTTGTGTGTAGTGGAAGCAGTGTGTATTTGTGTATAAGGGATGTATTATGTGTTTTTGGTTGTGTGTAAGGGATGCATTGTGTGAATCTGTGTTTGTATGCATAAGGGATGCAAAGGTGTGTGTCTGTATGTGTGTGCATGAGATGCATTGTGTTTCTGTGTGTATGTAAGAAAAGAAGTGTGTGTGTTTGCATGCGTGTGTACGGGTTTGCGTTGTCTGTTTCTGTGTATGTGTGCAAAGGATGCATTGTCTTTG
>OW240920.1:63598871-63639534 GCA_933207985.1 Pelobates cultripes
TGCAGCCGCCTGAGGCTCTTAACAGAGCGCTCAGGCGGCTGCAGTATTTAAAGGGCCGGCCCGTCGCGGCCGGCCTTACAGGAATTTAGGGCGGCCTGGGGGGCAATTGCCTCCCTGCCCCCTGGCCCAGCCCGCCCCTGGCTGCAGTGTGTGTATAGGGGGCAGCGTGTGTGTGTGTATTGGGGCAGTGTGTGTGTATGGAGGGCAGTGTGTGTATAGGGGAGAATGATTGTGGGTCTGTAGGGTTGGAGGGTAGATTAATAAATGTATATATTGTTTTAATAAAAAAAAAACAATAATTTTGATATCCCCCCTCCCTGCTTACCTTTGCCTGGATCCTGCAATCCCTGGTGGTCTGGTGGGGAAGCCCTGGTGGTCCGGTGGGGAAGCCCTGGTGGTCCAGGTGGTGAGAGTGAACTCTAGTAGCCTCAGGAGCTGCTAGAGTTGACTCTCGCTAGATTTGGAGAGTTGTCATGGTAACCACAGCAATGCTCAGAGCTTGGGAGAGGAGAACCTGGCGGAGCTGTAGGTAAGAGCTCCTCTGGGTCCTCCCTACCTCCCCTGCTACCTGCCAGCATTACACTGTCCTGCACAGCTGGTAGGGGAGAGGGAGGCACGGTTATTATTTTGCGGCAATTTATTACCGGTTCGCGAAAGCTTTCATCTGATGGTATAGTCAGTGAAAGCTTTCGCGCACCGGCAATAAATTCTAGCGGACCGACGCCAGTCCGCGGGCCAGTGGTTGAAGACCACTGGTATATAGTACATTGAAGTGTTTCTGGACTAATTCATATGATATTTTTTTGCTGGTAACTATTCTCCCTACATTCCAAACTTTTTCTAGACTCTGGTAACTGATTGCATGGCAGATTTAGGCCCAGAAGCCCAGCACCAGACCTCCTGACCTTTCAGGAAAGCATTACTTTCCTGAAAGGTCAGGAGATCTGCTGTGAGATGGGTTCCCTGCAGCTCCTGTGTCTAAGAGGGAATATACAATGCAACACTCCCTGGTTACAATTGTAATTCACAAAAGTCTGCATTGAGTTTAGGGGCAGCTCCTCCCTCTATATTGTTTAACTGAGTGATTCTGTTTCCTCTCATGGGTTATAACAAGGTCATGATTGGCCTTGGAAGGTGAAGTTAGTCTGTTGCAGCCAGTTTAAAATGACAAGTCAGGATGGATTTAGAGCCCATTACTGTTTGTTTGTTTGTTTGTTTGTTTGTGTGTTTATTACAGAGATTATGCATAAAAACCTTTTCAAGTCTCCATGTTGCAGTACAGTCCTGGTCTCTAGTGGCAGAAATAATTTAGAGAGGGTCCAGGGGCAAAAAAACATTTGGGCCTCTTTTTTTAGAGAAGGAGTGTCCAAAAGGTAGATCTCAACTTTTTTGTAGTGTTACGCTTTGCATGCAAGGTTGTTTTTGTGCGTAATGTTGCAGGGATGTATTTATGTGTAGTGTTGGCATTTGAATGAGGGTGTGTGTTTTTGGAGTATTGTAATGAAGGGGTGTGTTTGCGTGTAGTGTCAATATTTGAAAGCAGGTGCGTGTTTGTGTGTAGTCTCTGTGTTTGGATGCAGGGTTGCATTTGTGTTTATTTGGTGTTTAAATTCAAGTTTGTGTTCACATATACACTTGCATTTCCACACACACATACAAGTGCACATTGCCACACAAAGATACACCCACATACACTGCCACACAGAGATGCATACAGACACATACACATAAAAATACACATTGCTATACACAGATTGACACACATGAACAATTATAGTGACACACAACGATGCATATATACAAACACACACACATGCACATACAAACGCACTGACACACATATACATACACGTGCACACATACACATCCAGAAACACTGACTTAGAGTCCAGCTCTCCTCCTGCTGTGTGCACTCCTCTGGTATCTTATTTACGTAAACGAACACACCAACCACCATAATTACTACAGCCCACTGTTGTGCCTATGATGTCAAGAGTGTCCTGGTACTATCTCACTGTAATTTGGGAAACCTTTTTAGAACAGTTTGACAAGTTGCCTGGTCCTGCTGGGTGACCAGGGCGGCATACTCTGGCCCAGGATTCTCATGCAGGAGAATCTGGTAAGCTATACTGAACTAAACTGGGTCATGTAGGTCTGCACTCGTTGGCTGCTGTGTGCTCTCAGGCTATAAGTGAAGTCATGGATTGGTCATGTTTAGTAGAATAGAGCCAAGTGGCACCCGGTGGACCCAGGTAAATTCTCATATTATTTTGAAATGGTTTTACAAATTACACTTCTGGCACCAGAACCTCTGTAGTGATTATAGTGTTAATTTAATAATTAAGTTGAGTCACTTTTGCATGAGAATGAAAGCAGATGACTGTTACTATTTGTCACAAACTTACCATTAGCCGACGCCCGCTCCTCTCCTTGGACCACTCGGACAGAACGCACCGCGTGGCCGCATTACCTCAGTCCTTGGGCCGCGAGGCCCGAATGCCTCACGTGGCCGAGCGGCCTGAATAGATTGTTTACCTTTGGTCCTGCAAATGGCTGCCTCTGCTGGTTCACGGGACGAACTGCAGCCCCCATAAATAAAATATTATGCCACAACGTCATGACCTTAAAGGGACACACATCATCTAGGCGACCCAATGCTGTTTGGAGTTGCAGAGATGACGTGGACCAATTGGAATGCTTTTGAACCTATTTAAGGTTTGCTTTAGCCTCCATTCATTGCCCTATCATGGTTTCTTGTTAGATCCTCGTTTAGTGCTTCTCGAGATTCCCTTGTGATTTCCTGTGTTCGACCTCGGCTTCATATTTGATTTGTGATTTCTGGTATCCTGACTTTGGCTTCGTATTTGACTTGTGTTTTCTGGTATTCTGACCCGGCTTTGTCTTAACGTTGTATATTTCTTTATATCTGACCTTGATTCTCGCTAATTAAAAAGGTTAAGTTCAGCCATTAATAGGCTTGGTAATATGTCTTTCGGATCCACCTTTTGTGGGTTTCCATTTTCCTACGTGTTGGGGTACGACTCCTCTGACACTATTCACTTGTGCTTGTGGTTTTTTTTCATGTATTTATTTTTAATGAATGAGATGCTATGACTAGCCACATCAAGAATATACAAAGTTTTTCTATTCAAGTATTTGAAAAAAACATTGCATGTGTATTCAAGGGTAATGCATTGAATCTACACCTCCTACTCTACAATCTCTACACTAGAAGCAAGACCAGACATGCAGTGCATATACAGGGAGTGCAGAATTATTAGGCAAATGAGTATTTTGACCACATCATCCTCTTTATGCATGTTGTCTTACTCCAAGCTGTATAGGCTCGAAAGCCTACTACCAATTAAGCATATTAGGTGATGTGCATCTCTGTAATGAGAAGGGGTGTGGTCTAATGACATCAACACCCTATATCAGGTGTGCATAATTATTAGGCAACTTCCTTTCCTTTGGCAAAATGGGTCAAAAGAAGGACTTGACAGGCTCAGAAAAGTAAAAAATAGTGAGATATCTTGCAGAGGGATGCAGCACTCTTAAAATTGCAAAGCTTCTGAAGCGTGATCATCGAACAATCAAGCGTTTCATTCAAAATAGTCAACAGGGTCGCAAGAAGCGTGTGGAAAAACCAAGGCGCAAAATAACTGCCCATGAACTGAGAAAAGTCAAGCGTGCAGCTGCCACGATGCCACTTGCCACCAGTTTGGCCATATTTCAGAGCTGCAACATCACTGGAGTGCCCAAAAGCACAAGGTGTGCAATACTCAGAGACATGGCCAAGGTAAGAAAGGCTGAAAGACGACCACCACTGAACAAGACACACAAGCTGAAACGTCAAGACTGGGCCAAGAAATATCTCAAGACTGATTTTTCTAAGGTTTTATGGACTGATGAAATGAGAGTGAGTCTTGATGGGCCAGATGGATGGGCCCGTGGCTGGATTGGTAAAGGGCAGAGAGCTCCAGTCCGACTCAGACGCCAGCAAGGTGGAGGTGGAGTACTGGTTTGGGCTGGTATCATCAAAGATGAGCTTGTGGGGCCTTTTCGGGTTGAGGATGGAGTCAAGCTCAACTCCCAGTCCTACTGCCAGTTCCTGGAAGACACCTTCTTCAAGCAGTGGTACAGGAAGAAGTCTGCATCCTTCAAGAAAAACATGATTTTCATGCAGGACAATGCTCCATCACACGCGTCCAAGTACTCCACAGCGTGGCTGGCAAGAAAGGGTATAAAAGAAGAAAATCTGATGACATGGCCTCCTTGTTCACCTGATCTGAACCCCATTGAGAACCTGTGGTCCATCATCAAATGTGAGATTTACAAGGAGGGAAAACAGTACACCTCTCTGAACAGTGTCTGGGAGGCTGTGGTTGCTGCTGCACGCAATGTTGATGGTGAACAGATCAAAACACTGACAGAATCCATGGATGGCAGGCTTTTGAGTGTCCTTGCAAAGAAAGGTGGCTATATTGGTCACTGATTTGTTTTTGTTTTGTTTTTGAATGTCAGAAATGTATATTTGTGAATGTTGAGATGTTATATTGGTTTCACTGGTAATAATAAATAATTGAAATGGGTATATATTTGTTTTTTGTTAAGTTGCCTAATAATTATGCACAGTAATAGTCACCTGCACACACAGATATCCCCTAACATAGCTAAAACTAAAAACAAACTAAAAACTACTTCCAAAAATATTCAGCTTTGATATTAATGAGTTTTTTGGGTTCATTGAGAACATGGTTGTTGTTCAATAATAAAATTAATTCTCAAAAATACAACTTGCCTAATAATTCTGCACTCCCTGTATGTATCTGACATCATGCAAAATAAATAATCAAGATAATGGTCTGCATGATACTGTTTTACAGATATGTTGGTATTATTATTGGCATTTATATAGTGCCAACTTATTCCTCAGTGCGTTACAATATTTTAAAAGGGGGAAATTTAACAATAAATGAGACAATTACAGGAACATTAGTTTGATGATGACCCTGCTGAAACAAGCTAACAATTGATTGCAGCTCAGGTTCCCGGGCAGTCCCTTTAACCCCTTAACAACCACATGACGGTCTATGCTGTCATGCAGTGCAGGGCTTTAATGCCCCTGGAAGGCATAGACTGTCATGCAGTAAAAGTAGGGAACTTACTGATGCAAGATGTCCTTATGTTCTCATGCGTAAAGACATCTTGCGTCGTTTAAGGAACTCAGAGTCTGTTAGAATTCTGGAAGTGCCTCTAGTGGTGGTCTTAGTTCTGCAAGGTAATTATTGCAGTTTCTCTAAAACTGCAGTGTTTTACACTGCAGGACTAAGGGGGACAGGGACACTGCACCCAGACCACTTCAATGAGATAAAGAAGTCTGGGTGTCTATAGTGTCCCTCTAATTTAAAGTATTTGGTTTATAAAGCTACAAGGGAAGGAACCAGGAACATGATGTGCCAAATGTTTTTTTACTTTTTATAATCCATTCACTCCTCACCATCATGCAGAATATCACTGTTATGCATGAAGTGCCTGGTCTATCTCTATCAGTCTATTAGTAAACATCACACAGCATTCAGAGTAATATGCAAGGTGTGTGCTCATCCCCCAATGCATTTTCCCTATTTTTATAATTAAGATAAGTGTTTTCTTCTGTAACGCTACACAAAAATATAACATCTGGTTTATAATATTTATACAATCTGAAATATCTTTTAGATTACATCTGCCATCTCCCATAATAATAATATAATGAATATATCATAGTAAATATGTTTGAAAGACAAATTGAAATGCAGCAAGCATCTATTCTCTTTATCTGCCTCGCTCTCTCTCTCTCTCTATATATATATATATATATTTATGTAGACATAATCTGTAAATTAGCACACACACACACTACATTACAAATGTTACATTGCACTTACAAAACTCCTGTCATTATAAATAACAACATTTAACAATATATATCTCTGAAATATGTGATTGTCTTGGCTAGTGTACCCTTATTTTGTGGAATTGTAAAATCTAGTTTAGAAAATAAAATGGACATGCATACATAAAATCAGTAAGGCACTTATTTAAAAGAAACAGCCATGAATATCTGGTGTCCTGTCATGTTTAAAAAAAAAAATAAAAAAATTAAATATCCTTCAAAAGTGTTTAAATAAAAATAAAATAAAAAAAACAATAACGTAATTAATTTAATTTATGAAATGCCAACACTACAAGATATTCTCATGGTATAAGAATGAGTTGTGTGTAGTAGACTATTAAACATATGAACTGCAATGTTTATGAAGGAAAGCACTTAGTAATGATAATGAATGTGCTATTATATGGTCAATAAGATTCAGCAACATAAAACAACATAGATGCATTTTTGTATTTTATTGTATTTTGTTATCATTTTACTGTTACACAATATTATAATATTGTATTATTGTTGCTTTTAGTAATAAATCATCCATCTTTTCCACGGCTCTGTACAATAGGTGACAGCCCAATCATAAGATAGTATAATGCTATGGACTGGAACTCCCATGATTCTAAATCAAATGAAGTTTGTCTGAAAAAGACAGTGAAACTGGGGACCTATTTTCAAGATGTTGTAGGCTCTTAACTCCCTATTCACCCAAAGCAGACCTAATTCTAATTATCCCTAAACATACATCATAATGTATAGTGCTGTACCAGGTGATATTATAGTACTAGGTACTGCAGTAAAATGTCTATCATTATAACAAGAGCTATAATGCCATTATACTGTTTGTATTGTGGTTTTACTACATTGTTGCAATATTCACAGCAACCTTCTTAAAGGCAATTAGAACACTATATCTCAATAAACTGGTCTTGGTACAGTTGTCCTTTAGTTTTAGTACTGCAATGTCTTCTGGACAGCCACTAGAGGGGGCTTCCACCTTTATAACCCAGGCAGACTTGGTTTTTCAATAAATGCTTCACATAGATAGCATTTAAATGGAGGAGCACTGCATTTTGTCACACGTTTCTCATCTATAATGCTTCTCTATGAGGATATAATGCTTCTTCTATGAAGATGCAAGACAACAGCATACTTGCTGCAACGAGAGTGTCTCTGTGCTGGTAACAAGGTGAGGAAAATATATTAAAGCTGCATCTTCTGAAATAGAAGGGGGTGAAACGAGGGCAAGGTTACTGCAATAGAATATTATTTTCGGGACTGTTGGTTCCCTTTAAAGGGACACTATAGTCACCAGAACAACTACAGCTTAATGTAGTGGTTCTGGTGTGTATAGTATGTCCCCGCAGGTTTTTTAATGTAAACACTGCCTAATCTTAGAAAAGGCAATGTTTACATTACTACCTAGGAACACTACTAGTGGCAGTCACTCAGACGGCCACTACATGTGCATCCAGTGCCAGTGCTGCACAGTGTGCAGAACAGGCATTCAGCGTTTCCACGCTCGGCCTGGAGACACTGAACATTTCCCATAGAGATGCATTGATCCAATCCATCTCTATGAGAAGATGGTGATTGGCACAGCACAGGGTTTTATCAGGCATGCACAATAGCCTCCTGCATTGGATTGGCTGAGATTGTCAAAAATAATGATCTCAGCCATAATGATCTGAGCAAGGCAGGGCCAGCTGCAGTGAGCCTGGTGCGGTCCTGGAAGAAAGGTGACTAAAATCACCTTTTTACTTTAAAGAGAGGGATCCGGGACCTAAATAGTTGATTTACCGCTATGGTGTCAGGAATACATGTTTGTGTTCCTGACACTATAGTGTTCCTTTAAGTGAGATTTTAAATGCAAACATTTGTAGAAAAATGTGTAAAAATCAGTCACCTCTAAAATAACTAAGACTTGTATATATTTCTCTTTTAAATCACCAAAATAAGGCCATTCACAAAGATTTATTTTCCCATTATCAATTCTACTAATATTTACATAATTATACTTTATCCCAAGCCTCTTCAAAATATACAAAAAAGGGTTTATTCACTAAAGTATGAAATTATCGGAATTCAAATTTTTAGGCCAAAATATTTGAACACAAAAAAAATGATGACTGAGATTAATTTTTTAATTTGGAATTTTGTTCACCTCGCAATTCGTACTTTAATCAGTAAACAAGACAGGGTGATGAGCCGCCAATGAAGACCTATTTAATTTTTTCTGGCAATCTGCAGCAATTACGCTTCCCCTGGCTGGCATGGTGGTACGGCTCATGTGATTTAGTCTATGCATCTGACTAGTTCATTGGTGTTTTTAGCGTTTAGAGCCCTATTACTTGCCTTAAAATTTCTGTAAAATACCAAAAACAAAGAAAGAAAGAAAGTGAAAGAAAGAAAGCTAAAAATACATAAAGAATTTGGGCTAGCTTTATTTTTTGAATACTAGTCCAAACTATGGAGAAGATGAACATCTGGGATGTAATACTTTGGGGTTTCATTCTTTAACCAATGCAGAGAGCTGACAAAAGAATGAATAATTTTAGGCTAAAGCCAATTCTCCAGCTTACCTATCTTACCCTAACCTGTGAAATTCTCTGTTCATGTGTTCACAGTTGCTATATTTCAGTTTCTGGTTAGATAAAATGATTCATTCGCCTTTGTTCGCGTGTTAGAATGAACACTATACTCTCCCAGGATGGAGTTGACAGCTCTGATTACAGCTTGAGTGTGTCACATTAGGCAGCTCTTATATAATGAGGATGCCATATTAAACAGTTTGTAAACAATTAGTTACCATTCGAGTGTACTTACTCTCCATCAAAATGATTTGTTTGTAAAGAAAAATAAACAGTGAACAGCACAGAAACAATGACAATTTGAAATAAAATAATACACAATAAAGCACGGCAGAGCAAAACAGAATATCCCGTGTTTGGTACCAGTGATACAGAAATTACAATTATTCTTAAATTGTATTACATTATTAAATCACTTTGTAATAACTTTTCATAGGACTAATGTGCAAGTTTGGTGAATAGGTAGTATGAGATACTGAAATATTTGTTGATTATAATTATGCCATAAATCTAAAGAAACAGAATTCATCTAAGTAGCCTGGTCTAGCGAGATTTACTAAGCATTAGTCAGAGAGATTTCACTCTTCAACGAAAATGCATTTTATTAACCCCTTAAGGACCAAACTTCTGGAATAAAAGGGAATCATGACATGGCACACATGACATGTGTCCTTAAGGGGTTAAAGGGGCACTACAAACATGTGATTTAATTGAATTGGTTATAGCGACGTTGATTTTGTGGCACTGTCCCTCCATTCAATGTTAAAACATTTTGAGTAGTTTAACACTATATAAGGGTCCCTGGTTGCCCACAGTCTGGCCCTCCCAGGAGGTGTTACGATAGTAGAGACTGAACACTTCCTTAGTCATACCAATTCATACAATCAATGGGCAACTGTGATAGGCTAAAAGTAGTTGTCTGTCACTGAGTCTTAGCCAGTCACTACCGCCCTTTGCTGCACAGGCTAATGCTTCCTCATTAGTCCAAGCAGCACAGAGGGGATGGCTATTGGGGGCTCTCAGTTAGCATTAAATGCAGTTTATTAATGGAAGGACAGTATCAGGGAAACCAGATACTACAACTACTTAAATGAGACAAAGCAATTACATTGTTTACAGTGTCCCTTAAATGCTCATGCCCCAGCACATGAATGTATACCAGAAAATAAGCACTTGAACAGAAGAGACTCCATTTTAGAACGCTGTGTTGACAATGATCTGATAATAAGCCGAGCTGCGGATTGCCTCTTAGCAGTAAGGTTGGGCAGATATAAAAATGACTACATTACCTGTGGATAGGAGCTATGGTGGAAGTTTTATTGCAACATTACTAAGGAACCTGTTTTAAATGATGTTTTCACCTAAAATTGGATAGCCAAAAAAATAACTGTGAATGGTTTATGTGTGTAGTGGTTGCAACTACATTATGCTATGTATACTAAAGCACAGATATTCTCAAAACCAGATGGACTGGGGAAATTAAACTGGATACCAAAATGTGCATTTTATTTCTATAGAAGCAATTTCCCTGCATCAGGTTATACTGGTTTCTAGAGCATTATGGCCCTCATTATTCTGCAAGGTTTGTAGCCAACTTCCGAGGGTGTTAAAATTTGACATCAGTGTCATCATTTATTTATTGTAGGCCAAACTAGCCAAGGTGGAAAGAATATAAAAGTTTTTTCGTGCCTACGATTTGTGCAATTCTCAGTTTACTGAATAAGCCTCCGTGTATTTAACGAACGCCTCTGCATTATTCCGAAATAGTTTATGCAACACATTGACAAGGGACACAAAAATAAAACAGGTGAGAGTATCTATTTACACAAAGCACACTGGGAACCTGGTGTCACTTCCTGTTTGCCTGTGGCAGTCTAATAAAACTACCCCAAAGCTCAGATTCTTATTCATTGATGAGTCTCACCTTACAACAGCCCGTAAGAGAGCTTCTTTCTGTTCTCAATTTTTTCCCTGGCCTGGTTGCTTTAATGACAGCAGGACACTGGAAGGTGCCATTAACATCACAACACAGGGAAGGACCCAGCTTTTGAAATCCAAATGAAAGTGTGAATGAGGTGATAGTTTAGGGAGGGACAGAGGAAGAGGTTGGAACACAATGCATTCTAGGTGGCTGGCTGTCTGCCCGGCTAATGATATAAATCTGTGTTAGTGGAGGGATACGTTAGGACAATGACTGGACTGTCCTGTTCTTTATCTGATGTCCCAGAGCTTTGATCTCTGTGGGGGCTAACTGCTGGCTTTACAAAGTATCACAATTAAAGACAGATACATCCACACAGGCCCCGTTTGCAAAACAAACTAAAACATTCACATCACATAGATTAAGAACCAGGTCATGAGAAGGAGTGTTGGACAATTTATTTAGTTAGAAAGTGTTTTGTTTTTTTGCAAGGCAAAATATATTGAGATTTCTCTAGTTTTCAGTGAGGCTTTTATTCCCATGGTCCAATATAATGCTGTTTTAAAAGGTATATGTTAGCCATTAGAGTGGAAGAGAAATTGTGTAAAAGCCTTTAATTGGTAATGGTTAATTCCACAGTTAACACCAAATTAACATTAAATTTACCAACACATCTTATCATATTTTGGATTTTCACATTTTGGTAGTTTTAAAATTGTTGCATGTATCTGGTCTGCAGTTCACGTCCGTTGTAATGGTTATGGTGGCAGGAAGACCCTGGCGCAGATGCACAGTAAGTTGTCACATATGGTTTGACAACGTATCTGGGTGTCTATGGCCAGCCACGGCTGCATATTCTGCATCCAATCTCCTGCAAGAGAATTTTAAACAAGAGCTATGAGGACTCTGCTCACTGATGGAGAGCGGCAGCTGAGCGTTTTCAGCCAAGGAGCATGGTCCTGCACCAGATATGCTTTATACTATACAGGCATCATGCTTCTTATATTGCCAAGACAATTCTGATAATACATACTGATACTAATTATCAAGACTTGGGAAAGGCCTGTAATATCACCAAAATGCCTGCTTTCGAATTGGTAATATGTCAACACAAGCGGTACCACTTGTGAAAAATATGTCCATTCATCTACAACCTATCAGATGTGTTATAGATCTGTATTTATTTTTTAATTACATAAAACACATATTAGCAATTTTCATTGATTGAATATTAAATGACAAGCTTCTAAAGATAACTGTATATACCAGCTGACATCCATTTCAGTAGAAGGCAGGAAAGAAGTAAATATTCTGTTCTCTTGGGGTGAGAGGATATTCCGACAGATGTGTCCATGTTAGTGTGCCTTCTGCCAGGGTTTGAGTAAAGATTTCATGACTCCTGACTCTAATAGTTTGCTAAAAGTCAAATTAGCTCTGCCAGTGGCACTCTGTCTGTAGGGAATAGTCTGGACAGGAGGCACTATACAGGACATTAACAGTCGAACAGCAATTACAGAGCAGAGTTGGATTTTATTAGGTAATGAATAATGGTTACAGTGAATCGATCCCTGAATAGAAATGGAAATACATCGAACAAAATAATCCGTGCCATCGCAGAGAATTAATATAAATATGAATATGCCACATTTTAAGGGTCCAAGCAGTAACAAGAGATTGACATCCACCAGCATGTCCTATCAACCCATGTAGTGAAAGTCGACTACATATCTTTTATTCAGTCTATATCCATAGCAGTAAGAGTTTGCTTTGGGGAAGTGTCTTGTTATCTGCACAGATGGTTCGTACACTACATTGGGGGTAGGCATCTATATAATACCACTAATGTCCTGGCTCAATATAAAGCGATGTCCATGTAGGACATTATTGGAGACACCCTCTGCGGCCGTATATTTTAATTAATTGCACAGGTTTAAGTCTCAGATTGAATTGTCATAAATAAAGAGCTATAAAGATATTGTTTAAAAAATCCCAGCATATTCTACAGCATCGTTCATTAAGTAAATAAAACAAAGGTGGGTTTATTCACTAAAAGGAAATCTAAATTTTATATAAAAATAGAATTGGAAAAAATGCTCAACTTTTCATTTCAGTTTGGTTATTTGGGCCTTAAGCACCCATGTGGGTGTCCCAGAAGTAATCTTGACTAATAGGGAGGGCAGCTAGTCATCAATAATGTTGGTTGGGAAGATACGTGTTTGATGTACGTTGATGTACGTTGATGTACGTTGATGTACGTTGTTCATAGTACTGTTTGATTGCCAACTTGCTTGTCAATCATGAAGCTTCAACATCTGAAACTGTACCGGGGGTTATTTGCATTCCCTGTGTTACTCACGTGGAATTAAGTTCAAATGTGATTTACCGAAAAGCAAGTTGTTTCCAATTAATAATAAGAGTCTTTAACTGAAAGTGTGAGACAACAACACCTCGTTATCATATCATTTGTAGCTCATTATCACTAAACCAGTTAGTAGCAACAATTAGGGGATCATTTACTAAAATCGTGACATGTTTTAATTGGATGACAATCTTTAAGAAGTTAAAGATCATTCAGCCATGTTAAATTTGTTTTTCCTACTCTGCTCTTTTAGCCAAATTTTTGTTACCCCAACAAGCTGTTTAGTGAATAGATCTCAATGTTTTCAGTGCACCATTAATTAAAATGAATGCAGACTTTCAAATAGCAGGATATGACACTGGGTTACATGGGTAATTAATTTAACTAATCTCCCCATTACAGATATATGCAATATCTTAAAGAATTTTCAAGTCCCATATGAATAAGAAAAAATATATACAGGGCGCCACAATCACCAGATAAATAAACGAAAAAGATGAAGATAATATTGTTTTATTTAATAATGTGCACCAACAATGTGCAAATAGTATAAAATATATTCACATAAAAAGCCTCAATAGGCTAAAAGACCCATAGGTATAGCAGCTCTTATATAACATGAAAAAGTGCTAAATGCTAAAGTGCAGACAATAATATAAAGTGCAGAGTGCAACTCCCATCACTTTAAGCTGGTAAACATAAACAATGTCCACAACTAGTCACATAGACAAAAAAAAATCATGTGAAACAGAAACTGCTGATACCAAAGTAGAAGGGTCCCCAATGCTGCTCAACGCGTTTCGTCCTTGAGACTTCGTCAGGAGCTTCTTGATCTTCCCTCTTTCTTCTCTCTTTTAAATCCGCCGGTCTGCCGGTTCTTTCGTGACCACGCATGCGCCCGTCACGCGCACCGTCATACGTCATGACGCACGCGTGAACATACTGCGCATGCGCGGCCACGTTGGGGGGTATTATTTTTCACCATATGAATAAACTGCAGGTTTCCTTTGTCATATTTTTTTGAAAATTTAAGAGAAATTGGCATTTTTTAAAAATCACTTAGTTGCACCATATCGGCTGTGAATCAAACAGCAAGGAAGATTTGCTGTTTCACTCACTTTGAATGTGCATTCAGAGTGTACCACATTGCTTCTCATAAGGAACAAGAATAAGCATTGGATTGTATAAGAAGCAAAAAGAAGGAATAATAAGCATTGGATTGGTTAGGGTCCCCAATGCTTCTTTATAAAATGCTTTGGATTGGACTCGAGATCATTGATTCCTATAATCTCAGCATGTAGTGGGTTACGCCACAAAGACCAATCTATTGCTTGGAAAAAAATAAAACGGGTTCTAAAAAAACAAGAAATTAAAAGGAAATCCTCAATACATACATATATTTATTTTTTTAACATTGGGAGTGTTCCTTTAAACAATCCACTCCTCATCTAAATTAATCACGGTTATCAACTGGCATTGTAGCTGGGAACTACAGGGGGCTGGTACAAATGTTATTCACATCAAATGTTAGCCAACACAGATCTAAATCTGAAAGGAGAGAAGGGAATGCAGTCAGCTGGACATATAGTTATAGCACTTGTCCACTAGGTGGTGATGTTGCATTTCTTCTGCTCACATTCACATGAAACTTGTTGGCAGAATAAGTGAAAGTGAGTTTAACATATTTTTACATAACTGTAAAAGGGACACTATAGTCACCAGAACAACTACAGCTTAATTATTATTATTATTATTATTGCCATTTATATAGCGCCAACAGATTCCGTAGCGCTTTACAATATATGCAGTGGTTCTGCTAAATATAGCATGTCCCTGCAGGCTTTTCATTGCAAACGTTGCCTTTTCAATCACTCAGACTAGAGGTGCTTCTTGTGTCAGTGCTGTATACACTGTGCAGCACTGGCGTTTAGTGTCTCCATGCTCTGATTCAATGCATCTTTATGAGGAGATGCTGATTGCCAGAGTGCAGTGTCTTGCTGCACATGCGCAATAGCCTCCCAGTGATTTCCTATGGGAAAACATTGGATTGACTGAGATAATCAAAACTGGCTCAGTGTGGAGAAAAAAGCGAGCTCTACTTTTGTAGAGCGATCTAAGGGGGGCCGGGGACCCAGACAGCCACATCAGCACTTTAGTGTCAGGAATATATGTTTGCTTTCCTGACACTATTGTGTTCCTCTAAAGCCTTCTGATTATTCGGCCAATTTAAAATATGAGTAATTTGTGTTATGCTTGCATTTTTAACTCAGCTTGGCATTGCTAGTAAATTACATTGTGATGTAACTACCTTCCGTAATTTACCTCCAATCGCAAAGTCTGTGATGATTATGTAAAACGTTCATTGAATTGAACATCCTTCATGGGCTATTTGGGTGAAACATCATATTAACCTATTTAATGATGGTGAGCTGAAGGTGCTGGTAGAGGGAGCTTGCGGCACCCTGATATACTTTTTGGGTAATATCTACTTTAGTTGACTAGTGGAAATGGGTGTGGATGGCTGGCTGAGGTTACAGTTTGTAGATGGATGATTGTGGGGAATGCTGTGGATTGATGGATAGCTGGGGATACTGGGCATGCCTCTCATATATATATTTTTATTTTCCTTGGTTTTTAGATTTGTTAAATCAAGCCCAGTTTCAGAAAAGAATTGCTCCCAGATGAGCATACTGGACTGTGTCATTGCTCAGCTATATAAAGATTGGAAAGACCAAGAAAATACATTATAGATGATGAGAAAAACCATGGAGAACCCTTTCTGGAAGACCTAATATAAAGCCCCATTTTTAGAGTCTCCCCCAAAATAAGAAAAGAGTATTTCATCAATATAAACTCTTTATAAAATACATGGACTGTGTTGGAACTGAAATCCCAATGCATTTAAAAGATATTATAACACAAAGTAGGGACAAAATACAGTGATGCTGTCATTTTTTTTTATTTCATCCAGCTGTCATGGCTGTGAGGAAAGAGGAATTGTCTGTGGAGTTATGATCCTCCATAGAAACCAGTGTTGTACTCTTGTGCATGTGCAGGAATACAGTACTGACATGCGCTTCTGGAAGATAAAGCGCCAGATGCAGATGCAGCTGAAGAGTACCCAACCGATGGACACTGTCGGGACAGATTTAGGTAAGTAAAACTTGAGTTCCCCTGCGCCCGTAGGCCATGTATTGTAAGAGGAAAAGTGCAAAGACCCCAGAAGGTGGCATAGCTAGGTTAGGTACTCGCGAGAACTGAGTCAGTCTGAGGCATTGGAATGTGAGTTAATATTAGGATGTTGCTTGACATGCTTAAGGAGGGCATGGTAGTGGGTAGGTCAGTTGTGTCGTTGCTTGGTGGACGGGTTAGGCTATTGGCTGTTTATAGAATATCACGATTTATAAAGTCTAACTATTAATTTGTTGTTGTGGACAACAACTGAAAATGATATGACATAATGACGTTTAATGAAGAGGTCTATAGTTATGATTTCAAGAGGACACCACAATTAGCTAGTCGGTTGTGGCACGCCAAAAAGAGGGTTCACCTAAGGTAAAGATAATTAGAGTCATTGATTAAGGGGAGAGGTGTAAAGGATCAAGGGCGTCCTTGGCATTAACATAAAAAATGAAACAGATATATATAGTGCACAATGAGATGATAAGTGCGTGCTTAAATATATAGTCTTACAGGATCAAGAGGAGTGCTCAGTCCTGAGCGTTTAGGTGGTATTTTCCCCACCAAGAATTAACATCAGGGAAGTAGCCAAAGTTAATAATAATGGCCAAAAGATAAAAAAAAAAGCTGCTAAAATTTTTTTAATCTTGTACCTTTTTAAAAATAAGACAAAAAAAAGAAAATACCAACATGTTTTGTCACTGTATTGGACTTTATCAAAGTTCACGTGGTAGGACCGCCATCATAAAACTCTATAAGCAATGGATTTACTTAACAATCTGCAATAATTTCTCATTAAAAAATAAGCTACCATTTCTTTTTACTCAACCCCGCAAAGCAGCTGATTCCGCCAAGATGGAAACAATGAAATTAAACAATGAAAGGATGAATTAAGGGAACAAGACCACACTATTTTATAGCCACTATATTCAGTGACCAGCACTTGCTTTATTTGGTTGAGCGATGTCGTCCTTTCACCCCAGCACAAACCTCTGCAGATCAGTATACCTCTACTTATAGGTACAGCTAATGTTTTAAGAAGTTTGCATATTCTGACAATGTCACCGACTTGAACTCATGTTGACTTCTGTCATCAAGCTAAAGTTCTAATGGATTCTTTCTAATTTTCTGTTTTTAGCAGATGTCACTTAAGTGTACTGATTTATTTATAACACTGGAGATACATCCCCCAGGGGAATGCTGGCATCTTGGGGGGCAAATTCAAACTAATGGCCTTTTAGGTTTACAAAACACACAGATTTATGTATGGATGACCAAAAATGACAACGAGCATGTGCAAGTCATGAGTACTGTCTCATTTTACTCTGTAATCACTTTTAACCCCTTAAGGACACATGTGTGATATGTCATGATTCCCTTTTATTCCAGAAGTTTGGTCTTTAAGAGGTTAAACACCTCCAGGGACATCATACATGTTCACAATTGTCTAGTAGGCATCAAATACTGCAGTCTCATGGAAATTAGCCCAATGAATCAATCCATGACAAGAGAACATTGGACACCAGACCAAACATAAACATACAAAGCACAGAGTTAGCGAATGCCTTGTACAATTCCCACCCTTGACAGGCTCTACATCCCTATTCCTATTTCTGTACTTCCTCTTGTCCCCAACCCCATTACCTTTAATTTTCAGGTATGACAAGCATGTGCACTGCTCTGTAGGTTGTATTCCTTTACCATTATTTTAGTTTATTTGTACAGGTTTAAACCTAACTAGAATCAGTTTAAGTAAAAAACATAAAATGAAAGTACAAAAATGCACTGGTTATGCGCAAAATTCCTCTAATTTACTAAGTAAGTTGCAGACTGTCACGAACTCCGGAACCACACGTTGACAGAACACAGGCACAAGAATTGCAGTACCAGTGCAAACAGAGAGAAATCAGAATACAAGCCTAGGTCGGAGGGAAACGGAGAGAGAGCAACGATGAGACAAGCCGAGGTCAATAGTCAAGGAAAGCAGATAAACGTTGAGACAAGCCAAGATTCGGTAACCAGACAATCAAACAGAATACACGCGCTATTGGGCTATCAGAAGACCACAACAGGGCAAGGAGACATGGGAAAGGTAAGTATAAATACACTTAGGTTAACTCTGATTGGCTAATTTCCCATCAGAGTGAATTTTCACACGTGGGAGGTACTTGTACTTCCCACTTTCATTAGTGACGTAATTTTTGCGCACCGAGTAAGGTAACTGACTCGGGCGCCTATTTACACACTCTGCACTCATCCAACTTGCCGCCAGAGGGGGCAACCGCGGGTGGCGTGTGGGCGCCGGAAGCCGCTGCTTGTGGCAAGCAGGAGTGTGAAGAAGCCGCAAGTGGTGTGCGGGCATCGGAAGCGACCGCTCGTGGCTGCGCCACTTGCGGACTCTGACACAGACATCCCATAGGAACAGGAATTAAAAAGACATACTACAAAATGCTGCAGATATGCTTAAAGTTAATATAGGATAAACAGTATGTTTTGTTGTTTGATTCACAATGGACTTCTGTAGATGCCCCATTCTTTATATCAGCAATTAAATTCCTGCCATCATGAATCCCAGATCAATAAATGGTTTGAAAATCATATTACTTTATTTTGCATGTTATATTATTATTATTGTGGTGGCCTACTCACAGGGTACCTGAATGTCGCCGCCAATGACTTCCTTTCCTTTTTTGTGATTATAGTTAGTATAGCTGTTCCACCCAAACAGGAGCCGAGACTTAGTAAAGGGGTAAGAAGAATGGCTTTATTAGAAGCAATAATACACTTTTATATCTGAGTCACCAACAGGGGGTCATCAGGAGAACAATGGTTATTGCACAACATCTGGCGCCTAAGGACTGTACCTGTCCAAATAATTGTATTATTAGCCAGACACTTTGGCATCTAATAACATTTATACATAAAAATGTGCTTTCCTGGCCCGCATTCCCCAACCAGCGACATATCTGGATAGCTCTCCATTCTCTCCAAAGAGCGCTCGTATCGGAGGACAGGGTTCCATGGTGCAGGGTGGAAAGTCCCGGTCACTTTCAAACATGGCGCTTTTCGTTAGTACATTGAGCTCCCTCAAGTCCTTGGTACTGTTCGATGCCTCACCACCTCCTCTGTCACCCCTCCACATGGCACCCTGTTTGGTGGTCCTGGGAACGAGAGAGACCTCAGAGAAATGTTACCGAATTGCAGAAACTCTGCAATCTGTTTTGGAGTTCCAGGTGAGCTCCCGGTCAGGCACACTGTGCCTCTGTGAGTCCTCTCAGGGGTTCTGATGTCTCTGGGACTGCTGAATATTGTGCTTTGCTGGAAGGGATATATTTGGGTGATTGTTCTTTTAGGCGGAGGTGGTTGGAAGGTCTGTACAAGTGGTCTGTCACAATTTTTTATAAAGCGCCAACAAATTCTGCAGCACTATATGATAGGTGAGCTAACAGACACATATTTGGACGCACAGGAACAGAGGGGGTTCAGGGCCCTATTTAAATAATATTACATGCTAGAGGGAATTAACTTACATGCTTTAACAACATCTTTAACAACATCCTATCATTTGAGAAGTGTTGAACTGAGATTTTATTATTATTATTATTATAAATTATTTTGCTTTACAAAGGAATACAGAAGTGCCTTATTGTGAAAACAGCAGGAAGTTCACATTAAATCAGTTTAAAATTAACAAATACCCACCAAGATAATCATTATCAGATAACAATTACAGTTTTACTACCTGCATTCCTTTATAAAGCTGGAAATGATTTAATAAGTGGGATTGTAACCCATCTGTGTATACAGCTAAACAGTGTCCCTGGCTCTTTGAATTTAGTTCTTTGTCAGGTGGTTGGGAGGATTAGACCTGCTGGGAGGAATAAAAGGTCATAGCCAGTATTTTATCTGTTCCTTTAAACTTTATACGGTTTTATTATTACTATTATGTATATACAAAATTTATGGCGCCAACTTAATCCACAGCGCAGCCTATACTGAGCCTGTTCAACAAGTCCCGTGTCGCAAATTCAGCTGATCTAGCCAAAGTGGATAAATAAATATCCCACTTGGCTTTTCATTAAAGCACATTTCCGTTTCTGACACATTTGCAGTTGGAACGCGGCAGCAGTTGAGCTCTGCTATGATATAAATCAAATGTATCTGTAGGGCGAATGAATACTCCATTGATGTTTTTTTCTCTTAGTACAATTTAATAGCTATAACCCCAAAGAAAGCATGCATATATTTTTTTCTGCATGTTTTCTTTGGGGGTATATGAAAAAGTAAACTGCAAAATAACTGGAAAAGCCTTTGCAAGCCGTCCACTCTTTCCTAGGTACAGAATGTCTGTCTGTGCTCAGCAAAATATGTTATGTTCGACCTATATATTACATTTAGTATGAGCTACTAAAGTATTCTATTACATCCCATACACTATCCTTAGCTAGGCATGTTGTTTTTAGCAAGGGTGTATGAGTTATTGATTACAGTTAATACAACTCCCACATTTATGTTGCTGTAATGTCCCATATTAGCCTGTATGTATTTCTGTTCAATTTACTCATTATGCTAACTTAAGTTATAGGCATAGTTGGCTATTAGAAAGTCCAATTAGTAAACTGAAGGCTACATGAACCTCCGTTTTGCAAAATGCATTTGATACATCGTACATATGTTAATATACGTTACGCATTGGTCATGTTACACATTAGTACGCTATAATCTCCACCTATGGATAAGATTGCACCTTTTGCTTTGTATAGGATACTTATCAGGATATGAAACAGATCAGAAGAGAATAATATGTTGTAATATATTTATATACAGTACAAATAAAGGAACATATAGATGTACACTCACATATAGTTGAGCCCCAGAATGGCTCCTTATAGTATGCGTGGAGTGGAATTTCAAATTAACGTGAGGAATCTAGAGTATTACCAATGAAGATTGAGTTGAATTCTTGTAGGTTTTCATTTTTTGGCAGTGGCAAAACGTATAGGGCTACGCTGAACACTTTCTGGCAATTCCAGGTAAGATGTGTGAAGAAAAATTAGTTCAATGGATTTCAAGTGAGTAATTAGAGAATATATCACACCCTGAGATCGAGTCCAAAGCATGGCAATAACTTGCTGCCAAGGTATAGTCAAAATGTGAGAGATGTTGAGGCCTAAACTAAATTTTGGTTGTTGTGACTGTGCCAAAGATTTAAAAATCTTGGGGAAAATTAAGAAGATAAACACTGCCCTGGATTGAATGGGAAAGATGTTTCCAGTCCTTGGACAGCTACATATTGTATCATTGTGGAAATGTTTAATTTATATTATTTGTCTAACGGTGTCGGAATCATAACTCCTTAATATCTGATATGATTGTCAGACCATTCAATCATGTCTAAGACCTGAGAAGGGTGTTTAAAGTGTGGTCCTAGAACTACAGCAGAGGATTTGGGCGAGTTTACATGATAACCCAGGATAGGACCAAAAATGAAATTGTATTTCTTACAATATGGTGGTATGTGGTTGAGTCAGATCTATCAAGCAGGACGTTGCCTTCAAAGGTAGTAATGCCTGTTTGGTTAGTCTCCACGGGTATCCCAGGGGAGGTTTACTGGCTGTCCAGAGTGTAGTTCAAAGGAACTAAGGCAAGATTGAAAATAATGTGGGATAGGGGACATCCTTGTTGGATAATAATTTAGTATTTCTAATCAGTGAGGATGATAAGATGATTAAAAAGGACACACGCTAGTTGCATCCAAGAATAAGATGGGAATATACCACGCAGGCTAATCTAGAGGCTTCTAGAACACTGCTCTACAACTGTCAAGAAGAATTATATAAATATATCTAATGTACAATCTCTACAGAAAAGGAAGTAATAAACAATATGATGGCATGCGAATCACAAGACTTCAGTACAAACAGTAATCCTTCTAACTCTGTAGCCCATTATTAACAGAGACATAAACAGAATGTCCAAGAGTAAATTAATAACATAGGTCGGAAAACAACCAAAAACTGCCACGTCCATCATATTCAACCTTCACACATCTGTGTTGCTGCACTTGAACAGAAAAAAAAGGGGATGGGGGATAATTTTGGTCTCTAATATTGCAATCAGATTCCTGCCTAGATGTGTTAGATACCAATAATGAAATAGATGTTACAAACACACACGAATATAAAGTGCAAATAGGCGTGCATGAGCCCATCTAAGATGGATATCACACAGACACAATCTGCAGTGTTTCCCATTTTGCCTCAGTAATCCACCCTGATTAGAAAACAATGACGCTATGATGCTACCTTCTTAAATTTGTGGACTACCTCTCCCCAATGGCTTGAAGAGCTAATTGCTTTGTTTCAATGTGGCCTCTTGCAATTTAACTTAAAACCCAAATGGTGTTCAAAAATATTTTCCAGCACAGTCATGTGATAGAGAGTCTTTAGTACTGGCCACTAGTGATGTCCCGAACGGTTCGCCGCGAACAGTTCGCCGCGGACTCTGCATTGAATAAACTTTGACCCTGTACCTCACAGTCAGCAGACACATTCCAGCCAATCAGCAGCAGACCCTCCCTCCCAGACCCTGCCACCTCCTGGACAGCATCATTTTACATTCATTGTGAAGCTGCATTCTTAGTGAGCTGTCCAGGAGGTGGGAGGGTCTGGGAGGGAGGGTCTGCTGCTGATTGGCTGGAATGTGTCTGCTGACTGTGAGGTACAGGGTCAAAGTTTACTCAATGATGAGTCCGCGGCGAACCGTTCGCGACATCACTACTGGCCACAATATCTTTTCTTGTTGGGGTACACATATAAAATGATACATAGGGTACACTAAACTCCAACAGGGTTATTGACTAAAGTGAGAATTCAGGGTGATTTCAAAGTGAATTTTACATTTTTGGTGAAATAGCCAAACTGGAAAAAAAGCTCTTATTCAGATAGGCTTTTAGTTTAGCTACTCTGCCCTGAATTTCTAATTCACTTCCATAACAACCTATCCCATTAGTTATTTCGGTCCTGGCATGAGGATTACCTATTATGTATTATACATTGTTTAGACATTCACAGTCAGAAAATACTGTCCTTATCATAGTTACGAGATGTTTCCCTCACTCCAGATAACTCTTTTTGCCCATTTAAAAATTAGAAGCTGAATGTCTACAGTTCTACCACACCTACATAATAATGCCAGGACTCGCCCACTGGACTCTATTGTATAAAAACCTTTGCAAGCCAAGAACTCCATCAGATTACTTTACAATTGTATTAGACCGAAACTTGACCATTCTCTCATAACTAGTCTTGTCACTTCCCTCAATTACCACTAACCTGCGACAAACTACTTAAAGTTCCAGGACTTGTATATCTAGAGATGCATTTGTGCATAACATTTAACACCTACCTATCCCAACACCGACTGAATTTAACCGATTCCTCGAATAGTCTACAATGGGAGGATGGGATTGATTTATAACTTTGTTTTTGGGGGAGGTATGAACTTACTTTGAGAACACCTTACACTTACCAGTGCCACTTTTCCTAGAGCTGTCCATCTTTGGAACTTTTCCTGGAAACACTTTAGATACATTCAAATGATATTGGCATCTACAAGGAAAACCATTCTACCTGCTTGGATTTCTTCAGACAAGTTAACTCTAAAATTATGAAAAACTAAATAAGCCTTTGTGTTCACAGTAGTCTAGGTCAGGCCTGCACAACCTGTGGCCCGCCAGATGTTTTGAACTACAACTCCCAAGATCCCCTGGCTATCAGCCATGATTTCCTGGCTGTTTCAATAAAAAAAACAAAAAAAAAAACACAGGCGTTGGCTATCTGTTTCATTAAACAAATTATCATGGGGGTCGTAGTTCGAAAACATCTGGCGGGGCGAAGGTTGTGCAGGCCTGGTCTAGGTAATAGCTTCCCAGATCAGGGAGAATAGAGTTTTTAAATTCTTGCAGTCTTGGGAGTCATACATACAATGATTAGGCACGCATAATAAAACCCTTGTTCACCATACATTTCAACTTACCAACTGTGTTTTTTTTTTTTTAAGATTACTCCATAGGGGACCTCCAGTTTAACTGGCTAGTGGAGAGGCATGGAATACATTCATTAACACTTTGATTTGATAACTGTTTTATTTCTATTTCTAGAATGGGTGCTCAATATACTTTCATATGGAACTGATTTTGATTGTTATGTTGTATTGAGTGTTTGATTAATTAAAGGCATTGTTTTTTATGGGTTTTTTTCCCCCCTAAAACTGTTTATTATTTTATGTAAAATATCAAAATCATGATGGAGTGTTGGGGTTGCATAACTGAACACCCTAGCAGATTTTTGTATGGAGAAAAGATTAAAAATAAAATTAATTGACCAACTATATGTAACCAGGGTGGACTGACGACTTACCATCAAGGTCCACCGTCCTGGAACAAGTTTGGTTAATTTTCCCCCTTCTTTGTGCGGTCATACCTCCAACACCCGCAGGGCCCCCAAACAGGTTTACTTTTAAGGGGTTAATCCAATGTAAAACACTGTTTTTAAAGGAGTAACCCTTGCTGGCATGCCTCACCTTCCCCATTGAAATAAAGAAATAAAGCAAATTAATTAGATGCTTCCACTGTGTTTGCTTGTGACATCACAAGCAACATCCCCCACATGCCACATGGGCAACCTACTTGTGGAATTGCATGTGTGGGATGCTGCTAATGATGTTGTGTTCCTGTATGTCAACATGCTGTGTTAGAATGAATCATTTCTCTTGTTTTACCTATTGTACAGCGCTGCAGAATATGTTGGTGCTATATAAGTGATTGTAATAATGTGTGTACGTGCAAGGAGGCTGTATGCAGTATTGCAATGGTGGGTGTGCTACTTGTGATGTGTGTGTAGGAAAGCTGCAAGCAGGGCCGGCCTTAGGCCTTTAGGCGCCCTGTGCGAAAAATCTTCACAGCGTCCCCCCTTGTCATCCATGTATGATGTAATGTTTGTGTTATCTATGTATGTGATAGATGTGAAGAATGTGTGTGATATGTATGCTATGTGTTGGCTGTGTGTGATATTTGTAATGGGTGTATTAACAGTGTGTGATATGCGTGTATTGGTTGTATGTGATATTTGTGCTGGGTTTATTGGCTGTGTGTGGTGGTTATTTAATTCAGATAAAAACATGCATTTAGGCCTGTGTGTGAATGCAGGTGTATATTTTTGCATAGTTATGTGCACACAGTCCCACAGTCAGATGCACACAGTTATACATATACACTGTCAAATCCACCACATGCACAGTCGCAGGCAGATAGTCACATACACACAGGTACAGGCAGTAACACACGCACACACACACAGGCAGACAGCTACACACAAACAGCCACACATACAGCTTTACACACACATACTTACATGCAGACAGTCACACACACATGCAGACAGCCACACACACAGGCACACAGCCACACACACACAGACAGCCACACACATATACACGCAGGAAGACATCCACACACACAGAGGCAGGCAGTCACTCAAACACATGCAGACAGTCACACACACAGGCAGACAGTCACGCGCACACACACAGACAGTCATACACACACACACACAAGCAGACAGTCATAGACACAGACAGACAGTCACACACACACACAGGCAGACAGTCATACACACACGCAGGCAGACAGTCATACACACACGCAGGCAGTCATACACACACACACACACAGACACAGGCAGTCATACACACAGACACAAGCAGTCAGTCATATACACACAGACAGTCACTGTTGTGGAAATAAGGTCTGCACATATTTCCTAGTTGGAGAAAAATGTCTATTTACTCATTTCACGGTATATCACATATAAAGCTAAGCACACATTTTAATCAAGATGGCTGCTAGAAGCTTCTAACCCCTCCTCCCCCCCCTTAACATCGACTAACTACCTCGTGCAGCAAGATGGCGCCGGGAAACCGTGGGAGACCCTCATGGTCCCGGTGACATCACCTACAGTAGGCAGAGCATTAGAGCAACCACTTAACACCTAACCAATTATTGATGTATTATTCCATGTTATCTCTGACAATGCTTATGATGTAATTTTGCTTTAAAAGGGACTTGCCGTCCCCTCCGAATAAATTTTCCTCAAGTTATTCAACAACCTGGAACCTGTGTCTGGTGTGAATTACTTCAGGCAGCGTGCACGCATTGTTTCACTGATTTGGCCAGGGGCAGATACACAAAGAAATAATCAATACTTTGATTGATTTTTCCATTTCAATTGGCGCCCAACGTGGGGCCACCGGAGGGCCGGTTCGGAGGGCCGGAACCAACGGACCGGAGCGGACCTCCGGAAAGTGGGACAAGCGGAGCCTGATCACCTCCATAATACAGCCGTTGCCTGTGTTATTCTCCTGTTTTGTGTCGGTCTGTCTCCGAGTCCACTTCCGGCTTCCAGAAGGCTACTAGAGACAGGTAACTAACTCATCCGGTGTGCCTTTTTAAAGTGAACCTGTCGATTGTCTATCTGCCTCCTGTATTCATAATATGTGTGTGTGTGCTCCTTCTTCATATTTTATGTTAGCTTGAATGCCTAGCGGGCAGGGTACGCATTACAGCCGGTGGGGCTGGGATTTTATGTTAGCTTGACTGCCTAGCGGGCAGGGTACGCATTACAGCCGGTGGGGCTGGGATTTTATGTTAGCTTGACTGCCTAGCGGGCAGGGTACGCATTACAGCCGGTGGGGCTGGGATTTTATGTTAGCTTGACTGCCTAGCGGGCAGGGTACGCATTACAGCCGGTGGGGCTGGGATTTTATGTTGGCTTGACTGCCTAGCGGGCAGGGTACGCATTACAGCCGGTGGGGCTGGGATTTTATGTTGGCTTGACTGCCTAGCAGGCAGGGTATGCATTACAGCCGGTGGGGCTGGGATTTTGTTTGATTATTGCAAGATTTCATTGGTACTTGTGTTATATCGGGGCTGGGGATTGTTACATTGTGGATTTTTGGTACCAGTGGTGTTAACATGTACATGGCCATTTTACTTTCTATCATCCTGTGGTTTTTGTTTAATTGTTGTTACAGTGTGGGTACCCTCGGTGTGTGTGTGTGTGTGTGTATTGTGTGGTCCGGAGTTTACGCTCATTTATATGTTTGTGATTTTTGCAAATGTCTTCTCATTAGCGTAGCCACATTCATCTTCTCCTTTGTTCTTTATCTTTCCTGTGCCTGTTGCCCAGAGCTGTGTTAGTCACCCACGCTCATTCGCTCCCGTCCGTGACCACCATCCCGGGTGGGCGGATCCCTGTGACTGGTCTACGTTTGGGGAAGACGCACGGGGCTCAAGTTCTCGTAGCAGTCGAGCACTGTAGACATTCTTTTTCCTTCTTTTCCTCAGCACCTCCTCTATTTATCTGTCTTTACTACGTGACACGCCTTGACTATACAAGATGGGGCAGGAACACGCTAGACCTGCTAAGGGCTTGTTGGCTTGTGACATTGTAAAAGAAAGGGCAGGGGAGGATGCAATGTTGAAACTTAAAAAGATTGCTAAGGTGTGTGGCTTCCAAATGCTGCCCAGTGGAAGGTTACAGCCTGAGTTTTGGAGAAAGTTACTCATAGACAAGGAAGGTTTGTTGTTGGATAACGGACTCACAAAGGTTGCAGAGGCTTGGTATCGGGTAGCTAGAGGTTTGAAACGAGAGGGATGGGTCGAGGAAGAGTTGGAGTTTGAGGGGCAGATTGTATATGTTTACCATAGGAGTGCTAACAATGATGATGTTGTTTCTATTGTCCCACGACCACCGCCCTATGATGGCGCCCAGAGCGCAACAGTAAACTCCCGCCCTGCTTCCCCCGTCACAGTGCAGACCCCACCCCCGGGGGTGTTCCTTCAGCTCCCACCCCCCTTTGCCCCGTACTTGGTGCAGATGGTGCTTACTATTTCCCAATGCCACTCCACTCGTTTCCACCCACTCCCATGCATCAACCCTCCTGTGACCCCGCCTCCTCCTCCATCATGTCTGTTGAAGCCCCCTCACCTCCCTCGCTACCTTTCCCTGTGCCTGTACCCACTCCAACTCCTTGTCAGGATCCCATCCCAACTATTCCCGTTTCGCCCATCGAAGCTCCCTCCTCTCCTTCCTCACTCTCTCTCTCCACATCGAGTACCCCATCCCTAGTGACACCCGCTCCCTCACTCTCCTTATCTGGTCCCCCGACCCTTGCCCGCTCCACTGATCCCGTTTCCCCGGACCCCTGCCTCCCCCAGGACCCTCCTTCTCCCGTACCCCCGGACCCAGACCTCTCCTCCTTCCTCGCTAGCCTTTCGAAGCCGCTTGTCCAGCCCGTTAATCCTAGTCCCCTCGCCCCTGCTCCCTTATGCTCAGACGCCCCTCTCACCCTCCAGGACCCTCCCGCTAACCACGCAGCGTTACCTCCTCCCGAAGTCCCGGCCCCCTCTACCTCGGTGCCTCCTCCTCCCTCGGCTGATTTGCCGTCCCTAATCTCTGCCCTCACCGCCCTGACCCAAACCCCCGTTACCACCCCTTCTCCAGTGTTACCTCCTCCCGAAGTCCCGGCCCCCTCTACCTCGTTGCCTCCTCCTCCCTCGGCTGATTTGCCGTCCCTAATCTCTGCCCTCACCGCCCTGACCCAACCCCCCGTTACCACCCTTTCTCCAGTGTTACCTCCTTCCGAAGTCCCGGCCCCCTCTACCTCGTTGCCTCCTCCTCCCTCGGCTGATTTGCCGTCCCTAATCTCTGCCCTCACCGCCCTGACCCAACCCCCCATTACCACCCTTTCTCCAGTGTTACCTCCTCCCGAAAACTCCCGGCCCCTTCTATCTCGTTGCCCCCTCCTCTCCCGTCTGGTTTGCTGTCCCAACCCTCCACCCACGTTATTACGACGCAGCCCCCTGCCCCTATCCTCCCGACCCCTCCCCCGGTGACCTCCGACCCATCCATGGCCAATGACCTGTCTAGCTCGATCTCCGCCCGCTTCTCTGCTGTTACCTCCCTGGTTAATTCCGCGATCCCTGTGCCGCCTCCCTCTGATTTACCTCCTCCTCCTCCCCCCGAACCTCCGACCCCTCCCTCGTCTCCCGCTAACATCCCCGAGCCTTCCGATCCAATCTCTGCCCTTGCTCATGTCCTAAATACCCACCTCTCACGCCCAACCCAACCGGCCCCCATGACAGCCCCTTCCACGGCATTGGTCCCTCATGTCCCTCCCGCCAGCCCTAGTTACCCAATCATGGTGGTTGGGTCCGAGGTGTCAGTGACATCGGACCAGCCCTACGCGATGGGCGCCTCCCCACAGGCCTCAGGTTTCCACCCAACTACCTCTCCTATCACCGGCCTCCCAATCGTCCCCACCACAGCTACCCCTGAGACTACTCTACACCGCGGCCCGTTGGTACCCGAGGAGGTCGTTGTGGTGGACCAGGACTCACCCCGCCTAGGGGGGAACAGACTCCCCTAGCGGCGCTCTATCCCCCAGGGGTATACCCAGAATAACCATGGTGCGGATGGTGCACCACCTATGTATGTTACCTTTAACCCTTCCCAAGCTGCTACCCTTGTGACTTCACTCCCTGATCCTGAGAAGCACCCAAAGCCCTTCTTCCGCAGGATGGCTCAGATCCGCAAAACATACTCCGCTGCTTGGCGGGATCTTATTAGTCTATGTGAAATAAAGGCTGGAGATGCATACTGGCCAATCATGGAACGGAGCTTTAGCGATGCTCCACTTACTTCTGATACTGATTTTCGTTCTGGTGAAGTTTTTTGTGAACAGCTTCGAGCCTGGGCGCAGGATAAACTAGCTGATCAGGCTACTTGCATAAATGACATTATTCAGGATAAACTTGAGACAGTTGAAAAGTATCACTCTAGGTTGACTCAGACTTTTTCAGACTTAGGGTTCAGCACCTATAACAAAGCACATACTCAGATGCTATCTGCAGCTTTTGTGGCAGGCCTTAGGGAACACATTCGTAAGGGGTTAATCTTAGCTCGCACTGAGTATAGAATTATTCCACTGGACACTCTCTTGTTGGTAGCCAAAGGCTTGGAAACTGTTTTACAACCCGCACCACGAAGAACTAATCCTTTGATGTACACTACCTCCACTCCTATCACAGGTTCTAACCAAGCTCCTCAGTTACCCCTCCAACAGTACAACCAGCCACCCCAGACACTGCCTGCATCACTTTCCTTTCCCAGAGACCGGACAATCACAACAATCCGAACCTGTTTTAATTGTAATCAACCAGGCCACTTTAGAAGAGATTGCCCACACCCTGGAGTGTTCCGTCAGCAGACTTCCCGGTACCCAAGTCCCCATGTCACCGGCTATAACTTCCCTTCCACTGGTTACCTCCCTGCCCTGCCACATCCACAGTTGCCTCAACTTCCTCCTCCTCCTCCCCCTCCTCCTCCTGAGTACACCCAAGCCCGGTTCCCTACATCCGAAGCTCGTGCATACTCTTCGCCTTCTGCTGAAGGGTATGACAACGATGATTTCCAAGACAGTCAGCCACAGCCCCGCCATGCCATCCGTCCATCCCGCCCCCCCCCATGCATTCTGCTAACCCCCCTTCCACTTCCCGCCGGTATCAGGGACCAGACCAGGCCCATTTGGATTTATTACAATAGGTAACTGGCAAGCCTGTGTCAGCAACCCCTGCCATGGCAGTGTCTGCGGGGGATGGGGGAGGGCCTTTAGCTACTGTAGTTCTCCCTGTGGAGGGTCACCCAACCACCTTTCTAGTTGACACAGGTGCAGCCCGTAGTGTCCTTAGGGAACAAGACCTGCCAGACCCTTCCTTTTTATCTGACACCGATGTCTCCTGTGTTGGGGTGGATGGTACACCACGCAGTAACCCCCTTACTAAGCTCCTACACGTAGGATCACACATCCTCTCCCGGTTTGTTGTTTCCTCTACCTGTCCCATTAACCTCCTGGGTGCCGATGTTCTCTCTCGGCTTCAGGCTTCTATCACCTTCACTGCAGATGGCCAAGTCGAGTTGACAACCCCCTTATCACAAAAGGATACCTCTGTACTCTGTTCCCTCCCCATCCTGTTGAACCTAACTGACAACACAGGGAATGCACGGGTCACACACACCCCCAGTGCTCTGGATCGTATCCCCCAAGAACTTTGGTCTACCGGGCCGGATGATATTGGACGCTTACATGTACCCCCAGTCTTGGTCCAGCTCTTGCCTGGAGCACTACCTCCTCGTAGACCGCAGTATCCTCTGAAACCGGCACAAGCTGACGCCATCACCAAACAAGTTGAAAGTTTACTTGCCAAAGGTGCCCTCATCAAATGTACATCCCCATGCAACACACCTCTTTTCCCTGTCAAAAAGCGAACTGTTAAGGGTCAGCCTGACCAGTACCGCATGGTGCAGGACCTCCGTGCTGTCAATGAAGTAACCATCAAAGACACTGCTATTGTTCCAAACCCCCATACCCTCTTGTCCCAAGTCCCACCAACTTCAACAATATTCACTGTAGTGGATCTAGCTAATGCCTTTTTCAGTGTCCCCCTTGACCCCTCCTGCCGCTTTCTCTTCGCTTTCACGCATGAAGGACAACAATATACCTGGACTGTTATGCCTCAGGGAGCTCAGAATTCTCCCACACAGTTTGCTCATGCCATGTCTCTGGTTCTGGATCCCTGGCAGAAATCTCATCTGGATGTTGTTTTACTTCAATATGTTGATGATCTCCTTCTCTGTGCTCCTGATTTGCTCACTGCAGAGCGTGACTCAGAAGATCTCCTGTGTTTCCTCGCTGCAGCCGGTTGCAAAGCTTCAAAATCAAAGCTACAATGGTGCCGGCCCTCTGTGGTCTTCTTGGGACATTGTCTTTCCCATGGCACCAAACATCTAACCTCTCAACGTGTGCAGGCCATTCTGCAACTCCCTCTACCTGCAACACATCAGACTCTTCATGCTTTTTTGGGTCTTATCACATACTGCAGGTCCTGGATCCCCGAAGCATCAAAACTCATGCAGCCACTCTATGATGCCCTCAGGAGTGAGCCCTTTCACCTCACTGAAGAAACTATCACCTGTTTCCACAATCTGAAAAGAGCTATTGCTTCAGCACCTGCTTTGGGCCTACCCAACTACCAACTTCCTTTCAATTTGTTTGTCTCTGAAAAGTCAGGACATGCTTCCGGAGTCCTTACCCAGAAACATGGGTTCAGACAACGTCTTATTGGTTATTTTTCCTGCATGATTGACCCTGTTGCGAGAGGTAGCCCCTCTTGCCTCCGAGCGGTGTTTGCCGCCAGCGCCCTCCTGGACAAGACCAATGATTTTGTTCTTGGCCATCACCTCACAGTGTTGGCCCCTCATGACATTACTGCAATCCTGCAACAAACCCAACCTAAGCACCTCTCCTCCCAACGTCACCTTCGTCTCCAGACTTCCTTACTCCTACCTGACAATGTAAAACTCCAGAGATGCCTTTCCCTGAACCCAGCCACTCTTCTGCCACTTCCCAAGGGGGGGATTGTGCATCATTGGTACAGCTTGGATATCAACCCAGAGGTTCAAGCAAATTTACAGTTGCCTGCACTTGCACCTCCACATGATGAACAACCAGAGGCCCTACTCCACTGCACCTTGTGGTTTAGGGACGTACCAAGCCCTGATATGGACTATGAGGAAGAACTATTCCAGCTCAAGGAAATTCAAATTACCCTGACTGACTTATTCTGGGACTCTGCAGGTACTATGCTTGTCTTAGTTCGCCTTCCAGAGAATGTAACACACCTCTACCACCATTGGGAAACAGCCATTCCACACATATCTCTCACCAGATCCCTCAACACCTCATGGAAAGACCTAGGCCCGATGGCCAGAACCTGGAACCAAATGACTCAAGAACAACTAACTTCTACGGGGATCAATAAAAAGACCATTAACTACTGCACAACAGGGTACCCCAGGTATCACACAGAGGCCTGTGAGGACCCACTCACCACAGACTGTGACCTCATTGATATCCCCCATGACTGTTTTGAACAAATGAAAATGGAAACTACACACCTACCAACTGTTTATGAAGCTGCATTACTCAATCCGGATCAAACACTATTTGTGGATGGCTCAAGGTTTGCTGATGAACAGGGACAATACCACACTGGATATGCAGTCACCACAGGATGCCAAGTATTACAAGCAGCTGCCCTACAATCAACTAAGTCTGCCCAAGAAGCCGAGTTAACAGCCCTAACTGTGGCCTGCAAATTGTCTGAAGGTCTACGTGTCAATATTTACACGGACTCAAGATATGCCCTGGGAGTGGCACACGACTTTGGCTTAATCTGGAAGACCAGAGGATTTCTTACAGCTACAGGTACCCCAGTGAAACATGGGGCAGCCATTGCAGAACTGATGGATGCATTGGAACTTCCAGCAGAAGTGGCAGTATTGAAAGTAAAAGCCCACGGAAGATTAGACACAGAAGAAACACGTGGCAACCACTTAGCTGATCAGGCAGCTAAAGAGGCAGCACGGCAAGGATGGGAAGTGGACAGAAGAGTGGCCACAGATACATTACCTATCTACACTATGCAGACATTGCCTACTGATCTCAGGCTCCTGAAGGAACAACAAGCTGCTGCTACTCCTCAGGAGAAACAAAGTTGGAAGAATAAAGGAGCTGTACTCCGTGATGATATTTACACCATCAATCTCAAGTTTTGCTTACCCAGAAGTATGTACTCAGCGGTGGTCCAATGGGCCCATGGGCCAGCCCACCTGTCAAAGCTCCTGATGAATTCACTGATTGACAAGTATTTTGAAGCACCAGGCATCACTACTTTAACACAGAATTACTGTAAATCTTGTACTATATGTGCTAAATGCAATCCTGGAAAAGTCATAAAGACTGCACCTAATCACCTAGCCAAGCCGCAATACCCCTTTCAGAGGATTCAGATTGACCACATTCAAATGCCAAAGAGCGGACGTTATGAATATGCATTGGTTATAGTGGACATGTTTTCAGGATGGCCAGAGGCCTTCCCAGTGACTAACCTCACCGCGAGGACTACAGCCAAGTACCTTCTGACAGAAATTGTTTGCCGCTATGGAGTTCCAGAAGTAATTGAGAGTGACCAGGGAACCTCCTTTACTGCCTCGCTAACACGGGAAGTCTGGTCAGCACTGGGGGTGACCCTTGCGTTCCATACACCATATCACCCACAGAGTAGTGGTAAGGTAGAGCGCATGAATGGCACTTTGAAAGCCAGAATGCTTAAGATGTCACAAGAAACTAACATGCCCTGGCCACAGTTAGGGCTGTTAACTCGGCTTCTTGGGCAGACTTAGTTGGTTGTAGGGCAGCTGCTTGTAATACTTGGCATCCTGTGGTGACTGCATATCCAGTGTGGTATTGTCCCTGTTCATCGGCAAACCTTGAGCCATCCACAAATAGTGTTTGATCCGGATTGAGTAATGCAGCTTCATAAACAGTTGGTAGGTGTGTAGTTTCCATTTTCATTTGTTCAAAACAGTCATGGGGGATATCAATGAGGTCACAGTCTGTGGTGAGTGGGTCCTCACAGGCCTCTGTGTGATACCTGGGGTACCCTGTTGTGCAGTAGTTAATCTGGCCTGAGAGTCTCCCATTAGCGTTGTTTAGTGTCAGATACACTCCCAGGGGAAAATACAGCCTGTCACCTTATGAGATTTTGTTTGGTACAGCACCCAGGTTAGGTTGCTACTTCCCCCAACAGCTTCAGATTCAGTCAGACGCTATGGTAGACCATGACTGCCCTCTCACATGCCTTGACCAAGATACATGCCCAAGTGTTTTCTTCTATTCCAGATCCTGAGTCGAATACAGGTACACATAAGCTGCTTCCGGGTGACTGGGTTATGGTCAAGAAGTTTCTCAGGAAACACACCCTAGAACCAAGATTTGATGGTCCTTATCAAGTGCTCCTGATTACAGCAACGTCAGTTAAACTAGCTGGGAAGAGCTCCTGGATACACGCTTCACATTGCAAAAAAGTGCCTGCTCCAGAAGAGGCTGATCCTGTTGAAATATGAATTTATTACGTGTCTTGTGTTTTCTTATGTTGCTATACTTTGTCTGGGCCCAACAGGTGGCCATAACCAAAGATGATCATGTTTACACTTTTTGGTACAATTCTTCTAATACTGATGTAGCTACATACATCTTTGACTACTGTGACATAGTTACTTGTACATTTCCACAAACACAATATGCAGCCATATACAAGGACATACCTAACAAAAAGGATCCATACATTTGTGTGACTGGAGGAGTTTGGGGACACCATTGTAGTTCATGGAAAGCTGCCAGGTGGAACACAGGTAGGCCATGGGGCTACAGACCTCAAGTTGCACTGGACAGACTTGACAAGGACGGGAAACCCTTACTCTCTAGAATGACACTGAGTAAACCCATAGGGTCAACTCCCATTAAACTTACTCTGAATATAGAACACCCTAGTCCAAGGGATGCAGGGGAATATGTGATGGGAATGTACTGGAAGGGAGGCGGCTCACATAATGCATTGGGGACCTTTTACCCACAAGATATGCTAAACTCCTCTGACTGGGTAGGGACTACACATATGGTCATTAACCCATTGAAACCACACATCAAGACCCTACATGACATGGTAGCCATAGCTAACCCCACCTTTGAGGATACCATGGCAGTAGAAACTGGGTTTTCAGACACTAATTTGTGGCTAGAATGGATGAGGTATAATGCTAACTCACATAATAAGACTAACTGTTATGTATGTGGAGGTGCCAGACCCCATCTGGGTACAGTACCTCTGAGTTTACCTCCTGAAATAGAATTATGTGTACTGAGTTTGTATGCACAATCCACCACTAACTCCTCAACATGTGAATCTTGGAAGAAAGTTTACCCAATCACCCATGGACATGTGAAACCACCTGATGGAGTCACCATCTACCCAGGTAATTACACATGCTATTCAATACCTAAGAACACTGGGTTGTATCTGGGCAAATTCCCATCAGGATACTGCTCAACTTACCATAATCCACCTGCATCACTGATAATGAACCACACAAAGACAATCGGGGATATCTATTGGTTATGTGGTGACAAACAATTGAGGTCCCAATTAACTGGGCAATGGTGGGGGGAGTGTGCCCTAATCAAAGTCATAATGCCCATTCACATTATTCCAGATGGTAGTCATAACACGTTAAATTTCACACATACACACTCTAGAACCAAACGAGAGGCTCCTATCCGAGGGAGCTTCGACCCCCATGTGTATATTGATGCCATAGGTGTGCCAAGGGGGGTGCCTAACGAATTCAAAGCAAGAGATGAAGTGGCTGCAGGATTTGAATCCCTAATTCCAATGATAACTGCTAACAAAAATGTCAATTGGATCAACTACATCTATTATAATCAGCAGCGCTTTGTCAATTATACAAGGGATGCCCTACAGGGCCTAGCAGAACAGTTACAAGCCACTACTCAAATGACATTCCAGAACAGAATGGCCCTAGATATGATTTTAGCTGAGAAGGGGGGAGTATGTAAGATCCTCCCCGAGACCATGACATGCTGCACATACATTCCAGACAACACTGGGCCCAATGGTAAGGTGACTATGGCCATAGAAAAACTAGACAGTCTCGCAGACGAGCTAAAGAAGAATTCAGGAGTCACCGACATGTGGGACAAATGGTTTGGGTGGATGAATGGTTGGCAAAGGACCCTCTTCCAGGTGGGGACAGCTGTTCTTATAGTGTTCATCATCTTCTTGTTTTTAACCTGTTGCATACTCCCCTGCATACAAAAATACTTACAAAAAGCGGTAGATAAGACTGTAGATGACGTGACCCCTACTTTCCTACATCAAGACATCACAGACCTCGAAGATGACACTCCACATACACCCCTACAAGCACATCAGTTCAAACAGACAACTACTTTCCTGTAGGGATAGAGGAGGGAAAGCGTCTGTCTTAACAGGCGAGTCTCACGTGTGGAGATGTGGTGGGCTAGCCACTGCGGGTTACCCGCGGAGTGAAGTGTTCGATGCTTGTTAAGACAGATAGGTTGCAGGCAACTAGGGACATATTAGGGACAGCAGCAGTTGTTATGGTAAATAGCCATTTTAGGGGGGACTGTTGTGGAAATAAGGTCTGCACATATTTCCTAGTTGGAGAAAAATGTCTATTTACTCATTTCACGGTATATCACATATAAAGCTATCAAGATGGCTGCTAGAAGCTTCTAACCCCTCCTCCGCCCCCTTAACATCGACTAACTACCTCGTGCAGCAAGATGGCGCCGGGAAACCGTGGGAGACCCTCATGGTCCCGGTGACATCACCTACAGTAGGCAGAGCATTAGAGCAACCACTTAACACCTAACCAATTATTGATGTATTATTCCATGTTATCTCTGACAATGCTTATGATGTAATTTTGCTTTAAAAGGGACTTGCCGTCCCCTCCGAATAAATTTTCCTCAAGTTATTCAACAACCTGGAACCTGTGTCTGGTGTGAATTACTTCAGGGAACGTGCACGCATTGTTTCACTGATTTGGCCAGGGGCAGATACACAAAGAAATAATCAATACTTTAATTGATTTTTCCATTTCAGTCACACTCACACTGACAATCACACATAGTTACCTCTGTTCATTGTGGAGGCAGTGCAGCTCCTGGAGACTGGTAGTCGGGGAAGCAGGGACTCCTTCTTGCTTCCCCTGCAGCAGTTATCCAGCTCCTTTAGCCCCACCCCGCCGTCATTTTTGTTCCGCCCCGTCGCACGGGAAACTCCGCTCCCGCCGCAATTTTTTTTTTTTAAATCCCGGCCGGCTGGCCATGTGTGAGCTGTGTCGGCCACATGGCGCCCCCTGCTCCATGGCGCCCTGTGCGGCTGCACAGCTCGCACACCCCTAAGGCCGGCCCTGGCTGCATGTGATATTGGATGTGTGGGGATGCTGCTTGTGGGATTGTGTGCATACAGTGAGGCTCCTTTTGTGTTTGTGGATAGGGCTGTTTGCAGTGTAGCAAGTGAGTGGAGAAGGCTGGTTGTGTTGCAGTTTGTGTGTGGATAGAGACTGTTGTATGTGTGTGGGATAGAGGCTGTAGTAGGTGTCTGGGGAACACTGGGGCTGAAGTGTGTGTGTGTTTGTATGGATAACAGTGTCTCTACCATGTGTTGGGTATAAAGAGACTGCAGTATGTGCGTGTAACTAGGATAGTGGCTGTAGTGTGTGCGTGGGAGGGTTAGGTGCTGTAGTGTGTGCATAGGGGGATACGAAATGTAGTGTGTGCAAGGGGGCTGTAGTAGGTGCAGGAAGGGATAGGGCCTGTAGTGGCTTTTATGAGTGATAGGGACTGTTGTGGGTGCAGTCAGAAGTAGGGTCTGTAATGGTTGCAGGGAGAGATAGGGGCTGTACTGTAAACAAGGAGGGATAGAAGCTGTGTTGGGTGCAGAAAGGCATATAAGCTGTAGAGTGTGAGTGATGTACAGGGTGGGTGCAGGAAGGCGTAGGCGCTGTGGTAGTTGCAGTGGGCATAGGAGCTGTAGTTGGTGCAGGGAGGGATAAAAGCTGTAGTGGGTATAGGAGAGCTAGAAGCTGTAGTGGGTGCAGAAAGACATAGAGGCTGTAGTAGGTGAGTTGTGTACTGAGGGGATAGAGGCTGAGGTGGGTGCAGAAACACATAGAGACTGAGTTAGGTGAAGTGGGGCATAGTGACTGTGTTAGGTACAGGTAGCGATTCAGGCTGAAGTGGGTGCGGAGAGGGATGGGTGCAGGGATGGCATAGAAGCTGTAGTGGGTGATGTGGATACAGGGAGGGATAGTGGGTGCAGGAATGGCATAGAAGCTGTAGTGGGTGATGTGGATACAGGGAGGGATAGTGGGTGCAGGCATACGGACTGTGCTGTGTGAAGAGGAGCTGAGGTAGGTACAAGGATGTAGAGAGGCAGAGGTGGGTGAAGAAATGCATAGGGGTGGGGAGCATAGAGTCTGAGGTGGTTGTAGGGAAAGATTGGGGCTGTAACGCGTGCAGGAAGGCATGGTGGACGTGGTGGGTGCAGGGGAGTAATTGGTGATGTGCTGGTTTTATAGGGGCTGTAGAAAATATATACAAGGATCATAAGGACTGCTGTCTCTGCCAGGATGCTCCTTGCTAGTCTGCTCCTCACAGGTCAGGATCACTTTGCAGGAGAGGACAGGGCATTAAATTATGTCAATTCCCATTCCCCAGGTCCTGCCTCTTCCTCTCACACAGAGCACTGCATAGGAGAGCATGGAGGTGATCTGGCAAGTACAGCAGGATTGTTGCCAGGTCTCACTGAGATAGGTTGCAGGGGGCACGCTGGAATGTGTGAGGAATTATGGCTTTCTGGATGTTGAGCTGTGCCACCGGCTGTCTTGGGCCATCGGTTAATGACCCATCTGCCTGATGCTGTATGTGATTATATGTAGCAATGTCAGTTTCAAATAAAATCTACCAAAAAGGAAGAAATCTAATTAATTATATTAAAGTGGAGGCATCCAACTAACAACTGCAAGAAATACGAATAAATATATTGGATAGTGTTGCAAATAAGAACCTTATGCTGAGGATCCAGAGCACGGACCTAAGGCTCCCAATAATCAAAAACAATTATCAAGAAAATTAGCATTCTCTACATTAGGAAGCCTCAACCTATATCAGCTTAAAACCATAGGCCAATTTAGATTGACACAGTCCTAAAGTGGCTTCCTCAGGAGTTTTCTGGCATTACAGGTATCCTACAGTGCCATAAAAACAAAACCGTTTTCCTAGCACTATAGGTTTAATCTGTCCCCCTCCTCCCTTGTGTTCCCCCCCTGCTCCCCCGGAGCTGAATCCAGCACCGATGTCCCTTGGCGCTGGGTTAGGCTCTGCCCACGCTCCTCCCCCACCGACGGCAGCCAGCGGGGGAGACCTAATTCGCATGCTCGGCAATGGCCGAGCGTGAGGACGTCCAGCGTCGGATAACGGACCAAAGGTCTGTTTGGGTTCCGGAAGCGCACCCTGTGGTTGTCTGTAAGACAGCCAATGAGGGCAGACTTAGAGCTGCAATGTAAATATTGCAGTTCTCTGGAACTGCAATGTTTATTGCAGTTCTCTGGAACTGCAATGTTTTACATTGCAGCACTAAGTGCAATAGGGACACAGAACCCAGACAACTTCTATTAGCTGAAGTGGTCTGGGTGCCTACAGTGTCCCTTTAAGGATGATCATTCTGTTAGCTGCCAAAACCATTTGAATAAGTCTTGAGTGTTTGGGAGTATTACTAGAGAAAATACAGAAAATAGACAGCTCTGTGTACAGTGGTACTGGAAAATTCAGAGGGACTCAACATAAGTTTGAATTTCTTTCCAGAATTCTTTTATCTGAGAACAATCTATAAAGCTGTGAAATCAATCAGCCCTCGCCTCCCTACATTTCAGGAATTTAGAAGAGATTGTCATATTTAGTCAGTGTTGGGAGTCAGGAGCTAAGTAAGCATGTAACGTAATCCATCAATGCATTTCTTGGTACAAAGGAACTGAAAAAAGTTTAGCCTCTTAAGGACCAGGGCTATTTTGAGATGTGACTCATTTGTGACAAGGCCTTTTTGGAACTTTTGCCGT
>OW240920.1:63645294-63712336 GCA_933207985.1 Pelobates cultripes
AAGCCTTTCTGCAGGGGAAATAAACAGTTTAACCTGCAGGGCCATAGTCCAAAGGGAGCAGGTGAGCAACCAGGCTTCTCCAGTTCACAGTGGCGAGGTTGGTTTCGCCACACTTCTCCCCTTTACAAACTAGACTAACAGGGTATCTGACCTCCTGCCGGTCAGTGCCCTGGTTAGTCCAGCAACCCACCCACAAAACAGAAACAGCAGTACAGCCCACCCACAATAACTGGTTACTACACCTGGGTAGAGGAGAACTTTGTCCATGTCCAGGTGCCTCACCATGACTGTGTGGGCAACTGTTAGGCTGCCTTGGTGGGTTGCTGAGTGGGCAGAGACCAGCGGTACTCTGCCCTGATGCCAGTGCTACCACGGAAGTAGCCTGGTGGGAGCCTGGTTGTGGGAGGGAGAGACCGACTGTCTCCCCTCTGGATACACCGCTCTGTGGCTGGGGAACAGGACCGACTGTCCCTACCCCTGGTGCTGCAAGTGCAGAGACTACGTTCCCATCTGCACTGTTGGGGGGTGTAACATCTCCCCTTGCTGGGTTAGGCTGCCGCTGGAGAGAGGGTGTAACAAGCTCCTCTCTCTGAACTGTAAACTGCCGCTGGGGAGAGGGGGTATCAGGCTCCTCTCCCTGACACTCTCTCTGCTGGTGGAGAGGGGGACCAGCTGTCTCTCCTTTCATTATTTTGTCCTGTGGTTGGGGTGCGAGACTGACGGTCTCTGCTCCCTGCAGGACACTCTGCCGCTGGGGAGGAAGGACGGCACCTTCAGCTCCCTGGGGTACACACTGCCGCTGGGGAGGAAGGACTGCACCTTCAGCTCCCTGGGGTACACACTGCCGCTGGGGAGGAAGGACTGCACCTTCAGCTCCCTGGGGTGCACACTGCCGCTGGGGAGGAAGGACTGCACCTTCAGCTCCCTGGGGTACATACTGCCGCTGGAGATCTGGGCCGACCGCCCAGCATCCCTGTAGGGCCGGTTGAGAGACCGCCGTCCCATCTCCACCTGCCATCTGTGGGTCTTCCCAGGACCAGTCTGTGAGGTCCCTCAACATTTGCGAGTAAGGACCACCTGCTTCCGCACCTGGCAACTCCGGCTGCTGCTGGGGATCTGGGCCGGTCCCATCTCCACCTGCCTGTTGTGGTTCCTCACAGGACCAGTCTATGAGGACCCCTACTTCGGGTTCCTGCGGCCGCCTCAGGGGGAGACGGCTAGCCTCCTCGGATGCAGCCTCTACTCGGCTGCTGTAACACTCCTTCCACTGAGCATACTCTCTCTCTTTCGCCAGCCGGAATTCTCGGGCCAGCCTTGTGTTTCGCTCGGCCGTGACCTGGTTCCAGATCACCCGGCGTACCTCCATGGGTAAATCATCCCCATACTGGGCCACTCGCTGCCTCACCTCGGCCATCCAATCATCGCCAGAGCCTTCCATACTTGTCTGCTCCAAGTCGCTGGATACCTCTGCTCCCAGGGTCGCTGCACGTGTGCTAGCGTTGCCCTCAATTTGTAAATCCAAACGAACTGTGTCTCTGAGCTGCTTTACCTCGCACTAGGATGCCATCCCACCGCTTGCCACCAATGTAACGGATCGCCTGGCACCCCGACTGGGTACCTCCGTTAAAGGATGCTCCTAGCGCTTCCTGAGGACTCCAAGCACTGCAGCAGACACCACAATCACCGAACCAGAGAAGCATATACCTTCTCTCAAGCATATGAATGCTGTAGACAGTTGAATAGGAACCATACGAATAGGTTTACTCTCCTAGCAGTCAAACTGGAACAGCATACAATAAATCCTTCCCCCAATAATGAGACGACACTTCACTTTGAGGGTTAAAACAGGAACTCCTGTACTGTCACATACAGTCTCTTTTATTCCCAATCCACAAACATAGTACAGCCCACAGGGCGTTACAAAACAACCAATCACATCACAGTTACATCCCACATATTCCCTCCCCTTATCCTGAGAGGAAACTCAATTATACATACAGTTAAAACATACTTTCTACCCAACTTTCATAACTCCAAAACCATACATCACATTCACATAAAATTACATATTCACAATCAATCCATTCAGGGGAACAACATATTCAAAAATGGCACAAATCAGACAAGGGGTTCAAAAGTTAGTAAAAAGTCCTTTGTGACTAAATGAAGCATGGCTTTCTGGCCCAAACCAGTTTCAGAGTCTTCTATCCTGGAGATAAGTAATTCAATTATCTCCCAGGACAGACACAAGACTCCATTAAGCACATGGTTGCAAAAAGACCCAAAACACTTTAAAATACATAAAGTCACATTTACACATAACACAGACATTTCACATATCCCCAGATAGCTGGGATCTGAGTGCACATTATTAGATGAATGGCCCTCAGATCACACAAATAAGCCTTTCTGCAGGGGAAATAAACAGTTTAACCTGCAGGGCCATAGTCCAAAGGGAGCAGGTGAGCAACCAGGCTTCTCCAGTTCACAGTGGCGAGGTTGGTTTCGCCACAGTAGCAGCCAATAAAAAAATGTTTATATGGTCCTACTCACGTTTTTGAGAGCTAACAACTAGCTCTAGTAAAAACAGCGTACAGGGGTATAATACCCACTTATGGGATACGTGAGGGAGTGTTGTAAGTAGATATCTCGTCAGATGGGGACCATATGTAACATAAAAAACAACAATAGTGCTCACTGTGATAAAATAAAGAGAGTATATAAAAATACCAAATGGTTACTCACATTTAATTAGGCAGACGCACTGTACAATGATAGGGCGTAAGTGGTGTAATCCCCACCAAGGATGATTTGGAGTAGTATCTCTCTGAAACAAGTAAAACTCAGACGCCAGATAGTAAAATAATAAAAATAGAAAAAAAGATAAAATGGCTAACTAACAAGACAGAGTGTGGCCAAAATATCTTTATTAAAATACAGTTAGTTAAAATTTCCACAACACGTTTCTCCCCTTAGGGCGTTCTCAAGTGGATAAAATAAAAGTGGATACCTTTTGGGCACTCATGCATCAGAACAAAAACAATGTATTGTAGTGGTTATGGTGTCTATAGCATGTCCCTGCAGGCTCAGCAATATTAATGGTGCCTTTTCAGAGAAAAGGCAGTGTTTACATTACTGCCTAGTAACACCTCTAGTAGCAGTCCCTCAGACAGCCACTAGAGGTGCTTCCTGTATCTGCATGGAGACGCTGAAAGTTCCTCATATAGATGCATTGATTCAATGTATGCATAAGCAACAGTCTCCCAATGCTTTCCTAGTTATTCCAGTACTATAGTGTTACCTGACACTATACTGTTCCTCTCCTTTACTTGATCAGACAGCCAGGCAGGGCATGTAAAGTAAATAATAACAAACTGAGATATTAACTTTTCACTTATCTATTTACTTACGCATAAATCTCACTAGTGACAATCTCACTTTAAGGAGTTCTTTTTGTCAGTGTTGTCAGATCCTGTGTTTTCATCGCCACTTATCACCTCTTCCAGTTGATGTGGTAGCACATGAATACCGCTGCCCTGCTGTGCCCTGCATTCATATTCTGCAAGTATTCATGTTACAATGCTGCCGCCCACCCCATATGTTCCCTATTAAAGTTTAATAAGCATGTAGATGTTTAGAAAAAACACCCCTTACAGTATCAAAGAATTTTACCTGAAACTGAAAGAAGCAAGGTGAATTTTTAGTTTACGACTCATAAGAGATTTGCCTTGAAGTTGCAGGTGGGCTTACACCTAATGGCCATTGGAATGATAATAAAAACCTCCAGTTATTTAAATATGCAAAGGATTTGGGATAGTGCACATGTAACTCTTTTCTTTGGTTTTTATTGTATGTATCGTGGGCTGATGTGTACTGTAGTCATTGCTGCCGCACAGGAGTAGTGGGAGTTTGAGCGCAGGACTTCATTTTGTATATTCTGCAAGTAGCATGTGAAGTCATTAATCAATGAAATTGAAGAAAAAAAAAAGCCAATAATACTAGTACAATAAAACATGAATAATAAATGTTCCACCCTATGAATTCCACATACTTCCAAGCAGCACTTTTCATGTGTTGCCCATCAACATGAAAATATAACATATAAAAACAATACAAGAAATGGTGGGTTGGCGCTATAGAGCCAGAGAATATGCAGCTACCCCCAGTGCCCAAAATCACTAAATGGCACTCAAATACAAAGTGATAGAAAAAAGAATACAAGGGGGGTGCACATAGAGCAATAAGAAAGTATATTATACTTAATATAAGTAGGACACCTCCTGTTAAACCTATAATAGAAAAACACATATATAGTGTAACACTGTTATATACAAGACATCAATTGGTCACATGTATTGGGTCACTCACAGTGTGTAGAGCCACATAAAGCTGGCTCTAGCTTAGGTGGCAGGTGAATAATAAGCTTATTCTGGCTTTCAATTTTCAGCTTTCCAAGTAGCTCTGCTCCTTTTCTCCGCCCTTTAATAACTTCCAGGACATCCAGTATCAATAATCAAAAATGACTTTATTTTTATCTGTATCCTTTATTTTTACCAGTAAAGTCATTTTTGATTATTGATACTGGATGTCCTGAGTGAGTGACCCAATACCTGCCACCAATTGATGTCTTGTATATAACAGTGTTACACTATATATGTGTTTTTCTATTATAGGTCTAACAGGAGGTGTCCTACTTATATTAAGTATAATATACTTTCTTATTGCTCTATGTGCACCCACCTTGTATTCTTTTTTCTATCTCCATGAAAACATAACATATCTAGGAAAAACACTATGGATCTGAAAATACCTATTAAATTCCTCACCAGTCAAAACAGATAAGAAACTAATAAAATATATATTTATAGTTTTTGTTTAAAGTGACTTTTCCCTGCACAACCCTCTGCACGTGTATTATTATTGTTATTATTATTTTAATGATATAATTATAGAGAGAATGACATTGCTGTGCCAGGAGGGTCCATTTTGTGGGCTGCCTTGCTCTCGGGTTACCTGTATCCTGGTCAGGGCCCCTCCTCCTCCTCTATTATGGAGCTGCTCTCCCTCCATCCCTCCCCCTGTGACTCACTTCCCCCTCCACCCAGGTGAGCTCCATGGAACCCTGCATCTAGCAGCTGGAACCTCAGGTGAGTCCTTGTGGGGGTGAACGAGTGATTTCCAGTATCGGGGGGCACTGATCTTATGTAGGGGGGCTAGCAGCAGCAATCCAGCATTACCCTCTCTGTACACAGGGTCTGCAGTCTGTCCCTGGTTTTACTGTGTACCTATCTACCTGCTGCTCATGGAGCCCATACAGGAACTGAGTGATCAAATTTCATTTGTTTTCACTACTGTGAGTGTGTTTGGTTTCACTAGGGTGTGTGTTTGTTTATGGAAGGACCGCATTATGCTGCACTATGAGCCTGAGATATTGATTTAGGTAGAAGCTAATATCAGGAGGATCCTGGTGTAGGGAGCCCATTACAGATTACATATAATGTACAGTTATTTATAGAGATCAGTATATATTGGAGGTATTAATGTAGACCTGGGAGTGTGATATACAACCTGAAATCACCATATCTGATATATAGCACATTTTGTTTAGTGTTAATATGTTCATTTTAAATGCTTTGCTTTTTGCTTGATATGTATTCTGTATGCACACAGTTATTATAACCATGAACCAGGTATTATGGGAAAATAATTCAATCAGAGGGTTCTGAAGACATGTTTTATGAATGTCTATATTTATAACATATTATATGCTTCACATTTATGTATCCTTTATTGTATGGCTAGGATGAGCCTTAGGACTCCTGTAATCTTATATACCAATCTGTCCAAGATTAGTGGGAGTTATACTTCAGGGTGGTAGCCATTAGTTGCAGCTGCCAACATTATATCTACCCTGGAGAAAGGTAAATTTGAAATGACAACAAATGGCTATAACAGCTGCCATCTGGGAGTGTAACTCCCACTAATCTTGGGCCAGTGTATGTGTAGTGGAGAGTGAAAACCCATTTTTGCTTATAATTTTTACACATCCAGTAAATAGATTCACATATCCGTCCTGATTGTTAAATGTTTAGGATCTAAATCCGTTTTTGTTAGTTAAAGTGGCACTGTCACTGTCTGAGCACTGCCGAATTCACAATGTCCGCTGATGGTGACATCGCCGCTGGCAGACCTGGGGCAGGTAAGGTGAGATTTACTTACCTGAACATGTCCCTCGCAGGTGCTGCCATCTTGCTCACACTGCTCCTCTTTGCCAGGAGCCGACATCACTGCTGTACTCTCGAGCATGCGCGAGAGTACAGCATTGAGGTCCATGGGGGAACCAGTGAGACCGCAGGATCCTGAATAGATACAGCCAATTCCTTATTGGGATTCACTCTTTGACTCCGCCTTGAGTCTAAGAACGTCAGGCAGAGAAGAAATACAGAGACGGTGAAATCCCAACACAGTCAAATGAGTATTTCATACAGATTCTTTTTTTTAAATTATTTTTCGGGGGGAGAGCAGCTAAATTGTGATTTTAACACTATAGAGTCAGGCATACATGTTTGTGTTCCTGACCCTTTAGTGTTCCTTTAATAGAACTATTTCGGTGCCAGGAGTGCCTTGGCACTCTTACCCCCAGGTAAGTAGTGAAATGGTTTGACAACCTACCTGGGGTCTGCCAGGCACTGGTCATCATAGAGTCACCATAGCCAGAAGCTCTATGCCCGAGCTAGCCTGGCAGTGTGAGTGATTACTAGATGTGACCAGTTGCCTGGGGCAATCATTGGATTCCTGCTAAAATGACATTCAGGTTTAATTTAAGAACTACTGTCATCACACAGACCTTGATTTACTAATATTTTTGTTGTGCATAAGCTTTTCAAATAACTTAATATTTATGGATAACCTCTTAAAATATATATATATTTTCTAAATATTAAAAATATTTAAAGTGTGTGTGTGTGTGTGTATATATAGTTTGAAAAACTTATCTAAGAATATTAAATTGCGACCATAATATATAGATTGGTAAAGGTACAGCAATGTCTGGTTGATCTGAGAGAACTTAACATAATGTTTTTTGCCACCCACACTCCTTTCCATGTGGGGTGTGCACATTGTGCACTACCTTGATACTGTGAGGTATAACCTGGTTTGCGTACATCTAGTAAGGGTGTAACCTGCCAATCTATTTTTAATATTTCTTATCCTGACTGGAATTAAAATGTCTGGCCTGCCTTCTAAGTCTACTATTTTCCAGTTGAAGCACACTGCTCAGCTTGTAAGTAATGTTGAGCTGGGTTTTACCTTCTTGAGTTAATAAGAATACGTATGGCTCAAACTTATGTAAGATAATAAAAAAAATTACATGCATAAATAGATTTTATCTTCCAGGTCTCAGTAAGTACAGGCTTGTAGCTACCAGATTGAAGAGGCATTTACTTAAATTGTCACATTGAATCATTTTCCTTGTAATAAGGCTTTCTGTAGCATACATTTTATTAACAAGCCTGTAAAGAAAGGTAATTTTGTACCTCTCGGCCCCTTTTTTACACTTTGTTTTTTTGGGGTTTTTCTTTTCAAAGTCACACACAGTCTCCACCCATCGGTGTCCGTAATTAGTAAAGTAGTACAGGTTATCAAAATGTGACATTTTCCCTCCCCTCAACAATAAATTCCATTTTGAAAGTGTATTAACTCGAGATAAGATGTATATTATTATTATTATTATTTATTATTATTTTTTTTTTTTTGGATGTGTAAGAAAAATGACATGATATTTGCTTTATTCCTGCATTAAACATGTTTTATCCATACTACATAGCTGCATGTAATTAACATTTCTTAATTTTATTTATATGGTATTTATCCCAATAATTTCTATTGATATTTATAACTTTGTCATCTAGCAGCCAGGTGTTCTTATATACTTAAAGTATGTGATGTATTTTTTTTACATCTTCCTACTAATGTTTTATGTGATTTCTTCTATCTTTGAACATCATGTCATCTCAGAGTGGAGTCCGTATTAATTTTGATAGGGGACATCCTTTGAATTTTTTTTTTTTTAAAGGCTATTTATTGATTTATGCTGTTGTATAAAGGCTCATGGCAAAGTTAATATACGCTAAGTGCCCTGGCAGTAACTTTTCATGGGTAATTGGTATATCAGCATGAAGATGTGGTAAAGTGTTAGTCTGTAGATAATGCATTAAAATATTGGAGCTAGTGAAAGACTTCTGCAAATCTATATTTCATAGATTCCAACATTAGGAGGTATGAACTCGGAAGGCTGGCCATGATGTGAGAAGGGGGATCTGCTGAGAAGAGGGCATATCAGTCTTGTCTGTATGCAAACCAGGTTGATAGCTGTTTTGGCTGAAGCGCTGTGCCCACGTTCTTAATTCTCTGAGGGCACTTTGCTAAGCGTTAACATGTCAGTTGATATGGTCGCCCTGCACTTGAATCAATGCTTTCCTGTGGAGCATTTGAAGCTGTTAGATGTCCTAATGCAAAGCGTCTGGAAGACTGTCACTAGATGGACTTAACCCTGCAATGTAAACATTGAAATATCACTGATACAATTTAAAGGGGACACTATAGTCACCAGAACTACAGCTTAATTCAGTTTAATAGTTCCCACTCGCGCCGCTCAGGAGGGGGATACTAGGTTGTGTTTTTTTTTTACTGGCTGCTTACTGTTTACTAGACATGCCCCTACTTGCGGCATACCGAGTAGGGGCAGATTATTTACTAATACTTGCGGCATACTGAGTAGGGGCAGATTATTTACTAATACTAAGTCATCTTTACTTCGTATTAGTAAATTTAGGTCTTTCAGCCTTTTGGTAGATAGCTCCCTAATACCCTGGGAATTAGGGAGTTATCTACTAAGCGGCTGCAAGATGCAGTCGCAGCACGAATAGGATCTGAGTTTCATTCATTTGAATGAAATTCCAATCCGATCAAAGTCCCGAATTCCGTCCTAACATGAAGGAGAAACTGTTCTCATTCTGTCTAAATGACAGAACGTTCGGAAATACTGACAGGAAGCATCATGAGATCACAGAGGAAAAGCCAAGAATTGTGGGAAAATTGCTTTGACCACCGGAAACGGAGTACACTTTGTTCCTCTGCTGGTCAAGCGTAGGAAACCTCCATAAGACAAATAGTCCCTACTTTGTCTTATGTTTTAAACAAAACTAGAGCAGACAGGAAGAAATGAAGAATAGATCCTGACAGAGGGAGAGAAGAGGAATCAATTGGGGAAAGGTTAATTCAGCATGACAGTGCCGCTTTAATGGTGGGTTTTGCACTATAGGGTGAGGAATTCATGTTTGTGTTCCTGACCCTATAGTGTTCCTTTAATAGTTAGACCTAGGTTAAAAATAATGAATCTTTTATTGCATATGTCAATACAGGGTCACTTTATGAATGATATTAGTACTAGTAGCTAGTAGATAGGGATCCAAAGCTGTAACAGGTTAGTTAGTAGTTTCAGGCTGTAATTAAAGGGACACTATAGTCACCAGAACAACTGCAGCTTATTGCATTTGTTTTGGTATTTAAAATCATTCCCTTCAGGCTTTTTGTAGTAAACAGTCTTTTCAGAGAAAATGCAGTGTTTACATTAAAGCCTAGGGATAACTCCACTGGCCACTCCTCAGATGGCTACTAAAGCTGCTTCCTTGGGCAGTGCGGCATAGTAAGCAGCACTGCCATTCGGTATCTCCACCCTCTGCATGGAGACACTGAACTTTCTTCATAGAGATGCATTGATTTAATTCATCTCTGTGAGGAGATGCTGATTGGCCAAGGCTGTGTCTGGCTTGTGCTGGCTCTGCCCCTGATCTGCCTCCTTGACAGTCTTAGCCAATCCTATGGGGAAGCATTGCGATTGGCTCAAACCACCACTTCTGATGATGTCAGCAGACAGAGGCAGAGCCAGCAGCTGCAGACTTGAAAACAAGTAAGATTGTACTACATTTAGTGAGGCAAGGGGGGCCAGAGGGGCTAGATGGTGGTTTTAACACAATAGACTCAGGAATACATGTTTGTGTTCCTGACCCTATAGTGTTTGTTTAATTTTATTTATAGATAGAATATACAGATCTTGCTGTAGTCCCAGAGGTGGGAGATGTGGAGTTCTCTCTCTTTTGGTTTAGTGTCTTGTTTTGATAGTTGATAAATTGCACAAATGCCACGCTTTAGAACTTTTCAAATGTTGATTTGCAAATTGCTTGTGATTAGGGTATTTTCCTTTCACTGAAGAAATTGAAACTTTACATTATTATTAGCATTTATATAGCGCCAACAGATTCTGCGACTTCACAATTCTAAAATGGGGATATTTTACATGTAATTTACATACAGAATATAACAGACAAGAGTTGAAGACCACCCTGCTCAAATGATCTTAGAATCTATTAAACAAATTTTCCCAACCCTCCACAAAAACAGCAAATTACACTGAACAGTAGCTTTTCAACAACATGAAGCATACATACCCAGGTAATGTGATAAAATAGACACGAGTAACAATATTATAGAAACAAAACATACTTCTTTTTACAACTCTATATAAACCGAAAATGCGTTATTCACTAAACGCTAATTGTAGTTGACGAAAAAGACAAATAACTAAATTGATACTGTAGCAGAATTGGAGAATTTTTTTTTTTTCTTGTGTCCCAGATATTGCAATTTTTTTTTTTTCAATCCACTACAAATCGTTTTTTAATGGACAAAAAATACAGATAACATGTACTCTTTCGGATTGTGCTGACCTTGAATCCTATCTTCTATTATGTTGTTTGTAGTGCTTGTATACTAGATCACTGATCTAGTATATTTCAAAAGGCAGAGCATATTTATGAATAGCTACTTAAAGGACGACTTTAATGTTAGGAATACAAAGATGCACTCCTAACAATGTGTTCCTCGCCCCTTGCGCGCACCCCCCGCAATGTTACAAAGGGTTATAAAAACAAAAACAAAAAAAAAAACTCTATTCACTTACCAGATTCCAGCACCAAGGTCCCGTTCCTCAATGTTTCCTATGGGGATTTCTCTACACTGGACATCCTCATGCAGAACTCTGTGAAACTCCAGGAAGCGCCTCTAATGGCTGCTTGGTAAACAGCCACTAGAGGCAGTCTTAGTGCTGCAATGTAAACATGCCAGTTTTTCAACTCAAATGTTTTACATTGCAGTGCTAAGGGGTACATGGACACCGCACCCAGACCACTGCAATGAGCTGAAGTGGCCTGGGTGCCTATAGTATCCATCTAAACCAGGCTTCCCCAAACTCATGATTCTATGAATGAAATAGGCTGAGAATCATGGGAGTTGTAGTTCAGCTACATCTGGAGTTTGGGGAGGCCTGATCTAAACTTATATCACTATATTCAGATGTTTCTTTTAAAGTGCTGGCTTCCTGATTGCCTGCCAATTGTGTTGTACAGCCCCTCTGTTATAGAGATTATTCATTTGGTATGTTAAGCAGTACTTTGCTACATTTTTCATTGTTCTTTTGATGACTTGTATGCAACTCAATGGGATTTGAGAGAGTAGGAAGTCCCCAAAACCATCAATTATATCCAAGTAACTGTCTAAACGTAGCTTTTTTTTTTGCAGTGTATTTATCTTGATCCTTTATTTTGTGTCGATTATAAAAAGGATTGCATCACTGCCCAAAATATGCTTTTGATCGCCCGTCTAAGTACTTTGAGCATGAAGGAGAGGAATGCACAAATTATATGCCTGTACTGTCTGCAGCTTTACATGTAAGCTATTAATCATTGGGTCAGCGCTAGACAAGAGGGCAATGCTATTTTTTTTTTTTTTTTCACCAATCGCCCAGTCAAAATGGAGGTGACAATAGCTGAGCTTTTAGTAATTCAGCTTGCAAGACATATTGATCCTATTGGAGGTGCCTGACTGCTAAGAGTGCCACTTACAAGCGAGCTGAAACATTGCGGGTTCTCTTTTGTACTGCAGTATCTCTGTTTGGAGGAAAACCAATGAGAAGGGTCTCCTCAGTTTGAACTCCTAAAAAAATAGCAAGTTAAAGGGGACTCAGCACTGACATAATGAACGTTGTGTTACAAATAGTGTTCACACAGGACGCCAAGATAACTGTAGTTGATGCCATGTTTTTAGGATCCTAATTTGAAATAAAAACAGATTTATAACAAAAACAGAGAATATGAGACTGAGAACAGACAAAAGCTTAGAGAAACTCAATAGCATGCTGTTTGGTAAATCCTCGCTAAGGTCTCAAAATAGTTTTTGCTCATTTGTGCCATTACAGGGAGAAGCCGTTTCATTGCATATCAGACTGATCCCACCCATAAGGGCTGTCCAGAACCAAAATGCTGGCAAGTTCTCTCTGCACGAGAGATATAGCAACCCTAGACGATCGTTTACGGCAGGGGTTCTCAACGTTAGTCCTCAGGACCCCCTACCAGTCCAGGGTTTAGGGATTACCTGGGTGTGTCTCAGGTGTTTAGAAAAAGAGAAAAAAAAAACACCTTAGAGTCTAAGGTGTTTTCCCCCCCCCCTTTTTCTTAACACCTGAGACACACCCAGGTAATCCCCAAATCCTGGACTGGTAGGGGGTCCTGAGGACTGGGTTGAGAACCCCTGGTTTACGGCTTTCTTTGGGCCTCATCAGCTAGGTGTTTCTGATCACCTTCAGGCATAGTGAGCACGGGGTCCACATCTGTATTACCCTTTTAACTTGGGGAGAATCAAGTTAGTGCATTGCAACAAAAACAGAAGCTATGAGAACTCTAACTCCACAAGAGCCAGCGCAACTCATGCCCAAACACTTGGCTTCCACAAACCCAAAACACCCCCTGCCCCCTTGGTTAGCGGTAAACAATCAACCCGGAAGCACCACCTGCGACAAAACAGGACCCTCCATCACAGCATACAGACTCCCTCACCCAGTGCAACACAAAGAACTAGACTAATGAACACGGTTTTAGCGCAACCCAGGCACACCATTACCGCACCAACTTCTCACCGCACACATGGAGCGCTAGCACCATCAGACCCACAACCCGCATGTGCTGACACATAATACCTAACCCTAAACACAAGGGTATACAAAACATACTGACACATCTAGACAGAGCATCATGTAATGTTTACTATGTTAATGTTATTCCTGAATATGTTGTTGCTTGACCCAAAATTGGTGCAAATCTTTAATGACGTTGTATCTATACATTTTTGAAGCACTTACGTGCATACCTGTTTGTGAAACTTAAATACCATGCACCAAAAATGAAAAATAAAGAATTTAAAAAACAAAACAAAAAAAAACCAAACTATGAGAACTCTGACGGACAAAATCTCAGAGAAACTCAATAGCTTGCCCTTCGGTAAATCCCCACTCAGGTCTCAAAATAGTTTTTGCTCACTTGTGCCATTAGTGCGTGAACGGTAAAATAGTGCTTATACACATATTTGGTGTTACAATAATGTAAAATGTAATTTTATCATGTAAAGAGACCGTAATGAAACTAAGAATCCTGTTAGAGGCAGACATAAAAAAAAAAAAAGTAAAGTACACAGTAAAGCCCAGCAAAGTATGAATTTTCGTAATGAGCACTGCCTTTAATGTGAGTCTCTTTGGGAGCCCTGGTCAGCTGTGTTTGTGCTGTGGATCCTTCATTTATTTTATAGAACGGAATAGGGTTTTGAATTCTCCTTAGTGAGTGCTGACGCAGGGAACACTGAATCCTTTCAGTCAATTCTTACAGTTTACCTTGGCTAAACTTTTAATTTTTCTATTAACTTAGGGTTAGTTCTTCTTGCAGCTGAAGCAACCAGCACTGCTATGTAACCCATCTGCTAAATGATTGTCATTAATCATGGTGAGTAATATACATTTATATACTATGTATATACATCTGTATTCATATTACACAGTCTGCCTGTTAATTTAACAGACTGATCATGTTTTTAAATGCCCTTCTGTATGGTATGGAGTGTCACACCATGAAATAAAGCAGGCATTGTACGGTGTGACTAAAACTGCAACGCGTGGGCCCATTTTCTCAGTGCACGGCTTGGACTTTTATATTCAGGCCAGCGGAGATTGTTTTCAGGCTGCGACGGTACTTTGTTGCTAGTGCCATTATTTTAGCCACCCCTTCTGTTACTGATGTGCTGGAAGTGGAGTTGGAGAGAGAGACTCACTGTCTCCCCATCTCTTCTCCCATCATTCCTGTACTGCCATGATATTAAAGAGGAGGTGTGGCAAAGGGGAGGGTTTATGCTGCAGAGTAGAATACATTATGCACATGAGGTCAAAACTTGTCAAATGCATTCAAGTTGTTTGGGTCTGGAGTGTCTCTTTAAAAAAACAAAACAAAAAAATCTGCTTTGTGGTCTTATATGGTGTAGCCTGAGTATTATTCCCTGTAAAACATGCTTTGCTGTTATGTTTCCTCTATATAAGTTGAGGAGACCCAATACCGTGTTTTGTGAGCTAAGTACATGCATATTACATTAAATTCTTGTGCCCTGGCTGAAATGCCCTGTGTTGTCACCATGCAATTTTCATGTTTGGCTTATTGGGGAACCTGAGGTGAAAATTGGATGTGCTGCCTTAGCTTTAATACATAATGAGGGGGTCTCACTTCCCCATTATCTGTCCAAATATTTGTACTGCAGAAGCACTTATTATATGACCACGCAATGAAATGAGAGACTCAAAGCAGTGGCCAATCGTTTGCTGTCTGCTCCAAATTGCTGCAACTGATTACTACGGATATTTGTCAAAGCAAAGGACAATGTTTTGACCAAAACCAGAATGACTAGACAAAGAGTGTCCCTTTAAAGATTGCTTAACGTCATTGGAGTTAAAGTTCTACACTAGTTGGGCGACTACCTTTTTTAACTGTTTCTGATGTGAGTAGACTAAATGTAGACTAGATTTTCTTCCAAGATGACCCTTTTTGTTTCATAAACAACACTTCAGATCCTAAAATTTGCAAACGTTAACATGGTATGGTTCTTTTCCTTTTCAAAATATTTTTACACTGCAGCCCATTTTCCTAGAAGTCCAGAACAGGGCTGTGTAAGAGGTAATTACGTACATGAAGCATTGTCATGAATAGCAAGCTTTGTGCTCTGTGAATTTCATCCACTCCTCTGGTTTATGCTGCTGTTGAAACAGACGGATTTTGGCTTTTCTGAGCTAGAATTTCCTGTGGTTGAAATTCTTGATGAAGCCGTTTGTTGGTGTTCGTATTTGTAATACAAGGAATCCTTTATAAGTATGGTACTATAAGCCTACATTGCTGGGTAGAGCAATATTACATTCAAAAATATATTTTTCTGGATGTTACTGAATTATGTGCTGATACTTGATGCCAGAGTGCATACATAGGTGTCACAGTGCCCACTGGAAGCCCTTATATGGCTCTGGCTTCCGCGATCCGATTAGTGACTCGAATGTCCAGATTTTGTGCATTCACGTTCTGGTGTCACATGACCTCTAATAACCAAGTACTGCACTCCTAGGGCTTTATAAGCTCATTTTGGTCATTATGCTGTGCCCTATCGTTGTTCCCCTCAATGGTTGTCCGAAAGCGCATTTACTATAGTTCTATCTGTTGTCTGACCCTGGCTTGTATCTTGACCATTCTCCATTCTATTTTCCTTGAACTATGACTTGTCTACTTGTTTATATATTCTGTCTCTCTGAACGCGATCTGTTTTGTATTATTCTATATAGCGTTGAGTCCGGCCCCTGTAAGGCACATTAATGCGCTTTAGTAGTCTGGTTTATTATTCGTTTTACTTTGCTCACTTATGTTCTGCATGTTGGGTCATAGTCCATCCTGTCAATATGTTGTTTTTGTGTGTGTCTTATACATTAACACATTTTTAGGATGACTGGCATATTTTAGGTATAGAAACGAGTAGAAATTTCAAACAAGATGCAGTAAATTGTTTGAATATAAATGTCTCTTTTGACTGTTAAAGGAACACTCCAATCACCATAACCACTACAACGCTCTGTAGTGTTTACAGTGCTAGGAATGCTCAACCGGGGGCCTGCTTATCTGGTATTCACTGCCTCCTCTCTTTTCAGCAGAGAGTCAGAATGTCTGTCTGAGCTAAACCTGGCATTACAGGGCTGATCACATCGACTGAGAGTGATTACCTGGGTAAGAGAGAGCAAATGGAAGCACCAGCTCTCTGCCAGAAGTAGAGGAAACTAGGGGGTAGGACCTGGCGGACCCCAGGCATGAAGCCACGCTGTACTAAAACAGCTTGACTACAATGCCAGGGCACTGTATTGGAGTATACAATGTATTGTGCTTGGAGTGTTCATTTAACTTGATTTTATTTATTTTGACCTGCAGTGCAAAATCACCTCAGGCACTTAAAAGGTTAAAACAATCACCTTTAATTTTTCCTCCTCTTTTTGCTAGTTGTCGCTCTGTAAATGGCGTCTAATTAGAGCAAGCTTAAGAGGACTCCAAAGCTGTGTGCCCCATTTACCAATCAGCAGAGTCCTGCCATGACCTCACACCTCTCCCCATAATACAGACTACACCAGGTGATGAGCTGATGAGTAACCCTATTGTCTGATTCCAGGTGTTAGAATCCAGGTTTTCACCTCTGGCAACAAATGACAGCTCATCTTAATACCCCCAGCATGATCAGCACAAGTCAGCAGTTTGCTTGTGGAAAAAAAAAATCCTATTATTATAACTTTGTTAAGCCAATAATATCATCTTCACACATGCTGTCATTTGGTTCAATACCTTCAGCTTTCAAAAGCAAAACAGAAAGCTTAGTGCATTTATTATGCATATGCTTTGTTCTAAAATGAAATGTAATTCTCCCGATTAATTAAAAATCATTTTCCATAGAAGTCCCCGACTGACACTAGTCAGTGATGGTTTCTATATTTTCCATGTATTGCATTATTTCCTCCAAGTACACAATTTAATTTTGCATGCACCCTTTTTGGGACTGTATTTTTATATTTACTTGCCTTCCAAGTCCTCAGTCTGTGTATTGCTCACCCATTGGATTTAAAAAAATTTATAGCACGTTCTTCAAATTTCAAATTTTCAAGATTTACACGAACATTCTGCAGATTGAGATAGAATTGTGTTGGACCTAGCAGTCTAAGTGAATTAACAGTTGGAGTATGTACTTCAGTGCTTATAGTTGTACTCTAAACCAGTCTCCAATTGATGTCTGGGTCTGTTGACCCAACCTGCAATGTTAGGAGGGGGTGGGAAGTAAGTACTGTAGCAGCGTTTGGAAATTATACCTGGGATTTAAATAGATTTATACTTGGAAGTTAAGTGAATCATGATCCCTTAAATGTGGGGTTTACTGCTCTTTTAGTGTGTAATCAGATAATGTACTTAAAACTACTTTGAGCAATTTGCAGTTTACTATCCTGAAAAAACAAGTTGTTTGTGTCCCTTGAGGGTTGAAATTTTATACCCTGCATTACACTGGCTATGTCTACACAAAAGTCATTTGGGTGATTCCAATGCCTCCTAACAAGTCAAATGGACAATGATGGACACTGTCATTTTAGGGGTGTTAGTGGGCATGTGGCCAGTGGTGAGGCTGGTTTTAGATATTGGTGACTTGCAAATAACAATTTATGCAACTAAAATGTAGTTCTTGAACAAGAACAATGTATCTTATTAACAAAGATTGAACTCTAAACACATTTATTAAAGTTTGAAGGTAACTTTTTTTTAGCTGGCTTCTAGAGTCCAAACAAATTTGTCAAGTCCTGCTCTACATTGTTACCTTCTTCAATTGGGGTCCTTGTCAACCTGTTGTTCCTGTCATAATTTGTGATAGGTTGTCTCGTTTGCTGTTAAATTATATTCTTTTAAAGCTCTGCGGCATAGGTTGGCGCTATATAAATGCTATTAACTATCTTTCTCTGTGTGTCTCTCTGTATGAAAGAGATCTATCGGCATACATATGTATTAAAAGATTTATGTTTGTAACGTTGGGTGTAATGCTAACTTTCCACCCATTATGTAAGTGATTTTTGCAGTGAAAATTATCGCATTTTGGCCTCTGGTTCTTAATCCATTCCCCCCTCCCCCCTTTTCTTGGCACCTCCTCCCCACATGAGGTGCCCATTAATGAGCTGAAAATTCCTGGCATGTCACAGGAGAGTGAAGCTTTTTGGCAATCAGAAGTTTTCTCAGCTGCTGATTTACCTATTTACAGGCCAACTATTAAACCCCTGTGATAGGATGAACGCTGGCCCATGTCACACAGCTGTGTAGGGACATGCAGCTGGAACAGCTTGTAGCTTGCAGTCTTCCCCAGAAACCATCCGGTCGCTGCAAGCTCTGGAGTCAGGGGTTCTGTGCATTACAGAAGGTATGTAAGCTTTTTGCCTCTAGCCTTGATGTGTGGCGGAGAGCAAGGCTGGAATTTCTGTTTTGCTTTGACTGGTCTTTGTCTAACTCTACAATAATCTGCCCATTGCTGGAGATATGCTACATCTTGTGCATGTCCTGTGTATTATAAGAGCTGTGTGTAAAGTTGTCTTTTACTTGAAATGTTTTAAAAGTAAACATTTTATGTCTGTTTTTGTACTTGCTGTGTATGAAGGTTACGTTATATTGTGAAACTACAGATAAAAGTCTTGATGCCTTAGATAGGTTTCAAGGTTAATACCATTTAGAATGTAGAACTCGGAGTACCAAGATCTGGTTTCATATTTGCCTTATGATTTGCCTTTTCCTGAGCGTGTGTATTTATTTTACGGAAGGTATCAGTTTTGTTCTAGATTTGTATTGTAGTACTCCATGCTCCTATTTAAATAAAATAAAAACATAAAAAAGCACTTTATATTGAAGTGGAACTGTGCAATTTTGGATATAACCTACAAATTATTAGTGATTAATACATATTTATTTAGACCAGCATGTTTCTCTGTTTTTGAAGTAGTAGTTTTCCTGGAAAAGGCATAATTCTATAGTTTAAGCTAATTTATCAGTGTTTAATTTTTTTCATGGCCTTATGCCGAGAGATTTTAAACCCAGAGGGTCTATGGTAGGATACAGGTTTATCCAATGGCTCGTATGCAATCCCTTTCAAATTAATTGGACATAAATTAAACTCAAATGCGGATATGTCACGTCAAAAATAGGTGCTCCTCAGGACATAGAGCTAAATAAGGAGCAATCACCATGGAAACCAATAGAATGTTTGTTTATTAACAAAAAGCATGTTTGTTTGTTTTTTACCTAAAAAAGCATTTTGCCTTTAAAAAACCATTCACACCCTTTTTGATTATTTTTTAAGCTCGGAAAGTCTGACTTTGCTAATTTACCATTTTGGGATAAATCTTGCAATTCTGTTAGTTCATAGGCATCAGTATTTAGTGAATAATTCCATGGGGGTGTGTGTGTGTGTGTGTGTGTGTGTGTGTGTGTATGTATATGTATGTATATATATATGTGTATATATGTGTATATATATATATGTATATATGTGTGTGTATATATATATATATATATATATATATATATATATATATATATATATATAGATAGATGGCAGAGGAGTATGGCTACAGGTTTACAGAAACAAACACAATACAATAGTATAATACTGTAAATGAATGTTGAAACTGCGCAAATATAAGTAGAACTCACAAAATGTAGGTGGTAAAATCGCCTTAGGGTGCCTCCCCTATGCACTGAGCATACTAGTAGGCTAATCACATGCACACTACACATGCAGTTATCATCACTCTTTCACAGTCGTAACCTCATCTTGCCCCTCTTACTATCTTTCATCATTTTCCTGTCCACTGTGTTCTCTTCCGTCTCGCCTTTCTTTCTTGACCTTCTGTTAGTTTAACTTTGCTCTTTCCATGTCATTGTCCCTTTGCTCCTCTTCCTGTTTTATTTCTCCTCTCTCTGCCTCTCAGGTGTGTTATTTTTAATTTATTTTATACCTGTCTGTCTTTTTCCAATGATCTTCTCCTCCCGTACATTCTCTCAACTCATTATCTCCTATTTCTGACATTCCCTTGTCTGTTGCCTAATGCTCTTCTCCACACATTATTGTACAAATATCTCCCCCAGTTTCTCCCACCATGTTCTTTTTAGTGTCTGTTCTGCCCTAAACCTCTTCCCCTCCCTTTATATTTTATCCCAAACCAGTCTCTCTCTACCCGTCATTTATATTGGAATTGTACCATATTTTACAGAATATCAGATCCATCCATATATTTGAACTAGAGATTTAGAAGGGGGGGGGAGGAGGAGGAGGAGGAGGGGGAGGGGGAAATGCAAGCCATTGAATATCTTAAACCCCCTTTAATGTTTTTCCCCTTCCCCAAACCCATTTAGTGCCTCTTCTACCCACCTTCCCTTTGTGTCACTTGCACCCATGTGACTCTGACCTCCTGTTGTAAGGTGGGCACGCAGACCATGGTAAATTATCTTGGTTATCTTAAAATCAGTCTGACCGGAGGATGTTTGCCAAGAGGCCACATTACACATTTACTGGTGGGAGGGAGAATCTATATGCACCCCTCTCCTACCAGTCACCCTGACGAGTAGGGACTAGAAAATATTTGATAGATTAAGTTGATGCTTCAGTGAATAAGTGTAGTTTCTCAGGGAAGGCATTGATGGCCAGACAGGTATCTCAAGGTTAAGAAAAGGTACTGCAGGGAAAGAATTAGAGATGCCCATCTGAAGAATTGAGAAGATGTTGCCCAAAGGCCTGCTGTGCAGATATACAAGCGGGTGCTGCAGTTAGAGCTAGCACAGTGGACAGAGCTGTGTGAGAGGAACTGATGGAGCAGACTATACAGAACATATTTCTGCCTTTGTATTCTTTTTGCTAGTGCAGTAGCCCACACAGGAAACCATGAAAAGAATTACATCGGCAGATAGCACAACCATATCAAATGGTTGCAAGATGTTAAATTATATGTTGGTTTTGTCTTGGATTAAGAAAATATACTGCTGTAAACTCCCTTTATGAAATGAATTTATATAGTAATAGAAAGTAACAATTTCATAATTATTTCAATTACATCACTGTCTCATTCTTTGTGACTCATCACCTCGCAATGAAAATGTCTGTCTGTCCGCAATGCCAACCATGCTGCTCTGCTTACTTATTGTGTGCAGTAACCCAAGTTAAAACATGTTAGATGTTATGGGTAGTCCCATCTACACACATTTATTCTGCTTTAGTTTGTTTAATCAACAATGCTCCCCACGTTGGATTGCTCTTACCGGTTTCAGAATAAACAGTCCACCCATGGCTTCGTTACTGTAGCAGTCACAGTTTATTTTGGCATGTTTATGAATGGATTTTAATGTGATCATGTCTGCTACACAGGACACTGCAGACCCAGCAATAATAAGTTTCATTTATTAAAAAAAAAAAAAGTAAATAAAGCCATCGTTACCTGTTCTCGTTCATAATTTTCATGAATGAAGCCAAGAGTGAGATGATTTAAAACTATTGTAGGAAGCTGAACTACAACTACTGTAACCCATTGCTTTACAAGGATTTTGGGATAAACTTGGTGCACCTATAGAAATGTGATATTTCATGATGTTTTCCCAGTATGATATTTTCTCTCTAGTTTTCTAGCTTTAGTTGGGAATATTTAACTTACTTTTGTTTTTTCGTTTTTTTAATTTTAATTTGAAATTGCACATTTTCAGATTTAACCCCTTAAAGACACAACTTCTGGAATAAAAGGGAATCATGACGGAATATTTCCATCATGTGTCATTAAGGGGTTAACTTTATTGTTTGTTTTTTTTGTTTTTGTTTTTTTAATTCAATGAATAGCATATCAGCAGGTAGGCCAGGTCCTCCTCAAGTATAATCATCATGTGTACGCAGCGATGTATTTATCATGTCACTGGAAACTGGTAGGAGCTAAATTCTGTGGCTGAACTCAGCAGTGTATTGTGCAGGTTTTTAAATTTATTTATCTTTCTTACTTTAAAGTTTTCGTGTCACTACTACTGAAACAGGAACACTTCTCTAATAGTATATTATGTAGATTCAATCTGGATTTAAATATTGACCCCTTTCCGTCAGGATACCTGTCATCACAGTTTATTTTTTATTTTTTATTTTTTTATTGTATTTGTTTATTTTAAAGCCACATGCATTGTGTAAAATCATTAGCTGTAGAGAGCTTTAGAGAAGCTTCCTCTGACAGGCTGAGGCACCTCCTTTCCTGGGATTAGGTAGTCCGGTCTAAGTGAGAAGCCACCATGTGAAGTTTGTCTTTCTACTTGCAAATCAGCTGCCAAATGGGTCTCTTGTCCTAGTAATTTGTGTTTTTAGGTTTTTACTTTGTGATATAAATATATATCTCTCTCTCAAAAAGTTTTTGGGGGCACACCCAGGACATGCATCTTGCAGGAATGGTGGTGCTGTAGTGATCAAAATATATACAGATTAAGGAACAGCGCACACATAAAAATACATGTCAAAATTTTATAAGGCTACTTAAAATCACCCATCTCCGCAAACAAATATGAGGATTCAGTTCCACCATATGGCCATATTGTGTTAAGCCCACCACTACTTCATAGTACCCCAATATCGGTGGGTCCTTCACAGGGCCGGTGCAAGGATTTTTGGGTACATAGGCGAAGATGCCTTTTTGGGGGGCTGCTGGGAGGTGTGCGGCTGTGGTAGAATCAGAGGTGGCGAGGGAACTCGGATCTCCCTGCTCTGCTCCCTCGCGGGCTGTCTACTGATGCCGAGAGCCGGAATATGACGTCATATTCCGGCTCCCACTGCATCAGCAAGGGAACAGGGAGATTAGAGCTCCCTCACTGTCTCTGATTCTACCACAGCCGCACGCCGGGGGGCCATAACGTGGCCTATTAGGAAGGAGTGCTTCACTCCTGCCGGTCACTAGAATCTTGCGCCCTCAGAGCCACCTCATGGACGTGCCGACTCTGGTCCTACACTAATTCCAACATGGGAGACAAATTAAACTGTGCTAGTGAGAAATATTGACGTATAATACTCATAAATGTCTTAATCTGCAATATATTTTATTATATAAAATAACATTTTGTATAAAAAAACAAACAAAAAAACTTGTATATCACAAGTTACCATTTTTCCAATTTTTTTTACTTGCATAAATTATATAGATATTCTGCAAGCTTCCTATTTAAGAAGGGTATTATATAACTTCAGTCTCAAGGATTTCTTCTTTCTTATTCTTTGCAACCAATCATTAAACACACATACACAGAGAAAGATGTGCATATTATTTTTTCTTTTTTTCTTTAGTGGAGTGATTCGTTTCAATGTACATCAGGCACAGCATGGTAAGCTGAAAAAATTGTTTTTCATTTTCAGCGTGGCAGTCTTGTGCGACGTTTTATTAGGGATGTATTAATAGTATTTTTATCCTCTATTGAGTCTGTTGAAATAACTATCGGTTGAAAAACCTGCAGTGAAAATTATGATGGTATCGGGATTATTCACTAAAGGGAGAACTGTCAGGAAGTCAAGGTGAATTTAAAATTTAAGGCCAATATAACCAATCTAAAAACAGAATTGAGTAGGAGTATGCTCACTAAGCTGTTATTTGAGTAAGTGTTCATAGTATGTAATATTCTGCTCCCTGTGTCCACAGTGCTTCACAGTACGTGCGATCGAGGGGGGCACTATGAGATACTATAGTGCTAAGAATCTAATTTTGTATTGTAGCACTATAGTTTTTCTTTAAGTCAAAGGACACATCCTGTCAGAGGAGATACTATTCCTGTTTCTCTTCCCCCACTAACTGTATTCTCTTCTGGCCATTGATTGTCTCCACCTCCAGCAGGATATTTGAAGCTAGTTGTTGAGAGATCTTGTGCAGACTAACAGGTACTAAGGCTCTTTGTTTAATGGTCAACGCTTAGGACAGTGATTGACGGGGATGGTGACGTGATGATGAAGCTATACTTTGTGTGTGCAGTGTTTCTTTAAACTGTTTCTTTAAACCTCACACACGTTCTATTATTATACTTGTATCATTTTAATTGTTGCTCATTACAGTCAGTGATTTCTCTTAGCTTTGTGTACCACCCATTCTTACCAACTCTTGCTGCCTATTTATGTGTTCCGAATCGCTTCTAATGATGGTCTAGTCCAGGGGTAGGCAACCTTTAGCAGCACTGTGCTGAAATAGGATTGTGATGTCCCGTAGTGTGCCGGTCCTATTTATTTATTTAGAGGTGTGTATATTGCCATATTCTGCTTGTTATTTGTACAGCAGTTGCTTTGTATCGTTGTATTTGTCCGAATATGAGCTATTATATTGTATATGTTCATGAGTAGTTGGTGCTATTGTGTATGATACCTATGAATGGGGGCTGATTGTGGAATTGTGTGGGTGGGTGGATATGTAACATTGTGTGTTTGGTAGTGTGTGTATGTGTGGGGCTGTTTGGGGTATTGCATGTGAGAGGCTGAATGTGGGGTTGTGTGCATGTGTTGTTAGTGGTGCTGAGTTTGTACGGATTGTGTGTATGTTTTCTTGTGGGCTGTTGGTATTATTTGTATGAGGGGAGGGTTATTCTGCATTTCTGTGTATATCTAGCAGTGTGGGTGGCTTCCCTGGGTTCCAGTGGGGACCAGGCTGGCCAGGTACAGGTGAAGGACAGGAGCTGCAACAGCTCCCTATCTGGAGAGCTGGCGTGGATCTGTCCCTGGGGTGCAGTGGGGCTGCTGGAAGGCATGCGGCTATGGTAGAATCAGAGGCAGCAAAGGAGCTCTGATCTCCCTGCTCTGCTCCCTCATATTCCGGCTTCCGCAGCATCAGCAAACTGCGCTGCCTCTGATTCTACCACAGCTGCACGCCGTGCCAGGGGATCCAGAAGGTGGCCTGGTAGGAGGGAGCACTTCCCTCCTGCCGGTCACTGGAATCTTGCACCCCCAGAGCCAGTGGGCTCTAAGGCAGCCACCTGTGCCACCTTATGGACGTGCTGGCCCCGGGAAGGGGGCTCTTTTTAAAGAGATGTTTTGCTATAAATGTTCAAGGTGTGAATGCCCAATACATTCTCTGCAGGAGGAATATTTGTATTTGTTTTAACAGCACAACAGTGTGTCCTTGAATTATAAATGAACAATTTGCTGCACACTTTTTTTGTTTATATTTTATTCCGCTGTTTATATATTGTAGCATTTTTGTTTTTGGTTTTTTTAGCACTGACTAGACATTTGTGTCACAGTATATTTTATGACTGAGTCGTAGGACAAATTTGGTTCACAATTATCATTTATATTGCACTAACCTATTCTCTAGCGCATCACAATTATAGAAAGGGAATAATAACGGTAAAGAGTTTTCTGCTCAAACGATTTTACAATCTATGAACGTGCTCTCCTACCACACATTTATAGAAAATCCGTCCTTTGGAATTTGAAATGTATTTTGCAATTTATTGGAATTAATGCTCTTGGTTTTATAAAGGGGTTTGTCGATAAATTTGTTTTCCCTGTGAAGACCACATTGTTATAAGTATCTGATTTAAAGTAGTTTTGTTTTAGCAAGTTTTTTTGGGGGGAGGAGGTAATTGAAAACACACTATATGACAAGTTTTCTCTCAATACTCCTGGCCTGTTTTGCGGCAGGCTAATATAGATCTTATATATTCTTCTCATCCTCAATCTCGTAGCATTCTGTAATGTTATTAAAAATCCCGATTTGAGAATATGAGGCGAATATTTCACATACTTCTAGTCCTCCTACGGGTATAGGCAGATAGCACCCATCTGGGCCTTTTTATTACATTTTAAGAAACTTGATCATTCTAAATATAGTTGTTGGTTTTTTCTTTATTCTATTTACTAAGTTATTTTTTTTTTATGTATCTGTTCATATATTTGACAATGCCGTACAAAAGGTAAATTTAAATTTTCAATAAATCTTGGCATGTGGGAATAAGCTGCACTGCTTCCACAATTTGGAACCGTGGAAAAGGGTGTATTTAAAAAAAATAAAGACAAAATGTAATGTGTTTTTAGTAGGAAACACTTCTCACCAAATGTATTTAAACCCTTAAGGACCAAACTTCTTGAATAAAAGGGAATCATGACATGTCACACATGTCATATGTCCTTAAGGGGTTAAGCCATACTGACCAATAAACATTACTGGCATACATTATTTGTATGTATTTGCCGTGTTAAAGCGATAAGGGATATTTTGTAACTAGCTAGAGCTATGTGATTTTAAGTGGCTGTGTCACCTTTCCTAGAAACCAGAGTACGTCATAAAGATAAAATCTTCAAGCAGTACTCAGATTGACTGTGTTGGTATTTCAACGCAGTCTAAAGCTATACTAAGACAAAATAAGGACTGATCTGTCTTATGTTTATAAACATAATGGACTTTAGCCCTTTTTTAACCTAGACTACTAGGTAACTATGTAACTACATTCTCCCTGTGCGTAACAAAACTCGTCGAAAGGTTGAGCTACATCTATCAAATTTTGCAGTTTCACTAGTAACGGCTCTGGGGGGAAAAGGCATTGTCTATGGAAGTTTCTGCAGGATCCTCCATAGACCTTAACACAGCACTGCCATAGGCTCCTACACCAGATGATGGTGGTGGTGTCGGCTGTGAGGGACAGCTTCAGGTAAGTAAAACGTACTTTCCCCTGCACACTCAGGCCACCAAGCTGCAAGCTACGATGTCACCAACAGCTGTCCTCATATTTTCACTTCTTTAAAAGATATTACATTTAATGAAATGTAATTCTATATTTTTTTAAATGATGTATATTAATTGATTCCCACACACACTTTTTTTTTATCTGGCTGAGCAGCCATGTTGTGTCTGAGTCTACTGTTATCTGACCAATTGCTTTTCAACCCAACTTCCCCGCTGCAGTGATTGCTCTGTGTGAAAATGTAGAAGCAGGCCCGTTAGGTTGAGCAGCAGTTGCTCAGATAACAGTAGAGTCTGACCTAAAATGGCTGCTCAGCCAGATAAACAAATATACATCATAATAAAATATATAATTAGGTTTCATTACATTTAATAAAAATTTTAAAAAAAAAATAAAAGTGAAAATGTGATGACTGTTGTCCTTAAAAGGCACACTCCTGACCCCTTAAGCACTTTATCTTGCTGAAATGCATAAAGGGTAATCTCTTGTAGTGGTACATTTCATGAACAATTACACTCCCAACCTATTGACACCACCTCCTCTCCGTTAGCACCCCATTTAAGAAATGACTCAAGATAGCAGGCTGGAGGGAAAGGCCAATGCTGGTCACGTTAATTTACATCACCAGGCCATCAAAAGCGTTCAACGGAGCAACCATAAGAGAAATATATAAACTTAACTTAATTAAGTAGGGTGGCGGCACTGAGGGACCAACTACACTGCTTTGCCAACAAGAGGATGTGGCTCAACCTTATTCTGCATCCATAGTATCCGCCCAAGCATATCTTTGGCGAAGCCAGCCTACCAAGGAACTGTGGCTGGGTGCCCCAGACCAGCCAATGCCAGAGAGGGAGAAAATCCCAGCCACCTTGCCACTGTCACACCATCTCTGCAACTAAATCCCAAGCCGTATCCTCCTGGTCTAGAGGGAAGGCAAAGACAATCCCACGCAATAGGGTCAACTTAATATCCAGGCCAAAACAAACCAACAGGTTCAGCTTGTAGGGGTAAACTAACAAACGGGCTACTCCCAGTGGCAAATTTGACTAAAAGGAAAACAGCAGAAAAGGGAAGGGAGGGAGAGCTTGAGAACTATTTAGGATCCACAGACTGAGAACAGGAATGGTGAGTCTTCATATATGTTAAAGGAAGTACCACAACATGAAACAATGTTGCAGTTCACACCTGGGGACAAACCCCCTTAATTTATCTCTTGGCACACTATGGGTCTCAGCACTCACATTGTGTCGTCATTTTTTTTTTTCTCCTCCATTTTACAAATTGAAGATTTTAATACAAATTGGCACAGTATTATTATTATTATTATTGCCATTCCTATAGCACCAACCGATTCTGTAGTGCTTTACAATATTACAAGAGGGGGAGATTTAACAGTAAACGAGACAAATACAGAAACTTACAGGAACAAGCTTACAGTCTAGAGGAGATTACACTAGAACAAGGTGGGAGCAAAGCAGAGCTGGAGGAGGGAGTGCTGCCTTTTAGGAGAGAACAAGGGACAAGTATGTGAGGTAGAGGTTACTCTTGGAGACTATAAGCTTTTCTAAAGAGATGGGTTTTAAGGCACTTTTTAAGCGATTGAAGACTAGGGTACAGTCATGGTAGTAGGAAGGCTATTCCAAATGAAAGGAGCTGCCCACGAGAAGTCCTGCAGGCGTGAGTTGGCTGTACAGGTGTGAGCAGTGGGCAGAGGTTCTAAATTAACCTTATCAATAAGAGAAACTGGTCCTGTTACTGGTTTGGTTAGCTCAGTGGAACTAAAGGCAGCAATTGAGCTGCATTGCAAAGTCTGTGATTAGACATTCACAGAAGTTCTGGGTGGGGTTAGAAGGGGAAGGCTTGCAAAGGCAGCAGACAAGAGAGCTGAATCTGCATTGCAGTGAACTCTTTTTTTCAATATTGCTACATTAACCCAGAGCATGCCTCAGTTTGGCTGTGCCCAAAAGGGTTAATATTTTGAACCAGTAACTTTCTCATTAGTTTCTCCAGCACAGGGGGTTGGCTGCCCCTATTTTTTTATTCACAATGATTGAAAATAGTTGGAGAAAAAGCTTGACCTCTACAACATGCTGTATCCTATCTATATGAAATAGTTCCTTGTTGGCAGGATGGAGTTCACGCTTTGTTAGTGCAACTGCTAAGAAATACTAGAACAACAGAAATTAATTATTACACCCCCATCCCATACTGATTTCATGCACACGACTTTGGCAAGAACAGGAATATTATTTTAGAAAACCTTCTTTCCAGATGATGAATTGATATCGTAAACTAAAGTGACTGTTTTCCCTGCGTTTACAGTCCCATGGTCTGGGTGTTAGATTCAGGAATGTCTTGATTCCGCGATATGAGATAATTGCTCCAGTAAGACTGATCTGTGCTGGTAACAGGACCATATAACTCACTGCACTGTAATCTGTTGCAGACCTGTCTGTTGTGAATGAAGCACATTAATCAAAGTAATTGCTGTGAGCTATTTTACAGACACAAAAGCTCAACACATAACATTGTTTGGCTAGAGGTACTAGTAACACAACTCTTTAACCATGCTGGTCAGTGCCTGTGCTGAGCATCTGTTCAGTAACAAAAGTAACCGCTTAGCATGTCATAACATGCCTTGTAAACATGCACAAAGACAAGAGCATCTCTACATTTTAGCATCTCTACATTATACATTTTACTACACTAATAATTTTAAAAACTCAAAATATGAAAAGAATACCCCCTACAAGTTCCCTGTAGTGCATTGTTTGCATGGGTAGCTGCAACAGCTGTTGACCACTCCCTGAACAGGAAGAGGTTGTACCAATCAGGAGCCTCTCATTTTTTATTTTTTTTCCTATTCTATGCAATAAATCACTGCCAGTTAGATGCATTCATTGTTGTTCAGGGAGCAAGGACATCAAATGCGTTAAGACTGTGCATTTTAAAAAGAACCTCTAGTGGCTGTCAGCCTGGTGTGAATTTGGACTAATGTAAACATTGTTGTTACTCAGAATTGCAATGTTGTACATTGTCCAAAAAAATTGACCGCATCTCTACAGCCAAACCACTTTATTAACAAATATTGTTGCCTCATTCATTTATCACTAAACCTAAAACCATATTATACTTGACCTAATGTCTTTTTTACTTTCTCATATATGGAACCCTCCAGGCTGCCACAAATAAGGGTGTCAAGCTCAGGGGCTTTAAAAAAAAAACAAAAAAAAAAACACTTTATATATACATGTAATCCAGTACTGTAACTCAACGTGAACTAGATGTGAACTAGATCTATTGATAAAGCAGTATAATATAATTTGGAAACTGAATTTATGTAAAATGTTTAATGCATTTTTTTTCTTCTTCTAGAAAATCATGCCGCTTGGATAGGTCGATTTCTAATCTATTTATTGGTGGAGACAGAACAAAGCCATGGCAGACCTCCTCACACCTACAGCCTCCAAACCGCCAGATCTTTGTTCTGAGTGTGGACAACCTCACCACATCAACGAGAACCACATTTACAACTTCCAGGATGAAGTGGACGATGAACTGGTCTGCCACATCTGTCTTCAACCCCTGCTGCAGCCTATGGACACTCCTTGCGGTCACACCTACTGCTTCAGGTGCTTGAAAAACTTTTTGAAGGAGAAGGACTTTTGTCCAATGGACCGCAAGAAGCTTTGCTTCCAGGAATGCCATAAGTCCAGCCTACTAGTCAGGAATTTGTTGGACAAACTGACTGTGATCTGTCCTCTTCTGGCAGAATGTAAGCATGTCATGCAGCGCTGTGAACTGGAGCCTCACCTACGCAACAGGTACGTACACTCTTCATCTTGTCCACAAAACAATGCTGAGATTATCTGAGAATGTAAAGTAGAAATCCATTTTTTGTAAAAAAAAATTTTTAAATAAATGTGGCCTAAAGTGGTGATCAGAAACTATATAATTGGGTCATTGAAGAGGCCAGGCTAATTTAATGAGCATTCGTTGACAACCTTCCATTATCAATAGTATTACCTCCTTTGCTTACAAAGTGTTTTTGGGAGTTTAGTGGCCGTGGGGTGCAGTGGAAAGTAGGTTTACTTGCCTGAAGCTGCCCCTTGCCCTCAGTAATCTTCTTCCTAATGGACCCTCTTCAGTTATTGGTACTAAATCTGCCAGGATCAGTCATATGTGAGAGTGCAACACTGAGATCTGTGGAAGAGACTGCGGGAACCTCCACAGATCACACCTCGCGGTTAGTGAGATGGTGACTAAATCACACAGTGGTTGCTCTGATATCTGCTGGAATTGGACAAAAGTTGACTTTCGAGGACTGCCTTTTGTTAACCTCTGGCTAGTCCCTACTTTGTTTTGTTTTATGGGATCTTTGGGTTGGGTTGGAATTTCAGTGAAATTCCGTAATGTTAACTTTCACTTACCGATTTCTCTTCTTCCACCTCTCAGCACCCCGATAATATGATATAGTGAACTTTCAACGTTTTCCTCTGCACTGAGCATTTACTACTGAAAATTACAGCTAGCTCTTGCTTGAAGTTTAATGTTGGCTTGTGTAATATTGACTCTCACCGAAATTTGTATTTAAAAACTGTTTGGGAAGGTAAAGGTGCTGCCAGATGAATCCGTCTTTGCCTAGTTTACTGATTATATTTACATTAGATAATTCAGTTCAAATATAGGGTGTGGTACATTAAATAGCTTAATGTGCCTTCCTGTGGAGATGTGGTTTCGGTGATCAGTAAACTCTCTACAGCGTGGTTTGCCAGCTGCACCTACAACTCCCGCCATTCTCAGTCAGCTTCCAGCTAAAAGGTGTGAACCCGTCAGCACCTGGGTTCTTTAGTTTAATTTGCAGCCACCTACTCATGACTTGGTGCTCGTTTAGTGGGTGTTTTTTCTATGTTTCTACTACTTTAATGTTGCTGAAAGCCCAGCTTTGCTAATATTTTTATTAAAATACTGTCATTTTATTTAATTGTGGTCTATTTGAATTCAGCTCCTTAGGTGCTTGCTGTGTAGTGGCAAAGCTGTCTGTCTGTATGTTCTGTGTTTACTTCAATCACTGCCTTGTTGGCAGATCTTCAAAGTGGGCAAAGTTCTGCTTTTCCTCTTTAACAATGCATTGATAAGAGAACGTCTGAGGAATTTTTACTCCGCAATTATAAAGGTGTGACCAGGTCGTTCTGCATAATATACTGCAGGTTTTATTTAAAGCTGGAAATGGCTAAATTCTTGTACTTGGATTGAAAATGTGTCTGAAAAACATAGAGTGCAAAGAGTTGTTTCAATAATTCAGACATTTTAAGCGTAAAGCGTAGTGCCTCAGGGCTCTGGCTTGGGTCTACTTCCCTGTGAGTTTGGTAATAAATTTTCTTTGTAGTTGCAAGAGATAAAATATAGTTAAATGCATAGAGATTTATTTAGATTTTCATAAACTTAAATCTTGGCTTAAAAGAGGCAGAAATGATTCACCCCACACAAGTGCAAGAGACGGTTATTATATTTTATTTGTACAGCATCAGAATTTTCCACCGCAACTTTACAATTATGCACACGAGGTCTGATGAAGGTCCTGTTCAAACAAGCTTCTTATCTAGGATATTAATGGTACAGAGATCTTGTCATTCAAAAAGTGCTATGACGAATGGAAAGAAACAGTTTTTTACCTCTTTATTAGTCAAGACTTTACCAAAAACCCAGTTTGAGTGTCTTGCAGGACAGTTTTGGACTTCAGAAACATCTGGGTGGGGGAGATGTTTTAAATGTATTTCTTATAATACCTTTTTCTAGTCCAACTCTATTACTTGATAAATGATCTCAGCATCTCTGTATTTGGTTCCTGTATTTGTTGCTAATATGCCTTTTATTGAGTCAAGCCTGGCCCCTAAATGCCTAGTTACATTGGTCATAGGTAAAATCCCTACCTCTGCAAGACTTAAAACACTGTGCATGCATACTCGTACAACCATGACCAGTTCAAACGACCTTTAAGTGACAGCAGCTGTAAAACTGCCTTCTCCACTGGTTCATCTATCCCTGCAAACAGGGACCAGCTATCCGCTTCTCTATTGCGATATTCTGTTATCCTAGTATTTTTCAAATATTTATAACACTTATTTGCCCTTTGCTCCAGTGCTGATTTTCACTATGCAGGAAAACAATATTCCCTGCTTCATCCCGTCTTGCCTGTATTCCTTATTTCATTATAGGTTATAGATTTGTGGTGTTGGCCAAATTACTTTACCTACTGTGATGGTCAACTTTGATGCTTATTGACTTGACTTCAGTTGTATATCTTAGGTGACCTCACAGCTCACCAGCTTACATATTACTACGGTACTTTGATTCCCTACGGTCTGATTATTTGTATGGGTTTTTTTTAGTTTTGTTTTTTTTTAAGAAAAATGTAAATGGTTAAGAGAGGAGCTAACAAAATCTAACTTTTCTTTTGCCATTTATTTTAAGGATATTTTAGATTAATTCTGAATTAAAGGGACACTATAGTCACCAGAACTACAGCTTATTGAATTTGTTCTGGTGAGTAGAATCATTACTTTCAGGCTTTTTGCTGTAAGCTCTGTCTTTTCAGAGAAAATGCAGTGTTTACATTACAGCCTAGTGATAACTTCACTGGCCACTCCTCAGATGGCTGTTAGAGATCCTTCCTGGGTCATGGCTGCCTAAAATGCATCCAAACATTCAGTGTCTCCACCCTCTGCATGCAGACACTGAACTTTCTTCATAGAGATTAATTGATTCAATTCATCTCTATGAAGAGATGCTGAATGACCAGGGCTGTGTTTGAATCATTCTGGCTCTGCCCCTGATCTGCCTCTTTGTCAGTCCCAGCCAATCCTATGGTGAAGCATTGTGATTGGATCAGGCTACCACTTCTGATGATGTCAGCAGACTGTTCGTTTTTCTGAGTCTAACAGCATGCAGAGTTACAGCTTCAGGCTTAAATACAGTAAGATTTTTACTATAGTTATGGAGGCATGAGGGGCCCAGGGGGGCTAGATGGTGGTTTTAACCTTATAGGGTCAGGAATACATGTTTGTGTTCCTGACCCTATAGTGATCCTTTTAACATGTATCCTTACAATTTTTATTTAAAGCATTTAAACCTGTTTGTCCCACTTATGACAAATTGCTGAAGTGAAAAGGACCTAGAGAGAAATGAGCCAACAGACATTTCAAACAAAGCTTTGATGCGGGTTTTATACTCCAGAATCCAACCTAGTTATGATGTATTCTACTTAACTGTTGTGTTGCATTATCGTACATATTTTGTAGGGCTACATTTACAAGGAATACTTCAGAAAGATAGTCACTTTGCACCGTGGCATTTATACACGCTACTGGTTAATAATTGCATAGTCCAGATTTGCTTACCAGTCTGTAAATATAACACTGTGTTTCAGGTCTAACCATGTGTTTGCCACATGATGCAGGTTGAACTTGAACCCTCTGGGTAGAATACAGAGTACATCTAACATATTGTAATGAATTCCTTTGGTCTCTCCAGTGGCAATCTGTGTGTACTGCACTAAACCAGCACAGATCATTTATTCAATATATTATAAATATTCATAAAAGGGGTACATTTTGGAAAGGCCACCCTTTTTTTTTTATTTTTTTTAATTTTGTGATAGTTTTTACTTTTATTTACAGTGAAATTGATGTTTAAAAGATATATGACCAAGAGGTGTGCACTTTTGTGAAGCCTTTGGACTGAGGTCCTTTGAAATGATCAGACTGTGTATCAGGCTACTGAATTAATTTAGAATTTAAACAAAGGGCAAAATACCATGTAAATGTCAAACGTTGCTTGAAAAGTATATCTGAAAACCATAGGTCCCAGAAAAGTGTGTGGGTTTTTTCTTGTTTTTGTTTTTTTTTTTTGGTCATAGAACTTTGGTCATAAAATAATACCAGGAACTCCTTAAACTCTCTTGTAAGCTGAACTGAGAAAGACCGGATTTCCTTTTCAGTGGTTCTGTATATGCTGTAGACTTATAGCACATGCATTATTTGTATGCTTGGAGGAACAGTGGAGACGCACATCACCTCTCTCCGTAGCCCATCTCGTAGGATATTGGTAATGGAAGAGGGTAAGAATTAAGGATAATGGCCACAAAAAGCAAATGTGTTTTTATTGCTTAGTGTGATGTCCCCATGATGCAGGGGATCTGACAGGCAAATCACTTAATGTATGTATTGCCTTTATTTTTACCTGAAAGAGTGGTTTAAAATTGGTATAAAACACATTTAGTAAAATGGGTCCGCAAGATATAGCATTTAAAATGGAACTAAGACTTACATGCTCTTTACTTGTCCTACATTGTAATTTAAAGGATGATCGCTTTGCGTCTATTGTAGGTGCGTTGGCTTCAAGAAATACAGAGCAGAGACAGAAAGAAAGCGGAACCCACTCTCCATGGGGAAGGAACATCAGGATGCACAAACGCAGATGCCCCAAGCAAGTGGAGTCTCCGATATTTTAGCTGAATCTTCTATGGCTGCTATTGTAGCTCTTGGAACGTCTGAGCCTGGTCTGGTGAATCCAGCATTCGATGAGCAGGATGATGGTGAGAATTCTGAAACTATTTTATTTATTATTCAGGGGCATTAGTGCAGAGTACTCGTATGTCTGTCTACATGGCTCAATATTTATTTATTTTTTAAATCTTTGATTATAGATCATCCTCAGAGGACAAGTCTGGTAGCAGAAACAAACACCATTGAAATACGTCGAAATGACCCTGAGGATGAGCTTGGGATGCGGATTGTGGGTGGTCGGGACACACCTCTTGGGAACATTGTAGTTCAAGAAGTTCTGAAAGACTCACTGGTGGCCACAGATGGCAAACTGACACCTGGAGACCACATCCTGGAAGTAAGTAACATTAACCAATAATATTGTATATGATGATTTGGTCTGACAGTGTCTACAGGGGACACCGTTTTATCCACTTGCACATTTTCATCCTGACATGGGATCTTTGCAATTAGTTATAGAAATTGTTTATCGAAATTGCATCTCACATTTGGGTGTAACACCTCTTGATCAATGCCTCCAGGCACCAACAAGATGCAATTGGAAATCTGTCTGTCACCAAACAATAATGAAATTCACACCTACGGAAAGTTGTGTACTAAGTTGTTTATCCACATGAAACAGTTTTTTTTTTTTTTTAAATTGAAATGTTTTTTTAAAGAAAAGGGAAAACCACTTTCCATGCCACTGTGCAAAGTCTAACTGACTTTAACATGTTTCATTTTTTTGTTTTGTCTTTTTGTACCATAATTTGTTTCCACTTTCGGCACATCTGTGTTCAGTCAGTGCAGCGATCCTTGTGTACTTCAGTTATTCACTAGACCTCTTCTCAGCCTGCACTCTGCACGTCAGACTGGTCCATGATGGAACTCTCTATCTCTGAATCCTTCACTTTCACAGTTAAGCTAAACTCACAGATCCTAGCATTTCACGTGTGGAACATAACCCTTGCTCACGGTGCCTAGAGAGATATCAGCTATGCCTCACTGATGATGCCTAACAAGGCTGAAACGATCGTCTGAGGTTGCTGTGTCTCTCTTGCAGAGGGCAGGCTATATCAGTTGCTGTCCGTTCTCAGAATACTCTTGCAACCCGTTTCTTTTGCTCTGGAATATAACCACTTTTGTTTGGTCCATAAAATAATTCTAAATGTTACCAATTTGAAACACACATAAGCCTAGCAAGTGCAGTTCATTGTTTTGCAGTGTTAAGATATGTTGTGCCCTTTCTTATACATAGATATCTATTGCTAGCCGTGCCTCCTTGGCACACACAGCAACAGCTTGACACAACCTTTACGCCCAACTTCAGCCAATCACTATCTCATTTTCCTTGCTGCTACGTATTGAGGGCTTGCAGCAGAAGCAATGAGTGGGCAGGAATACTCAAAAATGATTGCAACAGCACAATCCATTTTTCTTTTCCTCTCTGTAGAATATCTTTAATTTATAAGTGCTTGTATTGCCTCTCTATGGTAATATAGACATTTTCTTGACATTGTTTTTTTGAGGGAAAAAAGAGAGAAATTATTACAAACCATTAGTATTTTGAAAATATGCATGCAAAGTCAAATGATTGCGCTGTGTATGCTTTTTATAATTCTGTAAGATGTTGGCCATGCCTCCCAAGTGTCTGTATTTGTCAATAACTGTCCCTATTTTGGGCCAAAATTTACAAATGTGTTTAGAAATCAGTCTGGTAATTAAGATACATTGTTCTTGTTTTAAATTACATTTTAGTAGCATACATTTTTATTAGTAAGTCACCTAAAAAACTTCAGAACAGCCCAGCCCTTGCCACCCCTAAAATGTTCCTCTTTGTCCATATGAAATGTTGGGAGGTATAATGTTTGCTTAATATACAGATATAATTCAAGAACAAGGTTTCTGTTGTGACGAGTCATTAATCTTAAGTTAAGAGTTTACAGAGCCACATGGTTTTCGTAAATAGGACACTTGAGTTAATGCTTTACAAACTACCGTTTTGTTAGTTTATACAGAAATTTTCCAAAGCTGGTAGCTGTTTCTTTAGGTTTTTACCTGCTATGTAACGGAAAACGGTCATAATTTGTTATGTAAATTAACAGCTTGCACTTATTGTACTCCTCTGTGCTGTTTTGCAATGCATGCATGTAAATGCCCAATTTCTATGTATTTGCTATCTTACCCATGCTCCAAGGACAGCCATATTTAAAGCCATCTTTGGTCAGAAGCACATCTAATCCAACACTAAAACTGTGACGTTAGTCAAGAGCTAGCATGCGTTCATGAATCCAGGCATCATGCACAAGTGCACTGTCTGAAAGTTTTAGACTTTCAAACTTTGTTTTAGCAGATAACTGGTGCTTTTGACCAAAGAGGGTTAAAAATGGCTGCCCCCACTGAGTAAATGCAAGCCAGCATGTAAAGTGGGACCGGTCAGCCTGCCATGGGAGCGTTAGTTTCACAGATGCTTTGGCTAGCCCAACTCAGGACAGACCATGTGTATAGCAATCTTGGTACCCTCCGGTTATTCTGCATACCATGCCACATAAGGAAGACCTCAATTTCAAGACACCCATTTCTTTTGATCTTCTTTTTAGGTCAATGGAATGAACATCAGCAACGTGTCTCATAGTCAAGCCATTGCCCTGCTTCGCCAACCCTGTGCTGCCCTGTACCTCACAGTACTCCAGGAGAAAGGTTTCTCTCAGAGATCTTTACATTCAGAGAGCAGCAACTCTTCCAGTGCCAACAAGGAAGTAATCCATGTCACACTAATGAAGAGAGATCGCACTGAGCCACTTGGCATCAAGCTGGTCAGGAAGACAGAGGAAACTGGAGTCTTTGTTCTCGATCTGTTAGACGGTGGCCTGGCTGCAAAGGATGGCAAGTTAAAGTGTAACGACAGGGTTCTGTCCATCAACGGGCAGGATCTGAGGCAAGGAACACCTGAAACAGCCGCACAGATTATCCAGGTAATAACCTCTCTGAATCACAAGCAGCAGTGAGACTCTCAACCACTGATATCTCTCAATGAATTGTGACATACAAGTCTGTAAATCTAAATGGTAATATGCATCAACGAACAGTCATAACAAGTACAAATTAGGGTTGATGAGGGTACTTTATAGGAGACTTTTAAAGGAGTATTCTGTGGTTTCATTTAAATATATTGTTAATCTTACAGGATTTTCACTAAAGTGTAAATTCAAAGTGAATTTCAAATTTGATGCCAAATTATTGAACTGGAAGCATAGTTGACTTAGAGAATTTTTGCAGTTCAGCTCTTGTGACCTTAAATATTCACTTTGAATTCTCACTTTTGTGAATAACCCTGTAAGTGTGTTGCTATATAGTCGTAGAATCGAGTCTTTTATTTTTTTACAAAATTTTAAAGTCATTAAATGCACCTTTTATTCCAGTGTTGATATGGATTTGTTTCAGCTGCTCAACCTTTCGTGAAGTCATGAGGATTGCTGACTGTTGCCATTCTCTATGAGATGGATTGGGGACCTGTGGTGCATTAAAATATATTATTATATCATGTCTTCACTGAAATGACCGTATCCTGAATTCTGTTTTACAAACGGTTTGTTTTTGGTTTAGATGAGTGAAGCTCGAGTGAACTTTGTGGTCCTCAGGCAGGTTGCAGCTCAAGCCATGGATATAAGTGAAGAGGGGACTTCTTCTGGTAATAGCAGCAGCAGCAGCAGTGGTGGGAGCCCTGTACTTCCACGCAAGAGGCCAAATCAGCGTCCATATAGAAGAAAATCCACAAACCAAAAAGTAAAAACATTAAAAATAATACTGGTTTGTTTTGGGGTTACTTTATTTTTCCGGTAAAGTGTAAAGTTAAAAATTACTATAAAGTTTCGGTAAAACGTAATCAGATCATTAAAAAAAAAAAAATTTTGTTTTGCAAATTTTTACTAGTTTAGAAGTTTAGATTTTTTTTTTTTTATACAACTAACTTGTAATTGCATTAAACCGCCTGCACTCTGCGATTTTGAATATAAACGAATGTAATTAAAGGGACACTATAGTTACCCAGACCACTTCAGCTCAATGAAGTGGTCTGGGTGCCAAGCATTGAGAAATGCTTTCCTATGGACACTGAATGCGTGCGCGGCACTTGTCGCGCATTCAGCTCCGCTAACGTCGGCAGGGGAGGAGAGGTCACCAGCGCCGAGGGAGCCCGGCGATGGATTAAGGTAAGTGGCTGAAGGGGTTTTAACCCCTTCAGCACCACGGTAGGGAGACCCTGAGGGTCGCTTTGTTTTCTTGATATTATAGTGATCATTTAAATGAACCATGTGTTTACCAAAGTAACAAATGCCCAGTTACCTGTTCTGTGACTTTTGCACCAGGACAAAAATCTATTTCAGTTCTTATCCACCCAGTTGCTGACCCTTGGTTACTTGTTCCGTGGAATAGCATTACCTGTTCGTTAACCATTTTGTCGGAAACCCCGTGGTAGATGAGGATTGTGGGAGATCAGGATCTGCAACAACTGAAGAGCTACCTGATATAGTACAACATGAACATCATTAACAGAACTTTGTTAATGAGTAAAATAATGAAACATCTTGTTAACTTCTTTAAACGCGTTTGAAACTCAAATAAGCGCAAACATTAAAATGTAGAATGGATGAGCTACAGAACTGGGATAACCTAAGGTATTTTATATACATCCATGCCAAAGCACTTTAAAAGCTAAACCATGGCATCCAGTAAAAGAATTATTGTCAAAACATGAATTGTTTCACAATCCTGGAAGCTGTTTTAATTTCAGTCATTAAGCTCTTTGTTAAATGTTGTTCTTTTCAAAGCAGGACATGCCTCAGACTCTCTATGGCGTAGAGAAGGTTGTTACGGTAAAGAAAGAGCCAAGGGAATCTCTTGGAATAACCATAGGAGGTGGACGGGATCATAAAAACAAGCTTCCCATCTTTGTGTCCAGTATTCAGCCAGTTGGATGTTTGTACAGAGATGGCAGAATCCGCAGAGGTAACAATCTGAAACATGGCCTAATCCTATTCTAATTTGCTAAGTTTTGCGCAGTGGTATTATGTGGGGTTTTTTTTTCAGGTTTTGAGACAGAATCTCAGAAGTCTATGTCCCATTAGTTTTGCAAACAATATGGTAAATTGCAGTACAATATAATCAGAGGGATCAATGTATGTATATAATATCCAAATCTTAATCTTGATTCTGCTGAAAAACTACTGGTAGTTGGATGTATGGAAATTGTAAGGAGAGATACCTGGAAAATATTGATATATTAACTCTAAAGTAGAACACTGCATAGAATATGGTAGTAAATTGGTTCTGTAACCGCAGCTGGTTCCCTTATTTACCACTATAACATCTTAAAGCATAGAACTTATTAGGGCTAACCATACAGATTTCTTAGCCATAATTTTATATAGTTAGTGTAAGAGATCCTCTATTTAACATATATAAATAATTGAGAATACAATATAAAATAAGGATTGTCTTGGAAGCAGGAACGTTTTGTCTTTTTGATATTTATTATATAAACGTAGACATGAAATCCATTACAATAATTTATAGCAGAGTTTATAAGATTAAACTAAATGTTTGCAAATATCATTAATAGGTTAAAGGACCACTATAGTGCCAGGAAAACATACTCGTTTTCCTGGCACTATAGTGCCCTGAGGGTGCCCCCACCCTCAGGGACCCCCTCCCGCCCGGCTCTGGAAGGGGGAAAGGGGTAAAAACTTACCTTTTTCCAGCGGAGAGCCTCCTCCTCTCCTCCGTTGCCCGCCGGCTGAATGCGCACGCGCGGCAAGAGCTGCGCGCGCATTCAGCCGGTCATAGGAAAGCATTTACAATGCTTTCCTATGGACGCTGGCGTGCTCTCACTGTGAAAATCACAGTGAGAAGCACGCAAGCGCCTCTAGTGGCTGTCAATGAGACAGCCACTAGAGGATTAGGGGGAAGGCTTAACCCATTCATAATTATAGCAGTTTCTCTGAAACTGCTATAATTATGAAAAAATGGGTTAACCCTAGAAGGACCTGGCACCCAGACCACTTCATTAAGCTGAAGTGGTCTGGGTGCCTAGAGTGGTCCTTTAACATACGCTTCTGATCATGTCAGCCTCTGTCATTTTAAGATGGAGCAGCGTCTGTCTCCAAGTCTCTCCTCTGTTTCTTAACATTTAAAAATACACATATTTATACCTTAGGTGTCTCCATTCTAGGGTTACCGTAGTTCAAATATGAAAAAGTAACACTTCTTTTACTTTATTCATCTTAGGACCTCCCTTAACTTGGCAAAAATACAAGTCAATAACTAAAGGGTGTATACGTCATGGAAATAATATGCACTGAGGTTATTGCTTAAAGAAACATCTATAAAAAACAATATGTTCCATTTCTAACACCTTGTCAATTTGCAATATCTCTTAAAGTACACAGTTTAAGAAATACAACATTTCATTCTAAAACTTGTAATATTTGCTTTTGCTCATAACAGTTCTATCTGCATATTTTTGTCTAAAGCTCTTTGGAACATAACTTTACAAACCATCCTTCCCCTCTGTGGTCATAAATAAGTGCCCTGCAAATCCAGTCATACACATTTGTCCAAAGTGTATGAGTTTATTGCGTTTTTGTGAATGACAGAGAAAGTGTAAATCTAGTTTTTAAAAACAATTTGGTCATGGCTGAATCTGCTTCAGTTAGAGATAAAGAATGCATTGTGATTTATGTGTGTACCATGCCGAAGATCACATGTGCTTTCACCAAGATGACTAAACATCACACTGCACAGGAAGTGCATAACTTCAAAGCTTCTCACAATAGTTCCACCAGTCATGTTTGTAGTTTTACTCCAAATCCTGACACATGAATAACATTATACAAATATATTCGGGGCCAGTACAAACCATTATCTGGAAATCTATTCATAAACAGGGCTATACATAGGACACAAGGTCATGCATTTAGGCTGGAAGAAAGATTTCATCTAAGGCAAAGAAAAGGTTTTGTTTTTACAGTAAAAGCAATAAGGATATGGAATTCTCTGCCTGAAGAGGTGGCTTTATCAGAGTCCATACAGATGTTTAAACTGCAATTGGATAAACACTTCCAAAAACATAACATACAGGGATATAATTTCTAATTAGTGGGGTAATAGCTGCTCGATCCAAGGAGACATCGGACTGCCATTCTGGGGTCAAGAAGGAATTTGTTCCTAGTTCGTTGCAAAATTGTAAGTGCCTCAGACTGGGTTTTTTGCCTTCTTTTGGATCAACAGCAACAACATTTGTGAGGAAGGCTGAACTTGATGGACGCGAGTCTCTTTTCAGCTATATAACTATGAATTGCACCAGTAGGACTAAAATAGGTAAAATTTATTTTCATTAGCACAGTGTACAAAAAGGATAGTAGGACTCACTGCAAAGCTGGACCTTGTCATGTTGCCAGGGCAGACTTCTTGTTAATATCTACTTAATGCAAATGTTTCGTTTCAGTCTGTCATTGTGAACATAACAATATAATATATTTGTATAGGGGACGTGCTCCTGAGCATTAATGGGACTGACCTTACATCACTGGGCTATTTGGAAGCAGTGTCTGTACTGAAGTCCAATGCAGCTTCTCATACAGTTGTTCTGAAAACTCTGGAGTTTGCGCTGGGAGAAAAGCCAAACGAGGTGATAGAGGGAACTGCTGAAATACCAAGAGAACGTGGGGGGATGTGGTCTCCACTTTGGGTATCGTGGCTTTCTTTACCCAGGTGAGTGTTAAGCCAGTTTTTATTCCATTTTTTTTTTTTTTTTTGCTGAACAGATATTCTTTAATGTTTGTTGAATATTCAACTTGCAACAGACTAAATATTTATCCAATCAATACCTACATAATGACATTGATGCCTTGTTCATTACGATGTATGGGATACTGGCAGGATAAACCTGGAAAAATTATAATGTAATGAATCTGTGGCTTAATGCATTGAAAAGTAATGATTATTATCAATCTATTATTTCTAGACATGAAAGTCTTTTTACGTGTGCAGTTTCTTGTGACTTCATCTGTGTAATAGGATATAAGTGAGCTTGATGGTTACCCAGTTGACAAAAGTTAATCACTGAACTATTTTCACAACCGTTTGGGACCTGCTTAGATTAATGGTATAAAATGCACAGAATTTCATGCAAATATAATTTTTAATATCTACTTATTTTTCCCCATTATGTGTGGTTATCTGACTAGCCTTCACCTGTGTGTGTTATGAAACATTTCATTTCTGTTCCATTCCATAGCACTCTCCACTGGTGTCGGCATATTTCTTTACGGAAGAGCACGTTTGAAAGCTGGGGATTCAGCATCGTTGGAGGTTACGAGGAGACCAAAGGCAATCAGCCATTCTTCATTAAAACAATAGTGCCGGCCACACCAGCTTTTTTTGATGGACGCTTGAAGTAAGTTGGTCATCGAGCTGCACCAAAAACCATATCCATAAATAGACAAACCAACCTGCAAAAACTCTTTGCCACATCTTACATTAGATCCATTCTATTTCAGAAAATAAGTGTAATGCTTTTTCCTGATCACACCATGGCAGCATAGACTAATGATTAGGTACTCCCCTTTGCCAAAATAAAACCAAGAAATAACTTTTTTGAAATTAGGTCTACCTGCTCTTTTTGTGCTCTGTAGCAATTGGGAAGAAGCCTGTTTTAACAAGCCACTTTATCTATTCCTCCTATTGTGTTTATAGCTTGGGTATTACCCATCAGTCAGTACTGCATGTTTTGATCAGGAAAATCCAAATCAAATTCCTTCCATCCTTAATGTAATTTCCATTTCTTAATCACTGTAGCATCATTATATTCTCCCTCTTCTTCTGTTCGTGGTTTTTGAGGCTAATTTTAAAGTGACACTGTCCCCCCACCCCCCTTCGAAAAATTTGTATTTCATAAAGATAGAATATTTATGAAATACGTATTTACATTTTGTTAGAATTTCACAGAAATTCCAATCCAGACAATAGATATACTGAGACATTTCTCTGCATATTTCATCTGCCTGACACAAATGTCAGTCCCCTCCAGTCGTCACCAGTGAAGGCTGCATGAAATTGTCTCTGCCTATGGAAGATCCCGCGGAGGAAGATGGCCGTGCCTGTGAGGGACAGGTTCAGTTTAGTAGAATTCCCCTTTACCTGCCCCCTCCTCCTGGCTACTGGACTCCCAGCTGTGATGTCACTGTCACAACAGTGACAGTGGTGATTTAAAATGTTTGTGTCTTGGAGATAACCTTTAGTCAATGTAGCCTTGGTGATTGATAAGGAAATTAGAATTACAGTAAGTATGGAAACCATTTTCTCATTGATAAATTTTGCTATTTTTCTGATTTCATTTTGCTGGAAATTATTTTTAATTTTTTTTTTTTTATTGTATATTTGTGGGCCTGACATAATATTAGAACTGTGGATATGCTCATTGCACGGCTTTAGAAATCTAAATAAATATAAGAAGCATTTTATCTTACAAACATATCTAAATTAAAGTGTTGGTCCTCAGACACTTTTCTGAAGGCACATTCTTAAATTTAGTGTTTGACTTACTTTCTTCAAAGTTTTTCATCAATACAACTATTCTTGTGTATAGCCAACAATAGATGCAATGTAGAGAGAGAACCAATCTGTGTAGTGCATGAAGTCACAAAATAATGAAAACAATCCAATGTATATGTCAACCTGGACGAGGTGTTGAGGTACAGTTGTGAGAGATCTGTATTCACTTTTACCTTTAATCTTACCTTGCTAATCCTAATTTTAATTTTTGTATCTTGCATTCAGGTGTGGCGATGAGATTGTTGAAGTAAATGGTGTGTCGGCAGCAGGAATGAGTAACTCACAGCTGATCCCCATGTTGAAAGAACAGAAGAATAGGGTCACTTTAACCGTGGTATCGTGGCCTGGGAGTTTAGTCTGAAAATGCCAAAGTCCATACCATTGAACTTTATTGAGCCCAATGCAAAATGTACTGGAAATGCAAAGTTTTTTCCTTCTTCTGCCCTGTGCCTTTAGAACATCCCAGGAACCTGAACAATGAATGATTGTTGTAAGCTAATCTGAAAACTACTGACATTATGGATTGTAGGAGCATGTTGTTCACCAGCATCTTTTAATTGGGGGGAGGAACTAGATGCATTTTCATTAAGGGTTGAAATCTTTGCCTACTGTGTGTTTTGATAGTTTAGTCTCTAAAGCGTAATTTGTAGTTGCAGTGATTGTGCCACAATGTAATATATCCAAGGAAAATTGTCAAACATTAATTTTACAGATCCATTGTTTTATGGGTATCGGCAAGATATTTATGGAAGTGCCTTAACATTTCCAGCTAGAGGGGGTTCTTTCTGTAATTGCTTTCATTTTACAAGTAAATGACGCAAAACCAATCTGATATTACTGGACTGAACAAACTCAAACATCGAACAAGATGAAGGAATACTACCAGCTAAAAATGAATAATGACATAAAAACAAGCCCCTGACCTTTACACTTTGGTATTATTAATGTATGTGACGACATGTCTAAATTCTGGCCCACTGTCTAAATTTATTTATTATTAGATTTCACTACAACAAACCACTTTACTGACCTAGGTATTGTGCGACTCTTACAAACTGAAAATTCCCCTTTTAATTTCTGTAAGATTTTTAATAGCCTGTTCAATTATCTTCTGTATTTAACACATGTTTGTAAAGGTCTGAAAAATCTAAGTAAATGTAGGAATTCACACTGCTTTATTTATCTCTACACTGGAACTGAGAGACTCTATATTTGCGCCCTTTAATTCATTATTATAAGCTGTACATTTTTTTTGTCATTTAAAGGGACACTATAGTCACCAGAACAACTACAGCTTATTGTATTTGTTCTGGTAAGTAGAATCATTCCCTGCAGGGTTTTGCTGTAAATGTTTTTTTCCGTGAGAATGCTATGTTTACCTCACAGCCTAGGGATAACTTCACTGGCCACTCCTCAGATGGCTGCTAGAGGTGCTTCCTGGGTCATTCATTGTCTTCACCCTCTGCATGCAGACACTGAACATTCATCATAGAAATGCATTGATTCAATGGATCTCTGAGGAGATGCTGATTGGCCAGGGCTGTTTTTGACTTGTGCTGGCTTTGCCTCCATGACGATCTCCGCCAATCCTATTGGAAACATTGTGATTGGTTCACAGAATCACTTCTGATGATATCAGGCATGCGGACAGGTCAGATGTAGCAGCTGCAGACTTGCATACAAGTAAGATTTTACTATATTTAGAGAGGCAAGGTAGGTGTGGGGGTGAGAGGTAGATGTTTGTTTTAACACTATAGAGTCAGGAATACATGTTTGTCTGCCTTACCCTACAGTGTTCCTTTAATATTCATTTGAAAAAAACCTTTTGTATCTGTAAGCCAACCTACATACCATTTGTAACTTGCATCAAAGCTCTATAAGAGACAGAAATAATCCAATGGCCATGAAGGTAGCAGACGGGAAACAAACCATGTATTCTCCAATGTACTCTGTGCCATGGCTGTTCCTAGACTGAACTAGAATCTGATGTAATTTAATACATCTGTTTAATAGACCTCTAAAAGAAAATCAAACATCAAATTGAAAAGGTTAACACAAATTCTAGGCCATGTTCAATGTTTTATGCAGTGGTGTAAATTCTAAGATTCTAAAAGTAAAATGACAGGGGCCTTAATTGTGTGTTTAACGCATACCTGCACTTTGTATCCCATTAAACAATGGAATTTGTGTTCTGATTGTATCTTGGATAACATTTTAACAAAAGATTGTGATCTGACAACTCTCTATCTTTTGAATGATCTTTAAGTTAAATGATGTTGGCTGTCGGACAGCATGTTTTTATTTTATTTTTACGATTTTGCCTTATATTTGTATGCTTGTCATGATCTGAAATGGCTGTAATACTTCATGTCTTAAAGTGACCGTGTATCCTGAAATAACTACGGCTTAATTGCATGTAAATGTGTAGTCAATTCTTCTGACCCACTTTTAGTTAAACTGTTAACCATTATATACTTGATAATGATACCTTTCAGGCCACCTCAGCTAGAGAAAGCATTATTAAGATAAGGGTTAGTCTGATTGTAATTTTCTAAATAGAGACTTGATGCTACGAAGCATTACACACTTCATAAAGTTAATTAAGCCAAAATCATTAGATATTTAAGTCTGAAATGTTTCTTAATAAATTATTGCTTTAATCCTGTATTGCTGGCTGGACTTGCAATTCCTTGCACGATCCCTGGCATTACACAGACTGTATCTGTATAGTTCTAACACCAATGGATGTTGAGTTTGTATATGTCTTTCCCTGTCCTTGTAAATTAGTTATTTGTATTGTACTTATCAGATTTTCTAAGGTTGTTGCTTTAAACTGTTTTTCATTGTATGCAATATAATTATATTGTGCTGCAGCTTGGTTGGCCAGATAGGTTTCATCACCCCATACAAAATGTGTAGTCCATCATGCGCTGGTTCAGTTCTTTTGGTGCCCTGCCATCCAAAATTGTTTGCTGAGATTGGGAGCATCCTGATAAATGAAGTCCTCAACAGATATTACATGCCAATGGTTAGCCACCATTACTGAGCATTGAATAACGAGAATGGTCCTGATTCACAAATTGCCCATCTCAGGGAAATTCTTTGTAACTAATGAGTGATTTTATAATATTACAAAATAAAGTTTACAAAAAAATAAAACCTTTACCATTTTGTACTGTCAGATTGTGAATCTGAATGCCGTGACTACTGTACTTTTTATGTGGTTGGATGTAGGATTATTTGGGGGAGATGTTAAGCTGCAAGTACCTTCTAAAACAATCATTGATCACTTTTTTTTTTTCTGGCTCTGTATTTGGTGAATAATGTGGTATCTGTGCTTAATATGTATGAACAGTGAGCAGCAATTACCTTATTCTGGACTGCGTGTGAATAGGGGAGAAATGCATGGGTCCAATGCACATGAAATACTAAATCTGCATTGGAGCTCTGAACATTGGTTGCTAATGATGGGAGTTGCAGTTCAGACGCTGAAGTGGGAGAGTACAGGCCGTCAGTGCCACTACTCTACCATGAACAACATCCGCCAATATTTACAGGCAGATCATGCACAAAGTGCTGTTGATCAATTCTGGTTGTCTTCTTAGACATCTGAATATATTTCCAGTTTTGAACAGTCCAGTGATGAGAGTACACCTGCAATCCACTGTGAGGTATTAAAGAAGAAGTATCACCTCACAGGTTTTACTATTCTGTTAACTTACACTTTTTTTTTAATTTGGTGCATAGATTTAAACGTAACAAATTGCTTGCCATGTTGCCAGTGTTCCAATCGACATTTAAAGACAATGGTTAGGCATGGATAACATTGCACGTTTTTAAATTTAAGGTAGATTAAAAACAGTCGTGTAATGCAAGTCAAAAAGACTAACGAAACGTAGGGGCTATGTTTACATAAATGCATGAAGATTAACTGATGTTTTTGTAATGTAAATAGGTCAGTATCCCCGGATAGCCTTGTTCACCTTGCAAAGCTCGGTAAGCCCTCTCACTGTCAGTGATTGTTCTGTCTAGGTCCTCCCCTGAGTGTCTAGTAGCCCTTTAGTTGAGTGCACAGTCAGAGCAAGGAACTTGCTTACATATGTGTGTGGCACCCTGTAGTGGGTAAGTAGTGTGTGGAGGTGTCGGTAGTGGGGTTCACTTATGGTGCTGTATATGTGACAACTGACGTGCTCTTGAGAGGACCTGAAATGGTAATTTGTCAGACGAATGAGGAGACCCACAAATCAGTGAGTTTGAGTGCAGGCTTATCTTCATGGGCTATCCCTCAAGCTACGATGGTTGGGGTTATTCTTGCTGTGCTGGTCATAAAGGTTCACTTAACTCGCCTGATTTACCCTGAGGCTTGGAGGGGGGAGGGGGAAGAACCTCATATGGGCGACAGTCGGATATTGTCTTAGTGCGTCATGTCACTAAATTGAGAACTGGAAAAATAGTAAATGCTATAAAGCTATTATCAAGGCACTAGTTGATCTGGCCCATTAGAGAGTCACGTTGTGGCTATGGCATAAGAGTTCAAAGTGTTTGACCTAGGCACAAAGTCTCGGGTGACCACAGGGTCCCAGCCATGAGGATTCGAGTGTCCTGCAGCCTGTGCTGATGGGCCCAGCGAATCTGGAGGAAGATCCAGAGCCTGTAGGTTCTTTGCTGCGTCTTGTTGGTCGTGGATGGTGATGGTGTTGTCTCCCAGTGAGATTAGCAACGTACGGGCTAGGCTCCAGCGGTAACTGATGTTCGGTGCACGTAGGAGGGAGGTGAATGGTTGGAGTGATTGCTGCCACGCCAGAGTTCCTCCAGAGAGATCTGCACAGAAGGCTAATGACATCCCCTCAAAGCTGTAAGGCGACTGCCCCCTAATGGCAGCTAGAACCGCGGTATTATCTTTGTGGCTTTGAATTCGTATCACTGGGGCTGCGATTGGTGCTTTGGCAGGTTTTGGGATTTGGAATATTCCCTGTGTCACTGCCTTTGCCAGTTTCGGGGTTAGAAAGGCCACCAGGAGGCGTCGGGTGAAGTTTTGGAGTTCAGCCGTCGATATATTCTCAGAGAACCCCACTGATTTTCAGGTTTTTCGGTCTCCTCCTATCCTCCTGGGCGTCGAATCTGTGTTCGTGGGTTAGGTTCTGTTTCCTCAGCTCTCTCACTGCCTGTTGCACCTCTGTGACTTTTTGTGTGTGTTCATGCGAAGTACCTCCCGTATCATGGCCACATCCGCCAAGATTTTCTTATGGAGGTCTGCCATGAGCTTCTTGATAGCCGCTGGTGTGATGTCTGTTACCAGAGGTAGGGGCACCGCACGGGCCACTGTTTCCAACACCGGTGTTGGTGTGAGGTCTCCCTCTGCTTCATCCGATGTTCTGTCGGAAACGTTGAGCAGCTGCCGTGGAGGGACACCATCTTGGCCGCCATGTGCCTGCTGCTACAGATCACCAATGCTCATACCCTGCCGGGGTCTGTCGGGTCTTTGTTTCTTCGTGGCCCATTAAGATAGGTGTTGGGGTCTGCCTGGGCTTCTTTTGAGCATGGATTATCACGATTATATGGTATTTGCCCGCTGATATTCCAGAGCTCAGAGACCATGCGACTGTCCTCTTTATTTAACAAACGTGTTTGTGAGAGTGTAAGAAATAAAATGAAAGGTAGAAATCAACACATTTTTATCCTGCAGCTGGGCACCTCCATCGTAGCTCCCGGTCAATCATTATTTCAAACTCTGTCCCTTTTACCTGGCAGTTAACTTAGAGAAAGCATACAGTGAATATATTGAAATATTTTTGTTTCTTAATTTGTCATTGTTGCCTTGTCTAAACTGGATTATGAGGTCACGTGCTAAATCCTTAAAATATAATGTAATATAAATGAAAAAAGGATAACACGAGTGTTCATTTTAGTGTTTTATTCAGTGGTATAAATTTTAGAGAAATTACAGATTCCCTTTAGACTACTTTGGCAAACTACAGTCCTACGAGCAGACATATGTGATAGTGTTATCATAGTTGGTCTACATATAATTACAGTAATTTGCTAAAAGAAAATCTGTACACATGCCAGAACATCCCAAATAAATGACCAACTTGTTTGACATTTCATGCTTGTATATTTTGCTCAAATTATGATAGAAAACAGCCCTTGCAATATACTGTCCTAAATAAAATTGCTGATTGTCTTAGGGATGCACCGAAATTAAAATTCTGGGCTGAAACCGAAAATTCAGGATGCCCTTTGCCGAAAATAACTTTTTCCCTAAATGATTTTAAAAGTTTTTTTTTTTTCTTTCTATAAGTTTATTAATATTAGACGTTTTAATGAATCTAATATGGAAAAACTTCCCTTCTCCTTACTCTTTAAGTAGTCACCCCCAGTGTTCCTTTCCCCTTCCCTATACCTTAGTCCCCCCTCCCTTAATGTTCCTTTCCCCTCCTTTTTTTAGTGTTCTTTCCTTCCTCCTCCCCTGTCCCACAGTGTTCTTTCCCACCCCCACCCTGCATCCCCTGTCCCATAGTGTTCTTTCCCACCCCCACCCTGCATCCCCTGTCCCATAGTGTTCTCCCCCCCCACCCTTCATCCCTGTTCCATAGTGTTCTTTCCCCCTCCTGTTCCATAGTGTTTCCCCGCCCATAGTGTTTCCCCCTCCCATAGTGTTCTTTCCCCATCCATAGTGTTCTTCCATAGTGTTCCCCCGGCCTAGTGTTCTTTCCCTCCCCATAGTGTTCTTCCCCGTCCCATAGTGTTCTTTTCACACACCGTCCTATAGTGTTCTTTCCCCCTGTCCCATAGTGTTCTTTCTCTTTTCACACACCGTCCTATAGTGTTCTTTCCCCATCCATAGTGTTCTTTTCACACACCCGCCCTATAGTGTTCTTTTTCCCCTGTCCCATAGTGTTCTTTCCCCGTCCCATAGTGTTCTTTCCCCGTCCATAGTGTTCTTTTCCACACTCCTATAGTGTTCTTTTTCACACACCCGATCCCTATAGTGTTCTTTTCACACACCCGCCCTATAGTGTTCTTTTCACACCCGCCCCATAGTGTTCTTTTCACACACCGCCCATAGTGTTCTTTTCACACACCTGTCCTATAGTGTTCTTTTCCCCGTCCCATAGTGTTCTTCTCCCCAGTCCCATAGTGTTGTTCTCCTCCCCTTACCTGTCCCATAGTGTTTCTCCCCCTCCATAGTGTTCTTCCCCTGCCCTTTTGCCCTTTCTCAGTGTTCTCCCCTTCCTGTCCCATAGTGTTCTCCCCTTCCTGTCCCTGTATAGTGTTCTTCCCCTTCCCCTATAGTGTTTTACCTCCTTCGTCCTAGTGTTCTTCCCCCTTCCCGTAGGTGTTTTACCCCCTTCCCCATAGTGTTCTTTTCTCCATGGTGTTCTTTCACACCTCGATAGTGTTCTTCCCCTCCCCTTACCTGTCCCATAGTGTTCTTCCCTGCATGCCCTTTTGCCTTTCAGTGTTCTTTCCCCTTCCCTGTCCTATAGTGTTCTCCCCCTTCCCATCCCATAGTGCAGTATTCTTGACTTTTCATGTTAGTATTACTATATTTCATTGTGATATATAATCTGAATTGCCAATGCAAGCATGTCTATTAAAATATGCACTACAAAAATGCCCAGGGAAGCACAAAACCAGAATACACCACTGAATACACCCCCCTTATGCACCGTGTGTATTTTTAACTGTATATATGACAGTGTGTACATGTGCCTGGCAGTGAGTATTCTTGTATGTGTGAAAGTGAAAACATGACTTTCTCTGTTTTGCTTCACCATTATTTACCCACCGTGCTTACCTTTTGGGCATGGAAAAGAATACCTATCCTACTTGCTGGTGGCTGATTGAATGCTCCATTTTGGGCTTTGACCATAGGGAAGCGGCAGCAGTGATCTGGGACTGCAAAGAGCACAAATTGCAATTTGCAAAAAAAAGTAATTTATGGTACGTACCCTGAAAATAATTACTCAAACTCCCCTAATGAACAGGTTATAGGAGGGGAGCCCATGATGAATTAGTCAATTCTCTAGAACTTGTAGATGAACATCACACACTATTCTATATATTACTCTGACCATGAAAATGACCACTGACTTGATTTTTAATAACGTATAGGGAGTTAAAACCTTGCAGACCCTTCCTTCACCAGGAAGAGGATCACCAAGCAGGAGCCTCTCATTTTGGTCTACGGTGTCTGCTATTCTCCCATAAACGAGTAAGGAATACGTAGTTTATAATTACATAGTATAGCTGTCATTCTGCACACAGCCATGTTAGCTGTTAGTGAATCAGACTATATGCACTCAGTAACATTGAAGAAGAATTAGCTCAGTCCCAGCTATGCGCATGTACAATGTGGGCAACATTTAAAAAGGCAGCCCAAAGAGGAGAGATCTAGCTCTATGATTGAAAGTTCTAAGGGCTTGTCTTACAACTGCAGTTATTTATACACAAATTGCTGCAGCTCTGAGCACTCTTGGAGCTAGTGTTGACTAAAGGGTTCTTATGGTGCTTGGACAGGTCCTTTATGAAGTGCTGCCCTGACTGCATTGTCTAGCAGTAGCCTATTGGTCAGAAATTAATTATGCAAATGCTTATTTTGAAAACCATTTCTAAATTTCTGGCACATGAAAGCAAAAGTGCTGGGCTGGAGATTAGAATTGCACTTTGTCCTCACATCAATGACTGATTTTCTGAACTTGTCAACTAGTATTCGTGAACATATTCTTTCAATATAGGCATTATGTTTACCCAAATTTGAACAATGATAAGTCATGAGTAGTTAAGGGCATATTGATCATGTAGATTCCAATGAGAGTAAATCCAATAATTTACTTAATTGGTGCTCAGAAAATATCCGATCTTTAATCACATACATGTGTTTTACTAATGACCAGTGATGATGGGCATATGGTTAGAGTCTTATCGGTTCTAGATTTCTAACCATGTATCCTTAAGAAAACTCGATGATGTAAGGAACTCCAGCAATACAAAAGCAAAACCAACACGAAGACTTGACCATCCTTGAGAAGATTCAAAGTCTCCAAAATAATCACGGCAGACCATCTTGGGATCCTTGTAGTAAAGTTATTTTTGTACTAAAGTTGAATGTTTTCCTTGAACATTTTCCGACAGACGCTATTAAGCTGCCATTGTGTACATTCTCCTGTACCAAGTTCGGTTGTCATAAAGAGACTAATCGCGGTGGCTGCGTCTAGTTGCTACCGATCTATCTTCAGAGCTGCTCTTTTCTTCTTTCCCCCGCTTGCTTTTCTTACGTTTGTGCCGCCGGTGACTTTCTCGCTCTTCACTGTCTTGTTTGCTGATTATTGGGAACGAAGAGTTTCATGAAACACAATGAAAAAAAAAAAACTCACTTTTACATATTATCCAACAAGAATTGCAAGTTTATGGAAAGATTGATATTTTTTGTGTACTTGTTTTTTTTTAATTCCTACTACTGCCCCATATTCAAAAATTTTAACGAGAATGTCATATATCAACCATAGGTTAGGCTAACAGATGTACTTTATTCCCCTAAGGACCAATCTGCCCTTTAACAATTTTATTCCAATTAACAGCTAATCCTTCTGTGGCTGCCAAAAGTAATCCTGCAGTAAATTCCACACTAGCATAAATTAGTTAGGGACCAGATTGTGATAAAAGTTTTAAAACTTGGTCCTTCAGAGGTTAAATTTTGAAATCTATGATCAGTAGAGGTAAAAATGTTCTATGCCAGATTTAGGTATTTTCTCTACTAGAGATATATCTCAAATGTACGATAGGGCATGGTGTTAGGGAGGGGGCACTTTGTTTCAGAAATACTAGATACCTTAGAGGGACACTATAGTCACCAGAACAACTACAGCTTATTGAATTTGTTCTGGTGAGTAGAATATTACCTTCAGGCTTTTCAGAGAAAATGCAGTGTTTACATTACAGCCTAGTGATAACTTCACTGGCCACTCCTCAGATGGCTGTTAGAGGTCCTTCCTGGGTCATGGCTGCCTAAAATGCATCCAAACATTCAGTGTCTCATCCCTCTGCATGCAGACACTGAACTTTCCTCATAGAGATTCATTGATTCAATTCATCTCTATGACTAGATGCTGATTGGCCAGGGTTGTGTTTGAATCATGCTGGCCCTGCCCCTGATCTGCCTCCTTGTCAGTCTCAGCCAATTCTATGGAGAAGCATTGTGATTGGATCAGGCTACCGCTTCTGATGATGTCAGCAGACTGCTTGTTATTTTGAGGCAAACAGCATGCAGATCTACAGCTTCAGGCTTGAATACAGTAAGATTTTGCTATATTTATCGAGGCATGAGGGGCCCGAAGAGGCTAGATGGTAGTTTTAACACTATAGGGTCAGGAATTCATGTTTGTGTTCCTGACCCTATAGTGATCCTTTAAGGTTAAGGAGAGCCAAATTTAAAGGCTATGAATGCTGGAACCGTCACACTAATAAGCTCTGGCATGTTGAATCACATGTGATTAAAAAGGTAGAATTAAAGTTTACGCTTCATATTAGACATATTGATGGCTTGAAGTGACAAGTCTTGTTACATAAAGTAGATTAAAATGGGTGGGTTGTGTACCATAGGAAATACTTACTGGCGTGAAGACTTGTGTTTACTGCTCTCCTCTCGGTCTCGTTGACGCTGCTCCCCTCTAGGTTTCTCCTCCCTCTCCCAGCTACGTTCTCGTGGACGCTCCTCACTGCGCCGATACTTTCTCTCATGCTCATAGCTTCTTTCTCTGTGGTAACGTGGGTATCGATCTTCACTTGAAATACAAATGGAAAGAACATATTAACCAATTTTGTATTCATTCCTGGTAAAAGGGTATGGCAATTGGTTAAAAACTGTATTTCCCACTGTTCAGACTGACAGGTGTATTTCTCTTTAGTTTTTAGTTTTTTCTTTTCAGAATATCTAATCCAGCTGAACCTCATGAGAAATCTGAGAAGGTTAAATCGGTAGAATAGGCGAAAAACTTATGTTGTGCTACTTGCAACACTCCCTCACTAGATATATTAGTTAGCTGAGAGACTGACTCCTAGAGCTACATATCCATCAGTGGGGATTGTACCGCTGTATGCGGTTTTACTCAGAGCTGGTTTATAGCTATATTAAATGTGAATGCTATACCATGTATATTTCTGTTGTGTGTCCTGCACCTAGCACTAGATACTCTGTACTATCACCGGTTTTATTACATAAATCTCCCAATTATCTCAAGTCTGGACGCTTATCAGCAAGGAAAATCCCAAGCATTTGTGGACTTATTGGGCTTTAAATTTGTGTTTTGTATTGTTTTGTTCTCCTTTTACCTGTAAGGGGATAGGGGTATCCCTTGCTATCAGTGTTTGTGGCCTGTTTCTCTACACATTTATAGTTGATCCTTTAGTGCTAATCCTAAATTCTGGTATTAAGTGCAGTGAAGTGCCCACCATTTCTTTAATAGCAACATTTGTGTCCAGAACAAATGATTGATAAGTGCTAAACCATCAATAGACCCCTGGCATGCAGTGTGACTGGGTAAATGAGGTGATGTCAATGGTGGCATGTAGCTTTGCTTGGCTCGGTCACTAAAATTAAAACCCACTACCTAAAGATATCTCATCTGCATATTATTTGCTATGACTGTATCCATCCATCCATGAATTGATTGAGTTTAACAGAGAAATCTGTTCTTCTAATCATCAGTAACCTTTAAAAGGAACACTCCGTACACCATAACCACTAGAGCAAGCTGTAGCAGGTATAGTGCCAGAAATGCCTTGGCACCTTTCCCATTGTAAGGAGTCAAACCCCTTTAGAACAGTTTGACTTTTTACCTGCGGTCCAGTTTGGTCATGGTTTTGATAACTGACAACAAAGCATGAGGTTCCGTTGCACTGCATGGCTTAGCTCAGATCAAGAGTTTCTGGCGCTCCATCTGCATTCGTAAAGATGGGTAGCGGCACCCAGTGGACGCCAGAAAAGAAGCCAAACAATTCTAAAAGTGGTTTGGCTCCAAATAATGAGGAAGGGAGGGGAAGTGACAGCAGGGTGCTCCTGGCATCATAACTACTACCGTGCACTCTACTGGTTATGTGAAAGAAAAAGGTGTGGTGAACTGCGCCAAAGGAGGAAGGCGTATAAAGAATCAATATATATACATACACTTAATGAGGTCCAATATTGAACGGATGTATGTTTTTTTTCTCCATATGATTGCTTTGAATTGGATGTCCAATACAAGAAATGCTAATACATCCTAAAACAGGGATTATACCGTCCACGCGCTAAACAGCAGAGCTCTTAAAAGCTCAAAAAAGTGTGAGTTACTCTTTTATTGAGTTTTTTAAAAAATGTTTTCAAACTTTGTTGATATATTGCACTATCACCTTTTCCTGTTCTACTTTTTTGAGGTCATCATACATCCGTTCGATATTGCACCTCATCAGGGCAGGTGCAAGGATTTATTTGCCGCCCCCCCATATGTCCTGCCCACCATGTGACATCACAATGCCCCGCCCATATGCTCTGCCATATGGGCCAACGCCAGTCTTCACAAAGTGTCTTTTATATGAAAAGACAGTGTGTTTACATTAAAAAAAACCTACAGGCACAGGCTATAGCCACCAGAACCACTAAATTATGCTGTATTGCTTCTGGTGACTATAGTATCCATTTAATGTGAGGTAAATTAGAGATTAGTGCCACTAATAATATATTGGATTGCCTACTTACCACCAGATGAGGACAAGAGACTGATGGTGGGCTCAGTCTGGCTCCACAGGTCTGGTGTAGAAGAGGCTCTCTGGAGACTGTTTTTAACAGTGCTCACAACAATTAACGAACAGGAAGCAGCTCCATTTTTTAGGGCCCCTTACACAGCTCAAGGTCTGGGCCCCCAGGGCTTGACTGTGAGTATGCCTACAATGGCCACCCATAAATCCACCTACATGGCCCACCCATGAGTTCTCTCTGAGGAAGTGGTGTGTATGTGTGTAGGGGATGCAATGTGTGTGTGTTCTTATAGAATGTAGTGTATAGGGATACCAATTTCTGTAAGGGATGTATAGGGGATGCAGTGTGTGTTTGTGTGTAAGGAATGCGCTGTATGTTTCTGGGTGTGTGTGTGTGTGTGTGTGTAAGGGGTGCAAGGTGTGTTTCTGTGTATGTAATTGAATGCAGTGTGTGTCTGTAAGGGGTGCATTGATTGTGTAAGAGATGCATTTTGTTTGTGTGTAAGAGAATGAGTGTTTGTGTGAACGTAAGGGATGCATTGTGTGTTTCGGGTGTGTCTGTGTGTGAGTAGGAATGCATTGTATGTTTCTGGGTGTGTGTGTGTGTGTGTGTAGTGTAAAAGAGAGGGTTTGTGGGGTAGGATAGGGACTGAGAGGGGAGCAGCTCTTTATTTTTGTAAAAAAATTTCATAGTGCTCTCCCCTCCTGTCAATTATTGATTTCCCCTTCCCTCCTGTCCCTCTGTGTTCTCCCCTTCTGTCCCTCTGCAGTCCCCCCCTTGGTGGTCTTCTCACTCCCCCCTTAGTGGTCCTCCATCCCTCCCCTTAGTGGTCCTCCCTCTCCCAAACCCCTTAGTACACATAACCCTACCCCCCCCCGGTGGTCCTTACTTCCCTCCCCCAGTGGTCCTTACTTCCCTCCCCCAGTGGTCCTTGCTCCCCCCCTCCCCCTGTGGTCCTTACCCTCCTCTTCCTTCCTGCCTATGTAGCGTGGCCGGGCGGCGTGGAATGCGGGACAGGAACTTCTGTTTCCTGTACCCGGCCGCCGGCGGACTGAAGGAAGTCTGCCGGTGGCCGGGTACAGGAAACAGAGGTTCCTGTTCCGCGCCGCCCGGCCACGCTACATTGAGAGGCCAGCAGGAGAGAGCGCTCTGCGCTTCCATCCTGCCGGTCACTAAAATCCGGCCTCCCTCCATACAGCAGTGCTGCGCCGCCTGAGGCTTGTAAAAGCGCTCAGGCGGCGCAGCATGAGGAGCCGCACCGATGATTCCGGGCGCAGGGATCCAGCGCCCCCTGCTAAGTTGTGCCCTAGGCGGCTGCCTAGGTCACCTTACAGGTAGCGCCGGCCCTGCACCTCATTAAGTGTATGTATATATAGATTCTTTATACGCCTTCCTCCTTTGGTGCGGTTCACCAAACCTTTTTCTTTCACATTTTGTACTCGAGCAAGGGTTGGGAATACTTGCTGGTTAACTGCTGCCTTCCATCCTTTTATTTTAGTGAACGCCTATTCATTGTTGTTTTGTATACTGTACTGGTTATGGTGCTTGAAACATTCCTTTAAAAGGAAAAAAAAAGTGTAGAGACAAACTGTGCGAGAGATAAATGAGAATAAAGGAGAAGTGTCTTTGTATATCTTGCAAAAAGCCCCTGAAGTGACATCCACAGAAAAAAACAAAACAAACAAACCACAAAAGGACTAGAGGTTGAAGTGTCTTTAAGGAGTTGACGCACGTCCTGTAGTTATTGGTAGCTAGGTTCCTGGGTCGGTCAGAGTCCCTCTCTCGTTGTCTCCGTGATGCCCAATCATTCCCTACAAAGCTGCCTGTGCCTTTGTTAATGTTGGTTACCCAGGGGCTGTGTGCGGTGGAGACAGGTGGCTGGTAGTTAATCAGACGAGAATCTGCAATAAAAACCAGATGTGTAACGTGCTCATCATCCTCTTTTTGTATCCTTTAATAATTACAATTACTGATAAGTTTACATTCCTAAATTTGACAATTAAATCTCACATAAAGAACTATAGTATAGAACTAGTATAGTAGAACTATAGTATAATACCTTTAAAATCACATAACAGGCATTATGCTTTATATATATATATACACACATACATACACACACATACACACACACAGTAAATGGCCACTCATTTTATGACCTATGAGTGCTCACTAAGATATAATTTATTGAATAGCGCAAGCATTGATTTCAATCTAGTATTTGATAATTATGGACTCATTAATGGATGCTGAAGAACTGTTCATGTTAATGCAATAACAATCGCTCCTTTATGATATATTTTGATTACAATTACCAGCATTGGTTTGGAAACCCCCATAAAACAGCTCTACACTCTACAGTTAAGCTTAAATGATCACAGCCTTTCTGAAGAAGATATTGACATATTAACCAAGCCGTTTTACCTTATCAAATTCAACAACTAAAAGGTTTTGCTAAAGCACTGATTACACACTTTTCAACAATTTAACAAATACCCATAGAAATATAAAACTAAACAAAAAACAAAAACACTTATACAAACGCGTCTGGCATCATTAAAGGACAAAGTACAAATGAGTCCTGTTACACTAATAACAGCAATCGACAACACAACAAATTTCACATGTCCACTATGCCCAAAATGCCTTTTTTGAACATGTCGAAGGAATACGTACATACATGTTAATTTGGAACACAGATTAATGCCACACATCACCTATTATCATCAGTACTGTGATGATAACTTTAAAGTTCATGAAATCACAAATTGTATTTGTCGTTAACCTTGCAATCGAGTGACCCTAACACAATAGCGTAACTGACCATGATGACAAAAGTTTAGTCCAGTTTTAAATGGATAGTGATTTGTAACATTGCAGCATTACTGGTAGAGAACGGTTATTCCCTTTTTTTCAAATTCAAAAATGATTAGCGAACAATAACAAGCTCAAAATTACATTCATGCACACACACACACAGAGAATTATTTCAGACACAACAAACTAAATTGTGAAAGGGCACTTACCTATGGAGTTGTAGTTGTGCCGTTGTTGAGGTGGCCTACTGTTATATGAAATGTGGGGCCTTAAAGATTAACCAAAGAATTGATTAGTAAGTGTAAACTTTCATAATGACAAAAATAAACATTCAAATGCATAGACCAGAGACTGTGAATCTTTATTGCCGATACCCATGGCACTCACAAATCCTGATGGAATAACAACTTTACAAAAAATTGAGCATCATTGGTATGGGATATTACTATATCAACTTACCCATTCATAGGAGGAATGTGGAGAGATGGAGGGGGCACCAGTGGTGGGGGAAGTAAAGCTGCAACAAAATATTAAAAGACTTCCATCAGTTGTTTAGATGAATGCAAAAACAGTTCATGCTCATACTAATAATACTGTACGGATAAACACACAATGCTTATGATTTCCAACATGTAAGAAAGAAAAAAAAAAAAACAGACGTGATAATGATAAAATAAGCAGGGATATATGAAGTGCATCTGTAAAAGTCATGGTGCCCAGAGCAATATAAATAGGAGACCCAGTTACAAACTGCTGAGATAGAGGGAGGTACTGAAGATGGATAACATGAGAAAACTGAAATTGACATGAATGGTAAGAAGTGAAATGCATGGAGCACCTTCAAGGGATTGCGCAGCATCTCCCGGTTTCCCTTAGAAGGATTCACAGTACGTGCCCCCTTTAAAGATTATTGTTGTTTTTTTCTTCGTCAGATTGGATAAGCTTTATGTGAAAGGGATACATTCACAGCCCAGAAATGGTCTTACATCCCATTTATTTTCTAATCATAGTATGTTGTTCACTTCCCAGTATTTGTTATTATTATAACCTTCTATAATCTCCAAGTGATATATCCAATGATACACGTAGACTTAAAGATCCTCCAATCTGAACAATTATTTGACTCATACCAGTATTCTTAGCTGTGTATACACTGCTTACATGTCTAGTGGGTTACTCTACCGAATAAACGCCAAGAGGGATTATAAAGAGGCCAATAATTTCAATGGGACCTTGTAACAATAGGAAAGGTCATCAGTCTTTCTGAATGCCAAGAAGCCAATCCTGAGAGCCAATTTACCCTACTCTCAATATGATGATTTTGATGGGTGGTATTCTTTCAGGACACTTCAAACTATAACACAAGCAATGCCACAGAAGAACACAATCCAGATATGGACATTATAATCAGCAATGTAAGTTAACGATATCCAGAAAATGGGTGATAACTTAACAGAAAATATTCCTGTTACCCTATCAGGCACACTTTACAGTTTTAAGACAGTCTACTCCAGGTCTTGGCCAGATGGAAGTAAGTGGAAGGTTTAGCAAGCAGTCACTTGACTTAGATTTCGACCAATAAATACCTGAGTGTTGGCCTACCATGCACCCTTTGTTGGAGAATGGCTGATGAGTGACTTACATTGCATGGTCAGGACTTGGGTCCCAGAAAGTTTTTTGTTTTTTTTACCAGGTTGTTTTGTGCATACCATATAGCTCAGCTGTGTGGTATGAGGTGCAATCTATGGTACAGCACCTTTACTACTTATTTGGGCTCTGTTTTCTTTTGCACTTTTACAGATTTAGTTTGTAACTATTTTTTTTTTGGACACTGGCAGTTTGTTTATATTAGTGTTCACTATGCTTATACATGCTAATGTTCTTAATATGAATTTCACACATGGCAATATAATAAAAGCATTGGGCCTTGAGGAATACCACCCCTGCTTGTAAAATTAAATAGTATTTTGTATGGCTGGTTTTGTTTTAAAATGGACCATTTGCAGCATACATATATTCTATAAAAAGTTACAAACAATTTGAAAGCAAGAACATGCAATCACCTGGTGGCTGCAGGGATGGCGTGATCTGGTGGGGAGGAAGAGGCGGCCTATGAAAAAAATGCGGAGGAGGCGGTCCAGAGAATGGATGAGGATTTGAGGCAATATTTGGAGGTGGTGGTAGAAGAGGAGGAGGGGGTTGTTGATGGTGTATGGGAGCATGTGGTTTGTATCCATGGTCACCAAGAACCTTCAAGGGTGAAAACAAACAAATGGAATCAAAACATTGTTGCTAACATATTGGAATTAAAATAAAAGCCCTGTATTAATTCCATAAATAAATGTATCTTATGCATCAGCTGGAGCCATTTATTAAGCTATATGGTGTAGAAAGCAGGTGGAAGCAGAGAGTGTACGGTTAGCTTTAGCATGCAGGTGTCAGCAACAAGTACAGAGTTTGGTATAGAATCTAGACAGAAACTGTGAGTACAGGGGTAGGTATAGAATGCAGGTGGAATGGAAACAGCTAGAACGGGGTTAGATATAGAATGCTAGAAGCAATGAGGGGTTAGATATAGAATGCAGAGAGAAGCAATGAGTACAGGGTTAGATATAGAATGCAGAGAGAAGCAATGAGTACAGGGTTAGGTATAGAATGCAGAGAGAAGCAATGAGTACAGGGTTAGGTATCGAATGCAGAGAGAAGCAATGAGTACAGGGTTAGGTATAGAATGCAGAGAGAAGCAGAGTACAGGGTTAGTATAGAATGCAGAGAGAAGCAATGAGTACAGGGTTAGGTATAGAATGCAGAGAGAAGCAGTGAGTACAGGGTTAGGTATAGAATGCAGAGAGAAGCAGTGAGTACAGGGTTAGGTATAGAATGCAGAGAGAAGCAATGAGTACAGGGTTAGGTATAGAATGCAGAGAGAAGCAATGAGTACAGGGTTAGGTATAGAATGCAGAGAGAAGCAATGAGTACAGGGTTAGGTATAGAATGCAGAGAGAAGCAATGAGTACAGGGTTAGGTATAGAATGCAGAGAGAAGCAATGAGTACAGGGTTAGGTATAGAATGCAGAGAGAAGCAATGAGTACAGGGTTAGGTATAGAATGCAGAGAGAAGCAATGAGTACAGGGTTAGGTATAGAATGCAGAGAGAAGCAATGAGTACAGGGTTAGGTATAGAATGCAGAGAGAAGCAATGAGTACAGGGTTAGGTATAGCCGCAGAGAGAAGCAATGAGTACAGGGTTAGGTATAGAATGCATAGAATGTACATGAGAGAAGCAATGAGTACAGGGTTAGATATAGAATGCAGAGAAGCAATGAGTACAGGGTTAGATATAGAATGCAGATAGAAGCAATGAGTACAGGGTTAGGTATAGAATGCAGAGAGAAGCAATGAGTACAGGGTTAGATATAGAATGCAGAGAGAAGCAATGAGTACAGTTAGGTATAGAATGCAGAGAGAAGCAATGAGTACAGGGTTAGGTATAGAATGCAGAGAGAACAATGAGTACAGGGTTAGGTATAGAATGCAGAGAGAAGCAATGAGTACAGGGTTAGGTATAGAATGCAGAGAGAAGCAATGAGTACAGGGTTAGGTATAGAATGCAGAGAGAAGCAATGAGTACAGGGTTAGGTATAGAATGCAGAGAGAAGCAATGAGTACAGGGTTAGGTATAGAATGCAGAGAGAAGCAATGAGTACAGGGTTAGGTATAGAATGCAAAGAGAAGCAATGAGTACAGGGTTAGTATAGAATGCAGAGAGAAGCAATGAGTACAGGGTTAGATATAGAATGCAGATAGAAGCAATGAGTACAGGGTTAGATATAGAATGCAGATAGAAGCAATGAGTACAGGGTTAGGTATAGAATGCAGAGAGAAGCAATGAGTACAGGGTTAGGTATAGAATGCAGAGAGAATCAATGAGTACAGGGTTAGGTATAGAATGCAGAGAGAAGCAATGAGTACAGGGTTAGGTATAGAATGCAGAGAGAAGCAATGAGTACAGGGTTAGGTATAGAATGCAGAGAGAAGCAATGAGTACAGGGTTAGGTATAGAATGCAGAGAGAAGCAATGAGTACAGGGTTAGGTATAGAATGCAGAGAGGAGCAATGAGTACAGGGTTAGGTATAGAATGCAGAGAGAAGCAATGAGTACAGGGTTAGGTATAGAATGCAGAGAGAAGCAATGAGTACAGGGTTAGGTATCGAATGCAGAGAGAAGCAATGAGTACAGGGTTAGGTATCGAATGCAGAGAGAAGCAATGAGTACAGGGTTAGGTATCGAATGCAGAGAGAAGCAATGAGTACAGGGTTAGGTATAGAATGCAAAGAGAAGCAATGAGTACAGGGTTAGGTATAGAATGCAAAGAGAAGCAATGAGTACAGGGTTAGGTATAGAATGCAGATAGAAGCAATGAGTACAGGGTTAGGTATAGAATGCAGAGAGAAGCAATGCGTACAGGGTTAGGTATAGAATGCAGTTAGAAGCAATGAGTACAGGGTTAGGTATAGAATGCAGTTAGAAGCAATGAGTACAGGGTTAGGTATAGAATGCAGTTAGAAGCAATGAGTACGGGGTTAGGTATAGTATGCAGAGAGAAGCAATGAGTACGGGGTTAGGTATAGAATGCAGAGAGAAGCAATGCGTACAGGGTTAGGTATAGAATGCAGATAGAAGCAATGAGTACAGGGTTAGGTATAGAATGCAGAGAGAAGCAATGAGTACAGGGTTAGATATAGAATGCAGAGAGAAGCAATGAGTACAGTGTTAGGTATAGAATGCAGAGAGAAGCAATGAGTACAGGGTTAGGTATAGAATGCAGAGAGAAGCAATGAGTACAGGGTTAGGTATAGAATGCAGAGAGAAGCAATGAGTACAGGGTTAGGTATAGAATGCAGAGAGGAGCAATGAGTACAGGGTTAGGTTTAGAATGCAGAGAGAAGCAATGAGTACAGGGTTAGGTATAGAATGCAGATAGAAGCAATGAGTACAAGGTTAGGTATAGAATGCAGTTAGAAGCAATGAGTATAGGGGTAGGTTTAGAATGCAGGCAAAAGCAACAAGTACAGGGGTGGGTTTAGAATTTCAGTGGAAGCAACAATGTATAATTCATCACATTATACAATAACTATTTGGTTATGGGAGTCATTGGAAATATGGATGATATATGGGCTATTTCTTTGGCAAAACCTTAGTTGGAATAACAAGGTACCTGAATGGGAATGTCTTCAGAGTCATGATTGTCCCATCTCCTGCCCTCCACTCTGGTGATATTACATACCACGCCACCAACAGCATCCGTTGTTGCTTCTATCTGCCTGGTATTAGACAAAATAAGTCAATGAAACAAAGGTTGTGAAGCAATTACATTTTGTGACACTTTGCTAAGGTCACGCAAACTATTAAACAGAAAGCTTGCAGCATTAACACAAGCAAATATTGGTATTTAATGTGTAGATCTGTTGACCTCTTGCTTTATTTGTAAACATATTAGAGTGCACACTTGGTAAAGATCTGCTGGGGACGATGGTTATAAATGTAATTATTGAGGAACTGACACCATTTTACTAACGGCAGACTGGCCATTTTTTAAGCTGAACTACATGTACACAATGTCACTTGCATCATGTCAAGGTCACAGACATGAGAGTGATCCCTCTTGTATCTGTCAGTATTTCCCTGTGTCAGTGTATTGTAACTAGGATCTACCACTGATTAGATGTATATATTTTATTGCCTCCAAAGATTGAACACTCAAACGCTCATCTCTGCTGCTTCCAATATTTATCGCTGATGCAGTTCTATGGTTTCCATTGCTCCTGAATAACCATTAATACAACACAAGATGTTTCAATGTGAGTCAATGCGTTAAACATATTTATACGAAAAAGGATATAGCAGATCTATCTCCTGGGACTCGGGAATCATATAGTCTCCCATCCATAGTTCTCCCATCCAAAGAGTTCTAATTAATAATATGATTAAATACATAGTTACAAAGACACTTACGATATATTTAAACACTAAAACAAAAAAACACAAATATAAAATGTATATTATAATCAATAATAATTAAATTGACTATCCTCCTATAGCGGAGTTACCTCTTTTATATGTATTCATTGAGGGTCCCGCCTTACCCCAGTGCATTTTCTTAAATTACTTCTAACTGACTATATTCATGCTATTGAGGTTCTCAGAAGTTTCCACTGCTAAATTGGCCACCACCTTTTGCTTAAGTGATGATAAAATGTGGGAACTGATGAATCACCCCCTTATTGATACGGTTAAAGTCTATGGGAAGGTAATTCCTGGTTACAGAATGCCTACCAATTTAGGTGATCCCTAGCTTGGTAGGTAGAAGATACTCTCTAACCTTCACCATGTCTGGATATGCCTTTGCATTTATTTTATTGTATTATTTTAAAACTTTGAAGATACAAATTACAATTGTCTGTCCTTTTCTCTGTATGATCTACAGTACAGACGCCCTCATTCCCATAATTGTAATTTATGGTATGTTGTATTGCACTGTTCAGTTAAGGTTTGGTATTTGCTTCTATATTTTGGAATGCCCAATCCTACCTACCCTCTTCGGTATCACACCGCTGGATATGTA
>OW240920.1:63712436-63934738 GCA_933207985.1 Pelobates cultripes
GTCACAGTGTACAACGACCACTAGAGTTTGGAATACCGCCAATGTGAAGAGGCTCAAGCCATGCCAAGCTCTGGGTCTTCCATTCTGCAAGGTTAATTGTTCACATCTTTTACTGTCCTGGTTGTGTGTCTTTGATTGAGAAGAGAACTACCGTCATCTTATCTTTCTACATACAATCCGAGATAGAAGGCTAAGTCTTGGATTCTATTGACTTTTACTTTGTTCAATAGAATAGCAATCTCTGTACAGCCCTGGTGTCTTTCCATTTTCCATTTCTTTGTCTGACAAAAAGACAGGGGTCTTTACTCTAAATGAAGTATTGTTCTATTAGCATGTCACATAGAGTTCATACAACACTCTTGCAGCTTAAGTCCATTTATTCCTTTCTGTATCTTGCAGAGGGTCTCTGTGTCCAGGTCTCTTATGTCACAGTTAGAAAAAGATTGAACGGCTGTACAGAAGACACATTTTTGGTAGTTCGTTTTCGTTTGTTTCAATTAAAGTTCACATTGAATCTACATGTGGTTAATGCTGAAACACGGAGCAAATTATCGGTTTATGTTCAGGTAGTAAATTGCATTTTCCACTTTATTGTTTAATGTCTCTGCTTTTGCAACGCATTTCAAGAAATTGTCTTTTCTTCCTTGTACAGACAGCTTGTTGTAATTAGCAAAGTTCACAATTTCTGTAAAATTCCTGTCTAACTTTCTGGACAAATTTGAATCTTTGCACATGTGAGATGTTGCACCCGAATGAATAATCCAATGATTTTGATAGCCATATCTGGCTTTTCTTGGACAATAAAATAAATTTACAGTGTTTTCTTCTGCCATGTATAGGCTTTTTCTGGTCTATGGCAGCCATTTTTAAGCAGCTTCCACCAAGATTAGATTTATCTCCATAAATAAAACAATGTATTTTTGTCTTTTGTGTGTAAAAAGTGTCAGAAGTAGCACCAGACAGGTACCCAAAGCAGCCTTGGCTGCTGTTTTGCATCCTATGATGTGAATTAGTGCTTTGTGTAGAAAATGCTTGAATTTCATCACTTCCTGCATTTTCCGCTCTACTTACTAATTCTTGATTAAGGTGTGTGGTCAAATATTTTACAGAGAGACTCTAGTGTGTGAGTTAGTGAATTATAGCTTTGATAAAATCAGAATCACTTTGTCCTCTTTGTCAAATTTATTTCCAATAGAATTCAAATGACCACATAACTGATATTTCATTCAGATGTTTCTCCTGGTCTCCTCCCACAGACACCTTCAAATTGAGCAGTTTTCTTGATAAAATCTTTCATTTAGACTGCTATTCCCATTCAATTCTAAGCCTTCCCATAAATCCTTGGCTGTCTTAAAGTGTTTAATGTGGGATAAATCACTGTTACTCTCATTAGTAGAGATATCAGATCTTATTTTTTGTCCTTTTTCTCCTACTGGATTCTTTCTGCATCAGCAGCGGTGGGGACTCTTCTAACGTGTCCCAAAAATCCTCTCTTACATGCTCATTCTGCATTCTGAATTCCCATACCGGGTAATTAGTAGATGTGAGAACAGGCACAACCAGGACTGCCATCAAGGTGGTACAGCAAATACGGTTGTATGGGGCCAGGGCCACTCCCAATGTGCACATACATATCTATAGCATGCAGGCCGGGCTCATGAAGGTTAGAGACAGGAGCTGCCGGAAGCTGAAGATGGCGTTTGCTGGGCCCCCTCTTCACTATACAGCACCGGGCAGCCTGCACGATGCCACCGGACCAACATGGAGTGTAATATTTCCCACAGGTTAGAGGCATCCACTACATAAACAAACACACACTGAATCCCCTACACACAAACACACACACTGCATCCTTGTGGGTGGACTCAGGTTGGACAAAGCTCAGATAACATTCACACTTTGAGTGTATGTAGCCCTCGTTGTTACTTCAAGGAGCATAATTCTAAATGCTGAAATTTAGCAGATCACAGCAGCAGCATGTAGACGTCAGGACATGGCATTTATTAGAAGAGTTCCAAAGCAAAAAATGGCTGCAGAGTAAGAGAGCAAAGAAAAGGGAAGAAAGACAGGAGAACATATGTCCTCTCCAGCACCATAGAGACAGTAAGACTTCAAACACATGCAGATCACACACAGCAACTATTACAAATAGCAAGATCCCAAACACAGCCAGGGTTGGAAGGAGCTTAACTGGTACAGAAGCCTATTCCTACCTTACTGTCCAATTCCTTAACATACTCTTCAAACAGGACATCCCAACAGTCTAAAGCAGCTGTGTGGAAATACCCTGCAGATATCACAACTTGTTCCCCACTAGACACTAGAGAAGTCTCCACAACCATAAAGGACAAGGGGAAAAACAGTGTGTGGGAATATATCTCTGCGCACACCCCAAGTACGAATCTGCGTTTTTGTCTGGAAGTATGTGCATCTAGGAGTATTTATCTGTGCATATTGGTGTCTACTGAACTTAATTTGTAACTTTCTGAACTTTTTAGCTTCTATTCCAAATGTTAAAGGACCACTATAGTGGCAGGAAAACATACTCGTTTTCCTGGCACTATGGTGTTAATAGGTCCCCCCCACCCTCAGGGTCCCCCTTTAGGGGGAGGAAGGGGTTAAATCCTTACCTTTCTCCAGCGCCGCGCTTCCTCGGTGCTGGGGACTCTCCTACTCCTTTCGACGTCATCGGCTGAATGCGCGCGCGCAGTCAGTCAGTCCATAGGAAAACATTCTCGATGCTTTCCTATGGACGCTGGCGTCTTCTCACTGTGAAAATCAATGAGACAGCCACTAGAGGCTGGATTAACCCTAAAGTAAACATAGCAGTTTCTCTGAAACTGCTAGGTTTACAGCAGGCAGGGTTAAACCTAGATGGACCTGGCACCCAGACCACTTCATTAAGCTGAAGTGGTATGGGTGCCTATAGTGGTCCTTTTTTATTTTTATTTTTAAATTTTTGGCATGACAGTGCGATACAATGATGAAGAACCACATGCATTACACGGTGTAGGCAACCAATCCGTAATCCAGTTTACATCTGATTACACCATCGTTACAGTTCGCGTGATTGTGTTCAGTTTGTAAGAATGTGCAAGTTGGTGTCATTTTTCATACATTTTCATACATACATACATTTTGTGAGAAATTGTAAGAGTTATACAATAAAAAGGAAAAAGAAAGGAAAACATGCAATAACTGGGTATTATAATTACCGCAAATGTCAAGCTTTGGTTTCAGCCCATAGTAAGCTGTGTTATTAGGTGTGATGCCGTTCTCGTTGCAGGGGGACCTGTTTGATATCGACCTTAGCCCTGTGTGGTTAGGTACTGATATTCTTGGTCCCGTTTCCAGCAACGGTGTTGTAGATAAGGTAGGGGTAGGGAAGGAGGGGAGAGTGGAGGAGGGGGGAGGGCCCCCGTGGTGGAGTCCAGAGCATGCGGTGTGAGGCTCTGTTGGTGTCTTGTTAAGTGTTGGCACCGTGGGAAGCCCCTGTAGTGGGACTCCCATACCTCTCCCAGTTCCCTGTTATCCAAGGTTCCCAGACCTTTTCGTATAGTTTCATGGTGTCTCTCACTAGTGCTGTAAGGTGGTCCATGACCTGGATATCTTTGCTTTTATGTAGTATGGTGTTTATCTGTGGGGTTGTGGTTTGAAGCCATGTCTGCGCCATGGTGAGTCTGGCCGCGAGCGCGATTTTGTGTAGGAGTTTCTGTTCCCTCTTGGGCCAGTCTTCTAGTGTTCTGGAGAGCAGAAAAACCCATGGGTCTACTGTTACTTGCCTGGGAAAAACCCTATTTAGGAGGTTGCCCACTTCCCTCCAGAAGGTCTGCGCTCTCGGGCAGTCCCACCACATATGGATGTACGTCCCTTTGTTTCCGCAGCCTCTCCAACACAAGTCTGTTGGGGTTTTTACGCATACGGTATAATTTTACTGGGGTGGTATACCAGCGCAGCATGGTCTTATAGGCCTGCTCCTGGTGTGTGACGCACGCTGAAATAGCTTTGTTTGCGTCCTATATTTCTCTCCACTCTGTGCCCTCTAGGGTCTCTTTGAGATCTGTTTCCCAGTGTACGGTGTAGTTTAAGTCACCCCAATCAGTGCTGTTTGTGCATAAATGTGCGTATAGGTATGAGATGAGTCCCTTTGGGGGGTTTTCATTGAGACACATTCGTTCAAAGCCTGTTGGCGCAGTTTGTGCTGCCGTTTTGGCTAGATTGTGTTGTGCGAAGTCTCGGATTTGAATATAGCGAAAGAAGTCGGGGGGCCTTAGCCTGGTCCTTTCCTGTAACTTATCAAATGTCACTATTTGGTTCCCTTCATATAGGTGGATCGCTCGCTGTAGGCCCGCTACCTCAATGTTTCTGAAGTCTCGGGCCCTCATTCCCGGTGGGAACGCTCTGTTCCTCAACAGGAGCATCAAAGGAGAGGGTGAGGTGGTTAGTTTGTATTTTTGGCCCACTCCGTCCCAGACCCTAAGGGAGTTTAGGATCGCAGGGCAATTGGTGCGTAGGATAGCCCTGTGTTCCCTGGGAAGCCTCATGTAGAATTGGGGCAGGTCAGCTCCCGTGATGCCTGATTCCAAGTCCGCCCATCTGCGGTCGCCCGGTGTCGAGTGCCACATAGCTAGTTGAGCCAGCTGGGCCACTAAATAGTAGTTATAGAGATGAGGTAGGCCTAGCCCACCCCCCTCTTTGGGTCTATACAGTATGTTGCGTGCTACTCTGTGGCGCTTGCGTTGCCAAATAAAATCCCCTATGGACCTCTGCAAGGGGGCTAGTTCCGATTTAGTTATGGGTATAGGGAGTGCTTGAAAAAGGAAGACGAGTCTCGGGAGGACGTTCCTATCCAGGATATTGGCTTGTCAGTCCATCTGTCGAGGTCTGCACTAAGGGTCTTAAGAAGCGGTGTGTAATTCGCCCCGTACAGCTTTGTGGGGTCAGCGGTGAGTTGTATTCCCAAGTATTTTATGGAAGTTTGCGCTATTGGTATGTGGTGTTGGGTTCTTATGTATGTAGCGTCGTGCATTGTCATTGCTATTGGAAGTGCAGCAGATTTGCACAGGTTGACCTTGTATCTCGATAAGGCTCCGTATTCTAATTCTTTATCTAAGGCTAACATTGAGGTCCTTGGGGTTGTGAGTGTGAGAAGGACGTCGTCCGCATAACCCGATACTTTATATGTTTGGTCCCCCACTGAGATTCCCTGAATTGATTGGTTTGATCTGATCGCCTGTAGTAGGGGTTCCAGTGTGAGAACGAACAGGAGGGGCGACAGCGGGCAACCCTGTCGCGTGCCGTTGTGTAAGGTGAAAGGAGTTGTCTGAGCGCCCGTAATCTGAATGTGTGCCTTGACGTCTGTGTACATGGCTTGGATCATGGTTATGTATGGCTTGGGGAAGCGGAGATGTCGAAGGAGTTCTAACAGATATGTCCATTTTACCCTATCGAATGCCTTTTTGGCGTCGAGAGAGAGAATGAGCGTTGGTGTGTGCGTGGTCGTCTGCGTCCAGATTAAGTCAATGTTGCGTCTGGTGTTTTCAAATAACTGTCTTCCAGGGATAAAGCCCACCTGATCTGCATGGATTAGTTGTGTTAAGTGTGGAGATAGTCTGTCCGCTAGTATCTTGGCTAGTATTTTTACGTCTTGGTTGATCAGTGATATGGGTCTGTAATTTTCAGGGTATGTTGCATCTTTTCCGGGTTTGGGTAATAGTATTATATGGGCCGTGGACATGTCTGGGTCTGGATGTCCACCCTGCATCAAATAGTTGAACCACTTTAATAAGTGCGGTGTTAGTTCTTCTCGGTATGTTTTATAATAGCTGCCCTCATAGCCGTCGGGGCCCGGGGCCTTATGCCCTTTGAGGCGTGATATCGCTCTATCTATTTCGTCTGCTGTGATTTCTATAGTGGTCCTTTAAGTACCAAAATAATATTAGCTTTAGTACGGCTAAAACTGCACAAACAAAGTGATTGAAATGGACACTATAGTCACTAGAACTACTACAGCTCAATATAGTGGTTATGTGGCATATGGATGGTCCCTGCACAGTCGATAATGTAAATGCTGTCTAGAGAAAATGCAGTTTTTTTTATTGCTTGGACAACCACTAGAGGGACTTCCTGGAGGAGGTATTGTCATTGTACTATAAATGGAAATGCTAAACACTCCCCACAGAGGCAGGGTCGTTTCAAGCGCGAGGCAAACAAGGCATTTGCCTTGAGCGGCATTTTCCAGGGGGCGGCAAAAAAAGCCACCCCCAAATGCCCAGGGCAAATGCCTTGTTAGCTTTGCGGCTAACTGACAAGCCGGCTGGGCGTGTGGGCTGCTGGTTGGTCGGGCGGTGCTGGCGAGGGAGCACTTTCCTCTGAGCGCTCTGCTCAGCTCCCTCACGTGCCGCCCGCAGATTGATGCCGGGAGCTGGAATATGATGGGAGAGAAGTAGAGCGCTCAGAGGAAAGTGCTCCCTCGCCAGCGCCGCCCGACTGACCAGCAGCCACTGGACCCCCAGGGAATGGGAGAACCTCCCGCCCCCCCCCCAGCATTGCCAAAGGTAAGGAGGCCAGGGGGTTAAATAAAAAAAAGAAAAGTGAGCGTCTGACTGTGTGTGTGTGTCTGTTAGTGTGTGTGTGTCTGACTGTTAGTGTGTGTGTCTGACTGTGTGTGTGTCTGTTAGTGAATGTGTGTGTATTTAGAAGGCGGGGCGGGGGGGGAAGGGTTGTGTGGGGGTGATGTCTGAGTTTTGTCCTCCCTAGGGCAGCACAAAACCAAGATACACCACTGCACAGGGGTGCAATAAATCAACTCATCTCTATAAAAAGATCCTGTTTCTCCGCACATGAGCATTAGACTCCCAGTACTATTGGGAAGCATTGGATTGGCATTGATAATCTCAGCCAAGGAGGCAGTACAGGCAATTTCGAGAACAGTGTGCAGAGTGCTAAAAGCTTAAAAGCTAGGTAAGTCTTCCATTTTTAATGCTAACGGGAGAGTGGGGGGTTATCAGAACACTCGAGTTAGGAATACATGTTTGTATTCTTTAATACTATAGTTTTCTTTAACTCCCAAAAGGGGAGAGAATTGAGCAGCAAGTCTGCATCACCCATACACCAAAACTACATCATTAAACTACCACCGATTTCGTGCTTACACTGTCCCATTAAGATCTAGAAGGACCCATGTGAAGAAGTCAGATTTATCCATGAAAACTTCTACAGCATATTTTAGATATATAGTTTCAGAAAGAATCTCATCTCTTTTTCGTCATGTGAAAACTGAGCAATGCTTACCTTGGAGTGGAGCCATCTTCTTCATCACAAGTTGGAGAACCTGGAAATATTAAAATTCCATTAGGGAACCTCAGCAGTAAGTTGATTTAAGCATTTCAATAATTGTTACTTCACTTCTCAAAATTCATTCTCTGGTCGGAGATCTGGGAGGCAATCGGAGATCTAACCATCTGTGTAATACACAAACAACATGCTTACAAAATGCTCTTCAGGTGGTAACTCACCTCCTATAAACAACATAGGATGGGCCGGATAGCAACCAACACATGTTGGAAACTTGGGGAGACCATGGTACTTTCTTGCACTGTTGGTGGCAATGCCTCAAACTACAGAGATTTTGGTCACAAGTGCAATCTCTCATAGCACAGGTACTAGAAAAACTTTTCCCGGCAGGTCCATGTGCACTGCTGCTTTCCAAACCTTTAGTTTCCCTCACTACAAATAAAAATAAATATGCAGCAAGTATAGTGATGGTTATGGCACTGGCCGAACTGTGGTCAGATTGGACACCCTCAATGGTCACAGTGAAATGCAAAATCAGAGAAGCATTAGAAATGGCTAAGATGCCAGCCCAAATAAATGATACCCCAAGAGTGTTCCACAAGTATGTGACCCATAGATTATTATTGGTCTTAAACTCTATAAATCTCTGATTCGCTGTTGCCTGAGACTGCAGACATTACGCAACTCATGGACTGGGGAAACTTGACTGCCCTTATCCCCCTCCTCACCTCCCTTACTAATATTTAAAAATATCCCCCTCCCCCCTTTTTCTTTTCCTTTCTCTTTCTTCTCTACCTATATTCGTCTCACATCTTTTCTCTGCATTAACAACCAAACTCAAATAATATCATGATTGTATACAGTTACTCACCCTTTACTTGTCTCCCACCCCTTACCTTTCACCCACAGGTTAGCAACAGAGATGGTGGACAAAGAATGAAAATACTACCGTGTACGAGGTTGACATAGTTTCCACAACACAATCGAACCACCAATATTCACACGATAAGTAGTCTCTTTACCACAATTTTAAAGTAATGGTTTTATTCTGACGATACCCACACTGATAAATATTATTCCACCAGAAACACACCTGACCATAAAGACACTGGACACCTTCACGAGTCTTTACAGATCAGTAGCCACTCACTGTGCAGTCCGGAAGGAAGAGTGATAGAAAAGTAAGAGCTTATGATATTATTATAATTGGTATTTATATATCGCCAACTAATTCCGCAGTGCTTTACAATATTATGAAAGGCGGGGAATTTACAATAATTGAGACCGTTACAGTGACACAGACAATAGGTAGATGACGGCCCTGTTCAAAAGAGCTTACAGTCTAGAGGAGGTGGGGTACAAAAACACAACAGGGCAGTAAGGGTGAAAGCCACCAAACAAGGTGGAAAAGTTGATACTTGCCTATAACAAAGTAGTACCATCTCTGTATTTCTGAACGTTCAGGTATAATGATAATACCCTTATAAGAAAATGGACTCCGAGCAGTCCTAGATTAAGATATCATTGTACCGTTGTAGTGAAGACTTGGATTGGAATTTTGGATATATATCATGGTGCTTGACTTTTATTGCCGCCCTCACATTTGCGATGTGTTGTCAATGTTAGAATTTGTTATAACTTACTTGTTATAAAAATGACATAAAAAAAAAAAAAAAGAAATGATTCTCATTTGCCGACCCATGGGCAAGATATTTGTTTTTGTTTTTTCCTTTTTACTGTCTGACACAGGATAATTATAAGAAGAATAATTCAGATATTCACATGCTTAAAAAGCTTCCCTTTTCTTAAGCAAGCACAACATACACCACACACCCACCCTTTTCACACAACCTATAATACTATTATTGCCATCAGTCCTGAATCCCAAAGTACAGCCCTGGTTTTTGGGAATTAGTAAAAAAACAAACAAACAACAAAAAAAACGCCACAGGTGAAAATAGCACTTTAATATGCATGATATAGGGTTTGTGCAAATTTTGTAGTTTTAAAAATTCTGATAAATTCCGTTAAAAACAGCAAAAACGGATTCCCTCTTTAGATAATATTTCACAGTAAGTCTACAGGTTTTGTAACATTGTCTATAGTAGAGCACTTTGCTATAATTAACTTTCATTGCTTTTTTTTTTTTTTTTTGCCAACAATGGTACACAGTTGCTTCTACGTATTCATCTTAACTCAATATATTCTGCAATTGTCTCAAAGAGGAGAAACACACAGACCCCCTGGTGTGGGCATTTCAAAGCAATTAAAAACCTCACAGTAATAGTATAGGGATCAATTAGTGTTACACCTTGATCTGTCTAATGGGAATTAATGTTTATTTGAAAGCATGTACTAAGGGATGTGTGGGAAATATTGCTATGCCGATAACCCACTGCACAGCCACCAGGGCAAGTGTTAAAACAGTGGGATTTGTTACCTTGGCCACTAAGGTACACCAGAAAACCATTTAATGCAGGAAAAAAAACAAAAACATATAGAAGCATTATATGGTCTCTATGAATATTTTTAATATTTTATGTTTTCTGATAATTTAGCGCAGGTACATTATCAAAATCAATTCACCTATTAAGCAATCTAGTTTCCAGAGATGTGATGGAGGCCTGGCTGTTGTTGCTCTGCTAAAAATAGTTAAAAGGATATCAGAAATAAATGGCCCAGTTTACCTATCTATACACTTCAGAGCAGTAAGCACAGAATAACCTGTGATTTGAGCTCGAACAGATAGGTAGAAAACTGCACATTTAGAAATCGTGTATTTTCCAAGTTAGTATACTGTATTAGGCAATGTGCAAAAGGTTTGTTGGTCTAATAAAATACACCAATTATTTTTTAAAAATCAAAAACTACGACAGGAAGCTATTACAGGTGGGTGCTGATCATGCTCAGCATCCTGTTACAGAATACAGTCCAGCATACACTAATCCCATCATGCTCAGCATCCTGTTACAGAATACAGCCCAGCATACACTAATCCCATCATGCTCAGCATCCTGTTACAGAATACAGCCCAGCATACACTAATCCCATCATGCTCAGCATCCTGTTACAGAATACAGCCCAGCATACACTTATCCCATCATGCTCAGCATCCTGTTACAGAATACAGTCCAGCATACACTAATCCCATCATGCTCAGCATCCTGTTACAGAATACAGCCCAGCATACACTAATCCCATCATGCTCAGCATCCTGTTACAGAATACAGTCCAGCATACACTAATCCCATCATGCTCAGCATCCTGTTACAGAATACAGCCCAGCATACAGTAATCCCATCATGCTCAGCATCCTGTTACAGAATACAGCCCAGCATACACTAATCCCATCATGCTCAGCATCCTGTTACAGAATACAGCCCAGCATACACTAATCCCATCATGCTCAGCATCCTGTTACAGAATACAGCCCAGCATACACAAATCCCATCATGCTCAGCATCCTGTTACAGAATACAGCCCAGCATACACTAATCCCATCATGCTCAGCATCCTGTTACAGAATACAGCCCAGCATACACTAATCCCATCATGCTCAGCATCCTGTTACAGAATACAGCCCAGTATACACTATTCCCATCATGCTCAGCATCCTGTTACAGAATACAGCCCAGTATACACAAATCCCATCATTCTCAGCATCCTGTCCCCAATGCCTTCTAGTGAGCAGCACAAATCACATCACGCTCCTTGTTACTAAGCGCTTCCCCGTAAAGCCCACTCTGAGCACTCCCTCAGCTCAGCCCAGCCCAGCAGCAGGCAGTGGCCACCTACCCCCATACAGCCAGAGCTCCTCCTCCTCCAGCCCCTCGCCGGCCATTAGAGGCTGAGCTGATGGAACGTTGACCCGGGGAAGGAGTGGGTTCTCGTTCTATGGATGGAACCTTCAGCAGTGGAAGGCGCTTCATACACTGAGCACAGGGAAGCAGGGGAGAGAGCGCGGGGACTGGAACCAGGGAACTGGGCGCCAGGTGCAGCCATCTCCAGGGGCTCTGTAAGTGAGCACCGGCAAGCAGGTCCTAGCGCCGGCCGCACTCCCTGACATCCATTTATAAAGGGCTTTACTGATGGACAGCTAGAATACTGCACCTTTACAGTCATCCAGGTAGTCAGGGGACCCTGTCACGGATTTATCTTTCCTCCTACTGGTTAAAGAACAGTTACTTTGCACCAAGACAGGGTTATTCACTAAATCCCAAACTTTAGACAACCAAGCACCATAACCACTCCAGCCTGGTGTAGTAGTTATGGTGACAGTAGTGCCCTGGGCCCCACGCAGAGTAAGTAGTCAAATCATTTGAGAAAGTTTTCATTGGTGTCCTCCTCTTCAGGTGTGTAGTGCCCCTCATTGGCTGCAAGCGTTGAACACCCAACCCAAGAGTTTATCCTGCACCCTAGGGCGCTTAGCTCAGTACTAAAGTGTCTATGTATAGAGAAGGTGCAGCAGCCATTGCAGGCCAGGTAAGTTGTCAAAGCACTCTCAGTTTGACTACTTATCCTGGAAAGGCTATAGGCCACTCCTGACACCATAACTACTACAGCAGCTGTGTTTGGAGTTTTCATTTAACTAAAAATTTTAAAATTTAAGCAAACTCCTTGCGTTGATTTTAGCATTTGGATTTAATTAACTAGAGAGAGAGGGAGTGAGAGAGTGTGTGTATTTGTGTTAAGCAATGTATTGACTATATGGGTAGGTGTATGCAAATGAGCTCAACAAAGAACAACTCTTTTGGTATGTACTTCACAAGTAACGCCAAGCCTCCATAGCAAGCCAGTAACCAACCTCATGCTGATTAGTTTCATTAATAATGAAAGGGCTGGCCATAGGTGGTTCACTGGCTTTGCTCCTCTTCCTGAGTTGTTTTAAAGCTGTTGTATACAGCAAACAAGACTCGATGGTATCCATGTATAAAGTGGAATTATGAGGCAAAAATGTGGTTCATTTTTGAGCTCATTTGCAAATGCCTAACCAGAATCCCTTGCAGTAGTGAGAGCACTGTTAAAGTGAGATTTCTGTGGGAAAAGCAAGTCTAGTGGCTTGACTGTATTTAAATGTTATAGAAACAGGGCCGGCCTTAGGGGTGTGCGAGCTGTGCGACCGCACAGGGCGCCATGGAACAGGGGGCGCCCTGTGGCCGACACAGCTCACTCATGGCCGGAGTGCAGGGGAGCTAAAAGAGGTACCTGGCTGGAGGATTAATTGTTCTCCACCCAGGTCTATTTAAAAAAAAAAAAAAAAAATCGCGGCAGAGGGGGCGGGGTTTACCGAGCGGCGGAGGCGGGGCTTATCGAGAGGCGGAGACGGGGCTAATACCTCCCGAAGCCCCTGCTGTACAGGAAGAGGGAAAGATGCTTCCCCATCAGCCAACTGCATCCACTGGAAAGAGGTAAGTGTGTGTGTGTGACTGTTTGCCTGTTTGTGTGACTGTCTGTCTGTGTGTGTGTGTGACTGTCTGTCTGTGTGACTGCCTGTCCTTGTGTGTGTGTGTGTGTGTGACTGTCTGTCTCTGTGTGTGTGTGTGACTGTCTCTGTGTGTGACTGCCTGCCTGTGTGTGACTGTCTGTGTGTGTGACTGTGTGTGTGACTGCCCTGCCTGTGACTGCCTGTGTGTGTGACTGTCTGTGTGACTGTCTGTCTGTGTGACTGTCTGTCTGTGTGACTGCCCGTGTGTGTGACTGCCTGTGTGTGTGAGACTGTCTGTCTGTGTGACTGTCTGTGTGTGTGACTGTCTGTCTGTGTGTGTGACTGCCTGTGTGTGTGACTGCCTGTATGTGACTGCCTGCCTGCCTTTGTGTGTCTGTCTGTAACTATCTGTCTGTGTGTGACTGCCTGCCTGTGTGTGTGACTTTCTATCTGTGTGACTGCCTGCATGTGTGTGTATAACTGTCTATGTGTGTGTTACTGTGTGTCTGTCTGTGTGTGTGACTGCCTATGTGACTGTCTGTGTGTGTCGCTGTAGCTGTGCCATTGTTTGTGCCTGTGCCTGTATGTGTGACTGCCTTTAACTGAGTGTGTGTGTACATGCCTATAACCGAGTTTAAATTTCCCCCACCCCTTCCTGCCAAGGCCGCACTCTCACTCACTGACAGACGCACACTCACTGACGACACATACACACTCACTGACGACACATACACACTCACTGACAACACATACACACTCACTGACTGACACATACACACTCACTGACGACACATACACACTCACTGACGACACATACACACTCACTGACGACACATACACACTCACTGACTGACACATACACACTCACTGACTGACACATACACACTCACTGACTGGCACATACACACTCACTGACTGGCACATACACACTCACTGACTGGCACATACACACTCACTGACTGACACATATACACTCACTGACCAACACACACATTCACTCACAGACACACACACATTCACTTACAGACACACACAATTACACACTTACAGACACACACACACACACATTCACTTCAAAATAAACACTCACAGACACACACACAGACATTTCCACTAACACTCACAAACTAATATTTTTTACATTTATTTTAAATCCACCCAGCCTCCCTGGGAAAGCTGGAGTGGATTTCTTACCAGCAGTCCAGTGTGGCTGCTGGGCAGGCAGGCAGGGGGCGCACAGGCTGAGTAAGCAGCGCTTAGTGATGCCGGGAGCCGGACTGACGTCATATTCTGGCTCCCGGCTTCATTAAGCGGCGCAGAGGAAGCTGAGCAGGAAGAGCTCAGGTGAGTATGCTCCTTCGCTGCCCGCTGCCAGCCTTGGGGGGGCTCAAAAGTGGCCAGCCGGTCAGCTCTTGAGCCCCCCAGGATGCGAGGCAAGCAAGGGATCTGCCTGGGGGTTTGGAGGGATGCTTTTTTTTGCCGCCCCCTGCAAAGTGGCGCCCAAGGCAGATGCCTTGTTTGCCTCATGATACACACGTCCCCGGTGCCTGTGTGTGTTACTGTATTCAGGCAACTTGGTGGGAGGTGGGGGGGGCGCCGTGAAGACTTTTTGCACAGGGCACAGAAAAAGTTGGAACGGCTAGCGCTAATATTAAAAGCAAATAAAAACAAATAAAATGAAATAAAAGGCAGCAACCTAATAGGGGGTCACCCTCTAACCCTCTATAGAACAAATATACAGAGAAAACAGAAAAAAGGCTGCGCCACAGAAAATAAATAAAACAAGAAAAGATAAAACTCGATGAGAAAATAAAATAAATAATAAAAATATTATATATTCAGTATAAAAGTCCCAATGGTAGGTGGTGTCTTGGCTGATGTGGTATCTTCTTTGTTAACAGTTGTCCATCTCCCGATATGAAAAACACAATGGGAAAGGACTAATCGTGCAGAATGTACAGAAAAATAATAATAGTGAGGTTAAAATATAAATTGCACACTCACATGTCCATGAGCTAGGACCAGCTCTAGTATGATAGGCACACAGCGGATTACCCTCCGCTTATAGGGGTACTTTTCCTCTTGGGGGGTGCTGGTATCCAATTCTCATAAAAAGAAATAAATAAAAACAGCCGATAGTGCTCTCCGGAGAAATAATAGCATAAAAGGATAAAAATAAATAAAATATACTCACAAATAGAGTGCAGGACTTACTGCACTCTGTTGTTCGCGTGGGTGGTATAATCCCCACCTTAGGATATGCCAGGAACAGAATAAAATAGTATAGAAAGGTAATATATGTAAAATTATTATTTATTAATACAATATATTAAAACCAATAACGCGTTTCGCCAGCAGGCTTTATCAAATTGGGATAGTGTAAGTCCCTGGCACATAGGGAGTATATATAGCTTATACATACAATCAAAATTGGCGCCAAAAAAGCAGGCACCAATCAGAGCAGAGCTGAATATAAATAAAAAGTACATAAACAAAATTTAACAATAATGCACAGTATTAACCTATTTGAACATAAGGAGTTATGAGTGTTAATATAATTAGAAAACGAGGTTTGTATATTGTAATGTTAGACAAATTGAATAGATAACGAAATCTTGAGCGTGTCACGTGACCCGCAATGCACCATGGTATCTGTAGTGCGCCGGGTCACGTGACCGCTAGTGTCTGCCGATATGAAAACAGTCCGTGCGGCCAGTGGAAAGAAGAATGGCACGCACGGACGGCAAGGCGGGACTAAACTGTGTCACGTGACCCGCGGCACGACGAATGTAGATACCCGCGGGTCACGTGATCGGAATCTCAATGAATGATGGGAAATGTAGTAACAGGGTAGGGGAAATGAAAAAATGAATTAAATTGAATAAATAAAGAATAAGGGTAGATATACATTAGAATAAATGGCATATACAGTTAAAAATCACCTTTGAAAGAAATAGTAATGATGTATAAACAAATAGTGAATTAATACAATCATATAGGATCTGCAATAGGAAGATCCTCCCATAGAATAATAAATAATGAATGATATAATAAATACAGTCTCTATTAAATAATAATAAATAGATAAGTAAAATCAAACAGTACTGAAAATTGTTATAGAAAATTAAATAAATCAAAATCTACATTAAGACCTTGGGGTGTTAGGGTTTGTAACTTAAATACCCACTCCATCTCTGACCTACCAAGAATATTTTTTATATTGCCACCTCTCCAAGGTATTTTACATTTCTGAATACCTAAGCATTTGAGAAGTTTAGGGTCTTGATTATGGTTAATAAAATGCTTAGATACAGAGTGGTTTAAATACCCATTTCTAATATTCCTGCAGTGTTCTGCTAGTCTTATCTTTAAGCACCTGGTGGTCATGCCTACATATTGGAGGCCACAAGGGCACTCCAATAAGTAGATAACGTTAGTGGTGTTACATCCGATAAAGTCTCTTATGGTATAACTTTTATCAGTTAACCAAATATATATAATCACTATTTGTGTCAAGAATACAAACATTTAGATACCTTGCCCCCCTCCAATTTCAGTAAAAAGGTGATTTTATTCACCTTTTCTTGCACGCCTCCATGGCTGAGATGATAAAACTTCATGATCTCAACCAATCCAATGCTTTACTATGGTTATTGCAAATTTGTGGTAAAACACTGCACCAATCAGCATCTCCTCATAGACATACCAGGGCTGCCATCAGGAAATTTTTGGGGCCCCTGACACGCTCAAGGTCTAGATTTGGTGCCACCAGATCATAAAATTCTCCCGAGTCAGCCCACAGGAATGCAGTGTCTGCAGGGCGTTTGCAAGGATTTTTGCGCCCTAGGCAAAAGTAAAGTTTAATAAGCCCCCATGGCAGGCAAAATCACAGTACTACACCATATGATCTGCCATGTTAACTAACACCAGTGCTGCAGTGCCACCGTGTTTACATTAAAAGGCTTGCAGGGACAGGCTAGACACCAGAACCACTACATTAAGCTGTAGTGGTTCTGGGGACTATAGTGTCCCTTTAATGTGAGGTAAATTAGAGATTAGTGCCACAAATAATATACTAGATTGCCTACTTGCAACCAGATGAGGATGATGATGGGCTCTAGCTGCAGTCTGGCTCCACTGGTCTGGTGTAGAACAGGCTCTCTGGAGGCGTTTTGTAACTGTGGTCACAAAAATCAATGTTCTGGGATCAACGGGAATCAGCTCCATTTTTTTGAGGGCCCTTTACACAGCTCAAGGTCTAGGTCCCAGGGTCCACCTTCATGTTCCACCAATGAGTTTGTTCACAGGGGGTGGAGTGTGTGTGGGGGGATGTCCTGATGTGTGTAAGGAATGCATTGTGTGAATCTGTTTGTATGTGTAAGGACTGCAAGGTGAGTTTGTGTATGTATGGGATGCAGTGTGTGCGTCTGTAAGGGATGCATTGAGTGTGTGTAAGGGGTGCATTGTGTGTGAGGTGGAGTGTGTGGGGGGGAATGTCCTGATGTGTGTAAGGAATGCATTGTGTGAATCTGTGTTTGTATGTGTAAGGGCTGCAAGGTGAGTTTGTGTATGTATGGGATGCAGTGTGTGCGTCTGTAGGGGATGCATTGAGTGTGTGTAAGGGGTGCATTGTGTGTGTGGGGGGATGTCTGATGTGTGTAAGGAATGCATTGTGTGTGAATCTGTGTTTGTATGTGCTGGGGCTGCAAGGTGAGTTTGTGTATGTGGGATGCAGTGTGTCGTCTGTAGGGGATGCATTGAGTGTGTGTGTAAGGGGTGCATTGTGTGTGATGGATGTCAATCTCTCCCCCCTCCCCCGTCAATTTCGCCTCCTTCTCCCCCTCAATTTCCTTCTCCTTCTCCCCCCTCCAATTTCCTTCTTCTCCCCCTTTCTCCAATTTCCTTCTTCTCCCCCCTCTCCAACTTCCTTCTCCCCCCTCAAATTTTCTTCCCCCCACTCCCCCAAATTTCCTTTTCCCCCCCAAATTTCCTTCCCCTCCCTCCCTCAAATTTCCTTCCTCCCCCTCAAATTTCCTTCCCCTCCCTCCCTCAAATTTCCTTCCTCCCCCTCAAATTTCCTTCCTCTCCCCTCAATTTCCTTCCTCTCCACCCCTCCTTAAATTTCTTTCCTCCCCCCTCCTGCCTTAAATTTCTTTCCTCCCCCCCCTCACTCCCTCATAAATTTCCTTCATCCCCCTCCCTCCAATTTCCCTTCCTCCCCTCCCCTCCAATTTCCTTCCTCCCCTCCCTCAATTTCCTTCCTCCCCCCCTCCTCCAATTTCCTTCCTCCCCCCCTCCCTCAATTTCTTTCCTCCCCCCTCCCATAAATTTCCATCATCCCCCCCTCCCTCAATTTCCTTCCTTCCTCCCTCCCATAAATTTCCTTCATCCCCTCCCTCCCTCAGATTTCTTTCCTCCCCCCCCTCCATAAATTTCCATCATCCCCCCCTCCCCATTTCCTTCCTCCCCCCTCCCCTAAATTTCCTCCCCCTCAATTTCTTTCCCCCCTTCCTCCCTTAAATTTCCTCCCCCCCCCACCCGGCGGGCCGGCGCGCGAGGGAGCACTCTCCTCTGCTGCTTCCTCTTCAGCCCCCTCGCGCGCCGCATACTGATGCCGGAGCCGGAAGATGACGTCATCTTCCGGCTCCGGCTTCAGTACGGTGCGCGAGGGAGCCGAAGAGGAAGCAGCAGAGGAGAGTGCTCCCTCGCGCGCCGGCCGGCTTTCAGGGCCAGCCTCTGGGGGGCCCTGATGTGACCGGCTGCTGGGCCCCCCAGGAGAAGAGGCTGGCCCTGTGGGCACATGCGACCCGGTATGTACCCACTTAATGTGGGGCCCGGACGACCTGAGCAGTCCGGGCCCCCCAGGACCGCCGGGCCCATGACAACCGTTACGGTTGTCATGCCCTGATGGCGGCCCTGTAGACATGCATTAAATCAATGCATCTCTATAGGAAGCGTGACAGCATTTCAATCGGTTTGAGGTCTGGGCTTTGACTGGGCCATTGCAACACTTTGATTCTTTTATGTTTCAGCCATTTTGTCATAGATTTGCTGGTGTGCTTGGGATCATTGTCCTGTTGCAGGACCCAATTTTGGCCAAGCTTTAGCTGTTGGATAGATGGCCTCAAATTTGACTCTAGAATTCTTTGGTATACAGAGGAATTCATGGTCGACTCAATGACTGCAAGGTTCCAAGGTCCTGACTCAGTGGTCGACTCAATGACTGCAATATTTCCAGGTTGTGCAGCTGCAAAACAAGGCCAAATCATCACCCCTCCTCCACTGTCCCTAGCAGTTGGCATGAGGTGTTTGTGCAGATATGCGTTTTGTTTTTTTACAAACGTGATGCTGTACATTATGGCCAAACATCTCCACTTTTGTCTCGTTTGTCCAAAGGACATTATTCCAGAAGTCTTGTGGTTTGTTCAGAAGCAACTTTGCAAACCTAAGCTGTGCTGCCATGTTATTTTTAGAAAGTGGCTTTCTCCTGGCAACCATTGCAAACAAACCATACTTGTTCAGTCTTGTTCTAATTGTACTGTCATGAACTTTAACCTGAATGCTGCAGACGAGAAAACTGCTCAGTTTGGCTTTTCCAACAGTGATCACACTTGTCTGCTACTTAGCCCCTTAATTCCTAAGGGTGTACTTAGTTTTTCACATGGCGTCTCCATTTTGGCTTTATTTTTAAATAAAACCATGACCGTGTAATGTTGTGTTGTATATCTGTGGTTGGACGTACCTAGTTTTAAGACTTGCCAAGGAACAGATGATTGTGTCCTGATATATAAAACCACAGAAAAAGATGTCCCATGTCTTTACTTTCTACAAACTTACATACTTTTAGACTATTAAAGTTGTAATCTTGGCATGCCACATTTTGCTGAATTTTAGCTTTAAAATCTTTAATTCACTCTGCATCCAGGGCCGGTGCAAGGATTTTTGCCGCCCTAGGCAAAAAAAATTTTGCCGCCCCCCCCATATGTCCTGCCCACCATGTGACATCACAATGCCCCGCCCATATGCTCTGCCATATGGGCCAACACCAGTCTTCACAAAGTGTCTTTTATCTGAAAAGACAGTGTTTTTACATTAAAAAACCTACAGGCACAGGCTATAGCCACCAGAACCACTACATTATGCTGTATTGCTTCTGGTGACTATAGTATCCATTTAATGTGAGGTAAATTAGAGATTAGTGCCACTAATAATATATTGGATTGCCTCATTACCACCAGATGAGGGCAAGAGGCTGATGATGGGCTCTGTCTGGCTCCACAGGCCTGTTGGTCCTTACCTCCTCCCTCCCCCTGTGGTCCTTACTTCCCCCCTCCCCTTCCCTGGTGGTCCTTACCCCCCCCTCCCCTCCCCCTGTGGTCCTTGCCTACCCCCCTCCCCCTGTGGTCCTTGCCTACCATGCCCTCCTCTTCCCTCCCGCGTATGTAGCGTGGCCGGGCGGCGCGGAACGCGGGACAGGAACCTCTGTTTCCTGTCCTGCGTTCTGTGCCGCCCGGCCACACTACATTGAGAGACCGGCGGGAGGGATTGCTCTGTGCTTCACTCCTGCCGGTCACTCAAATCCGGCCGCCCTCCACAGCAGTGCTGCGCCGCCTGAGGCTTGTAAAAGCGCTCAGGCAGCGCAGCATGAGGAGCCACCGGGCGCAGGGATCCGGCGCCCCCTGCTAATGTGCGACCTAGGCGGCTGCCTAGGTCGCCTTACAGGTAGCGCCGGCCCTGTCTGCATCATAGGTTTTTTTTATAATTCTAAAAATGCATTACAATTGTAGACGTATTGGGCATATTAACAATCAAGACAAATAGACGGGAATCAATGGACCTGACTTGACATCACAACTCGATTGGGGCTAGAGTCTAGGGCCAAACACACTACAAACCCCATGGTTAGGGTCAAGCTGACCACCCATTGAAGGTGCACACCCCACGCAAGGGAAAATACTACTCACTCTAGTCTGTCATTTTAACTCCTATCCTTTTGTTTTGAATCTCGCAACTCTAACATCAAACTGAAAAGTTAGTGCCTTGTACTACAATGTTGAAATATTTTGTTACTATATTCTTTCATACCAAAATACATGTATTGCACTCAAATATGAATATAAAACAAGTGAAATTTTTAAAGACAAATTAGCGGTTGTATTTTAATAAAGTTTTCTTCAGTTGCACTTGGTGTGTAGAAAGTATTACATGTAAAACTTAGGGGAAAATATATTAATTTCCATTCTTTTAAGTTATATTGCTATGTAATATTGTGTTATGTATAGGTACAGTATTGAAGGAAATCCCTATTTCTCCTTGAAATGTGTTAGAATAAATACATGGCAAAAGTGCCAAAAAGACCTTTGTTAAACGTGTCACATCTTAAACTATTTTCCCCCACCACATTATCCTATTTTCAGTCAGATGGGGTATATTCACTAAACTGGAAATTGTGGGGAATTAACAAGACATTTGCAAATGATATGCAAAAGTAGATTTGGTGTTCAAATTAAAAGTTGCAATTCATGGTTATGCTGAATGGCAGAGTGTTTGCTGATGCTCTAAGGTGCCAATCAGTAGCTTACCATTCATATCATGAAAATGTGACCGGAACCGGAAGTGACGTTTGACGTCGGAACGTGATGACGCAGAGGACGTCCTGACATCAGAAACCGGAACGGAAGGACGTAAGAGAGAGAAAGGGCGCCAAAATTCGAGTATATAATTCAGATGCCTTGGATATGGATATCACTTCGGAGGAAGGCGAACAGCCGAAACGCGTCAAGTGATTGGACTGGTTCTTTTGGGACTTTTAATTACCTTTGTTTTTATTCGCTTCATAATTTTGAAGAATAAAGTATTTACTCCTAATTCTGCGTTCTGGAGATTTTACATTCAAAGGAAAAAAGAAGTTCACAGTGAAGGTCCTGTTTTATATATTCAAGGCATCAAGTTTGAACCAGCTATCAAAGTGGCTCTATCTATATCATTTGACTACAGTGTGGGTAGTATTTCTTTGTTTTGTGTGCTCTCACCTATCAGTTATCTTGTATATATCATGAAAATGGCTTAGATAAAAAAAAATTGTCAAACAATTTTGTAAATGGGGATCTACTAATTGGCTTAGAGAGTCACCTGCCCAAGGCTTTGTTTGAAGAATCAGAAAGACATGGGCAAAGCTAAACAGTGCTGGAGAGACTACTTTCAGGCTAAACAGTTTATGAATGGTTTAATCCCTAAAGTAACTGACAGGGACCTACTTGCACGAAATCAATTTAATTCCATTTGTCAATATTCTGGCTAAAATAGACAACATTGACGAGAGTAGCAGAATCTTCACAAATCAGCAAGTTTGACCTAAAGTTTTTTTTTTTTGTTTTTTTTTTAAATTAACTGTTCTTTGAATAAGCCCCACATTAAAGGATCACTAAAGTGTCAGGAAAGCAAACTAGTTTCCTGACACTATAGAACCCTTAGGTACCCCCTCCCGCTGGTGATCTCTCCTCCCATGCAGACGTCAGCTCCTGAGTGGAGTGAAATGCACATGCGTAGCCAAAGCCGCGTGCGCATTCAAACAGTCTCTCTTCTCAATGCTTTCCTATGGACGTTCTGCACGCTGAATGCGAGGGTCAGAGGGGGCCATGGCCCCCCTACATCACGTTGTGCCCAGTGGCGTCACCAGGATTCATTTTTAGGGGGGGCACATGGAGGGCCAGGGACAAAAGTAGGGGGGCACATTTAACCCCGCCCTCGCCGCAGTTTGACCCCGCCCCTGTTGCATGTTAAGCCCCACCCCCAACACAATGGGTTTTGTTTTTTTAATAATACCTGGTGGAGGATTCATTATTATCCACCAGGGATTATTAAAAATAAACAAACACATTACCCTTGATACAGTGCCATAGTTGCAAACATTTGAAAAAAAAATTCCAAGGACATTTTGCAGCACCGCTATCCATTACTGTCTGGGTATAAAATCCCTGGACAGTCAGTGCTCTCTGTATAATACAGGGTTGTGTGTATAATAAATTGGGACACTCAGTGCTCCCTGTATAGTGCTGCTCTCTGTATAATACAGGTCTGTTTGTTTATAATATCCCAAGACAGAGAGCAGCACTATACAGGAAGCACTGACTATCCCGGGATATTATATACACACAGATCTGTATTATACAGATAGCTGAGCATATACCCCATGTCCCAATCTCTAGATTACTAGTACCTGTCAACAGCAGTTCCCAGACGCGTGTAACAGGGCTAAAGTGTGCGGCAGCTCACACAGATGATTCAGCGGTAAAGTGCACTCGCTGGCAGAGCCAAACTGGGAATCCCTGGAAATCCAAAGCAGCCCTGGAAAAAAAATGTATGCCATTCCTCAAAATAGGAATGGCATACATTTTATATATAGTACAGTAAGCACACAAGCTCACTGACATGCGCAAATAGGCTTACTGACAGACAAAACTCTGACTCACACACAAGCTTACTACAGACAAACTCACTTGTATAAACACTACAAAGAAGTTCAGGGACACACACAAGCTCAATGACACACACATGCTCACTAAATAGAACCTCACTGACACACACAAGCAGTACAATTTTAACAGAGTTAAGGGCCCCTGGGCAAAGCAATGCACTGGGGCCCTTCCTACACAACAACTCACAGGAATTTTAATTATTGATAGACTGCGGAGTCCACACACACACACACACTGCTGAGTCCATACACACACTCAGTGGCGTACACATGACCCATGGGGCCCCGGTGCGAAAATTGATCCGTGGGCCCCTCCCGCGCGCAGGCCGGGCCGCAACACATGGCGGTGGGCACCTGGTCGCAGGGGTTACAGGGCTGCGACCTCTGCGACCGCGGTATGTACGCCAGTGCATGCAGATGCACACACACTTAAAGGACCACTACAGACACCCAGATCACATCAGCTCAATGAAGTTGTCTGGGTGTCAGGTCCCTCTAGTTTTAACCCTGCAGCTGAAAACATAGCAGTTTCAGAGAAACTGCTGTTTCACTGAGGGTTAATCCAGCCTCTAGTGGCTTTCTCACTGACAGCCGCTAGAGGAGCACACTGAATGTCCATAGGAAAGCATTGAGTAATGCTTTCCTATGGGCGGTTTGAATGCGTGCGCGGTCGCATTCGGATCGGAGAGGCTGAGGGATCCCCAGCGCCAAGGGAGTCCGGCGCTGGAGAAAGGTAAGTGCTGAAGACACACACACTCTCACTTACAAACACATACACACTAGCTAACATACACACACATTTACTGACAGAGGCACACTCAGCGACAGACATACATACAAACTCACTTACAAAACATACACTCTCATTGACAAACTCACTAGCAGACATCAAACAGACTCACTAACACACACACACTCAGTAAGACACACACAGTAACACACTCACTGACACTCACTAGCAGACACACACACTAACACTCACTCTAACACTCACACACACTAACACTCACACTAACACTCACTAGCAGTCACACTCACTCTAACACACTCACTCTAACACTCACACTCACTCTAACACTTACACTCACTCTAACACTCACTTTAACACTCACTTTAACACTCAAACACTCACACACACTCTAACACTCACTCTAACACTCACACTAACACACTAACACTCACTCTAACACTCACACTCACTCTAACACTCACACACACTCTAACACTCACTCTAACACTCACTCTAACACTCACTCTAACACTCACTCTAACACTCACTTTAACACTCAAACACTCACACACACTCTAACACTCACTCTAACACTCACACTAACACTCACTCTAACACTCACACTCACTCTAACACTCACACACACTCTAACACTCACTCAAACACTCACACACACTCTAACACTCACACATGTTTTTTTTATTTTTTTATTTAATCCCCCCAGCCTCCTTACCTTTTGGAGTGCTGGGGGGATTCCCTGGGGTCCAGTGGTGCTGCTGACCCCAGCGGGCGGGTGGCCGGTCCGGCAGGCGGGCGCGCGAGGGAGCACTCTGCTCTGAGGGCTTCCTCTTCAGCTCCCTCGCGCGCCGCGTAGGGATGCCGGCGCCGGAAGATGACGTAATCTTCCGGCTCCGGTATCAGTGCGGTGCGTGAGGGAGCTGAAGAGGAAGCACTGAGTGCTCCCTTGCGCGCCCGCCTGCCCGACCGGCCACCCGCCCGCCGGGGTCAGCAGGGCCAGCCTCGGGGGGCCCTGGGGTGGTCGGCTCCTGGGCCCCCCAGGGGAAGAGGCTCGCCCTGTGGCATACATACCGGGTCGCAGGGGCGGCCGGGCTCCCAGGTGGGCCGGGCCCGGTCGCAGCCGCGACCCCTGCGACCCTGGTATGTACGCCGCTGCACACACTGCTGAGTCCATACACACACACACACACACACACAGACTGCTGAGTCCACACACACACACACTGCTGAGTCCATACAAACACATACACACACACACAGACTGCTATGTCCATACACACATATACACAAACACACAGACTGCTGAGTCCATACCCACTCACAGACTGCTGAGTAAATACACACATAAACACACACACACAGACTGCTGAGTCCATACACACACACACAGACTGCTGAGCAGTGGCGGATCCAGAGCCTGATCTCGGGAGGGGCACTTGTAGATTATTTAAAGAAATAATCCAGAGACAATAACCACTACAGCTCAGTGTAGTGGTTATGGTGTCAATAGTGCCGGGACCCCCTCCCACAGTAAGTAGTCAAACCGTTTAAGAACAGTTTGACAACTTACCTCAGGTCTGCTGGGAAATGGGGCTGTAGTAGGGCATAGGAGCAGTGGTGTGTGTAAGGGGTGCAGTGTGTGTGTGGGACAGTGTGTGAGCAGTGTGTGTTTGAAGGTTGTAGTGTGTGAGTGAGGGCGGCAGTGTATGTCAGGGATGCAGTATATGTGTGGGACAGTATGTGTGTGTAACAGTTGCAGTGTGTGTGTGAATGTGGGCAATGTGTGTGTATGGGGAGCAGTGTGTATGGGGATAGTGTATGGGGGAGCAGTGTGTGCGTATGGGGGAGCAGTGTGTGCTTATGGGGGCAGTATGGGGGCAGTGTGTGTGTATGTATGGGGGCAGTGTGTGTGTATCTGTGTGTGTGTGTGGGCATGGGGGCGGTGTGTGTGTGTGTGTGTATGGGGGCAGTGTGTGTGTATAGGGGCATGTGTGTATGGGGGCAGTGTATGTGTGTGTATCTGGGCAGTATGGGGGGCAGTGTGTGTGTGTGTATGGGGTGTATGGGGGGGCAGTGTGTGTGTGTATGGGGGTTCAGTGTGTGTGGGGGCAGTGTGTTTATGGGGGGGTATGGGGGGCAGTGTGTGTGTGTATGGGGGGCAGTGTGTTTATGGGGGTCGGTATGGGGGGCAGTGTGTGTGTATGGGGGGGCAGTGTGTGTGTGTATGGGGGCACAGTGTGTGTGTGTATGGGGGCCCCTCTAGCCCCCCCCCAAAGGCCGGCAACTTGCTGGCCATGGGCTTCAATTATATTCCCTTGGACTGTAACAGTGTGTGTGTCTGTTACAGCCCGAGGGAATGCAGGACTGAGGTGCTGGGGGCTGTCTGTGGCTGGAAGGAGCACTGATTGGCTCCCCGGCACATGCCCCGCCCCCAAAGGAAGCCCCACCCCCGTCGTAAAGCAGCAGACCATGCTGCTGCAGGAAATGGGTGCCTGACCCCCAGCAACAACCTCCAGTGACAGGTAGGCTTGGGGGGTGTTCACACACTCTACACACACATTGACCCCCATACTGCCCCCCATACACACACACTGCCCCCATACACACACACTGCTCCCCATACACACACATTGCCTCCCATACACACTGCCCCCCATACACACACACACTCTACACACATACACTATCGCCATACACACTGCTCCCCATACACTGCATGGACTCAGCAGTCTGTGTGTGTGTGTGTATGGACTCAGCAGTTCTGTGTGTGTGTGTATGGACTCAGCAGTCTATCAATAATTAAAATTCATGTGAGTTGTTGTGTAGGAAGGGCCCCAGTGCATTGCTTTGCCCAGGGGCCCTTAGCTCTGTTAAAATGGTACTGCTTGTGTGTGTCAGTGAGCTTCTATTTAGTGAGCATGTGTCAGTGAGCTTGTCTTTAGTGAGCTTGTGTGTGTCCCTGAACTTATTTGTAGTGTTTATACAAGTGAGTTTGTCTGTAGTAAGCTTGTGTGTGAGTCAGAGTTTTGTCTGTCAGTAAGCCTATTTGCGCATGTCAGTGAGCTTGTGTGCGTACCGTACTATATATATATATATATATATATATTTGTAGGAATGGCATACATATTTTTATTTTTTTTCCAGGGCTGCTTTGGTTTTCCAGGGATTCCCAGTTTGGCTCTGCAAGCGAGTGCACTTTACCGCTGAATCATCATCTGTGTGAGCTGCTGCACACTTTAGCCCTGTTACACACGTCTGGGAGCTGCTGTTGACAGGTACTAGTAGTCTAGAGATTGGGACATGGGGTATATGCTCAGCTATCTGTATAATACAGATCTGTGTGTATATAATATCCCGGGATAGTCAGTGCTTCCTGTATAGTGCTGCTCTCTGTATAACACAGGCTTGTGCCTGTATAATATCCCGGGACAGTCAGTGCTCCCTGTATAGTGCTGCTCTCTGTCTTGGGATATTATACACAAACAGACCTGTATTATACAGAGAGCAGCACTATACAAGGAGCACTGAGTGTCCCAATTTATTATACACACAACCCTGTATTATACAGAGAGCACTGACTGTCCAGGGATATTATACCCAGACAGTAATTGATAGCTGTGCTGCAAAATGTCCTTGGAATTTTTTTTTAACCCCTTAAAACCGGAGGATGTACAATTACGCCCTCTAATAGGCGGCTCTAAACGCCGCCGGGCGTAATTGTACGCCCTCCGGTTTTTGTTAACTTACCCGGTCGCCGGCGGTCCCACGCCGGCGATCGCGGTTGGGGGGACTCCCAGGGAGCCCCCCGCGGCACATCCGTCCTCGTCGAAGCCCCCCGGCCATGTGAGAGTGGGGTCCTAGCGAGGACCCCACAATCACATGACCTGGGATAGCTGGCTTCTGTATTGCCGGCAGGGGGGCTGCCTGTAATGACAGGTGGTCCCCCTGCTGGCTGAAAATAAAATAAAAAAAGTTAATGGTGTAAAAAAAAATAATTATATATACTTAGATCATATATATATATATTATATATATATGATCTAAGTATATATATACACATATACATACACACACATACACCGTCTAGGTGTATTTTACTATTAATATATATATAATTATATATATATATTAATATCAAATTACACGTAGACTGATACTGATTAAATATATATATAATTATTGTTATATATATATTTATATATAATATAAAAAAATAAAAATGTAAATACGTTAAAAAATAAAATTAAAAAAATAATTAAAAATAAATAATTAAAAAATATATAGATGTGTGTTATTTCATTCTAACTGTTTTGTGAAATTAATATATATATATATATATATCAAAATACACGTAGAACGAAATAATATATATATCTATATACATAAATATATACGTATATATCACTATATATATACCTATATATAAATAAAATATATTTTAAAAAATTATATAGATATATACATATATATACACATACGTATATATATACATATATTAATTCTACATATATATTTATGTAATATTTTTACATAATTAGGTATCTTAATAAATTACAATTAGCAGGACCTGCCTGACAACCCATGCCGAAAGTAAAGGGAATTTAATTTGCCAGCACTATATTTAACCCTATAACTTTCCGAGACACCATAAAACCTGTACATGGGGGGTACTGTTCTACTCGGGAGACTTCGCTGAACACAAATATTAGTGTTTCAAAACAGTAAAATGTATTACAACGATGATATCGCCAGTAAAAGTGACGTTTTTTGCATTTTTCACGCACAAACAGCATTACACGGACAATATTATTGCTGTGATACTTTTTACTGTTTTGAAACACAAATATTTGTGTTCAGCGAAGTCTCCCGAGTACAACAGTACCCCTCATGTACAGGTTTTATGGTGTTTTCAAAAGTTACAGCGTCAAATATAAGGCTTGCATTTCAGTTTTTTCACATTAAAATTCGCCAGATTGGTTACGTTGCCTTTGAGACCCTATGGTAGCCCAAGAATGAAAATTACCCCTATGATGGCATACCATTTGCAATAGTAGACAACCCAAGGTATTGCAAACAGGGTATGTCCAGTCTTTTTTAGTAGCCACTTAGTCACAAACACTGGCCAAAATTGGCGTTTTTTGCATTTTTCACACACAAACAAATACTAACGCTAACTTTGGCCAGTGTTTGTGACCAAATGGCTACTAAAAAAGACTGGACATACCCCATTTGCAATACCTTGGGTTGTCTACTATTGCAAATGGTATGCCATTGTGGGTGTAAATTTCATTCCTGGGCTACTATACAGTCTCAAAGGCAACGTAACCAATCTGGCAAATTTCAATTTCAAATGTAACGTGCTATATTTGACCCTGTAACTTCCCAAAACGCCATAAAACCTGTACATAGGGGGTACTGTCTTACACGTGAGACTTTACTGAATATAAATATGTGTATTTTATTGCAGTAAAAGCAAACAGTATTATGACATTGACCGTTAAAATGTCATGTAGAACTAAAAAAATAAAAAAAACGTATTTTCTCCCATTTTTTTCATATTAAATTATGTTTCATAGCTAAATATTTGATATTAAATGAAAGCCCTGTTTCCCCTGAATAAAATGATATATAATAAGGGTGGGTGCATTTACTATGAAAGAGGTGTATTACGGTTGGACAGACATGTAGCGCAAATGCCAGGTTTTGTTTACATTTTGTTTTGTTCACAATGTGTACATTTGGCTCCGTCCTTAAGGGGTTAAAATGTTGGCAACTATGGCACTGTATCAAGGGTAATGTTTGTTTTTTGAAATAATCCCTGGTGAAAAATAATGAATCCTCCACCAGGTATTATTAAAAAAACAAAACACATTGTGTTGGGGGTGGGGCTTAACATGCGACAGGGGCGTGGTCAAATGTGCCCCCCCACTTTTGTCCCTGGCCCTCCACGTGGCCCCCCCCCCCCCAAAATGAATCCTAGAGACGCCACTGCTGCCCTATAGGCTGGATTAACCCTGCAATGTAAACGTAGCAGTTTCTCTGAAACTATGTTTACATCTGAAGAGTTAAAACCTGGGGGACCTGGCATCCAGACCACTTTATTTAGCTGAAGTGGTCTGGGTTAATATAGTGGTCCTTTAAAATGTTTAGGGTCTGGTCCCTTGATGAGGGTCATAAAAAATAAATAATGTATTCAATGTGTTGCTCAGCTCAAACATCCTCCATTATGATTGCCCCATCTCCTTGGATGAATAAGGAAAGCGAGCTGTGCCAATCACCATCTCATAGAAATGTACTGATTCAGTACATCTTTATGGTTGCAGGACCTCGTCCAGGAAGTACTTCTAGCGGCTGTCAGTCTTATAAAAGGCAGCATTTACACTGCTGACCTTGCAGGGACCGGTTATATGCTTCAGAAGCATTTCATTGAGCTGTAATGGTTCTGGTAATGTTGGTCAAACACACATTTATGAAAGTATTTTGAAATAATTTTGGGACCTCTCTACTATGCAGAGATTTTGTTACATTACTGCCCACCAGTCTGGCACACAGTAAGCATCCAATATTAAAGTAAGCAGTCACACTCAATTTCCAAGATGATTTTATTTGAATTCTTGACATTTCTTATTTTACTGAGTTTCACTCACAGGTACTGCATCTTGTCTCTGAATACTTGGCACGGCTATGTTTTCTGCAGTCTAATATATTTCAGCATTACATAGCTGGCATCACAAAGGTTCCATTAGTCCAATTCTGTGACCGCCAGTAGATTGTCTTTTCACCAACAGAAAACATGAAATCCAAGTTCAACATTTAAAATAAATTCATTTTTACCCCAATTAATGATTTTATGTATTCCCTTCTGCCTGTGAACACAGTCTACGTAATAACAGGATATGTGCAAACTTATTAATCAGTCTTTTACACAGAATTTCATGAATTCAGTTATGATATTTACATATGTAAGTTATGATGGAAAATAGCAGAATTAGCAACAATATGGAAATATTTACATTAATACATTAACATAAAAAAATGATTCTGTATAAAAGATACATGGAATAAAACACATTGTGGAAACTGGTCACCACACAAATAATGTAACTGATTTCATAACCTGGACATGTCTGGTCTGTTATTGTATATTGGGATATACTCAGATCCTTGTCAAAAAGGGGTTAATTATGTGAAAAATGGCTCTAGTAAACATGACAATTTTTGTAAACATCAAATGTTTGCTTGTGATTTGTTTACGTGACAATATTTCAGGCTGGTAGGTGCTACATTAAATGCAAACTGTAGTGGGATGCTGAAATTATGAAGAGTGTATGTAGTGTACTCAATGGGGTCAGACATTTTCAAAAACATTCATAAAACAAATTATGACCATGTCAAAGTATTTCGCTTGGAGCAGTCAAGGTTTTAATTAATCTTGGATTTATATCCAAACAGAAAATCTGAAACTAAAAGTCCACCTAAAAAGAAAAGTTGGTGAATGTTTTCCAGACCAGCTATTTTAATCAAAAGTGTGCCAATCAAATTATAATTTGCAACAATTAGGAGATTATAGAACAACCACTGGCTACGCTTGAGTATAATTTATTATGGAATAACCGTTGGCTAGCCCTAAACTTCACTCTACTTGGAGGAGAAAAAAAAAAACAACTTACCTCAAGGGGATAAACATGAGTTTCTTTAATATTTTGAGAATTGATAAATCCTTATCCAAGGGAGTTTGAGTTCTAAAGGAACAATGTTCTTTAACATCAGAGCACAAGTCACCAATTAATGGGGTTAATTCCAATGCAATTCATTCTAGCAGCTTTATGTAGTACTTAACCTATGGTGGACTTTGTCCTTGAAAATGGCACAGTAATCTATTTGACACAATAGCCCCAGTCCATCAAATATAGGAGAAGCTATATATATATTTTTTTCCAAAGACATGCTCTACAATACCCTATAATAACGGAACTTTTGCAACATGCATTATTTTTAAACATTTTCTGGAACCTCTTCGATTATGAACCCTTACCTATAAATATCATCTGTATTGCTATATTCCCAACTTGGGGAGAAATATAAAATGCAATAATAGGCACTTAAGTTTGGGATGGGTTCTGTAAAAATTAGGGGGATTTCACACCTTTCACCCCACAGCTGTCATATTGTTAACTTTCCTATTGGAGAAAACTAAGTTAGTTGGCACAGAGTGTACAAGTAAACTTCATAGCTATACTTTTATATTTAACCAATATAGTTTAGCTAAATTAATGTTAGAATGGAGGGTATATGTCATTAAAGTGTCCATTTAAAGAGTAACAAATCTCCTCCCCCACTTTTCTTCTTATGACTGCCTGCAAATTTTAATTAGATCTGTCAAATGAATAATCAGTTGGTTAATTAGAAAAAAAAAAAAAAGAAAATCGCACAGCTTTTAGAATTGCACTAGATCGAAATCCTTGTGTAAATGGTTTACGAGAGATTTAGACTGCTGCCTACTGAGCAGCATATGGGATTGTGAATAATGTAGAGACTACCCACACATCTTTGAATTTCCAGCAATTCTTACTTTAGTGAAAAACCTTATCGAAGTGAATTTCAAATAACAGGCAAAACAGACAAACTATTAGAAGTTTCTAATTTGGCTAAAACAGCGTAAATGGGAAATTAATTTTCCATTCTCTGCAATAAATAACTGGGCTAGAGAAACTTCCCACTTCACAAACAATTACTCAAACCAAACGGACTCAACTCCATTTTAGATTTCAGGAAAAGGAGATTCAGGATTTGGTTATTTTCTAGTATTTGTAAAAAATACTTTAAAAAACAAACAAAAAAACAAAACAACCCACAGAAACAGCCACAATATTTTATAAGATTATATTGAGGACATAGTCAGTTATGTTACAGCCATCCACAATATTTACACTTTGTGTAATGCCCTCCAAAAATAAAATAAAATATATACCAAACCTAGAAAAGCTTGTTCACTCCACTAATCAAATATAAAGCAAGGTGGTTGGTATATATTGTGTACTATTGCCTTAAGAGATGTATTCAATATAACAGACCTCAAGTCTCTATTATACTGAATTCCATCTCTTAAGGTGATAGAACAATATATACCAAGCACCTTGCTTTCTATTTGTTTACAGTGCACAGATTGCCATGCAAGTGTAGACCCTGTGGAAATTTAAAGAAGCCAAAATGCAGAGGTGAAAATGTTTTCTAGATTGTAGACGGGGTGGGGTCAACACCAGCACACTGCTTGCCGCAGTTTGGTTGAGAATGAAGTATCCATCTGACATTCTGCCTGGTTGGCACTTAAGTGCAAGGTACAATGGGCACTCCCAGCACTGGGATATTCAGTCAACTTTATCAGGGAGTACTGTATTTAAGAATAGCAAAACAGATTTAGAAGAGACATATGTCCATATGGTCCAGGCTCTTAATGATTAACTATGGGTTGTGAAAACCAACACACAGTTTTGCTTGTGGTCAACTATTAGGGGCCCACAGATCCCTCTGAGCATTTAGTTCCTGTCGGCAGGTAATTCTTCTGCCGAGGATACAGAGTTTCTAGGTAATACAGGGATAGATTTTTGGTTACACTTACATTTATTTAAATAAACAGATGGCTGCATCTCTATACTGAGATCCTGAACAGATAAATATAAAGGCACATGTCAATAGGGATAGTATAATTAAGATGCAAGGGGCATAAGGATAGAGAGAATAAAAACAAAAAACTAAATACCCATGACAGGTCCATTTTAAAACTGGAATAAGTTTGGAACAAACAGGACTCTTCCTAGAACCGTCACAAAAGAAGGGCCTTTGTAAGAGGTAACCCTGTAGTTACACTAGATGAGCTCCAGAGATCACATGTGGAAGTTGGAGAAACATGCACAAGTGCAGCCATCCCTGCAATACTCCACCCATCTGGCCCTTATGGCAGACAGAAGCCTCTCCTCACAGCAAGGCACATGACAGAAACCAGGCATTGCTCTGCATCTGCGTAATACCATCCCAAAGGTGAGGCTTGATGGTAGTAGCATCATACTCTGCCTTTGTTTTTCAGTGGCAGGGACTAAGACTGGTCTGCTTTGAGGGAAAGATATACTCCATGAAGACCTAAGACTGGGCTTCCAATAGGTCAATGACCTTAAGCACAGCGCCAAGACATAATGGCTCAGGAAAAACTTTGAATGTACTTAAATAGCCTTGCCAGAATCCGGACTTTAACCCAATCAAAAATCTCTGTAGAGGCATGAAAATGGCTCTCCACCAACAGGCCTCATCAAATGTAACATCTGAATGAAAGAAACTAACCAAATCCAGGTGTGCAAAACTTCCCATATCATACACAGAAAGACTACAGGCTGTAATCACTAACACAATTGTATCAACTAAGTTGATACCGAGTTAATGGCCTGAATACTAAAAGGGACACTCCAGGCACCCAGACCACTTCTACCCATTGGAGTGGTCTGGGTGCCAACTCCCATCACCCTTAACCCTGCAAGTGTAATTATTCCAGTTTTTATAAACTGCAATAAGTGCCTTGCAGGGTTAAGTCCTTCTGGCTTCTTAGAACACAAAACAAGTGTTTAGAACACGAAAAGTTTTAAATGACGCTGGATATCCTCATGCTATGCATAAGGACCTCCAGCATCGCCAGAATCCCCATAGGTAAGCATTGAATAATGCTTTCCATTTACGTTGGTCTAATGCGTGCGTGCGGCTGACGTCGGTGGGGTAGGAGCGTAGGCGGAACCTGATGCAGCGCAGGACATCGGCGCTGGATTCAGGTAAGTCACTGAAGGGGTTTAAACCCCTTCAACAACATGGGATTGGGGGGGGGGGGGGGGGAGGGGCACTGCAGGATTATATTACAGGGACACTATAGGCACCCAGACCACTTCAGCTCATTGAAGTGGTCTGGATGCAGTGTCCCTTTTGCACTGTGCTGCAATGTAAAACATATCAGTTCCAGAGAAACTGCAATGTTTACATTGGATCTCTAAGTCTGTCCCCAGTGGCTGTCTACCAGATAGCCACCAGAGGGCTTCCTGTATTGAAACAGACCTTTGGTCTGGTATCTGATGCTGGGCGTCCTAACGCTCTCAATACTTTCCTCTGGGGAGGTCTAATGCACGCGCGGCACTTGCCGTGTGTGCGCATTAACGCTTGCTAATTGCAGGACGTCAGAGGGGGGCAGAGCATCGGCACTGGGATCAGGTAAGTAAATAAAGGGATTTTTATCTGGGGAGGTATTGGGGTGGGAGCGAGGGGCAGGCAATTGTATTCCTTGCACTATAGTATCCCTTTAATCTTCTCTCCATTTCAGTATAAATCTGTTGCATGGTGTAAGGTATACGAATGGTGCAGTGAATAAACTGGAGGGGTCATGTCCAACTGTCAAGAACAAGCTAAGACAGTTTGCATTGAGTAAGGACCAACAGCATCCTATGATTACTCAAGGAAAGTACCACTTATTGGAAGTGGGAAAGGGTGGTTTATCTGGGTACTACTTATGTAACAGACTAAAGCCATTTATTTTGATAGCAGCTGTAACTTAAAGGACCACTCTAGGCACCCAGACCACTTCAGCTTAATGAAGTGGTCTGGGTGCCAGGTCCAGCTAGGGGTAACCCATTTTTTTATAAACATAGCAGTTTCAGAGAAACTGCTATGTTTATTAATGGGTTAAGCCTTCCCCCAAAGCCTCTAGTGGCCGTCTCATTGACAGCCACTAGAGGCGCTTGCGTGCTTCTCACTGTGATTTTCACAGTGAGAGCACGCAAGCGTCCATAGGAAAGCATTGTAAATGCTTTCCTATGCGACCGGCTGAATGCGCGCGCAGCTCTTGCCGCGCGTGCGCATTCAGCCCAGGAGGAGGAACGGAGGAGGAGAGAAGGAGGAGAGCTCCCCGCCCAGCGCAGGAAAAAGGTAAGTTTTTACCCCTTTCCCCCTTCCAGAGCCGGGCGGGAGGGGGTCCCTGAGGGTGGGGGCACCCTCAGGGCACTATAGAGCCAGGAAAACGAGTATGTTTTCCTGGCACTATAGTGGTCCTTTAAGGACTACAAAACAAAAACCCACATTAAGAAAGCTGCACATAAAATGGCCACAGGAGGTTGTTCGGTAATTTAGTTTGAAGAGTTCTATATAATTTTGGCAAAAAAAAATAAAAAATACAGTTTGTTTTATTTTTGACTGTAAATCAATGGGGGATTGCTGTTGTCCCTTTAAAAGTTATCTAGTTTCAGTAACTGTGGCCTGCAGATGTAAGCCTAATCAATATGTTCATTACTATCCAAATAACCTAACATGCCGCTAGAGATGGGCATAGGTTTCAACAAAAATGTTCCATAAAATATTTTGGTAATTACCCATGGAAATTAATTTAACAATCACTCATGAATCAGCCTTCCTACACTGCAAGTACTAGAATGGTGTCAAGCAAGGTGGTGAATGTTACCTAAACCTAAGTGTAATCGAGGAAATTATTTTGTTGTCCGATACAAATCTTTCAATATGACGTACGTAGCACCTGTATATGGTAAGAGCGCTGTTCTCCTGGAAACAGGATATGCCCTGACGTTCTTTGCACACATCTGCAAAGAACAGATTTGTGTCAGCAATCGGATCTCTGGTATATAATGGAAATAATGAATAAATTCAATGCTTCCAGCAAGAGTGTTGTACAAATTGCTTGTTTCACACGTCATTTTAGAACCTGACAGTAGTAAAATCCTCAGATTAACCCACCCCCCAAAAAAAAACAGTATCACATGCTACAAAGCATTTGCATTTAAAACCAACACAAATGTGTAAAAACAAAAACAACTAAGTTTATTGACAGTGGAAGTGCATGTCGTAGCGTAGTGTATAACGTTTTATTAACAGCAGAAAACTAATACTTCAGAATTACAGAAGCAGTTTGCCAACTACATCCCCATGACAATTGCAGACCCTTAAAACATGACCAGTCTTGTTTACTCCAAGATATAAGAGAAACTGAAATGCTGCTAGTTTTAAAAGTACATTTGTTAAAAAGAATAATGTATTCAGTGCAAACTTTAAAGTTTAACTAAACAAAACAAAAAAAAACAACCCACAAACATAGAAAACAGCTGCTGCTCTTTTACACGCATTTGCTGAAATTGCAGGTTCTAAGTGTTCTCCCCATTATTCACCCAAAAATTATGGCTTTATCTCTGCTGACAGAGGGATCAGCAGCACACTGCAAAGCGACTCAAAAATATGGTTTCTTTGCTTTCAACAAAGCTAAATGGTTTATACCAGGTTTGCCCAACCCTTTTGCATGAGAACATTGGAATTGGATTTCTCACACCCACCAAGTTTTCAGAATGATATGAGTATGTATGTATACATATAATTTAAATGTAGTAATTTGATGGTGGGATTGTGTTAACTCAATGTGAAGGTACATATGCAATGCAGTGTTCACTCATGTAGAGGTGGAAAAAAAACCCCACCAACCACACTTATGTTGGGCATAGCAGAAGAGAAAACAAATGTTGATCAGATGGGCTGCTGTACATGGGAATTGGGTATTATAACACCATATAATGTGTAACCTCATTGCTAAAATGGGTGATCTACATATGTATCTTGACACTGGTGAGCGAAAAACTGGTTTTTAAGATCATGCATTTACTGGCTCCCACCAGAAAACATTTAGCTTACTTTCTACAGCATTAATCAACTTTACCGGTAAACAATGCTTTTTGAGCACAGCAAGGACTTCTGTGGATTATAGTCAAAATGTCATCTTGTCTGCTGTATAAAGCTAAACTACAACCAAAGCATGGTAATGCAAGGCATGACATTTATCTGTGGAACGCTACAATTCAGGAGTAAAGGACAGAAAAAGTGGGCTCATGGAGAAAAACTATTCGATATAGATGTAAAAAACAAAAACCAGCAACAAAATACACACAACATAACTAACTGTAACCTAGATACACATTGCAACCAATATGTGAGGGTGCCTGGTTCAACTTAGACAATTCTGTGCAAGTATTACATTTGTGTAAAACATTAGGGATATCAAAGCCCAACCTTATGGGTCTCCCAACTTAAGTGTTTAATTAAGGTACAACCAACTAACAGGCAAAGACATTCATAATGTTGCATGAGATGTGATCATGTGATTGTATAAAGTTGATGGGTTTGTTTCAGTGAGTGTTAAAATAAGGTATGTGACTGCAAGTTCACATGTCTAAAACCTCATAATGCACTTCACTCTTGTAAAGATTTTTTTGTTTTCACCCCCATACTCCAAATATCAGAGGTTATTTAATATTGGTAAATGAGGGAAATACTATCATTTATGATGGATCAGAAGGAGAGCAGCCATTGTCAGTCTTTACAAGATGTAAGACTTTATATCACATGACACAAGTAACCACCCACCCCCTACTGACCACATGCAACCAACAGGTCAGTCCAACCATGCAGAGAGCCAAGGGTGCAACATATATTAAGTGATATTAATAGTGTAGACAAGCCAGTTCTAGTGTTTGAGGCAGGATGAGCAGTGTTGGAAACCATACTACTAGGAGAAAGTAGTATTAGAACACCTGTGGAGGGATTGCATTCCTGCCCTGCTTGTGGGTTGTAGGTTAGACAATCCTGTTTTTCTACAATCAAATAATGCTCAAGAAGTACATTTACATTTATGTAGAATTGTTGGCAAAATAGTAACAGCTATATTACATTCTGTAAACAATCATAACACTTTAAATTCTGAAGAGAAAAACAAAAGGCAATATTTACAGGTTGTATTTGGTTTAACAAATAATCCATTTCAGTTCTATTTTTTTTTTTATATAGTGCCCACTCACAAAACAAACATCGTTTAAATACAGATCGATGCCTACTTGGCAAGTTGTAAAGAAAAAAATAAAAATGTGTGTGTATATATTTATATTAACTTCTGTACGGTGACAGGGAGTTAATCTAAACAGCAACTTGAGAAATAGGTACAAACCATCAGACTTAAAACATACTGTTAACACTGGAGCACTACTCAGACATGAGGTAGAATGAAATGGATTAAAACCACGTTTGAAGAGATGGACAACTGGTAATGCAGGAACAATAAGGCAATAAGCTAGAATTTAAAGCAGCACTAATGTTGATCTGTCATTGTAACTATATTAACGTATGGGTGTCAGACCGACAATAAAAGGTCTAAAATGAAGAGTGCAACATAGAAGCCTCCATTAACATAAAAAAATAAATGTGCAAATTTCATTTTTTTACGCATTATAGAAAATACAAGAGCTATTAGGGTACTATAATGCTGTACAAAAAAAGATCCCTTTGTGTTTTTAAAACACAGTAACAGTATTCCTTCCTTTCTATTACCGTCTACAAGGCACTAAGGGTAGGAATGGATGGTTAAAGAAAAAAGGAAAAAAGAAAACTTGTGTGGGTCCTCTTCAATCTGGTCGAAAAATTGGATATTTTGGTAAGAATTCTATAAGAATGACCTGCAAAATAGAAAAAGAAAAATAGTGTTTAGAAGTATTACACTATGGCTTGTTAAGGTGGAAAAAGTTATGCACAAAATTACAAAGTCGTGTACAGGTAAGCATCATAACGAAATTTAACATTCTCCATCCCTGTTACATATGGTGCTCTTGGGGCCCTGATTTAACATGTTTCTCCACAAAAATGGCTCCCCAATAATGGCTTTGATTTAATACTATTTGATAAGCTTTTCAAATGATCTCTTTTTCAACATTTTAATAGGATCATATATAACAAAATATATAAATAGATCAAAGTATTACAAAATTCAAATGTTTCTATAATACATAAATAATAAATAAATTATTTAGAAAGCTTATCTAACAATATGAAATAGGCCAATGTAGTCTATTTTGGTGCATTGAGAAGAAAAGAGGATATAGTTAGAATGAATTACATCATGTTTAGTTGTTAATAGAAACAAATAGAAGGTTAACAGGATTTTGAGGGGCAATATGCATGTTATTCCAAAACATTTCTTTAGCTCTATTACACTGCTTTCACTTAGGAAATCGAATTACCCAAGAAACTGATATTTATCACAACCTGTTCAGATGTTTTGCCATTCACACATTTGAAAGGGTTAAAGCGGCATTGTCACCGTCTGGTGACTTTGCCAAATTCGCGAATACCTCTGACAGTGACAAAGCTGGTGGGGGGCAAGTAAAGGTGATATTTACTTACCTGAAACAGTCCCTTGCAGGTGCCAATATCTTCCTCTGGTAGCTCCCCTTCAGATCCCGGTACTTCAGCGCCAGCAGCAGACGTCACTACTGTACTCTCGCACATGATTGAGAGTTCAGCACTGAGGTCTATTGAGGTCCTCCACGACAGCCAATTCTGGTAGCAGTTAATGGTGACAGCTGTCAGGACTGACACTGTAGCTCCGCCCAGAGTCTAAGAAAGTCAGGCGGAGGAAATATACAGGGACAAGAGTAGTCCACTTCCCAATGAAGTGGTTTGGGTACACGGTCCTGTTATTTTAACCCTGCAATGTAAAACATTATAGTTCTGAAGAAAGTGCAATGTTTAAATTGAAGAGTCAAACACACCACCACTGCACTGACAGTATAAAACGGTCACAAAAGGTTGCAGTTCATATGAAAGCACTGAATTCATTCATTTGGATGCTACATGTAGCATTGGACTGGCCATCAGCTGGAGAACCAGATGAGATGGTTGGAGGCAGAGCGGCCTGCAACTCCAAGCAAGTATTGCACCGGAGTAAAGGTAAGTAAAAACCTTTTCATCAGGTTTTACTGAAAATGGGGGGAGAGACCTAAAACAAAGTCTGTAGGTAGGGCACAGGGTTTTATTCCTAATGCTATAGTGATCCTTTAAGAAACAATCAGTAGAGTTTCCCTAAATTCATCCAGACAAAAGCAAAAGGCATTCCGAAAAGTGCACTCCCAAAACATAGATAAAGGACAAGCTTCTTCAAAATGAATAATTAAACATACTGTATAGTTAAAGGCAAAGTGCATCATCTCTAGTTCCAAACAGAGACACTCAAGCCACCTTACATTTAACCTCAGAAAGACCTCTCCTTTTTAGTTGACAAATACTGTGCCCATTTCGACGGTACACACACGTTTTTTAATTCTTTCTTTTATTGAGGCATTTGTTAAATGGGATACAGAATAAAGAAGGGGGGGATGTACGTGGTTCATACAGGCTGGGAACATGCTAACACAATACGACATCTCCTATGAGTGACGGCCTCATTTTATATTAATTAAGTGTTACATAACATTTCCAACAATTTCAGCATAACTATAATTTTAAACATGCTTGACTTGAATCTAGGTATACGGTCTGAGTGGATTCATAGTTAAATACACATAAAATTTTGCTTGGAGCATGTTATTTGCTAGGCGGTAGCTAGGCAATGTTAAGACAGACATATGATAACATGTTAAGATTGACATTAAAAGTTTCATGCTACTGGTCTACGTCTCTAATGCTTTGCTGCCTTGTGGGTTTCAAGAAAATATAGAACAAACTGAAGACACAAGAAAGCAAAATAAAACAAACAAAATAGCGCTATGGAGCTTTAGTTAGTTTTAGTGCTGCCACTTTACGGCCCAGCTTGTGGGAAGGCCTAAGGCCATGTCCTGGTCTGTGCTTGTGGCTAACCTATGCCCACCTGTGGAGTGTCCATTGGGTTGCAACGAGGCACAATGTTCGCAGTCCCTGCCCCTGTTCGATATCGCGGGGGGTTTTCTGCGTCTCGTGGCGTACGGTAGGTGTCCCGATGCTTCCTCTATGTTCTTTTCACCTCGCTTGGGTGTCTGTTGCTGCACGTAGGTTTCAGGCTTGGACTGGTTCAATTTCCTCGCGAGGAGGTCAGGGTATCTGAGGACTCCATCGGTGCGATGTCTCCGATGTGGCTTGAGCTGTGTGGGCATCATCCTAGCTTCAAGTTGCTGCCAGAATCTTTCAAATGCCCAGTCTATGCGTTGTAGCATGTCGGCAGTGGAGCTTGGCTGTAGCAGCACCAGTCCGTGCGCAGCTTGCCCCTGCTCTGGGAGCTCGTCCGCCATCTTGAGTGCCCCATTCGGATTCTCCATATGGCAGATGTCGGTCTGTCTGGTATAGCGTGGGTTTGCTTCTTTAACCAGTGGGGACCGGGATGACCCCGGCCCGGGGGGTGTTTGAGCATCTTTCCGCCCGTCATGGCCCGCCCGGTCTTTGGTAGGCCGCAGAGCCTCAAGGACGATTTTCCAGTGGCGGAGAGATTCCCATGAAGGATCCCCAGCATCACTGGTGTGTGTCGGGAACAGGCTTGATGTGCTCTGCGGTCAGGTACGGTCTTAGCTCGGGTGTTATGCCTCGTTTTAGGTGTCGATCGCGGGAACCCATGCAGCACACGTCTTGCTGGGTCCGTTTCTAGGCTCCGGTACACATATTTTAGCAGCAGTCAACATAAATCTTGATGATCCAACTTCTGCCAGCTTTTATACAAACTCAGTTGGAGTCAATATCAGGGTTGAAATTTATGGAAATAAGCTGCTTCGAGGGCAGATTACTGCCAACATGTTATCTACTTAAATTTTATAATATACAACAAATCAACTAAAATAAGTTCACAACAATATACTAGCGTGAAAAAACAAAACAAAAAAGTAGAACAAATTCCTGAATAGGATATGATGAAGCAGAGCCTACTTCGGGGTAGTGTCCTGACTGAACTTGGTGGACGCTAGCAAGTGAGGAGAGCTACGTGCATCAGCAGGCTTAGTGTAGCAATCCAGCAGCATCTCACACAGTGCCAAGCCTGCACTTTGATCAACGGTACACATACATGTCCCCTCATAAATAACACAAACTGGTCGGAGAGCAGGGTCCTGCACTAACAGCTATTTATATTCCACCCCAATAGTAAAAATATCTAATTCCATCTTTTTGTCCAAATAATTTTTCCTACACAACAGAACCAGCCTTGATTTACATTCTAGGTTTGGATCCTTTGGTATACAAAATTTAAGACCAAACTGATCACAGGGTTTGACACGAGGTCAACTACAAACAAGCTTGAGTTATACACGTATAATATACTGAGCCTTACGCATCCACGCTCCTCTCTTCCAGGGTTAATGCCCACTAGCCACTCCCCCCACAAAAAAAACCCCCAAACAAATCAGTACCTACTTCAGAGGTTAAAAGATGGTTCTTTCGTTAGAGATACTTTTCAAATTCCTTTTATTATATGGATTCCTTTGTGTCAGTGGGATAATTTGCTCTACCAGGACATCAGGTTTTAACTAGAAAAGCTACAATTTCTGGGGAAATTGTATGAAGTGTTCTTGCCTCCACCAGTAGTCTACAACTGGAGTGCGCGGAGTAACATCATTTATATAGCACATTTAATTGCAACGTTGTTGCACAGTTACATTAAACCATACATTTATAAAAACATTAGCAGGTGTTCAAAAGGCCCTGTCTATGACATCACTATGACATCACTTGCTGCTGCAGCCTGGCACAGGTCAGAGTATTTTGGCGGTTGCCACCTTCAAACGGTCGTATTTTAAAAACTATAAATCCTACAGTGAAGAGCTTTATATTGTGAGAATCACAAGACCCAGACCTACATTTTGATGCATAGTATGTCTCTGAAGTATTAAAAATGAAGGCACAGTCGCAGTTTAGAAACTGCACTTCAAATTTGAGCTTTGCAGAGTGAAGTTTCAATGAATGTCAATGGACGGCGTTAGTTGCAAACAAATGATTATATCGTGAAAACTATCAGGACTATGGCTTAGCCGTTGACATGTTTAGTGGCAGCAGGGATAGCTGAACGTTTTGATATAAGATTTGTGTAGGTGTGCCTGAAAATAAGGGAGTGGTGGCAGTTTAGAAATCATGTCCTGATTTTTCAGCTTTTGCCAGCTCCCACTCTAGCTTTGCCATTCATTCCTATGGGACAAATTGCGCCACAAGAACGACGATATTCCGTGAACCATTCGGCGAAACGTTCCACAAAGTAATAGTAATCCGATCGGGAACAATCTGCACGTTTTGGTAAATTTTTGTCTATGTAGTGTAAAAACTGTGGGAGGAGTTAGGGTGGCAAATTTGGCTATAATAAGAATAAGAATAATAATATATATGTGAGATAACAATAAGTGTTATTGCTATGCAAGAACACTTAATTATTGCTATGCAAGAACACTTAATATATATGTGAGATAACATTAAGTGGTCTTGCTATGCAAGAACACTTAATAATATATATGTGAGATAACATTAAGTGGTCTTGCTATGCAAGAACACTTAAGCTATTGATCACCTCATGTCTGGTTGGCCTAGGAAAAGACTTTAGTAATGTGTTAAAGGTACCATTTTTTTTTATTTATTTTTTTTTTTTAACAGATTTCATTTCTCACTGATTTTTTCAGTTTTACATACACGCTGTGGCGACTTCATTATTTTTGGGATATACTTTCAAGACTCTTTATATCACCAAGAAGTCCTTTCCCCATCTGTCAACAGATTCTCAGCATACACCTCTATGCTGAAAGGGTGCAGTCTATACAGACAACGATGTGACGGAGAGAAATCTCCAACATGCAATTCTATTGCCCTCTTGTATAGTGCAACAAACCAAGCAGGTGACTGATCTTATTCTATTCTGAGGCACTGGCACGAATGCCAGCGTCATTAGGGAGGATTGCTGTGCTTGGGGAAAGTCCTCAAACATGTCCAAATGTCTTATACATGGGCAAAGCAGGGTGACAGGATGGGTGTTACTGTAGTGAAACAACCATCGTTGTTCATGTAAGCAGAGATGGAGCTAACTTACAGCGGATGTCACTTTTTGTCATTTCATAGACTATATAATCTTTACGAAACACCAACTATGACTGCATTTGAATTTCATTAAAGCCCAACACAATCCAAAGTTGTTAGAAAAAAACTAGGGACTACTGTGTATTATTGTAAAGACAGAGGCTGACATAACCAATGGTCTTGAGGACACCTCCGTAGACTTCAGTCTTGTACTCTCACAGATGCACAAGTGTACAGCACTGACTTGGTTTCTTGCAGCTGAAGTGCTAGGAGCCGAAAAGGATCTGCATTGTATAGATGGCGGCGGCGGCAAAGTAAAACTTCCATCAAATTGACAGATCTACTTTAAGTCAATGCATTATAGGAATTGTAGTTCTTTGATAGATGGACATCTACCTGTTGGACATCCTTTATATGCAACAGTCACCAATAATGATTTTTTTTTGTTTCACAAATGTAAAATGTTATAATTCACCCAAGATCCTATCACTATGAAACATTTGGATGTTCTTACTATGTGTGCTGATAAATCATTTATGAGATGATGGGCAGGTTGTAGCAAAACATGACATCAGTTGTACGCGCCTGGATTAATGTGCATTTATTGCATGTGTGATGCAATACTCCTATACAATCTTTTTGGGGTTTACCAAATAATTTTTTTTGCATTGTTGTACAATTGTTTAAATAGCTACATAACACATGGTAGCACATATGGAAGATGTCAGTACACCAATGATGCCAAATTTGATTGCATTACATTGTACAATTTTCTATGGATAAATCTGGAAAATCATATTGCGTGCTATTGGCCAGTACTAATATAGAGAGAATAAAATAGAAACTATGTTTCTTCACTGAATGCTAAAGTGCACAGTGATATTTAATACTAAAAAGTATTTCAAGCACCATTACCACTGTAGTAGTTAAGGTGCGCGGCTTGCCCTCATGTCCTCCAGAAGCCTGAGAACATTTTAACAACTTACATGGGTCTTCCAGGAACCTATTAGCATTTCCTCTCAAGCCATTATCATCATCATCATCGGCATTTATATAGCGCCAACAAATTCTGTAGCGCGTTATAATGAATGGCAATATGCTTACAATATGCTTATTGGCTCAGCTGGCGCACTCAGTGGTCATGGTGCTTAGAATCATCTTACTATTTTTTTAAACTGAAGGGGTCAAATGCGTGTAATTTATGTTGTAGAAGTCTGGAGGTAGCACATGAGTTTGAACTTTACCAACTCATATCCTCTGGGTGCGGACTTTGTTGTATTATACAAAATAGGGAGTACTTTGTCTTATGCTAAAGGAGGAACTCCTCTGTTAAATTTAGACCAATCCCAACAGCCGTCAACTTCACGATTTTCAATGGCAGACCTCAGTGTTGTACTCTCACGCGTGCACAAGAGTACAGCACTGATGTGGCTCCTGGCACCTGAAGTGCCAGAGACCTGCAGCTTTAACAAGGCGGCAGATGTGAAAGACAGCTGGCTCCCCTGCATCTCGCAGCCACTGGACTGGTTTATTTTGGGCGTCTTAGGGAATATAGACTCTCCAAAACAACAGTTCCGCTTAAAGGAAGCCCTGGCCAGAGGCTGAAAATTGGCGCACTTGGTCAGATGTTTTAAAAGTGCAGAGAGGTTGGCCTACGCAGAGGATGGTGGTGTGACCCTTCATGGCCTATTGAACAGGGGTCCAGAGACGACCTGGTCTGCATCTTTGCCAGATTCAGGCCTTATAGATTACTCTTACAAGGCACTATCAGACTGCCATAACGTACAACAGCAATATTTAAGGTCTGCCATTTGGTGGAGGTACACACCAGATTATCTCGCCATCAGTGATTTCAATGTCACCCCTCCCTGGCCCAAAGTAACAAGGGGGAGGAGGGAATAAACATAATTCAAATAGATATATATGAATTAGCCCCACAGTCCTTCAACCTCTTCATGGACACACACATTGCTGTGACTTTTAATGCAGAGGAGAGGTCAGGGTTTATCACAGTTGTAGTCCAAACCAAAAAAAAAATAAATAAATAAATAAATTCTCCACAAATGGAATGTAACAGAGGAAAACACAGAATTCCAAAGCTATAAAACTCATATTGGGTGTGGCGGGGATAAGTATCAAGAAGCTTCAAAGCAATCTTTGGCAATGCATCACTGCCTTTGTAGACAAAAAATCCTTGCATCGGCTCTCGAGATAGTATAACAATACAGGGTGTTAACATTTATAATATAAAGTGGTATATTTGTTGTTGTTGGTGGTGCAGTTATCTGTCTAGATGAACTTGCATTAAGAAATCTACAGCATATACTATGCTCGCTGATTATTTATTAGCACCCACATGGGGTGTGAAAGGTGCAAAGCAGGTCTTAATTTGGTCTTTCTGCCACATGCTTTGGTTGCTATATACAGTTCATTTTTATATTGTTTAAGAAAGATTTTATATACAGTCTGCATTGTGAGGACCAGATATTCGTCACAGAGTGTTCTGCTCACTCCAAAATATAATACCTTAATTTCTGAGTAATACTTAATAAAAAACTAAAATCTTATCCAATGTATTTTTTTTTTTTAAAAGAAGTTAGAAACAGACAAAATACAAGTTTGGGTTAGGGGGAGGGGGAAGAAGAGTCATACTTACATATTCCATCATATTGTTAGATTCGCATTTCCTTCTGCTCAACTTCCAGTGCAAGCCAAGCTGGGAATACATTAATTGTGGCATTGTTAATAGACAGTGTACACATTAAAATCACTGCGTTACACAAACATGGATCTGCTCTGCTTACCTTATGATATAATCTGTTATTTTCCCATTCCAACAATTTATGGATGGATCTTCTTGTCTAGGGAAGTATGAGAGTGAATGACAAAATCTATACACAAAGAACCCTTTTAATGTGATCCACCCCTGTTATCCAAAAGGAACGCATCATGTTCATTACAACTCTGCCATTTTAAAAATAAAAAAAATTCCATAAGCCTATTAGGGATCAGTGAATATAACATTAAATAAGAGCTCTGGTGTGTCACACAACAATATTGCTGGAATAAGTGAATGTGGTGTTTGACAGTAAAACATTGTTTCTTAGAGTCACTCTTGGCATGTATTTTTAAGATTAAAACAGTTTAGTTTGAAAACATTTCCATTAAATATCTGCCTGAAACCCCCCCCCCCAAAAAAACCCAATAACCCGCAACAAAGTCATTACATTTGAATTTGCATAGGAGTTGTATGCCATGATCTGAGAGGGGTCATCAGGCAACAATTAACTCCTTCACTCCCATAGGCGTGCGCACGGGGTGTGCCTGGGCACACCCTAATCCCCGTGCGCCACGCATGGATCGAGGCCGGCAGGGAAGATCAAAATATCTCCCCTGCCGGCTCAAGCACAACAGATTGCCGGCGAGAGAGGCTCTGAAGAGCTGGATACGGAGCAAACAGCCTCCAGGCTGCACGCAGGGCAGCCCTCTCGCGATCGCTGATATTTTCAGAGCGTTGCCGTGGTAACCAGCGGCAACGCTCTGAAACTCCAGCTCTCGCGAGAGAAAGGCATGGTCTGTACCCTGAGGAGGTACAGACCACATCACTAGCCCACTGGATCACCAGGGATGATCAGCAGCGTGCTCCCTCTCCCCCCCTGCAAAGGTAATAAGGTAACAAAGGGAAAGGGGAGTAAGTTTTTTTATTTTTATTTTATTTAAATAATGAAACACTCAAAATATATACATAAACTATACCCCACCACTTACTCACTACACCCTATATACACACTGCACCTACACACACTATACACCTTATATACACCCCCTACACACTATACCCCTATACATAACACTACACCCCTGCACCTACACACACTATATACACACTACACACTATACCCCTATACATAACACTACACCTCCTGCACCTACACACTATACCCCTATACATAACACTACACCCCCTGCACCTACACACTATATACACACTATACCCCCATACATAACACTACACCTATGCACCTACACACTATATACACACTATACCCCCATACATAACACTACACCTCTGCACCTACACACACTATACACTATACCCCTATACATAACACTACACCCCCTGCACCTAAACACACTATATACACCCTACACACTATACCCTATACATAACACTACACCCCCTGCACCTAAACACACTATATACACCCTACACACTATACCCTATACATAACACTACACCCCCTGCACCTACACATTATACCCCTATACATAACACTACACCCCCTGCTACTACACTCTATACCCCCTATACATAACACTACACCCCCTGCACCTACACACACTATATACACACTACACACTATACCCCCTATATACACACTACACCTTCTGCACTCACACACTCTATACCCCCTATACACTGCACTCAATCACTACGCAAACTCTATACTCCCTATAAACACACGTATTACTCTGCATACGCACACACACAAAAGCACTACACACTCTATACCCCTATAAACACCTCACCACTGCATTCATACTATGCCGATATACACCTCCTGTGCACCCACTGTACCCCTATGCACACACAACTCCCCTAAACACACACTACACCCCCTATTATTACCACACCAATACACACGTGCCCAACACCTATACGCATACACACAATGCCACCCCCTGCAACTCCTAGATACACGAAATACAGTCCTTACATGCAAACGCAACACACCACTAGGCACACACACTCTAAAGACCCTATAAACAGACACACACACACACACACACATACAATATACAGCCCAAAAACACACCTATACACTACAGGCCCCAGCTACATATTATACACCACAAACAGACCCCTTTACACTCTACAGCATAACCGATCTCCTTTACACACATGCAATCACATAAAAAAGATCCAAACACATATAACACTGCAGGGAGCATTCCCACACGTGCAAAACACATGTTAACAATCCTTTTCCACTAATGGGGACACCAGAGACAAGTCACTAGGACTTTTTCTCCATCAGACAGCACTGAATGCTCTGGTGGGGTATCACACTAACATAACAATAGTGTCAATAGTGGCGATATAACGTGCCACATTTCTGGCCCACCCTTCCTAGTGGGCTGCCTGGGCTGACTTTTTGTCCCAGTCCAGCCCTGTTCACCGGCCCACATGCAGGAGAGGACCCGGGGAGCTCTAGCCAGCAGTTCCGCTGGGTTCCTCTCGCGAGGTCGGAGTGTTGCCACGGCCACGCTCAGATCTTGTGAGAGTGAACTCTAGCCCTGCAGGCTAGAGTTCACTCACTAGGACCACCAGAGTTCAGGCATGGCAGCACAGACACACACACGCACTAACAGCACCCTCACACACACACACAGAGCAGTATGTGTATGTATGTATATATATATATATATATACACACACATATATACACGGCGTGTGTGTTTGTGCTTTAGGGTGCACACCCTAATGCAATAGGCTGCGCACGCCTATGTTCACTCCCACAAGTTAATATAAATTGAAGGACAGAATTTAGTCCATTAAAGGACCACTATAGTGCCAGGAAAACATACACATTTTCCTGGCACTATAGTGCCCTGAGGGTGCCCCCACCCTCAGGGTCCCCCTCCCGCCCGGCTCTGGAAAGGGGAAAGGGGTTAAAACATTTACCTTTTTCCAGCGCTGGGTGGAGAGCTCTCCTCCTCTGATCCTCCGATCCTCCTCTTCTCCTCCCATGCGGCTGAATGCGCACGCGCGGCAAGAGCTGCGCGCGCATTCACCCGGTCACATAAGAAAGCATTCACAATGCTTTCCTATGGATGCTGGCGTGTTCTCACTGAAAATCACAGTGAGAAGCACGCAAGCGCCTCTAGCGGCTGTCAATGTGACAGCCACTAGAGGAAATAGGGGAAGGCTTAACCCATTCACAAACATAGCAGTTTCTCTGAAACTGCTATGTTTATGAAAAAATGGGTTAATCCTAGCTGGACCTGGCACCCAGACCACTTCATTAAGCTGAAGTGGTCTGGGTGCCTAGAGTGGTCCTTTAAGCCTCACTCATTTATACTCTAGGGATGATTACCAGCCTGTATGAACTCTATCATTTCCCTACTAGAATTACATTTGCATTGTAGAGGGTGACAGAGATTCTAACAGCAATATAAAAAAGGGCACTGTATATTGTGTATTGTTTCTCACTCTCAAAAATGCAACAGATTGCCAGAGAATCATGGGTGCTGTAGTTCAGCGCTTGAGCTGCCTACAGTAGTGGCTAGGTTGCCTATAGTGTCCTGGCATCATCTCCTGGTTTGATACAAACGAAGCACCAAGGGACAATCAACATCTCAGTTGCACTGCTAATGCAGCCATGTTAGTTCTGCGTTATCAGTGTCAATTTAAACCAACCTGGATAACATTGATTGATCGGATCTGTTGACAACACAGAATTAAAACCGCAAAAAAAGAGAGTGACCAGAAAAACTACAGCTTATTGTATTTGTTCTGGTGAGTAGAATCATAACCTTCAGGCTTTTTGCTGTAAACACTGTCTTTTCAGAGAAAATGCAATCTTTACATTATAGCCTAGTGATAACTCCACTGGCCACTTCTCAGATGGCTGCTAGAGGTGCTTCCTGGGGCAGTCCTGCCTAGTGTGCAGCACTGCCATTCAGTGTCTCCACCAACCCTCTGTATGCAGACACTGAACTTTCCTCATAGAGAGGCATTAATTACAATTTATCCCTATGAGAAGATGCGGGTTGGTCAGGGCTGTGTTTGACTTGTGGTGGCTCTGCCCCTGATCTGTCTCTATGACAGTCTGAGCCAATCTTAAAGGAAAGCATTGTGATTGGCTCAGACCACCACTTCTGATGAAGTCGGCAGGCAGAGCCAGCAGCTGCAGACTTAAATACAAGTAAGATTTTACTATATTTAGAGAGGCAAGGGGGGATTACAGGGGGGCTAGAGGGCGTTTTTAAACACAATAGGGTCAGGAATACAAGTTTGTTTTCCTGACCCTATAGTGTTCCTTTAAAACTAAATGGAAGGACAAATTGTTTTAAATTAATTTTCAAGTCTACACATTTCACTTTGCCGTAAACAAAATTACAAGTTAAAGTAATAACATACTGACAACGATGATAGATTTGAATATAAATTTACTGGTATTTCCATGTTCTTGTTCGTTAGCTTTGACAGTGGTGGAATAACAGCAGAATTGTAAATAAATTGCGATGAAAGTATACAATCAGCACTTACCCTTTTGTTTAAGCATATGACTGGCCACAAACTACAGCCTAGAGTACAACAGCAGCAGATACAACCACAAAGCAGCCACTTTACATTGTGCGGGAGATTCTTCTTCAAACAACCATTCACACGTCCAATGCTGATTTTAAACTCTTCTGGTGCAACCTTCCAAAAATAAATTCAAGATTAAAATAGTTAATAAAACATTTCTCATGCAGCAGACCATAACGTAAGCGAAAACTTTGAAAAGATCATGCCGCAGATCTTACAGAATTGCTTTTTTGTATACAATACATTTCTTCCACGGAAAAATAGAATAAACATTCAGGAAATTACATTACTTGCTATATCCAAAAGCAAATACGTGACACTCAATACAACTTGATATGAACAATCTAAGAAAGTGCAGAAGGAAATAGGTAGACACGAAGAAAAAGAAGTAAAAATCCATGATTACGCTTTCTGCTTTCTTGCTACCAACTCAATTGTATGGGGTCTGACCGCAATCAATTAAAAATAGTCAGTCATGGATATATGTTGGAGAAGGATCAGGGATTGTGGAACATTACTTAATGGGAAGCCTACAAGAATAAAACTACCTTTACAGTACCCAGATTGTTTTCCCTCTTTCATTAAGTCTTTTTCGGTGTGCATTACAAAAGATCAAAAAAATGGTGAGAGACCACTGCAGTCTTTAAAGAGTTAATGCAATCACCATGAGCACTTCTGCTTTTAGAAGAAGTCATGGTGATAGGAGTCTGTATGTAAAACTAAAGAATTATACCCAACATTAGAACAAAAGAGGAAAAAAAATTTAACCTTTAAAGTACAGTTGTAGATTAAGGAACCCAATGCTATACAGACTGCTGCATAGTATATTAAATCAGCTGTGTAAGTCATATAACGCTAGACTTATAAACAAGTCTATCATTAGAAAGATCTAGAGTAGGGACATCTTTAGTCTGTTTCCCCATCAGTAAGAGTTTCTTGGTCCTCCCATTTGCAACAATAAGAATCAAGTAAGATTATGACTGAAAATAGGGAGAGTTTGGCATAGGAGTCAGTCTTCATTTTCCAGGCAATTAATTGTTGTGATACAGTAGAATAAAGGTAGGAGGACAAATTCTTTGTTTAAATTTGGAAATTGTCTCTATCAGCGCTATGTCTATCTATGGTTATCCCATCTACTCCAAAATCTCATGTGTTTCAGTGGGCCGTTTTTTTTATAACTGCTACCTTGGTCGGCAAGTGGTCATAAGTTTCCTCTGAAGAGTTAAAATCTCCCCAAAATGATGATGTGTGTTCAGCTAAACTTAGCCTGACCCTCAAGGTCTGACTATAGAGTAATTTGTAGTGACTGAAACAAGGAGAAGATCAAGGTACATCTGAGCTACGATATATGGCATATTTATCAAATTGTTCTTGAGGGGAGGAGAACAACTAGTGAATCAACCATTTAGGGTGTCTCAAGCTATAGTCTTTTTTAAAGTTAATATCAGCACAGGCTAATTTTTCCGTGATGATTGTGTTGCATTAGTGCAGTTTCCATTACAGGTTATTGCAAGTAACAGGTTCGATAAGCCACTTATTGGTGTACTAGAATGCAGTGTTCCAATTAAATTGTGGAACCAACAAGACGTGTGCATTTGCAGTCACTAGTAGGACATGCCGTCATAATCAACTCTTGCTTTCTCCACATCTCTTGTTCCCTGCCACAAAAATGTGTATGTTTCATTTCAGTATTGTACAATGCTACAATATTTTTGTAGGTAATAAACACAAAATAATGGCTAGAGCTTCCAGGATGCAGTTCTGGCAAGTCTGGATTCCATAAAGGCCATTATGCCACAAAACATGTAGAAATCTGGCTAGCACAATTGTATTTGTTATGCAAAATGGCTTCTAATAGCGAGATTGTACAGACTAAATTTGGAAACACAACCAATTATTGAAGAACCTCTCCTCCCCTTCAGATACACCCGCAAGTTGTGAAACGGGTAAACATCACAAAGAGAGAAAGTTATTCCAGAGTTTTTCTAGTTGGACTGAATTGGGATTTGTTTGCCAAGTTCCTTTCACATTGTTTTTCTCATTCTTCAAAAGAAAAGATAAGAGCTCTGCTTCTGGTTGTACTTCTCCAAATTGTAAAGACATTATTTCCTCTGGGCATTTATTCTTCACCTCTTCTCCTTTCAAACATTGTTAAAACAGGGGTCATAATATTTTACGACAGGATGCAAAAAGGGAGGTAAACAGTAAAACTAAGCAAAGCCCAGCAGGCTGGATCTGGCCTACTCAAAATTCTTCAATGTGCTGAGCCAATCAATCAATGCTCTACTCAGTTGACAATACCAAGGGCACATTTTATGGCTCACAGCCCTTAACTGTGCATAGGATAATTGACTGTTTAAGGCATTTGGCAGGAAACACAGTGGTCATCCCTTAATGTCTAGCTAGTCATTTTTCTGTCACCTGGAGCAAGATACTGCTGTAGGACTATATATCATCAGGTAACCTTTTCACTTTGGTTTGTAGTTGTGACTAAACCACTTTCCAAAAAACAAAAAACAAAATACACACACTAGTCTCAAAACCAGAATTGTTAGAAAGCAAAATTAAAAGAAAGCCAAGCAATTTCTACAGCTTAACACTACAAAATAGACAGCTTAAAACACAGACTGTTATAGGAATTTAAAAGCAGACTTCTTATCAGAATCCTCTTTGAGAGTGCTTGTCTTTCTGCAATTTGGATTTCATTTTACTATTTCCCATTACTGATGATGTCACTGGCCCTAATTGGCACAGCAAAGATGCAAGAAGGAATATAAGTAGAAGAGCATGGAAATCCCCCTCATCATCCCTAAAAAACACACAAACACAAACTTACCCAAGAGGAAAACTGCAACAAATTAGTAGCAGTCAATATTCCAGAAATTGCTGATCATATACACCGCCATAACAATGGGAGAAACTACTGATCTCATATACACCTCCATAACAATGGGAGAAACTACTGATCATATATACAGGTATATATGATCTCATATATACCTCCATAACAATGTGAGAAACTACTGATCATATATATATATATATATATATACATATACATATACACACACATATACACATATATATATATATATATATATATACACACATACATACATATACATACATATACACACACATACACACACCTCCATAACAATGGGAGAAACTACTGATCATATATACAGGTGATACTCGAAAAATTAGAATATCGTGCAAAAGTTAATTTATTTCAGTAATGCAACGTAAAAGGGGAACTAATATATGAGATTAAGATAAGATAAGATTACATGCAAAGCAAGATAGTTCAAGCCGTGATTTGTCATATGTGCGATGATTATGACTTACAGCTCATGAAAACCCCAAATCTACAATCTCAGTAAATTAGAATATTACATGAAATCAATAAAACAAGGAATGCACATAGAACAATATCGGACCTCTAAAAAGTATAAGCATGCATATGGACTCAGTACTTCGTTTGGGCCCCTTTTGCAGTAATTACTGCCTCAGTCTGTGGCACTGCTGAGGTGTTCTGGAAGACCAGGATGCTTCAATAGCGGCCTTCAGCATTATTCGGTCTCATGTCTTATCTTTCTGTTGGCAATGCCCCATAGATTCTCTATGGGGTTCAGGTCAGGCGAGTTTGCTGGCCAATCAAGCACAGTAATCCCACGGTCTTTGAACCAGGCTTTGGTGCTTTTGGCAGTGTGGGCAGGTGCCGAGTCCTGCTGGAAAATGAAGTCAGCATCCACATAAAGCTCATCTGCAGAAGGAAGCATTAAGTGCTCCAAAATCTCCTGGTAGACGACTGCGTTGACCCTGGACTTAATGAAGCACAGTGGACCAGATGACATGGCTCCCCAAAGCAACACAGACTGTGGAAACTTCACACTGGACTTCAAGCATCTTGCAGTGTGTTGTAACTAAAGGGTTAATAGTTGAGATTCCTTAAAAAGAAACCTCTATCTAGAGAATAAATTGTGGCAAAGCTAAAAACTGCTCAACTGAAAAAAATAGAGACTCCACTAACAAATCTCTAATAGTGCAAGCATAAGAAACATTTTTAAATAAAAATTTAATAAAATATCCAGGAGTTGTTTGTAGCTGTGGACTAATATTTTTGCAATGTAGTTTGCCAAAGAGAAAAAACTATTCAATAAAATGAAGCAGTAACATCCAATATTTTCTTTCTCTGAGAAGGAAACTTAAATTTATAAAGTCCAATGCTTGACAGTCTTTTGATTAAAAAATAAATTAAATAAAATGAAATAAAATAAAAATGACAGTCTTTTAAGATCCTATATTTGTAAGCTAATTCAGTTCACTCCAGTTATAGATGAACTGGTATCTAGATACTGAATTAGTTATTTTGTATAATACAATATAACAATATACATGGTCCTTATATTTTAAATATTGTATCTTGTACCAAAAGAATACACATTAAATAACTGACAGGCTATATTAAGTAGCCTTCAGTTGTAGTAACACTTTACTCCTAGTGAGAGGAAATAAAGTTATAAAATCCAAGTGCTGAATAAAAATATTTATTGTAGAATAAGCTTTAAAAAAGGGTAAACGATACACTCACATTGTATCAAATATATGCTGGATTTGAAGCAGGAGGATGAAGTAAGCAGCTGAAGAAAGTGAATAGACTATCCAATCGTCACTTGAATGAATGGATCGGTGGTATTCGAGCCGCGTGCGTTTCACCAGGTTTCCTTTCTGCGTTCCAGATAGAAGTCGGCAGTATTTCGGTAGATGCCGGAAAGCAATGCAGTGTCGTTCTGAATGTCGTCCTATTGCGTTTCGTGAGACTTCTCTCACTTCATCAGAGATCCTTCTTAGAGAAAGAAAATATTGGATGTTACTGCTTCATTTTATTGAATAGTTTTTTCTCTTTGGCAAACTACATTGCAAAAATATTAGTCCACAGCTACAAACAACTCCTGGATATTTTATTAAATTTTTATTTACAATTTTTTCTTATCTTGCAGTGTGTGCCTCTCCATTGTTCCTCCAGACTCTGGGTCCTTGGTTTCCAAATGAGATGCAAAAGTTGCTCTCATCAGAAAAGAGGACTTTGGACCACTGAGCAACAGACCAGGTCTGTTTTTCTTTAGCCCAGGTAAGACGCTTCTGACGTTGTTTGTTGTTTAGGAGTGGCTTGACAAGAGGAATACGACATCTGAAGCCCATGTCCAGGATGCGTCTGTGTGTGGTGGCTCTTGATGCACTGACTCCAGGCTCAGTCCACTCCTTGTGAAAGTCCCCAACACTTTTGAATGGCCTTTTCATGACAATCCTCTCCAGGCTGCGGTCATCCCTGCTGTTTGTGCACCTTTTTCTTTCACAAAACTTTCTATTAATGTGCTTTGATACAGCACTTTGGGAATATCCAACTTCCTTCGCAATTACCTTTTGAGGCTTTCCCTCCTTATGGAGGGTGTCAATGATTGTTTCCTGCACAACTGTCAGGTCAGCAGTCTTCCCCATGATTGTGATTCCTACTGAACCGGACTGAAAGACCATTTAAAGGCTCAGAAACCTTTTGCAAGTGTTATGGCTTACTTAGCTGATTAGAGTGGGACACTGTGAGCCTAGAATATTGCATCTTTTCACAATATTCTAATTTAATGAGATTGTGGATTTGGGGTTTTCATGAGCTATAAGCCATAATTATCGCTCTTATGACAAATCACAGCTTTAACTATCTTGCTTTGCATGTAATGAGTCTCTTATATTAGCTTCCCCTTTTACGTTGCATTACTGAAATAAATGAACTTTTGCACAATATTTAAATTTTTCGAGTATCACCTGTACCTCCATAACAAATGTGAGAAACTACTGATCATATATACCTCCATAACAATGTGAGTTGGGGAGCATTTTAATTAAAATCTCACATACAACAGGCATTATAGATGCATGCCAATTGCATAGTGAAAGACAACAAGGGAGGCTCATTTACTTCTGTTAAAATCTCTTTAAAATGAGCCCAACCCTCATTGTGGTTGCATTGCATGTGTGTGTCTTTGTTACCCATTGAAATAGGAACATTAGTGCCTATGCTGTCATACACAGCCTTAAAAAGGACCACTGTAGGCTCTTTGCCACGCATGCGCATTAAGCGATGTCGGAAGAAGGAGGAGATTTCCCCTTCCCCCTCCTAGAGCCCAGCGGGAGGGGGACCCTGAGGGTGGGGAGGACCCAAATACCCTATAGTGCCAGGAAAACAAGTTTGTTTTCCTGGCACTATAGTGGTCCTTTAATTTAACCTACGCATTTGCTGACACAGTGAACTGCATAAAGGTACACTAAGCACCAAAACAACTTATCTAAATTAAGTTGTTTTGGTGTATACATCATTCCCCTGCGCAGTCTCATTGCTCAATTCTCTGCCATTTGGGAGTTAAAGGGAACGGTCACCTCATCACTATCTTTTAAATTAACAAATCCTTTCATTAAATTTTGAAAGGAAATTGATTTGTTAAATGAATATATAAAAAGGAAAGGAGAAAAACAATTCCTACCTTTAGTATAGGACAGGATCCAAGCCATTTACATATACTTTGGTTTAGACAGTTGTTCTGGTGTTACTCTGTGCAGAGAAAGCAGGAAAGACCATAGAGACTATAAAGAGGTTTTCAAACACGGTCCTACCCAGGGTGCATGTACATGGTCTGGTCATATACTAAAAGGTAGGCATGTGTCTAATTCAAACAGATAGAAGTTGAATCAGCGCTTATATGATCAACCTGAAGCTAAGATAAGTGTAGGGCTGCAACCTATGAATATGAGGTTCCCTCACAAACCCTCAAAAAAAAAAAAAAAAAAAAAAAAAAAAAAAAAGGAAAATAGGTCGCGCCACAATAAACTAACGTAATATAAACTGCAGTAAATTACTTACATATATTAAACAGAGCAATATTCACAATAGTCCTGATATAAAATGGGCAGGTAGAGAACCAGGTAGACTTGCAGGAGCTTGTGTTTGATGTGGGTCTGTGTAGGTTGTGGATCTTAACATGGTTGAGTTTTCTTGGCTCAGGTTAGAATATGTGAACACAGAAAGAAGAACTCCAATAGTGCAAACTGCAACTGACAATAAACCGGAAAAAGAAAACTTCACAGCAGGGTGGTATTTACACTCACCTATTGGAGAGCTAGAACTAGCTTAGGTATAACTTGCATTCAGTGGCGTCGATCCCCCACTGGTAGGATATGGGTGTTGGTAGGCGGAAGAGGTCCTCGGTATTGGGAAGAAATAAAACCAAATATAGTGCCCACTGTATTTCTTATAAGGCAGGTTAATATAGAAAAGTAAAGTACTCACATTTGAGTGAGCAGGAATATACTGCTCACTGTAATAGCGTGGGTGGTACAAACCCCACCTAGGATTCTTGGGCGGGTAAATGCTCCAATGTAGTGGATGAACAGGTTAAATAAAAAATGAAATAAATGACTATATCCTACCAGTGAGGGATCGACGCCACTGAATGCCAGTTATACCTGAGCTAGTTCTAGCTCTCCAATAGGGAAGTGTAAATACCACCCTGCTGTGAAATTTTCCATTTTCCGGTTTATTGTCAGTTGCAGTTTACACTATTGGAGTTTTTCTTTCTGTGTTCACATTTTCTAATCTGAACCAAGAAAACTTGACCATTTCAAGATCCACAACCTATACAGACCCACATCAAACTCAAGCTTCTGCAAGTCTACCTGGTTCTCTACCTGTCCATTTTATATCAGGACTATTGTAAATTTTGCTCTGATATATGCAAGTACATTACTGCAGTTTATATTACGTTACAGTTTATTGTGGCGAGACCTATTTTCCTTTTTTATGTGTCTTATTCAGTCTGCTTAAATTAGAATTTCTTATCTCCTGCTCTGTTGTACGCTAGAGCCTCATGTGTATGATTAATGTTCAATTACTAGAGCAAGCGATAAAAAACTTCTAAAGTAAAGACACTGTGGTGTAAAATCTGACTAAAGAATAAAAACAAAAACGCAAAGACTGCATATACAGAAACATGATTAATTTAACAAAATTAAATGGCAGATTACTGAGACTGCAGGGGCATGATCTACACACAAAAACTGCTTCATTAAAGTGGCTCTGTCACGCTATACTTTTCTTTTCCCCAATCGCTTCCTCTTTCATACTCGGTCTTTGTTTTTTCCCATCCATTTGTAACTAAAAACACAAGACAAAGTATGGACTACTTTTGGACCCGAATTTGCTGTGCCCACGAATGACAGATTGAGATAAGTAGAGCTCACCATCCAGGGTCTTTAAAACTTCTGCAAAGTCCCCAGATGGTGACAGTGCCGCATTAACAGTTTTGGTACTTAAGAGTGTCCCTCTATATAAAGTGAATCATTAGATGCTTTGACCATAGTTTTCGCTTTTCTTTGGTCCTATTTTCAGAGTGGAGAAGTATAAACGAATACCAATGATTAAGATAACAAAATTTTACTTATTAGGCAAATGTCATACATAAAGGACAAGTCACAAAAAAGTTAAATAATATTTGTTATCTACTTTTGCTTCCTTTTTGTATTTGAAATGTTAAATGTTAACATATTTGATAAGGCATGTATTATCAGAATTTAATATATTTTGTGCAACTTTCTTGCACCATAACCAAGAGTGCCACTTACCTAAGTGGACCTTATGATATAAAAACATTCTGCAAGATAGATCCACCATTTGTATTGTTCAAAATCTTATTAAATAGGAATAAATTCAGTTGTTTAAATTAAGCTTATTTTTTCATTTATAAATATAGTTGGATTTGGTAGCCTACACTTTGTGATAAATGCAATCAGAGTAACCATTTCTGACAAAAGTCAACATGATGCAAATCTAGACAATGTAAACACAATGTCCAAGTGATATATTTCTTGATTTAGATTCAAATAAAGCACAAGCCCTTAAAGCCCTTTACAGAAAAAATTAACAACAACGGATCATTCAGAAAGACATTCTGACAAACTTAAGTTTATCAGAAATGGTTAGTTTTCTAATTAAGCAGTATTAACGTCACAGATGAACAGCAAAACATAGGGTACAAACATTTTCTATATACACCAAAATAAAAATACAATGAATACATACCTCTCCCCCAACAGCTGCTAAACAGAGACATTACACAAATTAAAAGACAAGCAACTTAATTGTGACAAATGCCATGCAATAAGAAAAAAAACTCCAACAACATGTTGAAGAGCAAAAAACGAATCTATATTTATACACTAAATTAGGTCCATGGTTTTCATTTTCACTTTAAATAACTGGCCATGATATTTAATAAGCACTTAACATATAAATATATTTATGCCAAATGCTTCCTGAACTGGGTAGATTGGATTGCAGTAACAAATTAAAAATACTGAAGAGGTATCCTAGTTAGAATCATGCTTCACTAAGATGACTGCATCTCTAGAGTACCTTTATGTTGTTTAAGTTGGGGACAAGGTAGAAAGACCTCTAATATAGATGTACAAAAAATTGAATTACCGGCATCATTAAAATTATATGGTCAGACTAAACAGCATGACCATTTATTGAAGAAGGAAAAAAACAAAACAAAGTTTAACATCTCAACATGTAAATAGTGCATTATTTTAGGACAGCACACATGTACTCAAAACATGCCAATTGAAGGTTACTTTGAAAAAGGCTTACCTTTCCTGTTAAAACGGAGGGGAATTCAGCATCAAATTTGTTGCTCAAGCCAAATCTATGAAGAGAAAAGAGAACATAGTCAGCTCCAAGTAGGCATCATATTTGCAAAACTATTCTATTTTAGAAGCCAAACTTTCCTATGCTAACAGCAAAATAATATGTTAAAGGCAGGTTGGTCACTTAAGAGACATTCATCTAAATCAGGGGTAGTCAACCTTTTTCTACCTACTGCCAACTAATACATCTTTCTTGATGGAAAAATTCCCTTACCACCCACCAGTTTTCACACAAATGCAGAATATTTTTTAGAAAGGAGGGTGTTGTAAAATAAATAAATAATAATAAAAAAAATTGTACGTACATTAATCTTTTTATTTCTACTTTATGCATGTTTCTAATGTTTTTAACTTTGTAAGTTTAATGAGTAAAAGTAAATTGTAATTACCTTTAACTAGTGATTAATGAGATCGTTGAGGTTGATGCTGCGAGACTAATTATTTGATATCTGGTTCGATTTTCGTAAGGAACAAACAATGGTCTCCTCTTTTAGTGATATTCAGACAACTTCTCTGTTTGCTCATAATATGATTTCTCATCTGTGCATCAGCTCCCCTCCTCAATTCCCCCCCACCCCCTTTTTTCGATTTTTTTTACCATCCTTATAGCAATGCCCAGCAGGAAGGATGAGCTAGGTAGCCCACTTACTATTATTAGCCAACAACAATTCTCACCTTTTCCTTTTTATATTCCTTCTTTCTTTCTTTTTTTTCCACAAATACTCTGCCCCTTCTATTCTACAAGTACTCTGCGCCCCTTCTTTCTCCGATTCTACAAGTAATCTGCTCCTTCTTTCTCCCTTTTTACAAGTCCTCTCCTCCTTTATTTTATCCCCTTTTTTCTATTTTTCTTTCCTCCCCCCCTTTTTATTTTTTTGTTCTCCTTTTTATCTCTTTTTTTTAATGCTTTTCTTTTACCTTCCTTATGGCAATATACAAAAGTAAGGTTGAGCTAGTTAGCCGGCTTATTATTAGCCAACAACAATTCTCTCCTTGTCCTGCCTATTTTCTTTCTCCTATTTTACAACTGCACTGCTGCATGTCTGCCTGTACCCTGCTATCGTGCATCAGCTCACACTCCTCCCCTTCCTCTTCCCACATGTTACACTCGCGTTGACACGTTCGCGCACGCATGCATTCTCTTGTTCGCGTGCACGCATTCTCGTGTTTGCATGAGTTCGTACTTTCCTGTGTGTTTGCCTACTCGCGCCCGCCCGCCCACTCTCTAAAAAGGAGAATTTAGCAATAGCTTGTTGTGCCGCCGAAAACCCTACCGCCCACCTGGAATCCTGAAACGCCCACTAGTGGGCAGTAGGGACCAGGTTGACGACCCATGATCTAAATCAACATGGCATTAAAATGAGCTTCAAAAAATGTTTCATTTTAAAGGAAAATTAGTAATTCAGTCATATAAAGAAAAATTACAGAATAAAATGAATAGAATTAAAGAAGCAAAATCTTGCTTCAAAACAGGTTAATAAAAAAAAACACACTATACATGGAAAATAAAGCCACTGGCTCTCTGACCAAACGTAGCCATTGCTTTAGCAACTGGTTCTACCGCCAATTTTTTTTTACCTGCTCCAGGCATTCAGGACAGATAAAAGCCTCACAGATGGGACTTATCTAAAATTACCACTGTTTGGGCCTCTTGGTGTCAGATTCATAATCCAACTCTATGTTTGATTATTTAAAGGGGAACGTTGACTTTTCTGCTTAGTAGAAATGTTCCTACTCGCAGCACATCGTTTTTAACCTCCGTATAATATGTATACGAATATGGGGGTCATATTGACCGGCATAGGGTGAGGGGAGCATCAGTGGCAGGGAGCAAAGCTCCCCAATCGCTATTACTAAATATTACAAGGAGGGAGATGCGAGCTGGTAGCTCCCTCCTTGTAACTAAAATAAATTAACTAATTGCATGAAAATTTCATCCAACGAGGAATTTGTTGTAATTTGTATTTGCTCATTCATCTTTCGGACAAATGGACAAATAGACCAAGTCTACTATCAGTAGAAATTACGCACAAAGATCTCGCGGGACATTGTGTTAGAATTTTCTGTGACAAAGGAAGTTGAGCATGGTTAAGCTCCACCCTTTTAGTCCTCTAATTAGTCCTCCAATTTGTCCTGTGTTTTCAAGAGAAATAGAACAGAATAAAGATAAGTACAGATTGGGAAAGAGAAAAGGAAGAGTAACAATAGGAGAAAGGCAAGTTTTCAGAGCCACTTTAATATCAAAGGTTTAGCATATTATAATCCAAATCTGACAAGGCAAAGCCAGAACAAATGTTACAAACAAACAAAGAGGAGAAATGGAAACATTGCTTAAAGGGACACTATAGTCACCTGAACAACTTTAGCTTAATGGGGTTGTTCAGATGAGTACAATAGCTCCCTGCAGCCCTTTTCAGGTAAACCCCATTTTCTGAGAAAATGTAGTGTTTACCTTGGAAACTAGGAACACCTCGAGTGGCAGTCATTCAGAGTAATGGGACTTCCGAGTAAACTGCTGCCTAATTCGCATTCATTACGTTTGATGTCTTCACGCTTGGCTGAAGACATCAAACGTGCTATCAGGACACAGGAGGCACTGTGAGATTGCCTCATGTGTCCTGTGGTAACCCTGAGCGACAGTGTGGGAGATAAGGATCTCCTGCACACAGCGTGGGCTCAGGCTGACAGGCTGAAGGCAGGAGAATCTACTGACTTCAAACAGTAAGTAATCTTATTTTAAAACTAGAGCGAGTGAGACGGAGCGGGTGTACATAGAAATAGATAGAAATAGAGTGTGTTTGTCTGTGTCTTTAACAATATTTATTTACAATGTGTATGTATACAAACTATATTTAGAGAGATAGATATATAAATATATCTATCTCTATATATTGTGTTTGCATACAAACTTTTGGCTTAGGAGGGTTGCGGTAGAAGAGGGCGGGCATTGACAGCGAGCTCTGGCACATGCACACGAGTACAACACTGATGTCTTTGGAGGATCCCATAAACAATGCCCTTTACCCCTTAGTCGCCACTACTGAAGGCTTGACAGCAGGAGCTAGTTCCTATTTTGTCTTACGATTTTTTTTGACTGTGTTGGAATATCGATGAAATTCCAACACTAATTTGGAGTATAAATGCAAATTTTTAAGGGTGGTGGGCCGCTTTAACCCCTTAAGGACCAAACTTCTGGAATAAAAGGGAATCATGACATGTCATGCCTTAAAGGGTTAAAGGATAACTCCAAGCAACATTACCACTGCAGGCCACTGTGATGGAAAAGAAGCAAGGAGTAGCTTGGCGCCATACCCCCTCCCCCCCCCCCCCCCCAAAAAAGGAGGGGCGGGGGGAGGAAACATTTTGCAGCAGTGTGCTTTTAGCTTGGGCCCGCAGGGCACCAAGTGTCCCTCAAAGCCAGCTTAACATCCATCAGCTTTAGCAGAGCTGCTAAAGCCAGATTCCGATACCCCTGCTCATTCAGCTGTCAATTTAGCACTCTCAGCCAACAAATAAGTGTGCATGGAATATGCAGAATTGGCATTAGCCAACCTGGAACCCTCATTCCAAGCTGGCTAAAGATGCAGCTGGAGGTGGAGTTAGACCATTCGATATCTAAGCATTTACAGTATTTCAAACTTAGTTATAATATTTTTAATTTGCTATCTTTCCTGCAAAAAGTCTAGCTCTTTTGGAAAAAAAAAAAAAAATCTGTTTTGCCTCCACTCAAGAACCCTATGCCCAATTCCCGAATTTAGTAAAACTGATTTCCCATAATTTTATTGATCTGAAAATTCTGCCTCTTTATACATGGAAGCGTCTACAATTGCCTTTTTGCATTTGCCAACAGGAGCTACCAAAAAGAAAAGCTCTGTCTAGTAGCCTGTCAGAGAACGAGTCACAGTGACCCAATGCTAGAGAAACACATACCCAAGAGAAAGTAGGAACCACTGATACCTTTGTGTGTCATCCACAATAGATACTTATAGTGATAGGTGCACAGATGATGTCCTTTGACAATATAAAATACTGCTGTTTCTAACAAGCGGCCATGTTTACATTTGAGAACACACCAGTTGGGTATCAGACTACCACTAGAGGCACTTCCTAGTGTAAACTTAAAAAAAAATAATAATAATAATAATAATAAAATATATACATTTTTAAGGTTATCACAAACCAGACATCTTAAAAAGGTTATCATAAATACCTTGAACATTTCAGACATTTACAATGTTATTTACTAAATTGAGAAATGCTGTTATTCAAACGAAGATCCCAAATTTATGCCTAAATAGTTTGATTAGACATAATCTCCAAGTCACTTGAGGTTTCAGCTTGGCTATTTGGTCTTAAATTTGAAATCTACACTGCTGTCATTTTAGTGAATAAGCCTGTAAAGGCTATAATATTGGCACACTAAATAAATACCAAAATACACCCAATAGACACACAGTTGGGAGTACAAAATGTATATACCTTGTCAGAGTTCGTACAGATGTACACAAATCCTCCCCATAAGAAAGAATTGACTCAATACTTTGCTATAGAGATTTCATTGATGCTAAATATCCTTATGCAGAGTGTGAAGACGTCCAGTGTCATTTAATCTAGAAACTCCTGGGAGTGCCTCTAGAGGCTGTTTTAGTACTGCAATATAAACTTTTACATTGCAGGATTAAGGGGGGGGCAGGGACATTGCACCCAGTCCACTTCCATGAGCTGAAGTGTTCTGGGTGCCTATGGTGTCCCTTTAAGCATCACAGGATCTGTAGTCCTAGTACAACTGTAGGGTCTCAATGACATTATGTGACAGACTGGAGAAGCATATATGTAACATTTGTAATTATTTACACAACACACATCACTCTCCGCCAGAAACATGAAGCAAAGATAGCAAAGCTGTGAGTTATGGCAAGGAATACAAGCAGTATCTGTACATAGCTCTCAAAGGCAACCCTGTGAAACATGAAATAAAGCTGTAAGACGGGCTGTGTGCATGAGGCTGAGTGTCAGTCAGGGCTTGCAGAGTCTGAGTGTCAGTCAGGGCTTGCAGAGTCTGAGTGTCAGTCAGGGCTTGCAGAGTCTGAGTGTCAGTCAGTCAGTCTGAGTGTCAGTCAGTCAGTCTGAGTGTCAGTCAGTCAGTCTGAGTGTCAGTCAGGGCTTGCAGAGTATGAGTGTCAGTCGGTCAGTATCAGTGTCAGTCGGTCAGTGTCAGTGTCAGTATCAGTGTCAGTCAGTCAGTATCAGTGTCAGTCAGTCAGTATGAGTGTCAGTCAGTCAGTATGAGTGTCAGTCAGTCAGTATGAGTGTCAGTCAGTCAGTATGAGTGTCAGTCAGTCAGTATGAGTGTCAGTCAGTCAGTATGAGTGTCAGTCAGTCAGTATGAGTGTCAGTCAGTCAGTATGAGTGTCAGTCAGGGCTTGCAGAGTATGAGTGTCAGTCAGTCAGTATGAGTGTCAGTCAGGGCTTGCAGAGTATGAGTGTCAGTCAGTCAGTATGAGTGTCAGTCAGTCAGTATGAGTGTCAGTCAGTCAGTATGAGTGTCAGTCAGTATCAGTGTCAGTCAGTCAGTATCAGTGTCAGTCAGTCAGTATCAGTGTCAGTCAGTCAGTATCAGTGTCAGTCAGTCAGTATCAGTGTCAGTCAGTCAGTATCAGTGTCAGTCAGTCAGTATCAGTGTCAGTCAGTATCAGTGTCAGTCAGTCAGTCAGTCAGTCAGTCAGTATCAGTGTCAGTCAGTCAGTCAGTATGAGTGTCAGTCAGTCAGTATGAGTGTCAGTCAGTCAGTATGAGTGTCAGTCAGTCAGTATGAGTGTCAGTCAGTCAGTATGAGAAGTAGGTCAGTCAGTCAGTATGAGTGTCAGTCAGTCAGTATGAGTGTCAGTCAGTCAGTATGAGTGTCAGTCAGTCAGTATGAGTGTCAGTCAGTCAGTATGAGTGTCAGTCAGTCAGTATGAGTGTCAGTCAGTCAGTATGAGTGTCAGTCAGTCAGTATGAGTGTCAGTCAGGGCTTGCAGAGTATGAGTGTCAGTCAGTCAGTCAGTACGAGTGGCAGTCAGGGCTTGCAGAGTACGAGTGGCAGTCAGTCAGCATGAGTGTCAGTCAGGGCTTGCAGAGTATGAGTGTCAGTCAGTACGAGTGTCAGTCAGTCAGTCAGTACGAGTGGCAGTCAGTCAGTACGAGTGGCAGTCAGGACTTGCAGAGTATGAGTGGCAGTCAGTCAGTACGAGTGGCAGTCAGTACGAGTGGCAGTCAGTCAGTACGAGTGGCAGTCAGTCAGTACGAGTGGCAGTCAGGGCTTGCAGAGTATGAGTGGCAGTCAGTCAGTACGAGTGCCAGTCAGTCAGGGGTTGTAGGTGAGGCCTTTCCCAGCTCCCCCCTCCTTTCTTACACGGTAATATGGCCGGCTCCCCGAACCACCACCGGGTCCGGAGCGTATCTCAGTAAGTACTCATCGTCCACTACCCGGCCGCGCCCCGAGTCCTGCTCCTCACTATCATCGTCCTCTTCTTCGTCCAACTCGTAGATAGTATCGAAGTCCGCCATATTGGGCAGCAGCACGCTCATGACGTCACCATAACGGATTTGGAACTGCGGTGACTTCGACTGACGGCAGAGGTGGGCGGAGCCTAGGGAGGAAAGAACACTCCCAGCATCCTCTCTGAGCGGAAAGGCGGGAAACACGTGAGTTAGCTGGGAGGGCTCCTCAGTGCCTGTATCTGCATTGCAATGGGCTGGTGAAACAGGTCAAGGTAAGCAGTTATGGCAAGTGTGTAAAAACTAAATGTCTGCCGTGATTATATCTGCAGTTCCCTACACCCTTTATTCATGGCTGGAAATAGCACTGAGAGACTGTGCAGACATTCATGGAGAGAGTGTGGGCATTTCCTGGGTATAAGAGCACTCAGACATGCTGGGACTGCCTTACCGATTTAGGACATCATTTAGTGGACCTGTGTATTGTCCTGACTTCTAGGGTAGCATTGGGTAACATTGTAAACCAAGCATGTCAAACTCAAAGTCTAGCACTGGCCACATAAACAAGGTTAAAGGTTATGTGGACCGCAAAAAAACAAAAAACCCAACCTTAAATTTTCATAGAAAAGTAGGTTTATTTGAAAAGTACAGTATTCAAAAAACCCAAGCATCCCCACTCTACTAAACCATAGCACCCCCATCTACTAAATCCCAGTCCCACCCCCCACATATACTAAATCCCATTCCCCCCTCTACTAAATCCCAGTCCCAGTCTGGCATCTGGTATACCCCAAATGGCGCCGTCCGCACCCTGTTCCAAATCTGATCCTCCTGCTACTTCTTGAAACCCTGTGAAGGTGGAGCACGTCAGAATGTGATGTGCTGTTGCATGCCTCCATGCACCTCCAGGTACTTCACTGTCCAGTCTCAGCTAAAGCAACACTGACCAACACGCACACTCACTGACACAGACACACACACTTACTGACAGACACACACTCACTGACAGACACACTCACAGACAGACACACACATTCACTGACAGACACAGACAGACACACTCACTCAAAGACACACTGACAGACACACACACATTTACACATTCTTGCACACACATCATTTTCTTTATTGCTCCCTACCTTTGGGAGCCGGTGTGGCGCCTCTCCCTTGGGACCAGTGAGGAGCAGGAACACTGAGCTCCCTTGCTGGCCCTCCTCCCCGGCCAGGTAGGTTTTACCAGAGTAGGCACCTGCAATCTGGGGAAAGCAGGTGCCTACTCTGCTTTAACACCAAGCATGTATTCACAGCTTGCAAAGATGTCCATTGTGGGCCGCAGGCCGTGAGTTTGACATGCTTATTGTAAAGGATCACGTTTTATGGTGGTGAACCGGGCATATTGTATCATTGCAACAATAATTATTTATGTAGTGCCAACATATTTAGCAGCTCTGTACAATAGAAAACAAGACAGACATGTTCTAACAAAACTCATATGACATACAGGAATAGTAGGTGAAGAGGGGCGTGCCCAGAGAAGCTTACAGTCTATTAGGATGAGGGATACATACACAAAGGGAGCTGAGGCAATTGAGTGATCTGAATGTACTCAACGATGGGAGGGGAGTGCACAGTAGGTGGAAGACGGCAGAGGAAGGTTGTAGAGGACAAGGAGTTAAGGGGATAGCTGATAGGCTTCTTTAACCCCTTAAGGACCAAACTTCTGGAATAAAAGGGAATCATGACATGTCACACATGTCATGTGTCCTTAAGGGGTTAAAGCAGTATGATTTTAGGGATTTTGTGAAGGACTGCAGAGATGGGGAGAGTCAGATGTCCTGCAGGAGGAGATTCCAGAAAGAGGGGGCAGCCCTGGAGAATTCTGTAGGCGAGAGAGTAACAGGTCGTCAGCTGAGCTGGAGCATAGTTGCTAATGAGATAGGAGATGTAAGCAGGAGCACGCTTATGGAGAGCTTCGTAATGGATCATCAGAGGTTGAATATCTGGGATTAAAGCAGCATTGTCATGGTTCGTTTTCTTTCAGTTTTCCCTTTCTTGTTCCCCATCTGTCTTAAAGGTTTATTCCAAATACCATGACCATCAGTGTTTTGAAGTAATCATGGTGCCTAGGGCCTGTGTGTTTAGTCTTTCACAACGAAACACTGCACATACTGAGTTTGACCCCTTTGGTAGGTTTTATGGGGCGTCATTTGCCAAACTGAAATAATTTCGTCTCATTACCTGGTCACCTCCATCAGAACCAGATTTCCCACTAGGCAGTGTAGGCACCTGCCTACATGCATATGTTGATTGGGGCACTTACACTGCCTGTTACCCTTCAATGACCTATGACGGAATGTTCTTCCCTTAAAGACCCATGATGGAATAATTTTATCATGCAGTATTTTATCAGCAGGGTCTGTTTCTCTGCAGGTGTAAGGGGAACCTTATTTCAGAATTAGTGGTCCAAGCTGACCGATGAGTAGTGTGCAACGCTCACTTAGAGCTCTTAAAATGGGGAATTAAATCCCTCCATGTTAAAACTTTGTGTGAGCATGATTAAATCCCTGCTCACACTGGAGAGACCCAGTGTGATGCTTTTGTGTAATACCTCTTTAATTGGAACTCAACTGCAGAATTTTCTGATGGCAGGAACAGTAAGTTTCACCTCCTATTATATTGGAGTGAAATCAGTGGACTGTATCTTTAAATAATAATCAGGAAAATGCCAAGTTAGTTCCAACTTGAATTTTAATAATGAAGTTTTAGCCTTAGCAGCAATCCTTATTTGTCAACAGAGAGTTTAAAGAAATTAAATACTATAATTAATTGATATGACTTGCTTTCCTTGACAAAAGATTTACTTAACTTAGAAGCACTCTGGCACTGGAAGGGTTAATTCACCCAATGGAGGAAGAGGAAGGAGTCTCTTTTAACAAACTGCAGTTTAGTAGTGAGAGAAAGGAAGTCCGTTTGTCCAAGCCGAGGTCTGAGAGAGGAGAAGGTAGAAATCCGTTTACAAGCCGAGGTCTGGGAGAGGAGAAGGTAGAATTCCGTTTATAAGCCGAGGTCTGAGAGATGAGAAGGTAGAAATCCGTTTACAAGCCGAGGTCTGAGAAGTGGAGCCGGTAGCATCGAGTAGAGCAGCTGATCTCACTGCCGCACCTGAGTGAATAATCCAGCACTTTGAATCTGGCGCGGTCTTCCTAAGTATCGTGGAAAGACCGCGTCAGAAAAAAGGGGCGGAGCTAAGCGCCGTGAACCCGGAAGTGGGTTCCGGCGGCAGCATGAATGTTAGGTATACCTGACAGTACCCCCTTCTCATGGGGCATCCTCTGGGTGCACTTATTTCGGTTTAGAGGGGTAGCGTTTGTGAAAAGCATCAACTAATCTCTTTGCATGAACATTAGATGAATCTTCCCAGGTATCTTCATCAACTCCATAACCTTTCCATCTGATAAGGTATTGTAAAGAGCCACGGTGGATACGAGAATCCAAAATCTTATGAATTTCATATTCTTCTTCACCTTGGATGATGATAGGTTCAGGAGTTGTTACTATTTCTCTATGGAAAGGATCAGGGATGTGTGGTTTAAGCAAAGAGACATGGAATACTGGATGAAGTTTAAAACTTGGAGGAAGTTTTAATTTAACAACGTTATCATTGATGATTGTAGTTATTTGAAAAGGACCAAGAAAAAGAGAGCTCAATTTCTTTGAAGGACGGTTTGTGGTAATATTTTTTGAAGAGAGCCAGACAAGATCCCCCACTTTATAAGGAGGGGGAATTCTTCTATTATGGTCAAAAAACTTTTTCTGGTAGTTTTGGGCGAGTTGAAGATTCTCCCGTAATTTAAGGAATAGAGAAGACATAAATTCATTTTTTGAAGTAACCGTGGGATTGGATGAAGAATTAGATGGGATGGGAAATGAGGACGGATGAAAACCATAGTTGGAGAAAAAAGGAGTCATTTTCGTACTAGAATGAATGGTATTATTGTAAGAAAATTCAGCCATAGGTAACCAAGTGGTCCAGTCATCTTGCAGGTATGAACAATAACATCGGAGATATTGTTCCAAACATTGATTAACTCTCTCTGTTTGCCCATTAGTTTGGGGATGATAGGCAGAAGAGAGTTTGCGTTGAATTTGAAGAGAGAGACACATCTCTTTCCAGAATTTGGAGGTAAATTGTGTCCCCCTATCAGAAATAATTTCTTCTGGAAGACCATGAAGCTTTACAATATTATCAATAAAGACTTTGGACAATTCTACGGAGGAGGGTAATTTTTTTAAAGAGATGAAATGGGACATTTTAGTGAAGCGGTCCACAACAACAATAATAGTGGTGAACTGTCGGGATGGAGGAAGGTCAACAAGAAAATCCATAGAAATGGATTGCCAAGGTTTTTCTGTAATAGGTAAGTTAAGTAGTAATCCAAAAGGTTGATTATGTTCAGATTTGGACCTTTGACAGATAGGACAAGTTTTGACATATAATTCAATGGTTCTATCTTGGCGAGGCCACCAATAATATCGTGAAGTTAGTTCAAGAGTTTTCTTTATTCCAGGATGTCCAGCTAGGGGTGAATCATGAACCATTTTGAGTAATTTGTTCCTAAGAATGGGAGGAATATAAATTCTATTTTTAAAGTAAAATATACCATCCTTTTTTGTTAAATTAGGTGTTTTGGGAAGTTCAAGAACCTTTTGATTCAAGTTCCTTAAGTCATCCTGAAGAGAAGAGAGGATCCCTATTATTTTGTTAGGAGGATAAACATCAATAGAAGTTTTAGAAGGAATTCGAGAAAGAGCGTCAGCCTTTTTATTTCTAGTTCCAGGTCTGTATATTAATTGGAAGTTAAACCGGTTAAAAAATAGGTTCCATCTAACTTGTCTAGCCGTAAGGGTTTTATTAGTATAAAGATATTCAAGATTTTTATGGTCTGTATAGACTATGATAGGTTGTTTTGTATCTTCTAATAGATGGCGCCAATTTTCAAAGGCAGCTTTAACACTTAATAATTCCTTTTCACCAATAGGATAATTTTTTCAGCAGAGCTCAGGGATCTTGAAAAGAATGCGACTGGATGAAGTGGATCTTGAGGAGTCTTTTGCTGAGAAAGAACTGCTCTGATAGCTGAATCTGATGCATCGACTTCTAGGACATACAAGAATGTTGGATTAGGTAGCTGTAGAATAGGTGCAGTTGTAAATCTTTTTTTTAAACTATCGAAGGCAGCTTGTGCATCTTTATTCCATTTGAAAGGACGTTTAGTACTGTTAAGGTGGTTAAGTGGATGTGATACCTCTGAGTAGTTTCTAATGAATTTTCTATAGAAGTTTGCAAATCCAAGAAATCGTTGCAATTCTTTTGTAGTAGTAGGAACGGGCCAGTTAATAATACATTCGATTTTAGAGTTATCCATTTTCAGAGAATGAGGTGAAATAATGTATCCAAGAAAGGAGAGTTCAGTAACTTCAAAAAGACATTTCTCTGGTTTAGCGTATAATTTGTGAGTTCTCAATCTAGATAGAACCCATCTTACATGCTTCCTATGTTCATCCAAATTGTTAGAATATATTAGAATATCATCTAAGTAGATAATAACACAAACATCCAAAAGATCTCTAAAGATATCATTTATAAAATGTTGGAATGTTGCAGGGGCATTACAAAGCCCAAAAGGCATCACTAGATATTCGTAGAGACCATATCTAGTCCGGAAGGCGGTCTTCCATTCATCATCCTGTTTTATTCTAATGAGGTTATATGCGCCTCGGAGGTCGAGTTTAGTGAATATAGTTGCAGTTCTTAACCTTTCAATTAATTCATTTATTAGTGGAAGAGGATAACGATTTTTTATGGTTATTTTATTTAAGGCTCTGTAATCTATAATGGGTCGGATGGTTTGGTCCTTATTCCTCACAAAAAATATACTAGAGGCAGCCGGTGAAGTCGAGGGTCTGATGAATCCTTTACGTAAATTTTCATTAAGATATTCATTTAAGGTCTGCAATTCCTTTTCAGAAAGTGGATAAATGTGTCCATAAGGAATGGGAGCACCAGGTATTAGATCTATTGGGCAATCATATGCTCGATGAGGTGGAAGTGTTTCCGCTTCTTTTTTACAAAAGACATCTGAAAAGTCAGAGTAGAATGGAGGTATAATTGATTCCTGAGTAGTTTGGAGAATAGGAATATGTTGGAAGCAGGTTTTTTTGCAAAAGTCAGAAGGAAAAGAAATGGAAAAGGGTGACCATTTAATTAAAGGATCATGAGTTTTTAACCAATTAATTCCTAGAATGACGGGATAAAGTGGAGATTTAATAACATCAAATGTAAGGAATTCTGTATGTACGTTATTGGTAATCATTCTTAGAGGAATTGTCTCATCTTTTATGGGTCCTGAGGATATAAATGAACCATCAATAACTCTGATTGGAATAAAATTGGTTTTTCGAACACACGGAATTTTATTCTTTGCAACAAAAGAAAAATCAAGGAAGGTTCCATTAGCACCAGAATCAATAATGGCTTCAGTCACGATTCTTTTTGTATCCCACTGTAATATGAGAGATATAGAAAAATAAGTAGATGTTTTCCTTTTTGAAGAACGTTCAATATAGAAGTAGATGAATGAAGCTTACCAGCTTTCGAATGGATTAGTAGGGGACATTCTGGGATTAGATGTTCTTTTGAAGCACAATACATGCACAAATTTAGTTGTCTCCTTCTTATCCTTTCTTCCGAAGTAAGAGGGCTTCTTATTATACCAACTTCCATAGGTTCATTGTGAGGAAGAGATTTTTCAGGAATTTTTGGAGTAGTAAAATGTTTTCTCCAGTTAGAAGTAGTAAGAACTTTTTCAGCCCTTCTTTCTCTTAGACGTCTGTCAATACTAATGGAAAGTTGAATCAATGCATTTAAGGTGGGAGGAAGTTCAATACGAGAGAGTTCATCTTTCACAGCTTCTGATAATCCGAGACAGTATTGATTGCGTAGTGTAATGTCATTCCATTGGGTTTCTGTAGCCCATGTTTTAAATTCGGCAATGTAATCTTCAACAGGTCTGTTCTTTTGGTGGAGAGTTCTGATGTTTAAATCAGCAGTAGCCTGTTTATATGGATCTTCATATAATAAAGACATAGCTTCAAAAAATTCATCCAGTGAATCTAGTATGGGATCATCATTCTCTAAAAAGGAATGGGCCCAAGCCATAGGTTCACCTCTTAGAAAGGAAATTACTGAACAAACTTTTGACCTTTCAGTGAGGTAAGATCGAGGTTTCAAAGCTATCAGAAGTTTGCAAGAATTTAAAAACTCTCTGTACTTTGTTCTATCTCCATAAAATTTTTCTGGATTACAGACAGCAGGATCACCAGCCGATTGAAGAGCGGCATGAGGAAGATGGCATTGCATGTCTCTAACATAGGTTAATATTCTCTCATTTGTAATTTGCAATTCCTGTAACCCTTGAGCAATTGTATCTACTCTATTGGTTAGGGCAGAAACTTGAGAGTTAATATCTGCTGGTTCCATTGAAATGGCTGGATTATTCTGTGATGCTTTTGTGTAATACCTCTTTAATTGGAACTCAACTGCAGAATTTTCTGAGGGCAGGAACAGTAAGTTTCACCTCCTATTATATTGGAGTGAAATCAGTGGACTGTATCTTTAAATAATAATCAGGAAAATGCCAAGTTAGTTCCAACTTGAATTTTAATAATGAAGTTTTAGCCTTAGCAGCAATCCTTATTTGTCAACAGAGAGTTTAAAGAAATTAAATACTATAATTAATTGATATGACTTGCTTTCCTTGACAAAAGATTTACTTAACTTAGAAGCACTCTGGCACTGGAAGGGTTAATTCACCCAATGGAGGAAGAGGAAGGAGTCTCTTTTAACAAACTGCAGTTTAGTAGTGAGAGAAAGGAAGTCCGTTTATCCAAGCCGAGGTCTGAGAGAGGAGAAGGTAGAAATCCGTTTACAAGCCGAGGTCTGGGAGAGGAGAAGGTAGAATTCCGTTTACAAGCCGAGGTCTGAGAGATGAGAAGGTAGAAATCCGTTTACAAGCCGAGGTCTGAGAAGTGGAGCCGGTAGCATCGAGTAGAGCAGCTGATCTCACTGCCGCACCTGAGTGAATAATCCAGCACTTTGAATCTGGCGCGGTCTTCCTAAGTATCGTGGAAAGACCGCGTCAGAAAAAAGGGGCGGAGCTAAGCGCAGTGAACCCGGAAGTGGGTTCCGGCGGCAGCATGAATGTTAGGTATACCTGACACCCAGGTATCAATTTCGGTGTGAACAGAAACTGTCAGGGCCGCACTGCATACTCTGTGCCATTTTAATTAGTGCTGGGATTTGCCAGTTGCCCAGCACCAATGACAGCATGTCCGGCACCTAGTTTTTCCTGCATGAGAGGTATCTCTCTGTCGTGCTGTAAAAAGCCAGGAGATGGATTCAACACATGCTTTGGTGTTATCATTGATATAATGGAAAAACATTTGGGTTAGGATTATTTAAGGATTAGTATTAGGTTTATTTTTAGGATTAGGGTTCGGATTAGGGCCAGCATGGAAATACCTCAGCTGTAATCAGCAGAAGGAATCTTTCTAATACTATTGCTAGGGTAAGGATTATGGTTAAGATTATGGCCTGATTAGAATTAGGCATAGGATTTAGGTTAGGATTAGAGATAGGATTAACTTAATTTGAAATTAGTCTGGAAATAAACCAGGTGGAACTTCACTTGACGTCTTAAATTCTGGTTGAATTCTGCAACTCTAGAATTTTACTGCAGGCCCGGATCAAACTGCAAGCAGAGTGAAAATAGTTAAAAATCCTCAGCAGCGCAAGAGCTTACTAGCCAGCCGCTATATTAAAATAGTTTTAAAAATGTATAAAGTTAAATCGTATGGTGATCAATAAGACCTCCATACTACTATAATGGAGATATTGTACCTCCCTATGCCCTGCATTTCCAATTTGACCCTGAGTTCTCTGATTGGTTGGTTAATTAGCCAACCATTCAGAGGGCTCAGGTTCATATTGCAAAGTATTGGAAATTTTCTGCGAGTGCTAAGTCTGCAACAAGCCCTCCATGGGTGAAGATGGATTATTTTTGTTATGGTGTGTTGTTTTTTTCCCCGTGTTTTTTTTTTTCTTTGGTGATTGGGCTTTTTAAAATTTTAATTAGTGGTGTCGGAAGTCATGGATTTTTATTTAGCCTTTTTTGGGGAAAAAGAAAAGAAGAATCCAAAGAAAGAAGACTTCTGATGGTTAGTAAAAAGAAGACTTCTGACAGGTTTTCAATTTTTATGTCCCCCTCCTCACTAATATTAGGTCGAAGGAGGGAGGTATGGACTTTATTTTAGGATGTGGCTAGGGGATTAAGGCCTCCTGGCCATGGGGGCCTTACTATTATTTTTGGGGAGGATGATAATGGCATGGATGGGGGCCAGGGGAGGGGACACTAGGTCCACTGCTTTATTATACTTATTAGAGCCCCCAACTGCTGGCATTGGAGGGGGACAGGGGAGAGGACCTCCTTTATTATACTTAGGATCCTTACCCACTTCCATTGATGGGGCCAGGAGAGGGGGCACTATGCCCCACCCCTTTATTATACTTGTTAGGGCCCTACCTGCCAGGACAGGTGGAGGACAAGGGAGGGGACACTAGTTCCCCCCCCCCCCTTAAAATTTAAAGTAGACCTGATGCCCACGGAGGAGGCTATTTCCCCCCATTATTTCACAGGTCCCATTCCTATGGAATGGCAATGCCCAGTCGCTAGTTGGCAATGACTGCCCAGTCACTAGTTTTAAAATACCACCATTATAGTAATAGTATTTGACCCCCATAGCATTTTTCCTTTTTTCGTGTGCTGGCTGGCTAGCAAGCATTGGCCAGTCGCCACGCAATAAACCCTCACACTGCCAAGGTTTTTGTTTTTAACAAAAGCTCTTCAAATGATCAATTCACTTGCAAAAAACATGCGTCCTGCAGGATTAATTTGGTTTATCATACTGTTGTTGATAAATCTGCGATTCTTCTACTGTAGATTGGTTCGGATGTGAAAATAACAGATTTTCAGATCTCATCCGAACCAATGTTACAGAATTGGTCGAACCGACCAAATCCTGACCACATTTGGCTTTAGTAAATCTGAGAATTGCTGATGTGGTCGGAATTCGTCAGTTTTCACTAGATTTTCTCCATTTGGACAAAACCCAGTGTTATGTAAAAATTAAATAAAAATTCCACAAATTTCAAAAAGAATATGGTGAAAAAATGGCATCTCAATAAATATCAAAATATCATGTGACTGTAATTGTAGTGTCCACATTTACAAATGGTATGCAAAAATGCTCAAAATATACCATAGACCTATTTTCTGTTTGCCTTTTTTAATATTTATTTATTTTTAAACTGCACTGAGCAGTAGAAAGAAGGGCTGAAAAAGTTCTTACTACTTCTAACTGGAGAAAACATTTTACTACTCCAAAAATTCCTGAAAAATCTCTTCCTCACAATGAACCTATGGAAGTTGGTATAATAAGAAGCCCTCTTACTTCGGAAGAAAGGATAAGAAGGAGACAACTAAATTTGTGCATGTATTGTGCTTCAAAAGAACATCTAATCCCAGAATGTCCCCTACTAATCCATTCGAAAGCTGGTAAGCTTCATTCATCTACTTCTATATTGAACGTTCTTCAAAAAAGGAAAACATCTACTTATTTTTCTATATCTCTCATATTACAGTGGGATACAAAAAGAATCGTGACTGAAGCCATTATTGATTCTGGTGCTAATGGAACCTTCCTTGATTTTTCTTTTGTTGCAAAGAATAAAATTCCGTGTGTTTGAAAAACCAATTTTATTCCAATCAGAGTTATTGATGGTTCATTTATATCCTCAGGACCCATAAAAGATGAGACAATTCCTCTAAGAATGATTACCAATAACGTACATACAGAATTCCTTACATTTGATGTTATTAAATCTCCACTTTATCCCGTCATTCTAGGAATTAATTGGTTAAAAACTCATGATCCTTTAATTAAATGGTCACCCTTTTCCATTTCTTTTCCTTCTGACTTTTGCAAAAAAACCTGCTTCCAACATATTCCTATTCTCCAAACTACTCAGGAATCAATTATACCTCCATTCTACTCTGACTTTTCAGATGTCTTTTGTAAAAAAGAAGCGGAAACACTTCCACCTCATCGAGCATATGATTGCCCAATAGATCTAATACCTGGTGCTCCCATTCCTTATGGACACATTTATCCACTTTCTGAAAAGGAATTGCAGACCTTAAATGAATATCTTAATGAAAATTTACGTAAAGGATTCATCAGACCCTCGACTTCACCGGCTGCCTCTAGTATATTTTTTGTGAGGAATAAGGACCAAACCATCCGACCCATTATAGATTACAGAGCCTTAAATAAAATAACCATAAAAAATCGTTATCCTCTTCCACTAATAAATGAATTAATTGAAAGGTTAAGAACTGCAACTATATTCACTAAACTCGACCTCCGAGGCGCATATAACCTCATTAGAATAAAACAGGATGATGAATGGAAGACCGCCTTCCGGACTAGATATGGTCTCTACGAATATCTAGTGATGCCTTTTGGGCTTTGTAATGCCCCTGCAACATTCCAACATTTTATAAATGATATCTTTAGAGATCTTTTGGATGTTTGTGTTATTATCTACTTAGATGATATTCTAATATATTCTAACAATTTGGATGAACATAGGAAGCATGTAAGATGGGTTCTATCTAGATTGAGAACTCACAAATTATACGCTAAACCAGAGAAATGTCTTTTTGAAGTTACTGAACTCTCCTTTCTTGGATACATTATTTCACCTCATTCTCTGAAAATGGATAACTCTAAAATCGAATATGTTATAAATGCAGACTTGTATTTTCACAATAACCTGGCAAGGGTACACAAAGGTCATTCTGTCACCTCACCAGGGGATATACAGTTGTGCTCAAAAGTTTGCATTCCCTTGGAGAATTGGTGATATATGTACCATTTTTAAAGAAAACATGAGTGAGCAGGCAAAACACATTTCTTTTATTCCTTATGGATTCATATTCAACAGTAGGTTATAACAGAATGGCACAACCATAAAACAAAACACGGCAAAAAAAAAAGGAAATAACCTCTGTTCAAAAGTCTGCAGACCCTTAGTTCTTAATACTATGTATTGCCCCCTTTAGCATCAATCACTGCATGCAGTTTTTTTTTGTAATAGTTGTGGCCCCTAATTCTTGCAGGTAATATAGCTGCCCGTTCGTCTTGGCAAAATGCCTCCAGGCCATGCAAAGTCTTTGATCGTCTTGCATGAACCATATTTTTGAGATCTCCCCAGAGTGGCTCGATGATATTAAGGTCAGGAGACTGTGATGGCCATTCCAGAACCCTCACCTTTTTCTGCTGTAACCACTGGAGGGTCAACTTGGCCTTGTGCTTAGTGTCATTGTCATGCTGAAAAGTCCAAGAGCATGCCATGTGCAGCCTTCGTGCAGAAGAAAGCAAATTGTCTGCCAGTAAATTTCTGATAACATGCTGCATTCATCTTGCCATAAATTTTCACAAGATTCCCTGTGCCTTTAGAGCTCCCCTCCCCCCCCCCCACAACATCAGTGAGCCACCACCAAGCTTCACAGTGGGAATTGTATTATTTATTTATTATTATTTATAAAATATTTTTCCAGGAAGGATACATTAAGATTTCTCTTGTTTTCATATATGTCCTGCATCCACAAAACATTGCATTGATACAATATAGTAAAATAAAATACAAAAACATTTAGGGATGCACCGAAATGAAAATTTGGGGCCAAAACCGAAAATTCAGGATGCCTTTGGCTGAAACCGATAATGACTTTTTTCCCCAAATGATTTTAAAATAGTTTTTTTCTATAATTTTAATAATGTTAGACTTTTAAAAGAATTTAATGAATCTAATATGAAAAACTACAAGCCAATAAAATAAAACACAAAACAGAACCCTTCAGCGATCTGTTTCATTCTGATAATTTAAGACCATTCCTTATTATCCTGATACAACATAACCATGATTACAAAAAAAGAGGACTGTCATTCAGACAGCTGATCAGGTAAATGCAAATCAGTTGCTCTGACAGAAGGGGGGTAGGGGGTTTGGGGGGGGTGGGGGGGGGAAGCAGGGTCACTCCAGCAACTTAACTGCTTAATGTCAAAGACAGAAACCATAAATGTAGCTGAGTACAGAGATTGTAACATGATCATATAAACAAAGTCTCATGGCAAATCCAAACATTTGGGACTGGACTACACAGCTGGACTTAGTGCTTTGATTAACCCCTTAAGGACTGGACTGTTTTTGCGATGTTGTACATTTGCGACCAGGCATATTTTTACGCTTTTGTGGTGTTTGGGTTTGGCTGTAATTTTCCGCTCTCTCATTTACTGTTCCCATACAAATTATATATTGTTTTTTTCAGGACAAAAGGGGCTTTCTTTACATACCATTATTTATATAATCTCATGTATTTTAATTTAAAAAAAATAAAAAAATATGATGAAAAATTGAAAAAATACATGTTTTTTGACTTTTACTTGAAAAATCTTTTACTCATCTACAAAAGCGAATGGAAAAAACTGCTAAATAGATTCAAAATTTTGTCCTGAGTTTAAAAATACCTAGTGTTTACGTGCTTTTTTGCTTTTTTTTGCATGTTATAGGGCTATAGGTACAAGTAGGATATTGCGGTTTCAAAACATACATTTTAAAATTTATCAATAGTGACATTGTAACACTATTATCTGTCATAAATCTCTGAATAACACCCACATGTACATATTTTTTTTAAAGTAGACAACCCAGGGTATTCAATATGGGGTATGTCCAGTCTTTTTTAGTAGCCACTTAGTCGAAAACACTGGCCAAAGTAAGCATTCATATTTGTTTGTGTGTGAAAAAAGTAAAAAAACTAAATTGAGCGCTAATTTTGGCCAGTGTTTGTGACCAAGTGGTTACTAAAAAAGACTGGACATACCCCATTTGCAATACCTTGGGTTGTCTTCTTTTGCAAATGGTATGCCATCATGGGGGTAATTCTCATTACTGGGCTACCATACGCTCTCAAAGGCAACGTAACCAACCTGGCCATTTTCAATGTAAAATATTTGACCCATATATTTGACCTTGTAACTTTCAAAAATGCTATAAAACCTGTACATGGGGGTACTGTTTTACTCGGGAGACATCGCTGAACACAGATATTAGTGTTTAAAAACTGGAAAACGTATCACAACAATTATATCATCAGTAAAAGTGTTGTTTGTGTGTGAAAATGCAAAAAAAGTCACTTTCACTGACAATATCATCGCTGTGATATGTTTTACTGTTTTGAATCACTAATATTTGTGTTCAGCGAAGTCTCCCGAGTAAAACAGTACCCCCCCCATGTACAGGTTTTAGGGTGTCGTAGAACGTTACAGGGTAAAATACAGTGCTAGCAAATTAAATTCTCTGGACTTTTGGCCTGGGTTGGCAGGCAGGTCCCTCAAATTGCAAGCAATAAAATTACTTAATTATGTAAAAATATTACATAAATATGCACGTAGAATTTAAATATATATGCATATTTATATATTTGTGTATATTTATATAATTATTTATGTAATTTTGTATATGGACATATGTATATTTCGTATTATTTTTATTTATTTATATATACATAGATATATATACAAATTCATTCTAAGTGTATTTTGATATAAATATATATATATATTAATTTTAAAATACAGTTAGAATAAAATTTCATATAGATATATAAATTTTTTAAATTTTTATTATTATTTAAAAAAAATTAAATTTAATTTAAATTACTTATTATTTATATTTTATAATAATGTGTTAAGCGATCACATGGCCCCATGGGTCCTAATCTGGTGTGGTGAGACTGTCTGGGCTGCAGGCAGTCTCCCCATAACGGGAGCAACGCTGATCGCCGCCGGGGGAACGGCGGCGATCAGGTAAGTAACTAGGACCGTTAGGACGGTTCAGGACTGTCAACGGTCGGCAATGGGAAAATGCCGATGATGGTCCTGAACCGTCCTCGGTCCTGAAGGGGTTAAAGTAGTCAGTCTCTAGTGCTCAAACAGGTGCAGCTTCTTTAAGGGTTGCCAGATCCCCCATCTTTTACTGGACACAGCACTTATACAAGCTGGTGGGCAGCAACTGACAGTGTTGCCCTGTGGAATGTATAACTCAAGTCATAGAATAAAGAATGCAGCATGTGAATTCCTCATACTCCAGGGCATCACATTTCATTGTAAGTAGAACAGCAGCAGCCTCAAAAACTCACGCCGAATTCATCCTTGTGAATACACATTTAGCAACCCCATCTTTTCTAAATAAAAAGATAAAGCTTTAGGACTAAATAGGCATAGGACTAAACTAAAGGTGGGCACAGAATAAGACTAACCTTACTGGCCACAAACTGGAGATGCCAACAAGGCGCTCAGTGTCTCCTCAGGCTGTCCCTATCCTGAAATCCCCAGTGAGGTAAATGACCCATTCATAAGATTCACACTTATTACATATTCAGCACAGCCAATAAGAGTTCAATGTAGACTGAGTTGCTGATATGACTGTTTCCTACAGCCAGTTTCTCAGAAATACAGTTTTCAACTATAAGGTTGAATGGGCAGCATCTTTGCCCTAAAATCACTTCATTAAAGTGACGTTATGGTGATGCATAGCCTGTGCCTTTAAACTTTCAAATCAACTTCTGCTAAAAACAGACTGTTATGCATGATTAGTTAGTTACTCTTATTTTCTGCAACACTCTGCAGAGCTCAAGATGGCTGTGTTTTAGCCATCTGCTTAAATATCAGGAACAAAGAGTTTTTTACAATATTAACTTTAGCTGGACAAATATAGATATAGTGGTTTAACACAGTGTAAACAAACTAAACAGTGTCTCTTTCCCAATGCTTTCCCTTCCTCACAGACACAGTATCAGGTCTGCTGCTGAAGGGCAGTGATGTGAGCCTAATGTGAGGTTTCCTGCAGCCTAGCCAGTTACAGCCACTGATCTCCCTGTCCACATACCTTGGCAGTCATGCTGTGCGAAACTCACACAAACTTCCCATAGAACGTTGCCCTAGAACGTCCCCGCTCTGTGTTCGGTTTAGGCGCATGCCGACTTCCGATTGGCTGCAGCAAGGCCGGCCACCCCGTGCCTGTGACGTGACCGCCACGTCCTTCTGCCTTGTAGAGGAGACGGGAGAAGGCTGCTCTCCGCGGGAGGTGAGACCTGGGCTGCGCTCGGCCATGCTATAAGAAGTAACCGGCTGGAGGGGAGCGCAGTGAGCTTCCCTCCTGCCAGTTAGCCTGACATTGTGCCCCCTGGGCCGCTGCGCCTTACGGTTGCGCCGGCCCTGGAAGGGGAGGTTTCATTTTCTGCAAATTTGATACATTTTCGGCTGAAATGTGATAGACCCAGTTTCGGTCGAAAATTTCTGGAGATGAAATTTCGGTGCATCCCTTAAAACAATATCAATACACAATATATATAAAATTTAACATAGAACAGGTAGGAAATATATAATCAATCATGACAGGTGCCTTCGGTTTTGAGATATGTAGAGAGGGATCTCTTAAAGGACTTTAGGCTTGTGGACGATTTGAAAGTGTGCAGGAGGTCATTCCATAATTACAGTGGTCTGTAGGAAAAGGATGATCGAGCTTCTTTTTTTTTGTATTGAGGTGGACTAAATAAAGTGCTGGTACTGGATCGGAGGTCGTAGGAGGTGGGAACAGCTGGGGAGAGCATTACTTCTGTGAGAGTTTCACAGAAATATTGGGCCTTGTCCAATTTTGTTTGTCTAGTGCATATATTTCTCCAAAGGCATTGTTGACCCCTCTCCAAACATAGCACCTATGGTTGTGACCATAAAGCTCTATTTTGATCTCGTCACTCCAAAATACAGTGTGCTAGAAGCTGCGGCGTGTCAACGTGTTGTCAGGCATATTGTAACTGGGCTTTTTTGAGGCATTGGTGCAGTAAAGGCTTCTTTCTGGAAACTCGACCATGCAGCTCATTTTTGTTCAAGTATCGTTGTATTTTCTCCTTGAAACAACCACACCATCTTTTTCCAGAGCAGCCTGTATTTCTCCTGAGGTTACCTGTGGGTTTTTCTTTGTATCCAGAACAATCCTTTTGGAAGTTGTGGCTTGGTCTACCTGACCTTGGCTTGGAATCAAGAGATCCCCAAATTTTCCACCTCTTAATAAGTGATTGAACAGTACTGACTGGCATTTTCAAGGACCTGGGTATCTTTTTATATCCTTTTCCATCTTGATAAAGTTCCATTACCTTGTTACGCAGGTCTTTTGACAGTTCTTTTCTGTTCCCCATGGCTCAGTATCAAGCCTGTTCAGTGCATCCAGGTGAGAGCTAACATAATCACTGACTATTTATACACAGAGACTTATTGCAATTTAACTCCTTAAGGACGGCGGGCGTGCTATACCGTCCTTGGGGACCCGGCTCTAAACGCTGGGTGGGTGGCATAGCACGTCCCCGCCGTCCTATGTACATACCCAGTCGCCGGCGATCGCGGTGGGGGACTCACCTAGCATCCCGGAGAGTCCCCCTGCTGCTGTTCCAGCCCTTCTGGGCCATGTGATCGCGAGGTCCTTGCGAGGACCTCACAATCACATGGATGGCATATCCACAGCAGTGCCAGCAGGGGTAGTGCCTGCAATTACAGGTAATCCCCCTGCTGCCTCTAAAATGTAAAAAAAAAAAATAATTATATATACTTAGATCAAAATTGGCATTCAAATTAGTGTTTTGCATTTTTCACACACAAACAAATATTAACACTAACTTTGGCCAGTATTTGTGACCAGGTGGCTACTAAAAAAGACTGGACATACCCCATTTGCAATAACTTAGGTTGTCTACTAGTGCAAATGGTATGCCATCATGTGGGTAATTCTCATTCCTGGACTACCATACGGTATTATATTTGACCCTGTAACTTCCCAAAACACCATAAAACCTGTACATAGGGGGTACTGTTTTACACATGAGACATCGCTGAATACTAATATGTGTATTTTATTGCAGTAAAAGCAAAACAGTATTATGACATTCACAGTTAAAATGTCACGTAGAACTAAAAAAAATTCTTATTTTCTCCAATTTGTAAAAAATATTTTATTCATATTAAATTATATTTCATAGCTAAATATTTGTTATGTTAAATGAAAGCCCTGTTTCCCCTGAATAAAATGATATATGTGGGTGCACTTAATATGAAAGAGGTGAGTTACGATTGAGACATATAGTCAAATTCCAGATTTTTTTTTACTGTTTTGTTTTGATCACAACGTGTACATTTGGCTCAGTCCTTCAGGGGTTAAAAAGCCACAGGTGTGGGAAATTAACATTTAATTGCCATTTTAACCTGTGTGTGTCACCTTGTGTGTCTGTAACTAGGCCAAACATTCAAAGTTATGTAAACTTTTCATCAGGGCTATTTGGGGATTTCTGTTATCATTATGATTTAAAAAGGAGCCAAACAACTATGTGATAATAAACGGTTTCATATGATCACTATCCTTCAGTAAAATACATTTTTTTGCATGATCAGTCATATTTTTAAAATTTATGCCAACATTTTACAATTTCTGCCAGGCTATGCAAACTTTTGAGCACATCTGTAGCTTAGCACAATTTAACACATGTTAACACTAAATGGCAATGTGCATTTACTATATTGCGAAAATCTCCCCCTCCCTTCTTTTTTTTTTTTCTTCTTCTTTCTTCTCTCTCCTCATTTCCCCCTCCCCTTCTCTCTCCTCCATTTCTCAAGCCCTTTCCATACCTCCCCCCCCCAAACCTCTCCCTCGCCCAACAACATCCTCAACCCCTTAACTTCATCCCGGCTTTCTCGCCCTCCTCCCAGCCCCATCAATCATAGTGAGAGGGGCTGGCCCCCTCTGGTCACCTCAACCACATTCACGGGGTCACACTACGCTAACCTTGCTCCTCATCCTGAGTCACACAATCTGTTAGGACCCAAACATCTTAAGTGTACACTAAACAGCGCACTCCGAACCCCCCTGGGCCTGCAACAAAAGAAAAAAAAAACAACCCTCGCGAACCCCACCTACGTCCACTTCCACGCATAGCATTCGATAAAAACAAAGATTTCTTCCACTTCACATTGAATGCGTGCACACAATCTCTCAACCACACGGAACACACAGTTCAGCACACCAACAAAAAGGAACGTGATGTGGACCGTGACTAATGATATAATGTATGCTAAGTGCTAACCCAAATGTATAAAATCCCCTAACCTTCATTCTTTCTTCTGTTACCCCTCCTCTGCTACTCAAACTATGACACAATGTTATGAATAAAGAATGTATAGAAATAACCCACACTTTGCAAACCCAGACGGTTCTCCCCACTGTGGGTGGCATGGGAGCACCACCTCAAAGCCACACAGTTTACAATTTATAGCACCTCACTCTGAAAAGAACACAATTTGGATTGTATGAAAACATGCAGCTGTACTTTATGATGCCCTGAGTGTAAAACTGTAAACGTAACCTCTAAAAATGGAAATAAATAAAGAATTTATAAAAAAAGAAATATTGCAAAAATAAATACCATTAACTAAAGAAATATCTGTACACTTTTAAAGTAATTTGGGCTAAAATGGCTGTAAAATAAGGGTCAACATATGAGATACCCAGTGGTGTCTACTTTCACAAATAGTATGCATTTATGCAGTGTGGATTTGATTTAAATTAATAGTTAAGGGGACACTTCAGTGCCACAAAAACAAACCGTTTTCCTGGCACTGCAGGTACCCTCTCCCTCCCACCACCCATCGCATGTTGCTGAAGGGGTGAAAACCCCTTCAGTGACTTACCTGAGACCCCCGCCGATGTCCCGGCGGTGGTTTTGGGTCCGCCCACGCTCCTCCCCTGCCGATGTCATCCGCGCGCGCATTAGACCTCTCCATAGGAAAGCATTAGAAATGCTTTCAGTGCTTTCCTATGGGGAATTGAGCGACGCTGGAGGTTCTCACACAGCGTGAGGACGTCCAGCGACGCACTAGCACAGAAAACCTGTGCTAGAAATCAGGAAGTGGCCTCTAGTGGCTGTCTAGTAGACAGCCACTAGAGGAGGAGTTAACCCTGCAATGTAATGAATGCAGTTTATGAAAACTGCAATATTTACAGCTGCAGGGTTAAGGGTAGTGGGAGTTGGCAACCAGACCACTCCAATGGGCAGAAGTGGTCTGGGTGCCTGGTGTGTCCCTTTAAGGCTTGTTTTAAATCATGATTTTTAAACATAAAGACTAATTCTTGCTGGTTGTTTTAATATTTGCAACCAGATGAAGATTTCATTTTTAGAATAACTTTTCAGTTTAGATTAACAGATATTTAAATTAATGCATGTAGGGGTAACCCATTAGTGTACAGCATGCATATACAGACTGAATGCAAAGGGTCTAATCACCACTCCCTTAAAGGACCACTATAGTGCCAGGAAAACAAACTTGTTGTCCTGGTTCTATAGGGTCTTTAGGTCCCCCACACCCTCAGGGTCCCACTCCCGCCGGGCTGAAGGGGGAGGAAGGGGTTAAATTCTTACCCTTCTCCGGCGCTGGGGACTCTCCTCCCTCTTCTGACGTCATCCGCCGAATGCGCATGCGTGGCAAGAGTTGTGCGCGCATTCAAGCAGTCCATAGTAAAGCGTTTCTCAATGCTTTCCTAAGGACGTTGGCATCTTGTCACTGTGAAAATCACAGTGAAAAGCGTGGAAGCGCCTCTTGCGGCTGTCAATGAGACAGCCACTAGAGGCTGGATTAACCCTAATGTAAACATAGCAGTTTCAAGAAAAAAAAGCAATGTTTACAGCTGCAGGGTTAACCCTAGATGGACCTGATACCCAGACCACTTCATTGAGCTAACAAAAGTGTTAATCAAAAGTAAGCAGATAAATTGGACAGAGAAACCACCCAAATTTCGGCACAAATTACCTTTATCAAGGGTGAATAAAAGTCACTTACCAATAGGTATGTATATAGAGATCAGTAAATTAAAAAAAAAACATCAAGCACCTAAACACAAAAGCAAAAACACCTGTGTAAACGAAGTAAACACAAACGTGAAAAAAAATCAAAGATGATGGACTGTTGCTATAGAAACAGACATTATGCCATGATATATCTTGGAAATTATGATACTACCCTGGAAGCAGCACAAGGTCTGTGATTCAATAGTAAAAAGGTTCTAATATAAGCAATAGTTGGCTTGATAGGTATCTGGCAAAAGACCTGAAGATACTTTTTTCATTGCAGACTTTAGACTTCGGGTTTAGGGCAGTGTGGCATCGTCAAAGTACGAACGAGTGGTATGTCAGTGACGTCAGCGAATTGCTTTGCTCTTCTTGACCCTTAAGAGACACCATATTCGAGTTGTCCACAGCTTCAAGCTTTTTGGGCACTTGGGGAGTTCATAATGGAAATGTCACTGCGGCCCATCCGGCTGACATTTTGGAGTACTCAGCCATTCCCAGAGGTAATTAGAGAATTATATATCCTTTAAGGTTGGTGACAGCAAAAGGATTGGTGACAGCAAAAATATATATGAGTGGCTCCAAGTGCGTACCGAACTTCTGGGGTAGTATCATACTTTCCACTATAAGTTCACCACAATAGCGTTAGCTTAATGGGACAGGTTTTGTGTGTACATCATGTCTCTGTAGTCTCACTGCCCAATTCACTGCTATTTAGGAGTTAATCCCTTCAGGACCAAGGCTTTTTTGTGTGATGCAACGTGTTTGTGACCTGTGATAGAAATAAAGCAGCTGAGCAAGATACCTTAGTCGCTGTATTTAAAGGGCTATGTGCAGCTCTCACACACACACACCTACACATAGTGCTACTAAGACTGTACAAATGTTTTATGGTTTTATGGCTGGAATTATTATCTCATTGTCTGAAATGTATAAATTATTTTATATTAAAGTTTATATTTAAATTTTGTTATAAGGTGTAAAGTATTTTGAGTTTAGAAATGTATAAAAACAATATTCATGCCAATTTAAATCAGAAGAAACTGGATGAACAAAAAATATTATTTATCAAGCTGTCTGCATGTCACATTTGGCTTGGGTGTGTGTCAATGGAATATATACCACCCTGTTCCCAATTCTCAGTGGTACCCATTTTGTGCATGGGGAACCACTATCCTTAATCTATCATCTCCCAGTGCTTAAGCTTTTCCACTCTGCCAGAGATTCCTCTATAAATGGTCTGAAACTGCTATCAAATACCTGTGGCTTAGGTTAACCACAGATCTCAGTCAGTGATATTGGCCTAACACACAGCTGATCCTAGACAAGTTTCATGATGCCTCTCATCTGCTCTCTGAAACCTCCTCCGTTGGACTCACACAGTGGTCTAACTGAATAACTCATAGAGCAGAAAACACTCTTGACCTCAATTCACCAATCTCTGTACCACCTCTAATCTCTCCAATGCTCCATTTCCTATATCTGTCCACCATCTGCTGTCCATTGACATCCACATACCCCATACCCAAAGTACCTCACCCCCACCACATCAATCTTTCAGAAACCTCCGTTGTCTTGACCTACAGCAATTCTCCACCAACCTCCAAAGACATCTTTCACCGATCTCAAATCTCACCTGCCCTAAGACTGCAACCTTCCTCTACAACTCCACTCTCTGCTCTCAACTAGACATCATAGCACGTCCTACACTTAAACACACTAAGCGCCCCAATTACAACCCTGGCACACCAAGCTGACCTGATAGCTCCAAGAATGTTCCAAAACTGCTGGTCTGACTTCCTCCACTATAAATTTATGCTGCACTCCTACAGATGGGCTTTTTCCTCTTCAATACACTCATAACCACACTCTCCAGTGAGCCCAAACGATTGTTTCATGCTTTTAACTCTCTTCTTCGCCCTGTCGTGCCTCCTCCTCCTACCAACTTGACCCCCACAAACTTTGCAACTCACTTCACTGAGAGGATTTCTACAATCAGGGAAGAGATCTCTCATCTCTCTCCATCCACTACGAACTTTTCCCCTAACGACACTCCCTCAGCTGTTCTACGCTCATTTGCACCCGCTACAGCAGAAGAGGTTTCTGCTCTGCTCCGTTCCTCCTGCCCCACCTCCTATTCCCTCGTATCTCATCTGCACTTTGTCTCCTTCTCTTGCTCTGCCTCTCACTAAAATTTTCAATCTCTCCCTCTCCTCTGGCACATTTCCTCTACCCTTCAAACATGCAACCATTACCCCGATTCTGAAAAAGCCGAACCTTGACCCTAATTCCCCGTTCAACTACTGCCCTATCTCGCTACTGCCGTTTGTCTCCAAGATCCTTGAGCGAGTTGTGTATGCGAGATTGACAGATTTCCTCGTATCCAACTCTCTGCTTAACTCGCTTCAATCTGAATTCCACGCTCGTCACTCTGTTGAAACGACTGTGACCAAAGTATACAATGGTCTTATCACTGCTAAATCCCATGGCCACTGCTCTATCCTAATTCTCCTCGACCTTTCTGCTGTCTGAAAGGTTTGGGAATTCCCTTGTTGTTTGAGAATTCCTCCATATTTGATTCCAGCCAGATCGACATTTAGCGATCGGGCCCCATGTGCTTGTAATGTCATCTCTTCCCGAATAAAAAGGAAGCTGCATCTGATCTCAGGTGCTCAATCTTTATATGTCAATCTCCTGTGGTTGATGTGCCGTTTCACTGCAGAACTCTGCTTATTTGAATTCCTGTGCACTGAACCTCTGGCTTTGTTCCTGGCTATGCTCCATTCTACTCTGCCACTCAAGAAACAGACTTAACTTTGGATTCCTGCATCTCTTCAGTTACTTCAAGGAACCATAAATCAATCTACACTGGAAGGACTTCAACTCCCATCATTCACTAAGGAAAGATAAGTTCTCCTATGATTGTATGTGCACACACAGGTTGTGGAAAGGTGGCGCTATAGAATTATAATGTTAAAGTGAATTTAGCTGCTATACACTCTGTGGGTACTCCTAAAAACCCAACATACATAGAAATCACCAAAAAACAACGAAGGAAAATTTCAGATTTATCAGGTATCTATCCCTTTAAACCCTCAATTTCCATGAGTGAAGCGCTTCAGTGTAAATTTAAAAGTTGTGAATATATGTATATAGTGCCAAGAAGCACTTACCATCTATACAATGCTTGTATTCCCGTGTATATATAGGGAAAAGAAAACAGATATATACAAATAATAGTGCAATATATCTAGAAAATTAATTGTTTAATTATATATGTGAGTTAGAATGTAAATTAACTCACATTTTTTAGAGCCTTTTACAGTAGTAAGGCTCTAAACTTCCAAGCGTCTGTGTCTTTTGGGTAGACCACACAACCCCTCTCTCTCAGTGATGGAACGTCTGTTGTTCTCCAGAGTGTATTAAAATAAAACAGAGAAAGAACGTCCAAACTAAGTGTAGTATTTAAAATACCAATGTATATCAGTGTGGATAAAGTCCAGAAAAGTGCTCACCTTGTTTAGAGCCTTTTTATAACTGGCTCTAAGTATGTAGATTCAGTGTCAATTTATAGGGTGACACTATCCCTTTCTTGAATCACTTGTGCAGGATGCAGGAAGTGTAATATATAAAAAATATGTTTATTATCAATATTAAAATGTATACAGACTATTATAAAAACAAAAAAAGTATATGTAAAAACAAGTAAGTAATACTAATGTATTAAGTGGTCTGGCATGGATCCACTTGCAGCCAAAACGCGTTTCACCGAAAATCGGCTTCCTCAGTCAGCTTCAGGACGTCTTCTATCTTCTATTGCTTGTTAGAAAATTGCAGGAACATTTACAGAAATGTACGCGTTTTGTTCTTCCCACATAAAGAAAATTGCAGGAACATTTACAGAAATGTTCCTGCAATTTTCTTTATGTGGGAAGAACAAAACGCCCCTTAAACATAAGAATAAACGAACATGTACGCAATATAAGAAAGGGTTTCGAAAAACATAGTGTTTCAGATCACTTCAGACTAGTACATAACAAAGATCCACAATTTTTAGATTTTTATGCTATCCAAAAAGTCACACTAAATTGGAGAGGGGAGGATTGTAACGAGAATATACCCCTACACGCAGGATCCAGCTAAACAGAGGCAAATACAGAGGAGAGATACGTCTACCGGACCTTAGAATGGCCGGACTTGACGTATATGAGAGAAGACAGAGCCAGGAACAAACCGAGGTCAAGGGCACAGAGAGACAGCGTAAACTAGGACAAGCCGGGGTCTGGTACACGGAAAACAGCAAGCCGGCAAACAGTACAGATAAGGATAAAGCGAAAACGAAGTCAGAATACGAAGCCAAAGTCAATACGAGAAAACACAACTGAACACCACAAGCGCTAAAGGGAACTGAAACAGAAACCACGATAGGGCAAGGAACAAAGGGAAGAAGGTGAGTATAAATACCTAAACATCTAATTTGATTGGTCCCTGTCACATCCACGCCCCCAAAAGGTAAGTGTATGGGGAGTGTGGCATGACAGGGACCAATGGGATGCCTTTTCCAATTTAGGCACCCACTGTCCCTTTAAGAGCGCGCCCGAGACTCGCGGCGCGCTCTTAGTTTCAGGCGGGACACGTGACCGCCTCACGCGGTCACTGCCCGCCCTCCATCCGAAGTAGTTGGATGAGCCGCGCGCGGCTCGTGCAGCCGCAGGACCGCGCGCGGCTTGAAGAGAGGACCGCGACCGGCCCCCGGTTAAGGTAAGTAACGCTACAAGGATGAAATAAGGAAGTTAGGAAAAATCGAAACCAAATGGATTTTTAATTTAAACACCTTAGCCCCCTTAGGTCTTAATGCAGATTTTAAATTATGTCATTTTTTATAATTGATTATTATATACATATATATATTTTAAATTTATTTCATTTTCATTTCATCTTAATTTACTGCATTCATTACTAATTTTATTTTCACTATTTCTTGTATATCTATTTTTATTTTTATTATTTTATTTACATTTTTATTCTTATTTTTCTATTGTTATTTTTATATATATTTTTTCTAATTTTAATCTTAAATTTATTTTATCTTCATATACTTTTTATTTTTATTAGGAAGAATTTACTTTCTATACATTTTTTAATTTTAATTTTTATTTTTAAATTATATTATAGTAAAGGACAGGATTCATTAACTGCAAGAGACATTAAAACCATTTTAACTTAATTTGCCATAACTTTGGGACTTATGCAAAAGTTTGCAATTTTAATTTAAAATGTTATAAGTGAAACTTAGAGTGAATACCACTTTTTAATGTTTATTGTATATAACTTAAAACCCTGAATATAAAGTCCATCTAAAACACTTTTACTGTCCCCCCCCCCCTTTTTTCTTTCTTGTCTTTATAACAAGAATTATTTAGTAGGAAATGTTCACTAAGTGTAGAAATATGCACTGTTCACAAGACATATGGTATATATTGTTTTAATTTTGATTTTGAAATCCACATATGGAATATTGAATATTGACATATATTTCTTGCCCTCTTGATACTTTTCCCTGCCATTTCGGCTCTTTATTTTGAGCCCTATACGAACTGGAGCATGAACTGAATAGTGACGATATTAAGGACTCCATTACCCATCACCACAGCGGTTTATAACCGGAAGTGACATTTACAAACGCAAAGAACTATGGGAGATGTAGTAAGAACAAACCGGAAGTGACGCAACGCCGTTTTGGGCGCGTCACGGCAAATCATTACGGACCGGCAAAAAGAGAACTTTTGGCGGGCAAACAAGGATTTAAAAGCAATAGAAGATAGAAGACGTCCTGAAGCTGACTGAGGAAGCCGATTTTCGGTGAAACGCGTTTTGGCTGCAAGTGGATCCATGCCAGACCACTTAATACATTAGTATTACTTGTTTTTACATATACTTTTTTTGTTTTTATAATAGTCTGTATACATTTTAATATTGATAATAAACATATTTTTTATATATTACACTTCCTGCATCCTGCACAAGTGATTCAAGAAAGGGATAGTGTCACCCTATAAATTGACACTGAATCTACATACTTAGAGCCAGTTATAAAAAGGCTCTAAACAAGGTGAGCACTTTTCTGGACTTTATCCACACTGATATACATTGGTATTTTAAATACTACACTTAGTTTGGACGTTCTTTCTCTGTTTTATTTTAATACACTCTGGAGAACAACAGACGTTCCATCACTGAGAGAGAGGGGTTGTGTGGTCTACCCAAAAGACACAGACGCTTGGAAGTTTAGAGCCTTACTACTGTAAAAGGCTCTAAAAAATGTGAGTTAATTTACATTCTAACTCACATATATAATTAAACAATTAATTTTCTAGATATAGTGCACTATTATTTGTATATATCTGTTTTCTTTTCCCTATATATACACGGGAATACAAGCATTGTATAGATGGTAAGTGCTTCTTGGCACTATATACATATATTCACAACTTTTAAATTTACACTGAAGCGCTTCACTCATGGAAATTGAGGGTTTAAAGGGATAGATACCTGATAAATCTGAAATTTTCCTTCGTTGTTTTTTGGTGTCTCCTATGATTGTATTTACTAATTGGTTCTAGCCGCAAGTTTCTGGGAAGGATAAGGATTATCCAAAGTCTGCCTCTGAGATTCTACTTGCAATATCTATTTGAATTATCAATAGGCAATTACTCAATATTATTAATTATTGCTATTGGAGTCTACTAACTACAACCACTTCACATTCCAGGATAATTCATTACCAAGTTATTTCTTTATCTTAAGAGACTGATACTTTGTACTACAAAAGTCACCTGCTTGGCAACCTTAATGACGTCTTATGGGCTATACTACTTACTGCTAATTAAGCATTCCTCATTTAAGTCACTTAGACTATATTGTTTGCTGCTGAGTAAGCATTTCCTTATTCCTATAATTGCTATATTCTTGTGTTACAATTCTGAAACAAGATTACAAGCATTCATGCATTATTATTTCAAAACCTATTTGCTGCAAAAGTCTGTCACGGGGAGGGGCATGACCACAGAGCTGCGAGGACGCTCATCTCAGCAGCTCCTGCTAAACTTGGCACTCAAGGCTGAATTTCACTACCACACTAGCACTCAAACGAGATTTCAAGGCCACCACACGAGAGAGAGCATCGAGGTGAACAGAACGACACCTCTCACGGTGTGGCCTATAAGCATGGCAGGCGCAGGGGAGACGGCCGCTCCCCAGCAGCAACACCATGCTGGGTATTTGGAGGTGAGCCCTCCCCCCCACTCTCCCCATCTGGACTGGTGGGAGTCATCCCGGTCTACCCTCACATGATCCCTCGGCAAAGCAATGGGCCAGTACCGGCTCCAAGGATCCCCAAGCCAACCGTTCCTGCGGCCTCCAAAATGGCAGATGCCTACCATACCGCCGACCCACCCTACGCATGGCGGGAAATGGAGCTACGGTTGAATAGCATCTTTACTGCCTTCTGGGAGAAACTGGAAGCCCGTATGACACCATCAGTGGCTGAGAAGCCGCCTCACATATCTTCACAGTGCACCCCACAGGAGACCAGGTGGGGAAATGCAGCTGCTCTCTCTTAACGCACAACCATGAGAGGTCAGCACCTGCGGAGGTCCCTCTCATGGCCAAGCCCAGGAGACCTTACGGGGTGCGACAGTACAGGGAAGCCAAATCCCGATGCTCTAGGGGCGTCTGAGAGACAACTACAAAGCCTTGACCTACCTCCGGGTCAGACACAAGCATTTCCCATATGGGACGCCACAAGCAGGCAAGGCTGAAGGGAACCCCAAGCAGCACGACCGAGATCATCACAGCAGCCGGTACGCCGGGCCCCTGCAGCATCTCTAATAGTACACCCGAGCCTACCGCACCGATATGCTGAGACTCTGTGGAGACCATCAAGACCGGACCATACAAGAAACAAACGGCGCATCAAGGGGTTAAAGAAATTCATTACCCTCCGTACGTGCAGGTCCAACTCTGCAGTACCGGGGAAGCGAGGTATGCAACCATCTGTCTCGCTCCTATACTGCCCAAGCCAGCCACACTGGCCCAAGCAAGGGCCATTAGGCCACACTCCGGTACCCACAAGACAGACTCTAAATACCCCACCAAGATGACCTCCACACGGCATAAGCTCCATATGCACCTCAACCCATGGGCTACCGAGCTGGCAACGCACAGACATTCACCACGCATCCCCAAACTGGGACATAGGCTGACGCTGGACTCTCTGACCAATGTCACCCTTAATCTGACATCAACATGCCTGATAACAGGGCTCGAAGTGTTTATGTTCCATTCTTTGTGTTTCGTTTTTTGTGCCCTCTCTTCTTTATTTTCACACTAATTTTAATGATGCTGTCGCTAAGAGTTTTGTAATAAAGCTGAGTAATGCAGCTAACATTCAGGGAGTACAGCCCTGGGGGTTAAATAGCTTAACCATTCAGTTTACTGATCTCTGGGAATTTAATAGAGTAAGTGTTTGTTCTGTTGTACTTTTTCACGTACTTCGTTAATACTCTTTCTAAATAACTCTAACTATGCTCTAGCGGGAAATCTTGTGCTCCCATGGGCACTGTAGCAATGCTTTTAGGTAGTGTGGCCTTGGGGGTTACTCTCAATTATTGCCTTGGCCCAGTTTAGCATGCTTAACATATTAATTGTCCTGGGGCATACTTATCACTAAAATGAGCATACTGCAATAATGTACCTATAACCTGCAAATGGTGGACTTAATGTCCCTTTAATAATAGTTCACCCCTCTATTACGATCTACTACGTTTTTATGAAGCTGATTACTCAACAAGCTGTCTACTTAAACCTGACATCATTGCTCTACTACGAAATATTTCCTGTATGCATAGCCAGTTATGTGTCCTAAGATGTGCAGTGTCACTCCGACAATATTCTGATTAACTGCTCATGTTCATCTTGTTATTAATTGTTGATTATTATAATATAAAATTTTGCACGCCCAATCTACTATCCCAATTGTAAGCTTGATATGTCGCTAGAGGATTGCCGTTGGGGTACCTCAGGCCTGTCTGTGTCTATCTTATGCACAGCAAAAATATAAAATAAAATTAAAATTAAAAGACTGTCAAAGTTAATTTCCTATATATTTTCTTAAAGGGACAGTATCAAATTTTATTATTTAATCTGCAGTTGCATTCCAAATAAGTTTTCTCCTGAAAGCATTACATCTGCTGCTTTTGACACTGTTGATCATCAACACCTTCTTCTCATCCTCCATCTTCTCGGTCTATGACATACCGCTCTCTTCTGGTGCTCTTCCTACCTCTCCCAGCGCTCATTCAGTGTTTCTTTCTCTGGCTCTGCCTCTTCTCCCCAATCCCTCTCTGTTGGTGTTCCCCAAAGGTCTGTCCTTAGTCCCCTATTATTCTCAATCCACACTGCCTCCCTTGGTAAACTCATCAGCTCCTTCGGCTTCCATTATCATTTCTCATGTACCATTGGGTAATAAATATAAAAGAAACAAATTGAAACTAATGTGGATTAGTAGAGAAGTAAAACAAGAGATTAAAAATAAGAAAATGGCATTTTAAGCATTTAAATTGAACAAATCAGAGGCATCCCAAATAAGATATAAGGAAGCAAATAATGCTTGCAAAAAGACAATTAAAGTGGCTAAACTAGAAAATTAGAAATTGATGATAAAAAGAATGCAAAACCAACCCCAAAAATGTTTTAAAGTACTTAAATTCTAAAAAAAAAAAAAAAAAAAAGTGTAGGTACACTGGAAACAGAGATGGGTCTGTTAGTTAATGAAGACCAGGAAAAGGCAGACATTTAAATAACTATTTGTCTTCAGTGTATATTAATGAGGATCATATGGCAAGAGATATGCAAATGATTGCTGCAAATAAACTTGCAGATAATTTAAGATTGGATGACTCGAGACAAGGTGCTACAGCAGTTAAAAAAAATTATGTAAATAAAGCTCTGGGGCCTGAAGGTATTCACCCACGAGTACTTGAGGAGCTAAGTGGGGAAATAAGTGAACCTCTGTATTTAATCCTCCAAGATGTCGTTACTATATTTAAAAAGGGTTCAAAATCCTTGTCTTGAAATTATAGACTTGTGAGCTTAACCTCTGTGACTGTGTGGAAAATAATTGAAGGGCTAATAAGGGATAATATTCAGGAATTCATTGAGAAGAACTTTGTTATTGGCAATAATCATCATGGTTTTATGAAACATAAGTTATGTCAAACTAACCTAATTATATTATACGAAGGAGTAAGTAAAAGTATAGAGCAGGGTGTTGCATTGGATGTAATCTACTTGGATTTTGCCAAGGCATTTGATATAGTTCCTCACAATAGGTTAGTCTTCAAACTAAAAGAAATTGGTCTAGATGAATATTCTTGTTCTTGGATAGAACATTGGCTTAAGGATACAGTAAAACAAGTTGTCATTAATGGTACATTTTCAAGCTGGACAAAAGTGGTAAGTGGTGTCCCTCAGGGTTCTGTTTTGGGACTGCTTCTATTTAAAGGGATACTGTAGTGCCAGGAATACCAAGTTGTATTCCTGGCACTAGCGCTCCCTCTGCCTCCCCCACTCCCTGGTAAATAAAGGGTTAAAACCCCTTTATTTACTTACCTGATCCCAGCGCCGATGTCCCTTGGCGCTGGGTTGAAGCTCCGCTACGTGTGGGGCCCAATGAGCATGCACGGCAGATGCTGCGCGTGTATTAGACCTCCCCATAGGAAAACATTGAATCAATGCTTTTCTATGGGGAAAATCTGACGCTGGTGGACCTCGTGCAGAGTGTGAGGACGTCCAGTGTCAGATAACGGACCAAAAGTCTGTTTGGATTTCGGAAGCCCTCTAGTGGATGTCTGGTAGACAACCACTGAGGGCAGACTTAGTGCTGCAATGTAAACATTGCAGCACTAGGTGCAAAAAGGACACAGCACCCAGACCACTTCAATGAGCTGAAGTGTTCTGGGTGCCTACAGTGTCCCTTTAACATATTTATAAATGGTCTTGAAATAGGCATTGAAAGACATGTTTAAGTGTTTGCAGATGACACAAAACTTTGTAAAGTAGGGGCGGGGCCTGGCTGCCAAACTGAATGGCCGTATGCAGTGTGAGCTCGGTCCAAGATTTGACAATTTTCGCCTAAAATCAGTCTTTTGAAAGCAAACAAACAGCTAACTATGCTCTGATACCTACCTGTAAGCTACTCTGCTACAGCACAAGGGTTTCCAGGCGTCCGACAAGCAGATTGAGCCTGCACCGCCACTGAGGCCTACCTGGAGGTGAGAGCCTGGGAGAAGCGGCCGTTCTCCCTATTGCCTCTCCGACCAGAATAAGCTGACGTTATACCCCCCTGCCGGTGGGGGTATAAGCTCCATCATGTACCCCTAAGTTACAAATGAATATAATGCGTTATAGAATGGCCGTTGGGGTACGACTGTTATATGCGTATGCACTGTAAAAAAAAAAAAATAACTTTATAAAGTAATAAAATGTGAGCAGGATAATGCTTTGCTGTAGAGGGATTTAGATAGATTGGGGGACTGGGCACTAAAATGGCAGATTAAATTTAATGTAGCGAAATACAAAGTTATACACTTCGGGGTCAAAAATGCACAAGCAATTTACACTCTAAATGGTAGTGAATTAGAGAATAACAACGCACGAGAAGGATTTGGGAATTGTTATAGACAACAACTTAGGCAGCAATATGCAATGTCAATCTGCAGTTGCTAAGGCCAGTAAGGTTTTGTCATGTATAAATAGGGGCATAAATTCTCAGGATGAAAATATAATTTTGCCTCTTTATAAATCGCTGGGAAGTCCAACCTTGAATATGCTCTGCAATTTTAGGCACCTGTGCTAAAGAAGGATATCTTTAGCATAAAACATAAACATATGTGAGGAAAAACATAAAACACATAAATAAATGTGAGGAAGGCTGAACTTGATGGACGCAAGTCTCTTTTCAGCTATGTAACTATGACACTAGAAAAAGTTCATAGACGAGCTGCAAAATTGATAAAAAGGGGGGCTGAGCCTGACAGCAAACCGAAATGGACGCACAATAGATGTGCTCCACACTCACGATTGATAAAACACTGTTTCCCACTGAGATAGAGAGCCGCAAACAACCCTCAAGGGACATGGGACGGAGGACAAAAAAAACAAACCGAACAAGCCCAAAAAAGTGCACGATATCGGCGATTTATTCCGTCAGACACAAGGAGCACATTGGCCCAAAGTGGCCACCGGCCTCGCAGAATACACAGAATACTCGGATGATCTTAGCCTGAATGAATGCACCAGTGGGATCCATGCTGGGTGACTTGCAACGAGTACTCCAGGATGACGTGGCCCAGCTCCGCACGGACTTGATAGGCCTGGTAGGTATCATCGGAGTCATCGAAACCTCCTCAGACAAACAGGCTCAAGTAACAGCGGGCATTCAAAGCGAGTTGCGGGCGCTTAAGAAACACCAAGAGACTACGGACCAACGATTTGCAGCTCTAGAAGACCTCAGATGCCGTAATAAGATAAAGATACGAGGCGTCTCTGACAACATACCAGCGGAGGAACTCCCGCACCTGATGCTCTGCTAAAGCCAAAACAGGCCAAGACTGTGAGTTTTGAGGTGGTCTTCCGGTTCCCCAAACCACGAAGAGTCCCAGCTACAGCTTCAAGGGATCTAGTGGTGAGATTTCGCTCTGGCGCAGACAAAGCAGAGGTCCTTGCGTCTCTTAAAGGGAAGGCTCTCGACAGTTTTGAAAATGCAAATCTTACCTTTTACGCTGACTTATCAAGGGACAACCTTCAATCGCAACGGTCCCTCCAACCATTCACAGCGCTCCTGTGGCAGAACAACATAACCTACCGATGGTGCTCACTAAGGGCCCTACAGGTCCTGAGGAACAACCTGACCCACACAGTTACAGACCGGCAGGGAGCTGGGATTCTGCTGCCAACACTCGGACTACCAGAGAACTCCCTTACTCCTTTAGGGCAGCAGGGGACAAACACGCACTGTTGGAACCTAGCGAGGATAACACTGCTCGTGCCTCAAAGACAACAGCCAGAGGATTACGCTGCAGCCCCAACTTGAACCACGGGACACACTGCCTCATCTACCATCCTCAGGACATACCCCAGTTGTGGTTCAAAGGTGTTTATGATTATTTTTACACTTTGTTTTCTGCCCTTCAAGCATCCCTGTTACACCTGGGTATCCACTCCTGCACATTCCGTGACTCTTGGCCCAACTATGACGGCCTCAGCACCAGAACATGCTTCTGCGGTCTACTGTTGTATATGTCTTACCACTCCTCTCCTTGTCCAGCTGCATGTAGGCATACTCCACATCATCCTCCGAGACTCTCGGCCTGACAATAGCATCCTCAGTATCTGTACTCACCTATGCGGTTCAAAGTTATCTATGTTTCCATTTTGCCTTAGTTTGCTCAACCGCACCTAGTCACACATTTAATCAAGTTGCGAAACTCTTGGCCCAAAACTAACGGTCTCAGTTCCTGACCTTACCTATGTGACTAGAAGTGATTGCCGGTTTTACTAAAGCTTTATTTGCCCAGCCACACCACGGCACACGTTGCCTCATTTTCCGAGACTCTCTTCCCACATATCAAGGCCTTAATTCCTGGGCTTACAGATGCGGTTCGAAGTTATATATGCTTTTGTTATTATTTTATGTGTATTTCATGGTGACAACCCCTTCTTGTTTACCACCCCAGACGAGACTACACAGATACACCAGCCTTGCCCGTTGACATGTAAAGATCCTCCTTCCCCCACCTCCAAGACTAGACCCGATACGCCTATAGACGTTACAAGATTCTAGGGGTGTGAAAATACAGTTAGACACAAATCCGGGACTAGTAAGGCTTCCTATGCGGCCTGGACACTGGCATAGGACACATACAACTTGCTTGACAAACACACAACTCTCACGAGAGACACCCAAGCCAGGACCATCCCCTTGACAGTCCTTCCACATTTACGACTACGGGCTACGGATAACCCACAGGTTCCGACTATTCACATGACAGACTACCTAGGAACAAGAACCTATTATGACCACCTGACATAGACCATAAGGCACTCATAATAAAAACCCCTGCTCCCATGCATGGCACCCACGTATCAGATAGTATAGTCACGTGTATACTAAGATGTTTGTACTGAATAAGCTGTCTGTATCGTTTTTATTTCTGTTAACCCACTCATTCTGGTGAGCCGGGTCAAAAAAATTCAAAATAATTTGATAAAAGGAATGGTGTATTAGAAAGGTTAAAATATGTAAATCTCTTAAATTTGAAAAAACTGCGCTGCAGAGGGGATATGATAACATTACACAAATATATTCGGGGCCAGTACGAACCATTATCTGGAAATCTATTAATAAATAGGGCTATACATAGGATACAAGGTCACGCATTTAAGCTGGAAGAAAGGAGATTTAATCTTAGGCAAAGAAAATTATTTTTAACTGTAAGAACTATAAGAATGTAGAATTCTCTGCCTGAAGAGGTGGTTTTATCAGAGACCATACATGTGTTTAAACTGCATTTGGATAAATACTTTCAAAAACATAACATACAGGGATATCATTTCTAATTAGTTGGGTAATAGCTGCTTGATCGAACGACTGACATTTTGGGGTCAAGAAGGAATTTTTTCCTAGTTTCTTCCAAAATTGGAAGCGCTTCAGGCTGGGTTTTTTTGCCTTCTTTTGGATCAACAGCAAAAACATATATGAGGAAGGCTGAACTCGATGGACGCAAGTCTCTTTTCAGCTATGTAACTATGTATGCAGATGACACACAAATTTATCTGTCTTTCCCGATTTCTCATGACCCCTCTTGACTCGTGTCTCTGACTGCCTCTCTGCTATTTCCAACTGGATGGCTGCTCATTTCCTTAAACTGAAGTTGTCGAAAACAGAACTTCTGGTTTTCCCTCCCTTTAGTGTTGCTACTCCCTTGTCTATGTCCCTCCAAGTCAATGATGCTCCAATCTGCTCTACCTCTAAGGCTCACTGCCCAGGTGTTCTCTTTGACTCCGACTTCTCCTTCACCCCTCTTGTCTAATCAATCGTTAAATCCTGCCGCTTCCATCTCAAAAACATTGCACGCATCCGACCCAATTTAACGCCTGATACGGCAAAGGTGCTTGTCCATGCTGCTGTCCTCTCTCGCCTTGACTACTGTAATCTGCTTCTTAGTGGTCTTACGTGTTCCCAACTTGCCCCGTTACAGTCTACAGTCTATGAATGCGGTAGCGAGGCTCATCTTCCTGTCTGCCCACGCATCCCCCCTTTTTTTCTCTTTACTCATACTGTGCCAGAGCTGAATTGTACTGTGATGTCAATTGCTAAATATTTAAAGGATCACTATAGGGTCAGGAACACAAACCATCTAGCCCCCCTTGGCCCCTCATGCCTCCATAAATATAGCAAAATCTTACTGTATTCAAGCCAGAAGCTGTAACTCTGCATGTTGTTTGCGTAAAAAAAACCAAGCAGTCTGCTGACATCATCAGAAGTGGTAGTCTGATCCAATCACAATGCTTCCACATAGGATTGACTGAGACTGACAAAGAGGCAGATCAGGGGCAGAGCCAACATGATTCAAACACAGCCCTGGCCAATCAGCATCTCCTCATAGAGATGAATTGAATCTGCATACAGAGGTAGGAGATACTGAATGAATGGATGCATTTTTGGCAGCCATGACCCAGGAAGGATCTCTAACAGCCATCTGAGGAGTGGCCAGTGAAGTTTTCACTAGGTTGTAATGTAAACACTGCATTTTCTCTGAAAAGATCGTGTTTACAGCAAAAAGCCTGAAGGTAATGATTCTACAAACCAGAAAATATTCAATAAGCTGTAGTTGTTCTGGTGACTATAGTGTCCCTTTAATCCTTTCACTTCCAGAATTCACTGGAGTTTGCTTGAAAGTAGGCTATTTAAAGTAGTCTCTTTTAAGTAGGAGTTAAAACAACAGGAGTTTGTTGGTGAACTGGTGGACTGTGGTTGGTATTAGTTAATACCAAGTGGAAAAAAAAAAGCAGGTTTAAATTTTTGTATTTTTTGTATTTTGTGTTTTGTTTTTTGTTTATTTTTCTTTTACCCTTTTTAAAAAAAAAAAAAAAATTATTTCTCCTTACTGTTTTGATTTATTTTAATATTTTGTCACTTTTTTCCCCTTTTCATCTTTTACTTTTTTGAGCTGTAAAGATCCTGATGAAAGCCATGTACTGTGGCTGAAACATCAATCAAGTTTTAAAGGACCACTCTAGGCACCCAGACCACTTCAGCTTAATGAAGTGGTCTGGGTGCCAGGTCCTTCTAGGGTTAACCCATTTTTTAATAAACATAGCAGTTTCAGAGAAACTGCTATGTTTATTAATGGGTTAAGCCTTCCCCCTAATCCTCTAGTGGCTGTCTCATTGACAGCCACTAGGCGCTTGCGTGCTTCTCACTGTGATTTTCACAGTGAGAGCACGCAAGCGTCCATAGGAAAGCATTGTAAATGCTTTCCTATGCACAGGCTGAATGCCAAGGCATTTGATACGGTTCCTCACAATAGGTTAGTCTTCAAACTAAAAGAAATTGGTCTAGATGAATATTCTTGTTCTTGGGTAGAACATTGGCTTAAGGATAGAGTACAACGAGTTGTAATTAATGGTACATTTTCAAGCTGGACAAAAGTGGTAAGTGGTGTCCCTCAGGGTTCTGTTTTGGGACCACTTCTATTTAAATATTTATAAATGATCTTGAAATAGGCATTGAAAGCCATGTATCAGTGTTTGCAAATGACACAAAACTTTGTAAAGTAATAAAATGTGAGCAGGATATTGCTTTGCTGCAGAGAGATTTGGATAGATTGGGGGACTGGGCACTTAAATGGCAGATGAAATTTAACATAGAGAAATGCAAAGTTATGCACTTCGGGGTTAAGAATGCACAAGCAATTTACACACTAAATGGTAGTGAATTAGGGATAACCACACACGAGAAGGATTTGGGAATTGTTATAGACAACAAATTAGGCAGCAATATGCAATGTCAATCTGCAGTTGCTAAGGCCAGTAAGATTTTGTCATGTATAAATAGGGGCATAAATTCTCGGGATGAAAATATAATTCTGCCTCTTTATAAATCGCTGGTAAGACCACACCTTGAATATGCTGTGCAATTTTGGGCGCCTGTTCTAAAGAAGGATATCATGGCACTGGAGAGGGTCCAGAGACGAGCTACAAAATTGATAAAAGGAATGGAGCATTTTAGTTATGAAGAAAGGTTAAAAAAATTAAATCTGTTTAGTTTGGAAAAACGGCGCCTGAGAGGGGATATGATAGCTTTATACAAATATATTCGGGGCCAGTACAAACCTTTATGTGGAAATCTATTCATAAACAGGGCTGTACATAGGACACAAGGTCACACATTTAGGCTGGAAGAAATGAGATTTCATCTAAGGGAAAGAAAAGTTTTTTTTACAGTAAGAACATTAAGGATATGGAATTCTCTGCCTGAAGAGGTGGTTTTGTCAGAGTCCATACAGATGTTTAAACAGAAATTGGATAAATACTTACAAAAACATAACATACAGGGATATAATTTCTAATTAGTGGGGTAATAGCTGCTTGATCCAAGGAGGCATCTGACTGCTATTTTGGGGTCAAGAAGGAATTTTTTCCTAGTTTGTGGCAAAATTGGAAGCGCTTCAGACCAGGTTTTTTGCCTTCTTTTGGATCAACAGCAACAACATTTGTGAGGAAGGCTGAACTTGATGGACGCAAGTCTCTTTTCAGCTATGTAACTATGTAGTATAAACATATTTTACTTTCATGTGATTTGTTGAATTAAATTTAGCCTATGAAGCTTTACTCACCCTCATTTGTACTCTAGGAATTATTACCAGTTTGTGGAGGAATGCATTTCTCTGCCAGAAGCCAGTAGTCATTTGATACCTGGAAGTCTACTGAACATATTGGCTTACCCCCTTCTTTCAAACAGTAAAGTATGTTTTAATGGGCTATACCATGCCTTCCATTTCACTGTTAGAATTCTATAGCGTGATAAAGATTTCAATAGCACATTTTAAATACCTATATTTTAGAAATATACAATTTAACTGTATTTGCTGTATGCTCAAATGCAGTCATTCTTTTTACATTCACCTGTACTGCTTTTAATGCATTTCAAGTACCTATAAGAAAGATATTTTAACATTTTTATTGATCTAATTTTGTCACACCAACAGTATGCAAGAAAAAGAAATAGTCTTACTGAACACAAAGGATGTCATCTATTCTAACGTAATTACAATATGGGAGGTCCCAGTAGGGTGGGAAATATTCGCCTCCTGTCATTATTAAAATTAAGATTATTAGTACACTAAAGCTAATATAATCTTCAATTTTACAACATGACAGGAGGCTTCATATTTGCATGTTTAAAGCTTAGAGTTAATCAATGTGAAGAAAGCATGAGACGTCTGATGAAAAATAAAACGTCCTGAACGTACTCTCCCGCGTCCAATCCGCACGACGCATAATATCGGCCAGAGAGGCTCCTGCCGATAAAACTTGTGAGGTGGCCACCCCTCTGACCGAGAGAGCCCCGAAGCAGGGTTCAACATCAGCTAACGATAATAGCCAGCGGACCCATCTGGCCAGTGTCTCGTAGACACCGGTCCGTGAGGCTTTACGTGTGAAATCAGAAGCTGACCTACCGAAATAGTTCGGAGGGGAGCTGAGATTTCTAGATATCTCATCAGTGCTCTGACTACACACAACTCGTGGTCTGTCACAAAATATGGGTAGAGAACCGAAGAGGTGTCTGACTTAGTCTGACGCGATATGGAAAGGTAAGCCCTTCTGGTGTCAGGGAGAACTCATCCATATCGAACGCTCTAACATCTGCCACCCTTTGAAATGAGACGAGACATAGCAAGAGGGTCAGTTTGGCTGAAAGTTGTTTCAGCGAGAGGAAAGGTTTGTCTGGTCATTCTCAATGGAATCTCAGCACTACAGCCACATGCCATAGGCGTGAATATTAAGGTCCTGGAGGCCTTGTCAGTTTGGCACTCCACAGTAGCCAACAAAACCAGTGGAACTTGACCCACTGGGATGCCTAGTATCGGGTCTTGTGCCGCCGATATGGCTGATCTGACCACGTTGAGGGATCGGTATGATCGACCCAACGAAAACAGATGAGACAGATAGTTGAGGATTAGTGGGATATGGGCAGGAAAGGGATCGGGGTCCCTTTCCAGACACCATTTACTCCAGGTTTACTATGCGGAAATATAACATTTCCTGGTGCTGGGTGCCCATGAGTCCCATAGGAGGTCTTTAGCCGATTGTGATCAGGATACCCTGAAATCATCCAGGCCACTAGGTCTAGCTTTCCTTCCAGGACGAGGGTGTGGGTTTCCCCTCGTGGTCCCGTCAGAAGTAGATGGAAGGTTGGTAGTAGAATTGGGGCCCCGTGAGACATCTCCAGAAGGTCCGGAAACCACGCTTGACTTTGTCAGAGCGGTGTTACGAGAAGGAGTGATATCCTGTGGCTGCGTGTGTACTGAAGCACCCTTGCTATCGTGGAGAACGGCTGGGCCACGTTTGCAGGGATGTATCCACTGCTTCGCAGTTCTGATCCGGAGGAAAAGCCAAAGATCGCTTTGCCAATCCAAGCTTGTATGTGAAGTAACCATCATCGAAGTTCCGTCCTTACTTCTGCTGACAGTGGGATCCTGTGGTCGTGTGAGTGACCGGTGCGTAGGTATCTTGTGTTCGGTTGTTGCATGGCCCTGTAGTGTAGTGGGCCCGGGAATATCGCTTGTATGGAGGAGGAGAGGAGACCCACAATCCGGGCAAGTATCCTGAGAGGAATCGTATCCAACCTTAGAGCGCGTCTGATATCTTTTCTTCTAGAGGCAATCTATGTAGTAGGCAGACACAGAACGCAGTTCTCCAAGTCGATGTCGAAACCGAGAAACTGGCCCAACTGGGAGGGAGAAAGAAGCAATTTTTGTCTGTTCACTACGAAACCCATGGATTCCATAAAGTGAACGACAAATGTCGTCTGCAATCGTAGCCTGGGTTCGCAAAGGATTAGCAAGTCTTCCAGGTATACAAGACATCGCACGCCCAAATCTTCGGATGCGTGCCCTCATTGGTTTCAGCCTCTCCGTGAGCACCACGGAACCGAACTGAGGCCGAATGACAGGCATGTAAACTGCCATGTTTGTCCCCTCCACTGAAATCAGAGAAAACGTCGGCGGTGTAGGGCAACAGATACCAACCTGACAGGTATGCGTCCTTGAGGTCCAGATGTGTAAATCAGTCATTATCGATGAAGAGGTCTTGTAGAAGATGAATTTCCTCCAATTTGAAGTGTCTGTATACCATGTAGGAGTTCAATTGACGTAGTCTCCTGGCTTTTTCTTGACCAGGAAAATATTGCTGAGGAAACCTTCCCCTCCGGTGCATATTGAATTGCACCCTTCTTGGATGCGGATTTCCTCGTCCACGATGCGTTCCCGTTCCACCGACATGCGTATTGGAGGTGAAGGGGCGACCTGAACCTGTGAGAAAACTCTATGACGTAACCTTGTACCGTCTGGAGAATCCAGGTGTCTTTGGTAACTGTCTCCCAATTCCGTAAAACAGAGACAGGCTGCCGGCCATAAAATTGGAAACAGTAGGTGGACTCACCAGTAGAGAAGCGGCTGCGGCCCTGACCTCTGAAGCCTCTGGTTCTACCAGGGCCCCTGTAGGATGAGGTCCTTTGTGTAGTACATGGGATGTGGAAGGCTTATTTTAGTGAGGTTTGGGCTTTATGTAGTGTGGTGAATAAATTCATGTGTTTCTTGAGTTCTGCAATGGACGCTTCGCCAAATAGTAGGCCCTGTGCTTTTGGGCTGAATTCTTTCGTTCCTAAGTCCAAGAGTGTGTTGTCAATGTGGACCAGTGCATATTTGCGTCTTTCGGCGCACAGTGCGGCATTTGCGTTGCCCAGGAGGCATATCGAGTGTTGAGCCCATTCTCTGATGGCGTTAGGGTTGAGTTATGTACCCTGGTTGAGCGCCAGATCTGCAAAATAGAGCATCTTTGCAATTAGGCCTGGTAAATCAAGTACTTTATTGTGTGTCGACCTCAGGCCTTTATCCTCACCATTGCTGGGATTTCGTCCTGAGCGTGCAATGAAGACTACCACAGTGTTGTCAAACTCGGGCATAACTGCCACTTTGACTGGTAGCAGTGGTCTGGGGTATTCGGCCTTGTGGCGTGCGCGTATTTCCATCTCCAGAGGGCTGCGCAGCCAATAGTGCACGAAACGTGCTAGGTGGTCCTGGAGGCTCCTTGTTCGTCCAGGAACGTTCTGTCTTCGGCTACTCTGGTTTAGTGCCGCTAGTGCTATCTCTGCCTCAGCCGTCGTCGCCGAGTATGGTTTCCCTAACGTACTTCACGGAAGTGTGGGGTAGGTCTTGCCATTCCTCTACCTCAGACGGCGAGTCATCTCCGCGCCACTCATCTACCGTGTCTAAAGTGCGTGGTGGGCAATAGTCTTCCTCGTCAGAAGATTGTGGTGGACGTAGTTTGGATTCCCGGTGCTCCGTCCACTTAGTCCGTTTGATGGGCGTCTTGCTCTTGACCTTAGTGGCAGGGGGGCTGGAGCCCTTCCATTGCCTCTTTGACTTGGAGATTTCTGGGCCTGAGGCCTTCATCAAGTCTGAGGTGTTTGCGTCATCGTGGGTTTAGGGCAGAGCTCGTAACAGAACCTTCTCCACTGAGGCCGCTACTGCTACCGTTACCATTGCCTGGAAATCTTGGGAAGGTTGAGAGTGTCCCCCATTGCTCGTTCCCGTCCTGTTTGGAGATAGTGACAGTCAGTGGGAGTAGTGTTGGAGGGTCAGCACATAGGGATGCTAGACTCCTGGTAGAACTGGGGATCGCCCAGGTTAAACGGCTTGAATTACCTGCTTTAGATTGTTTGAGTGTATGAATACTTGTGCCAAGTGTAGAGGGGTCACCTCTATTAGTTTATTCTGGCTACTGAGAGCCGTGGTGCAGGCGTGACTGCCTGGTAGTGGTGTTGGTCTGGTTAGCCGGGCTCACCACAGATGTACGCTAGAGCTGTATGCACGTTTTTTTAACTATCAGGCTTATTATAGAAGCGTGTGGGGCCTGTCTTCTTAAGGTCTGCAGCCGCAGGACCCTCGTGCATTCGGCTGGGGTTCAACCCAGGTGGTGTGCCATGGTAACCCAGAGGACACCCACGTTATAATTATTGGCACATTACAAGCATTGCATGTATATCTGGGGGTCACCCCAGGTGGTGTGCCATGAAAAATTACCCAGTGGACACCCACGTTCAATATGTACACTAGGTACAGTATATATATATTTATATATATATATATATATATATATATATATATCCCTGTGAAGGGTACTCTGCAATACACTCAGTTTCTTAATAATCCTGCATGCAAATCGTATTCAGCAAGCGGAGTGGTACTGTTGCTTTAATGTAAAACTGACAGGCAGTGTTTAAACATCCATATATGTATGCGGAGATCAGATTGAGCTGAGCTAATTTACTGTGGAGGCAATCCTGAGAAAGGAAACCAATGTTAAGGTGCAGATCGGGTGGTGTGCCATGAAAAAAATACCCAGAGGACACCCACGTTTAGAATGTACACTAGGTACAGTAAATATATATGTATCCCTGTGCAGGGCAATCTTTAATACACTCAGTCTCCTTTAATGATGTGCATGCTCAAATACCCAGCAAGTGGATTGGTAATTAGTTCATATATGTGAAACTGACAGGCAGTGTAAAACACTCATCACCAGTATATGGAGCTGTTTGATATAGTGAGGGCAATCCTGAGGGAAAGTGTATTGGAAAACTGACAGTCAGTGTTACACATTCATCATAAGTATATTTGGTGATGTTAGATTTATAACAGTGAGTAGCAATCCTGAGGAAAAGGCAACACTAAAGATGCAGATCGAGTGATTCTCGATCTGTAAAGCAAGAGGGAAGGCGGCCGTCGTGGATCTCGCGAGACTCGAAATCCAAGATGGCCGCCGTTCGCGCGCAAATGTCCGCAACGGACTCGCTCGTCGCGGGTCCGTTGTGCGAATAAATGCCCCAGCCTCCCTCCACCCGTCCCCACACAGTCCCAACCAGTGCCGGTAAATGAAATATGAGGAGAACAGGTCCGCGGAGCTGGTGTGGCACGGACAGCCGTGATGCCCGCGGGCCGAGCAAGGGAAACAAAACTGCTACAGGCAATGCACCAGTATACCAGGGGACAGTGAGAAAACAGTCATGGATACAGTATAAGTCTAGGAGGGACAGGTAGAGAGAGCCAGGAGTATATTAGCAAGAAGCATGAAAGGAAAAACGAATACAAATAGTCTGTAAAAATGAGGTTACACAGGATAGGCAAAATACTCTGACCTGTGTAGGCTGGAGCAGCAAAGAAAGAGAAAGTGATGTCATAGACAGGGCCTTTTGTATGTATTCTGACTTTTTTCTGATTGGTTGTTCTGTTTCTGTGCTGCTGGAAATTTCAGTAAAGAAAGAAATGCAAATATGAAGCCTACTGTCATGTTGTAAAATTGTACATTATGTTGACTTAAAAAGATTTACGGGAAAAGGCATAATTAAAAATAATAATGTTGTCGGAATCATGCAAAATGCACTCTACATACTCAGCATTCTCAGCCAATGAGCTAAGCCCTACAGTGCCAAGCTACCTCACTAAAGGTGGTGACCAGCAGCTTGTAAACCCCAGGTAAATTGTCAAACCACTCTCAAACGGTTTGCCTACTTACTCTGGTAGGATGCCGGGTAATCCTGGCACCATAACCACTGTAGCAGACAGTAGTTGTTATTGTGATTTGAGTGTTTCTTTAAAGTGATGTAACCAAATTTAAAATAAAAAACAAATAAAACTATTTCATTTCATTTGGTAGATAAATGCATTTTATGAACTTAAGTTCTTAGTCTGAACTGTGTATTATCCTCCCAGTTTTATGACAGTGTTGTCATCATGTAATCAGTTTTTAGATAAAGAAATATGTACATTTCCTTCCCAGCAGCATCCTGAAAATACAGAGCCACACATATTACTATGGCAGTTTAAAAAGAAAAATTGAATGTCCTGGATAAAGAAGATATTGTTCTTAAAGGAATACAGAACTGTATTCCTAATACTTTAGTGTCTCCCTGCCTCTGCGCCCACCCCCGGCCTCAAGAGTTTTTAGTTTCTCTAAAACTACAGTGTTTTACATTCCAGAGTTAAGGGGACAGAGCCACTGCAGCCAGACCACTTCAATTAGATGAAGTTGTCTGGGTGCCTATAGTGTCCCATTACCATTATGATATATTTTAGGGGTGTGGAAGGTAAATCCAAAATTTACTTGTCTGGTGGACAAGTGTACTTGTACTTCCTGAGATTCTACTTGTCCTAACACATAAAAATAGTGTGTCTGAATGCAGTGGTGTATTTGTATGCAGTGTATCTGTGTGTAAAAGCAGGGACGTGTGGGGAGGCTCAGTATCTGTTAATGCAAGAGCATGTGTTTATCATTACCTTGTTGTAGAATTATTAGGCCTCTATAAATCTGTAAGGCCCCTTTAAATCCTCTTGCTATACCTCTAAGAGGCCCCCATAGTTTTACAAGAAAGCTTTGTCTATAGAACATAGAATTTGCATGCCAGCAAGAAATAGCTTTGATAAAATGTGTATTTACTAAAAGCCTTGAAACCTAACCTTGAGAAACTAACAAGTGCCAGCTACGCTCTAAATGGATAGCTGCCAAAAGGCCCCTCCCGTCGAGTGAGCTCCTCATGTTAGCAAAATGGCGCTAAAACCTGGAGGAGAAAAAGCATGATGTGGATAGTGACCTAAGAATGGGGAGGGCATTTTACTAACATCTTAGCACCTAAGCCAATTAACAATGTCTATTTGTCTATATCTTGATTTTCTTCAATGATGTAATAATGCCTTTAAAAGGGTCTGCGCACCCATTTTCTGTCAGAAGCCATTAAACTTCTCCGAAGTTCTTTCATTACCCTGAACTTTGTGTCTCAGTGTGAATTTACTTCTGCGTGCACGCAACTTTATTATCTTTAATTTGGACAGGAACAGATAGTCATTCAAACTAATTGGTTTGCAGTAAATTATCTACTACAACCTTACATTGACCAAAAACTGTTAAAAGTATGTAAAAAGTATGTGTGTTGTCAACGCGCACTGGCAACAGCCGTAATTAGCTTCTAGCCTTGCTGGCAGTGCTAACAGCTTGCCTGCAAGGGGTGGCCTATATTCTCCTACTTTCCTCATTTGAGCCCTGCAAAGCCATTTCTGTCCACTCCTCCTTACATTTCCTAATATACCTCAGTTTTATTTATTTTTTTGTACTCCCTCCTTGCCTTGTCCACTTCCTCCCTACCCTTCCCAGCTCAGAATGGTCCAATGAAATGCTTCTCTAAAGAGGCATTTAAATGGACCATGAAGAGGCAGAAGTGATGTGGCATGCGCCCAAGGAGAGCCTTGCCTCACTCTGCAGCGCGCGAGGGAGCTGAGCAGACAGCTCAGGGGAAGAGCTCCCTCGCCAGCCGCCTGTCTAGCCGCCCGCCCGCCCGGCATGTCAGTTAGCCGCAAGGCTAACAAGACATTTGCCCTGGGCATTTGGGGGCGGCGTTTTTTGCCGCCCACTGGAAAATGCCGCCCAAGGCAAATGCCTTGTTTGTCTTGCGGCTAAAACGCCACTGGTTGGATGTAATTTTTAAAGTAGAACTGTCAGTTCCCAGGGTTTTGCGTGTCCCCTTTATTAAAAAAAATCCCAACATGCATACTGTGCATTTGGGTGCTTTTATCTTGGCTCCCTGTCAATCATTGTGATAAACTCTGTCCCTTGCACCTGAAAGTCACTATAGAGAAAGTATACAGAAAAGAGGATCAATTAAACCGTTGTTTTTTTTTCTCCTCCTAATTTGAAATATGTGCCCCGGTTATGCATGGGGTGAGCAAAAAACAGGATGCAAGAGAATACGTAGCTTGCCTTTTGGTGGGTCTTCGCTCAGATCTCAAGCTGGTTTTAGCTCATCTGGTGCTTTACAAAGAGAACCTAGGCCATTTGCATTGAGTTTTTTAAAAGCTAATCCAGACATGGAGCCCTACCTCACATTGCCTAGAGGGGTATCAGCTATACCTCACTGACTAGGCATAACAAACTTATAACGATCGATCGCCTGAGGTTCCTGTATCTTGGTGGGATCAGTCTGATATGCAAATGGTTTAGGTTCTCTTTGTAATGGCACAAGATGAGCTAAAACAGAGAAGTGATACTACCCCTTTAACTATGTAAAAATGGAGTGACATTTTAGATAAATGTTTTCAGATATGACTTAGAAATATAAATGGACATTCACGTCATTTAGGGTTAATGATCTTTATATTTTTATTCTATTTCCAGAAACATTTTTAGACTTTAACCTTTGTACTGTTAGGCTGGTAAAGTGAGATAAACATCATCTTTGTTTACATAGAAACCTCAGAATAGAACATAACACCCTGAAGTAAAACACTGTACCAAAATGTTTTTGGATTTGTTATTGTCTGCAGTTTTTGGATTTGTTAATTTCTGAGGTAACTCCACCTCTGACAGTGTCATTAGGGAATCATTAACCAGCCAAGACAAGAGTTCTGGGCTGGCTAATGTAAATTCTGTGCAAATTTTCATATACAGTGTGCCACTTATTGACTGAAAGTGGTCAGCTGATGCTCTCAGGTAATTAATTAATTAATTGCAACTGGATTGGCTTCCAGCTCTGCAGAAGCTGTAAGCATGTCACCATGGATGAAGGAACCTCGGAGTCCAGTGGGAACCTAGGTAAGAGGGCAAACAGTTTCTAAATGGTTTTCCCAACTACCGGGGACAGAGGCAGAGATACTCCTTGCATCATAGCGGTGTAGCATGGATTATTATTTATTATACAAATACATTGTAAACGTATGGTATATATTGTATAGTATGGAGTATATATATTAAATATGTATATGCATTTAGCGGTATGGTATTAATAGCCACTACAGGTGGCTGTAGTGGTTATGATGCTTGGAGTAACCCTTTAAAGGGACTCTTCAGTGCCAGGAAAACATATCTGTTTTCCTGACACTGCAGGACCCTCTAGTGCCCCTCTCCCTCCCACCCTCCATCCCAAGTTGCTGAATTGGTTTAAACCCCTTGAGTGACTTATCGGAGTCCAGCTCCGATGTCCCTCGGCGCTGGGTCAGGCTCCGCCTACGCTTCTCCACCTCCGATGTCAGCGGGCAGGGAAGACCTATTGCGCATGTGGGGCCGGCGGCGGGGGGAAGACCTAATGCGCATTCGCATTAGACCTCCCCATAGGAAAGCATTGAATAATGCTTTCAATGCTTTCCTATGGGGATTTCGGCGACGCTGGAGGTCCTCACATAGCGTGAGGACGTCCAGCTTTGTATAACACACTTTTCGTGTTCTAGACAGCCACTAGAGGAGGATTTAACCCTGCAAGATAAATATTGCAGTTTATGAAAATTGCAATGATTACACTTGCAGGATTAAGGGTAGTGGGAGTTGGCACCCAGACCACTCCAATGGGCAGAAGTGGTCTGGGTTGCAGGAGTGCCCCTTTAATTCAAGTACTGCATGTATCCCATTTTCAGATTGTAATAAAACGTGTTTGAATTCTGTATTCATAGTAAACATACAAACATAGAATGTGACGGCAGATAAGAACCATTCGGCCCATCTAGTCTGCCCAATTTTTGAAATACTTTTAATTTGTCCCTGGCCTTATCTTAAGTCTAGGATAGCCTTATGCCTATCCCACACCTGCTTAAACTCCTTCACTGTGTTAACCTCTACCACTTCAGCTGGAAGGCTATTCCATGCGTCCTCTATCCTCTCTGTAAAGTAATACTTCCTGAAATGATTTTTAAGCCTTTGCCCCTCTAATTTAAGACTATGTCCTCTTGTGGTAGTTTTTCTTCTTTTACAGGACCACTATAGTGTCAGGAAAACAAACTTGTTTTCCTGACACTTTATAACCCTTAGGTCCCCCCCACCCTCAAAGTCCCCCTCCCTTGGGGCTGAAGGGGTTAAAACCCCTTCAGTTACTTACCTTAATCCAACGCCGGGCTCCCTCAGCGCCGATGACCTCTCCTCCCCCGCTGACGTCAGCTCCCGAGTGGAGCAGCATGCATTTAAGCAGTCCATAGTAAAGCATTACTCAATGCTTTCCTTTGGACGTTCTGCACGCTGGATGCTAATTTTGTATCCAGCGTCGCAGATGCGCCTCTAGCGGCTGTCAGGACAGCCACTAGAGGTTAGTTTAACCCTGCTATGTAAACTCGGGGGACCTGGCACCCAGACCACTTCATTGAGCTGAAGTGGTCTGGGTGATTATAGTGTCCCTTTAAATATAGTCTCATCTTTTACTGTGTTGATTCCCTTTATGTATTTAAATGTTTCTATCATATCCCCCCGTCTCGTCTTTCCTCCAAGCTATACATGTTAAGTTCTTTTAAGCTTTCCTGGTAAGTTTTATCCTGCAATCCATAAACCAGTTTAGTAGCCCTTCGCTGAACTCTTTCTAAAGTATCAATATCCTTCTGAAGATACAGTCTCCAGTACTGCGTACAATACTCCAAGTGAGGTCTCAGCAGTGTTCTGTACAGGGCATGACTTCTCTCTTTCTACTGCTAATACCTCTCCCTATACAACCAAGCATTCTGCTAGCATTTCCTGCTGCTCTATTACATTGTCTTATTACATTGTCTTCCTACCTTTAATCATCTGAAATAATTACTCCTAAATCACTTTCCTCAGATGTTGAGTTTAGTAGAGTATCAAATATTCTGTACTCTGCCATTGGGTTTTTTACGCCCAAGATGCTTTATCTTGCACTTATCCACATTAAATGTCAGTTGCCACAGCTCTGACCATTTTTCTAATTTATTTAAATCATTTGCCATTTGGCTTATCCCTCCTGGAACATCAACCCTGTTGCAAATTTTAGTATCATCAGCAAAAAGACATACCTTACCATCAAGACCTTCTGCAATATCACTAATAAAAATATTAAACAGAATGGGTACCACAGATCCCTGAGGTACCCCACTGGTAACTAGACCTTGCTTCGAATATACTCCGTTGACTTCAACCCTCTGTTGCCTGTCACTCAGCCACTGCCTTACCTATTCAACATTATTGGAATCCAAACTTAAAGATTGCAGTTTATTGATGAGCCAATTATGTGGAACAGTGTCAAAGGCCTTATTGAAATCTAGGTAAGCAATGTCTACTGCACCACCCTGATCTATTATTTCAGTTACCCAATCAAAAAAATAAAAAAGATTAGTTTATCATGATCTCCCTGAAGTAAACCCATGTTGTCTCTGATCTTGAAATCCATGTGTTTTTAGATGTTCAACAATCCTATCCTTTAACATGGTTTCCATCACTTTCCCCACTACTGAAGTAAGGCTTGCCGGCCTATAGTTGCACGACTCCTCCCTACTACATTTCTTGTGAATGGGCACAAAATTCGCTAATTGAAAACCCTGAGACATGAAACAAAAAATCGTAATAAAAATTATTTTTATTTTATTTAACTTGGTTAGAAGACTTGAATGAATGAAATAATTTCAAAATAAATATGAACTGAAATTTTATGAAATATGTAGCATTTTATTTAACATAGCTGAGGAGTTAATCTTTGTAACAAAAGTAATACAAAGATAAAGCTTCATAGTAAGTAAAATCATATCAATTATTTAAGGACATAGATATTTATATTAAAAATAAGTATGCATGTTAATTTCTTGTAACATTTTGTATCAAATAGGGACCTTGAAATCACTTAAAGGGGTACTCCATCATCCATGACCACTTCTGCTTTTAGAAATGTTCCTGGAGGACGGAACCTTTCAAACACTGCACAACCAGACTTATCTGTACCTGTGTGCGGGGGGCAAGTTACATTGGAACTCTGTTCCGGACTGCCTAATGTTAGTCCTGTGCATATGTTATGTCTGTCAGCGCGCACTGCATGCTGGCAACGGAAGTAATGTGATTATCCCCTTGCAGGCAGAGCCCTATGTCTTCTGTCTTTCCTCCCTCCCATCTCCTGATCCTTTCAGTTCAATTCTTCTAAGTTCCTTCCCGCCCAACTCACTCTCCCCCTCCTATTGCTCAGAGTGCGTTCATGCTCTCTGAAGTCCCATCAAAGGCTTTTTCTATAAGAAACCTTTGATTGGACCACACGTCTGCTGCCAAGACATCAGGAGTGGGTGTGGATAGCAGCGACTGAGCTTCACCTGGTGCTGGGTTTCAGGTAAGTAAAACGTATCTGAAACCAATTTTTTTTAGAGGAAGGGCCCTGTTGCATTAAAAAAAAAAAAAAAAACTTTAAATTGCAGCAAAATTTCAAGCTCAGATAATTAAAATATTTTTTCCTTACATGTCAAATGAGTAGAAAATATATGAAAATTAATTATTTCCAGCTATTTTTGTTTGTGCCAGTAGCCTAAAGGTCAGAGCAAAAAGAAGTAAATTTTTATACTTTTTTTGAGTGCCAGAGAACAGCAGAATCCCTTGCAGTTTGTCAAAATCCAAATGTCTGTAAATGTTATTGTCAAGTTTTATATCGCTGTGTTATCTGAGCAGCATCCATAAAAGAACCCAGTGTATGGGTGCCACTGAGTGTTATTTAGCCCGGAGTTGTAGACAATCTTCCAATTTTATCTGTCAGAGCCCCATCTTGCCATGCTGTGTTTATACACACATATATAGCATATTGCTCATTCATGCTATAAAAGTCTATTTTAGGAGAAAACTTCTGCTGAAACTAGATACCAGAGGAACAGCTTTGCTAGTGACATAATTGTCATTAAAGTTGGTATTTCAGAATTCTCTTTGCAGATTCATTTCTCAATGCTTGATTATGGCTGTAATTTACTGAGATACTGCAACCTGTAGCATGTTGTTCATTGACTGTAATCCGTTTAATGCAAGTGGTTGAGGATATAAACCTGCAGACATGTTGGCTGGACTGACAGATCCAGAGTCACTTTGGGCTGAGCCCACACTTCCATCAAACTGTCCTATTTTCTTAATCAGTTTTCTTTCCTTGGCACGTCGATTCTGGAACCAAATTTTTACCTACAATATTAAGATGAGAAAAAATATAGGTGTGTATTAACAGTTTTTATGTTTTAGGTGAAAAATGCTACTTTGATACATTCACAGTATAAAAATGTTAATATAATTTAATATGGCAGTAGCAAATTCCTCATTGTTGAGTAGATTAAGTAAGGAATATAATGGAACATATTCTGACACAAGTGAGAGCCTACTTGCTAAGTAATACCTTAGAACTGGCAATATTGTGGCAAACTTGGAGATTTGTTTCGGACTGAACTACAATTCAGCGGAATTTGGACCGATCAGGTGTTGTGCAGAATTCCTGAATTCAGAAGCCAATATATATTAAAATTATAGACTCACCTAAATGCCAAACATGTTCAGGCAGGGGGTGAAGGGTGGAGGAATTTTCAGATTGCGTTATAAAAATACTTTTTTTTTTTTTTTTTACTCCTCCTGGTTTTTACTTTATTTTTCTATTATATATTAATTATATATGTAATATAAAAATGTTTTTATATTGCTCCATCTGTTTTTCTTTCTATTGGCTTTTTTTTCTCATGTGATCTGTGAACCAAAAAGTGGTAAAATATGATACAAAATATTATATTATGTATATAGTTAGCAGCACACATATTGGCTCATTTTCATCTCTTTTTTTTGTTTGTTCTTCGAATTTGGTTCCTTAATCAACATTTGGTGAGTGTTGCAAAAAAGTTTCTGTCTTTCGAAAAAATATTTGTTTGATAGAATTGCAATTCCAGAGGTCTAAATGCCTTTTAATTCACAACAGGATGAATTGGTCATCTGGAATTTACTTGTGGAGTCTTATTTAATAGGTAAATCCCATGTGATCATTTATCCATGTGCGGATAAAAAGGTATTTCATTTGAAACATCTGAAATTTAACTTTTGGACAAGCCTAGTTTCTATTCACTTGCGCTCACTTCTGCTAATGTCTGCACTGCACATTTGCCATCAACCTTCATAAACTAAAACAGAAAAAAATGCACAGAGAAATGAAATAAAAACAGAGGGTGAAGTTATAGTGCATTTTTTTTAATTAAAACAAACACAAAACTATCAGAAATTTTACCATCAGGCAAAGAAAAAAGACAATTATTGTCCTTGAGTGGAATTATCTCATATATATGCATTCATGGACTTCACACCATACCTGCCTGTCTGACAGTCCCAGACTTATTGCAATTTCAGACTTCCTTCGTATTGTGATGTATCTGTTGGACAGGAATTCTTTCTCAAGTTCTAGTCTCTGATGATCTGTGTATACAACTCTGTATTTTTCCTTTGTTCTGGTTTTGCCTAATAAATGAAAGAGACATTAAAAAGTGTTCCAGATCATTTGACTTAAACTCTTTTTACATAGTCCTGACACATATATGTGTGTGTGTGTGTGTGTGTGTGTGTGTGTGTGTGTGTGTGTGTGTGTGTGTGTGTGTTGATATATTTTTATAATCACAACTTTTGCCTTTGAATGAATCATCACAGGAGTTTGACATAATAATTGTGGCATTCTCAAAAACACCTGTATTCATCTGTTTGTCTAGGTCAGCCTAATGGCTATTATATGCTTTACTAAAAATTTTGTAACAGAATTTTGGGCTCTCTCTATATATAACATGATGTATACACAAACACTGTAGATGATGCATATGAAAATGTATCTATATCAGAGGCACACCTTGGGTATTTGGAACTTGCTCGAATTGGCTGTGGACCCCACCACCTGAATGTGATGTGTGTAGTATCTGTCAGGTCGGTTGAGTGTTGTGTGTATATGGTTAGTGGTTGTGTTTGATGTGTTTTGGAGGAGGTTGGCTGAGTGTAATGTGTATGGAGGGGTGCTGAGTATGGTGTGTGTGTGGTGACTGTATAGTGATATCCTCCTTTTCCCATATCTAATCTACCGTTAAATAAAATACATTTAAACTTAATTTTTTTTTTACCTTTTTCCTGCTTACCATTTTGCAGAGAGGTGGTCCAGTGGGGGTAATAATTCATGGTTAGCTATGAATTACTGCTGGGAAAATCCATCTGCACTACTAGAGGATACAGATCATTGTCTTAACACCATTTGGTCTGGAGCTTAGTGATGAGTCAGAGAGTAGGCTGGGAGCCCTGACATCTGTGCCTGGTGTTGCTTGCTGAGCCACAGCAGAGCAAAGGAAGTGTTTAAAGTGATCTGCACCCGCTAGTGGTTCATGGGACCAACAGAGATTCATTATTAACCTCCTTTAGATCACCAGGGATGATAGCCCCCACGGGACCACCAGGAAATAAGTTTTAATTTATGTAATGCTATTTGACAATATAGTAAATACAAATTATTGTTTTGCAAGATAGAAGGGCATGTAGTTGATATCATTTTATGACCGCCTCTCCCCCACCTCCCCCATAATTATGATCTGTGATGAACCATTATTGAGCTATATCAAAGACTGGGGATATTAAAATGAAAACATAGACACTATAACCACTACAGCACACTGTATTCATGACAAGTGATAGGTGGTCAGACTATTTTCTATTTGACACTTACCTGGGTCCTCTGGTCCCCTCTCTATTAGTGAGATATCTAAATGTTTATCTTCCACAGTAGATTTATAGATTTTATACATATTTGACACACTCAACCAATTGAATTCTGTCTAAATGCAGGCAGAGTTAATGCCATTTATGCAGTTGTAGGGAATTCTGTCAAAAAGTATATCCTACCTTTAAAAGGTTGTACCAAAGGAGGTGCCTAGGTAAGTGCTGTCAGAAGATGGTTTGAATACTTAACATGTGAAAGTACCTGGGGGCTCGTGGCTCTTTAACACGGTGTCACACTGTAGTGGTTATGGTTCCTATTACTATTTCATACATGTTGTTGCTTTACTTTGTTTCCCTGTTGCAGCCACAGGGTTATTCATTAAAGTCTGAACTGTTGGGAATTCAAAGGGAACTTCATATTTTAGCCTAAAATAAACAGTCTGAAAAGATAGCTGATTTAAGATTTTAGACAATACCAAAATCAGTGGTAATAGTAGTGAAAGCTCAACACACTCCTGTGGGGGATCCTCTTAACCCTCACCAAATTGGAACAATGAAATACACAAAATAGGGGTGGAGCAAAAAGCTAAAATGCTATAGAGACATACATATAAAATTGATGTATATTGAGGTAGATGTAGAATCTAAAAATACAAAAACATAGGAGAAACCAATAGTACAGATCAATTATATAATTGGAGGTTAAAAATAAATAAACTGGAAACACACAGGTGGGGCCAAAAGAATGCACTTGGCTCTGGTGTTTAGCGCCTTTGGATCATTTGTGGGAGATCCAGCACCCTCTGTATAAAGATGAATTCCAAGTGGAGGACACGACACTTCAAATAAAGTTAAAACTAATTTATTGGTTCAACTAGAAAATAAAAACGATAATAAAAACCCAACATGGTATAAGTGCTTGAAGTGAGTGGGCATCCAAGCTGTGTTTGCCAATTCAGGCTTCCTCGTTTGGAAAATGCATTATAGCTTGTGTCCATATGAAAAGTATTTAAACGGTCTGTCAGTCTAAAATTTCCCGGGCTTACTGGAATTAATGGAACACACCGTTGCGTTCCATTGGTCTTCCGTCGCCATATAATGTATTTCTTAGTTCTAACGTTAGAAGTATCGTGTGTGTAGCGTGATGACGTTTCGGAGTGTGAAGAATGTCACGTATGCAATGTGACAACGTATCGTAGTTACTTGCTTCTTGTGGAACCCAGAGTGCGTTTCATTGCTCGTTAGTGACGTCTCCTTGCGCAATAGTCCAAAAGGGGGACACAAAAAGTTTTGACTTCTTGGTATAGTGGTCTTAAAGATTCCATACGAGTATAATTATGTAATTGATCTGTACTATTGATTTAAGATTTTAAATTCACTTTTTATTCTTGGCACATTTTAGCACCAATCAACCATAGTATAGAGATTACAAATGAAAAAATTTGTGGAGCACAACTGTAATGCTAACTCTCCTTAATTCAATCACAATAACAATCTGTATATAAAAATAAAACGCTTTATTACTGTATATTAATGTATAATGAAATTATACTACCATTCTACCTTGGACTTGCAAGTGCGTACATGGTTGGAAAATGTAAATGATTGTTGGATAAAAGTACTTGTTGTAGCTACATCAACGCTTACACATTACCGTCCCTTGTTCTTCAACCTCATTGCTATATTTCCCAGTGAGATGTTGAGTCATTCATTTCACACTTGCACCAAAACACTCCTTGAACTATAACCACTACAGCACTATACTGATCTTACCATTTTTTTCCCCCTTCAACAAATATATTCAGAAAGTTGTATATTTTGTAATCTCAATTGATGTATTGACACTTAGGCCCACAAGGTACAAAGCAGTTACAAGGAGATCTTATCAGAAATGTTTTTTCACATTCAGGAACACAAACCAATTGACTTAGAATGTACAAGCCCTTAACAAATGTCAGACTTCCTTTCATCTTCAGAGAAAAGGAAGATACAGAAAATAAACAATCCATCATGCTAAGCAATACACTTGCCCTCTTTTTACACTTTAAAACAAATGTCAGACATGAGTGTGTTCTTTTTGAGCTGCAACATTTAGATTTTCAATTTTTGACCGATTCATTATTCAAGATACAGTGAAACACCATAAACATTAATAATATATTATTAAAAGAGTATTATATTGTTATTAAGGTGGCTTGTTGTTTTTAAAATGAATTGTTGAGCAAAGTGGTAAAGCTGCAACATTAATTACTTTTTACAGAAGTTTTTACAAGCTGTTAAGATCCTTAATGGTTACAACTTCCCAAGTTGTTTTAATGTCTATAGCTTATGTAAGTCACAGATGTCCATGGTACAGTTTGGCCTTATTTTATCATGGCCTCTTGCATAGTTGTTGAGGAACCTGGCAATGGCTATCTAAAATCTGGGATTTTGTTTTTAATCCTCTCACTAATTCTATGTTTATATATATATATATATATATATATATATATTGTTTAAAAAAAAAAAAAATTTCGAGGAAGTGGCTAACTGCGAAGTGTACGCTGCAGCATTTGTTGGTGCTTTATAAATAACAATAGTAATAATATGGATTTAACAGTGGTCTGAACTGAATTCATTAAAGGGACACTGTAAGCTTATTTCAACTTCCACTTTTTAAATGAATTAAAAATATGCAAAAACAATCATAATAAAAACCCTGATATTTAGACATTTGTCTGCAGTTTCTGCAGGGAGTTCTCACCAAACTAGGAAGTGAGTGAGCCAATCACGATGCTTATTTAACTCACTGTAGCACTGCTGAACTTTTTTAAGCGTTTTAATTCAGATCACTTCATTGAGCTTAAGTGGTCTGTGTGCCTATAGAGTCCCTTTAAGTATCAACGTTTGTTTTATCAGATCAGCTGAGACTGGAAGTACCCTGAGTGCCTGACACTAAGTATCAAACCACTTGTAAATGGTGTGACAAATTACTGTACGGCGCCCATAAACTCCTGGCACAGTAACCATTATGGTGTGTTGTAAAACAAATAAATGCTCTTTTTTTCTCACTGGTAATCTAGTCTCAGGCAGCAACTTTTCCTATTCTGAGTTCATCTGTTTGGATGATCTCCATGATCAGCCAAACAGATGTTTCCCATAAATATACATTGCATAAAACGCTTCTCTATGAGAAGCATTTCCAGCATTCAGATCTGGATCATGCTGTGTGTCATGATGCCTAACATGAAGATTTTCAGTTAGTAAAAGTCATCAAGAAATGTCAGTCCGACGGCCACTACAGGTGTGTTTATGGCTTAATGTAAACATTGCCATTTCTCTAGAAAGGCAGTTTTTTTACTTTTCCATGAAAAGCGGGCAGGGTCTGTGCAGCAAGAATACTTTATTTTAAAAAAAGAGTATTTGGTGCTTAGAGTGCTACTCTAAGAAAAAAAAGGCTCATTCATAGCTACACTGTTCAGCAAACATATTTAGATAAGTCATGTAGGTAAACTACAATTTATTTGTGAATGGTCTGTGACCTGAAACACCTCAATTTTATTGTCTTGTTTCTAAACATCATAAATAACTTGCAACTGTTTCTAAATACTTGTTTAACTGGTAGAGAACAATTGTTTTACAACATAGAGATTTTAATGAATATTATCTGGATATACTAAGTATGCTATTATACTATTCACACAGGTCAAAACCACTAATATATTGGACTTCAGTGTTCACAAAATATTTCTGGATACTTAAAACAGCACTATCAATTTTGATAGTAGAACATAGAATATTTATGAAAACACACTCCTGTAAAATATGTTGGCAATCCACTGACTTTCCCATGGAATCAGAAGAGATAAATGAGACAACATAAGCACTTCCTTGTCTTATGTGCTGGTCAAATTTTGCCAAAATGTGGCATTGGGCACAGCCTCTACATCTTGCTATTTTCCATCAGCAGTCATATACTACAGTAAACGGGAACGAGCGTCTTCTTAAATGAAGCCTATGGTGTCTATTGCACATGAGTAAGATGATCTATAAAGAATTCTGTGTTCTCACAGTATCCTCCATATATCAGAAGCACAGCACTGTACTGTAGTGACTTGGGCTCTTTCAAGATGAACCTACAAGCAGCTGATTCTGAGAAGGGAGAGCATCAGGTAATTATTGCTCTTCCTACGCCCCCTTGGCCGCCATCATTATGCAAGCAAACATATAAGCCTGGAGATGACTTTGCAAGAAAATGTGATATGTGCATAGCAACAAGTGACAAAACGATGCCACCAAGTGATTTCAAGTAGGCGTGTTGTTTTCTAAAAAGTTACATTTTCCAACATGGTCATCCTAGCAATACAGCGTGAGTCTAAGCACCAACACATTCTTAACTTGATCAAGGTGTTTTGGTTCATAGAGCATGCCGTGCATTCTCACTGCTCATTTCCCTGACCTTTAGGAGCTAGTCCATTTTCTGCAGCCCTATCCACATATCCCTTGGCTGTACACACTTCTTCAAAACACATGTTTATTTGGAACTCAGGAGTATGCTTTCTTTAGAATTGATTATCTCCTGCTCTTTTATATGTCCTGTATAAGAGTCTCAAACAAGAAATCAAAGCTACCAAGCCTGTAGCCTTGTCTGCATTATCAAAGAAGGGAACGTCCCTAAAATGGGTGGCAGGCTGACTGACACTCTGCGCCCTCAAGGCAAACAGTAAATGCAGCTGAAGTGCTCTATGACTGATTCTAGTGCCCAGTCCATCCCTGCATCTTGAAATCTGTCTGGCAGATCTGAACTGGTAGGCAGCTTTAAAAATGCTTTACAAGTCTCCATGACAGTACCCCAAAATGCAGGACTGTCCTTGCAAATATGTTACTTTTAACATGTATAAGTGTATCATCATTTAAAAAATAAAATAATTTGCACACTATTTCCATACCGCTTCTCTATAAAAAGCATTTAATTGGACATTGCCCATAATGAACAGTAAATGCCAGACAAAATGGTGATGGATCTGCCTGGTTGTAAAACTTGCAGGAGAGAAATCAGAAAAATAAAATTAGGGAATTAGAAAATAATAATAACAGCCTTGGTTTAGCACATTAATATGTCTCTAATTTTGGAAGTAATTTGTGAGCTCAGTACAGCATTTACAGAACAGATTCCTATATGTATCGGTTTATTTCCACAATTAAAGTGCAAATTTGAAATACTGTTTATCTGATGTTTTTCAATTTAACTGTTTTACCAACTGCTGCTAAATTAGTAATAAAATATTGGTTATCATTTAAAGCATTTGCCACTAGAGAATGCCTTGTTTTAGATTTAAGGTTTAAAAGTGGACACGTAGGAGATGCGAAATGTAATCTATAATGTAATATTTAAACATTTGTGGTAGACATTCATTACAGAGGTTATTTCTACACAAACATTTTAAAAACAACAACCAAATATTTATATCCATGCAGTCTAGCGTTGTGCAACTGCAGATGATCTACGTAGCCCATTATTATTATTGGCAATTATATAGCGCCAAAATATTATGCAACGCTATACAATATTACAAAGGGGAAATTTAACTGTAAATGTGACAATTACAACATTTTACATGGACAATAGTTTGAAGAATAGGTTGACCCTGCTCAAAAGATCTTCCAATCTAGAGGCACATCATTCTTTTTTATTTTTTTGATCTTGCTACTTAAAATTATTCTACAGTTTTAAATGTGTACATGTCAACACAGAAAAATGCATGGGTGGATTGCTATTTCGTTCCATTTTCTTTATAAACTTTTTTCTTGTACTTTATCAGGTTTTTTCACTAGAGTGTGGATTGTCCAGCACCGGCAGTCAAAGTGAATTTCAGAATTTAGGCCAAAGGAGCCAAATAGTAAACATTAAAGGCTTGATTAATTTTCCCTTTTCTGCTATTAAGGCCTACTTTAAAATTCTCATTCTGTGAATTTCAAACACCAGGCCAAAATAGTCTGACTGAAAACATAGCTGATTTTGAGGTTTTTTTTCCAGTTTGACTAATGTAGCCTAATTTTTAAAAATTCATTGTGAAGTGAGTAACCTTGCAAATATCATCGTAAACATATTGTATTAAATTTGTATTAATTTGCAACTGCAGTTGTAGCTTTTAACACACTGTCTCCACACCATAGCCCACATTTAATATAAAAAAAATTTTATACTTGTGATTCATGCATAATTTTCTTGAAAATAAATATATTGTAGACTTTTAAAACATGATTGGCAAAAACAACTTTTTGCCGTCCAATGATAAAATGAGGAACAAGATGTTGTAGTGCATATGTCAGGTTTCGATTTAGAGAGTAAATATTACTGTGAGAACTTGCTCACGTTTATTTATACAAGAATAATTTAAATATAGCAGAAGGAACAAACTGATTTTACAATTGTATGAATTGATATATGGATATAGTAAAATGTCTTCATTTCATTAGAAATTAAGTAATCTTTTTAGATTTGTTTGCTCCTCACAATCCACTGGAAAATGTGGTTCTTAGATTAAAAATGAAATTTGACTTTGGGTGCGTCTGCCATCAGCTTTCTTTCCCTCTGTCTCCTTTCTTTCTTATATCTCTCTTTCTTGTATATCTTATGTTTACTTGTTAATTGGCCCAACTATTGTCTAGCGATTAATGATGCCTGTTTTACTGTTTCAGGGGACAGGAATTCATCCCCTTTTTCTTTAATCATCTCAGAGTTGTCTCCTGTTTTAAGTCTTTCCTGGTAACATGGGTTGTACTGCATTTAAATCTGAAAATTCTAATATTGAAACCAAAATAGCGGAGCTGTATGATATCTCTAATTTTACTGAATTCTCCTGTTTCGTGCATGATAATTGCTTTGAATCTTTTGTTAGATTTCATACTCTTGTAGTAAATCTTGGAATATAAACTTGGTATTTAATTTACCTATATGTTAGACACACTGTATGTTATAACTGAGCATATTAATGTTATAATATTTTTTTTTCAATAATTGCCACAAATCAACCAGTTAAACCCATAATAAGTAATTTTCATAGGCTGACAAATCAAGAAAAACAAATGAGTTAATTTACTAAACTCCAAATTGTTGCAAACTGATTTCTGAATGGCAAAATTTAGGCTACACTATCCAAGCTGTGTATTAAGCAGAGTTTGAGATTTTTTTCCAGATCATCTGTTTTAGCCTACATTTTGCTATTCGGATTACGGCTTCTACTATTAAGAGTTTAGTGAAAACTCCAAATGTGTTTTAAAAAGGAAAGCATTTAGAGTTTGTTGGATCTTACCAGCAGGATTTGTGTGAATTGTTTTCCTCATCCAGTCATAGGGCTGGTGCCTTTGATTGTTGGAAAGGGTTTGAACTATATTCACTGAATCAAGAGGCATTGCCCCTTGGCCAGCGTGGCGCATTGAGCTATAGTCAGGAGACTCATACATCATCTGTCCAGGAGATAATCCAGATATTGGAGCTGAGCATGTGTTAGAGGGTCCAGGGCCATAACCATTCCATTCTTCTCTCTGAAACCCATAATGTGATCCCCAAACTCCTGACGAATGCCCCGAATTATCCATAATCTGAGCATTGTGGTATTCCATGTACTCTGAGTAGGTGGCATTAGATGGAAAATTCTGCATTGGTACACCGCTGTTAGGATATTTCCTGGGTCCAGGATACATGTTGTTTTCTTGATCCATAAAGTAACTCACATACATTGTAGCTGTAGCCAGTTAGAGTCCAACATTGTTAGATATCAAGCAATTCCTGAGATAGAATTTTGTCTTGCTTTCCTTACCTGATGTTTCACTAAATGAAGTAAATGACAACTGAGGTTACTGATCTGGTATTGCCTTGCTTAAAATGACATTTACATTGGAATGAAAACTAGGCTTTCAGGGAACTCCACCTTGCTGTTTCTCATAGTGCTTCCTTTTCCACAGTTGTTAAGGCATCCCAGTCTCCTGTCCCCTCCCTGAAAGCAATTCAGTTTACGACAGGGTAGAGTTAAACAGTACTTTGATATGAATCTAGAATTGTTTTGAAAGTAAAATTGTGATATATCATATATTTATAGTAAGTTATAGGAAAAAAATGAAAAGTCACTTATTACGTTTTTGTAACATTACCTTTAGGACAAATATTGAAAATATATTTATTTAAACACATCCTGTCCAGTATTCTTTAGGAATAGGTATTTAATACAACCTTAAAAGTGCACAGTGTGGCATTTCTTATAACCGTGCATATTCCTTAGAAACTTGTCACACGGCTATATTTATAAGGCTAGAGTTAATGTAATTTTTGAAAGTTGCAACCCTAGTTTTTAGCTGTGACAATTTGTCTAATCAAAATGAAATTTTTTATAACATATTTTACCAGAAAGGATACACTAAGATTTTTCAAATAAATGTAATTATGTGAAGCTTATTTGCTGATTATTTGTGGAATAATTATAAGCTTAAAGGGACACGGTAGGCACCCAGACCACTTCAGCTAATTGAAGTAGTCTGAGTGATGTGACCCTTTTGCACTTAGTGCTGCAATGTAAAGCATTGCAGTTCCAGAGAACTGCAATGTTTACATTGCAGCTCTAAGTCTGCCCTCTGTGGTTGTCTACCAGACAGCCACTAGAGGGCTTCTTGAATCAAAACTGTCTTTTGGTCCGTTATCTGACGCTGGATGTCCTCACGGACCTCCAGCGTCAAATTTTCCCCAAAAGAAAGCATTAAATAATGCTTTCCTGTGGGGATGTCAAATGCGTGCGGCTATTGACGTGCATATGCATTAGGTCTCTCCCACCGGCTGACATCGGCGGGGGAGGAGCATGGGGGGAGCCTGACTCAGAGCCCTTTAACATTTATTTAAACCAGTGATTGCTAACTTTAGCACCCCATACGTTTGTAAATTGCTCACCCATAGTGGCTGCGGATCAGGATAAATGTAGTTCTCCCTATCTACATTGCCTAGGGTAGATCGGCAGAAATCTCTAACTGATATCATTAGTTTCCTTCCAGTGTAAGAGCCATATGTAGTTGGGCTACTTCACTAAATATAACATTGTAGCGAATTCAAATTCAAGTTGCCAATTTTAAGCCAAAATAGCTAAGAGGTCACTTTATCGAAGTTTTAGAAGTTTTGCAAAGCTGCATTCTTTGGCTAAATTTTACAATTCAGTTTTCAACACACTTTAAATTGGTATTTAGTACATAAACTCCAGTGCAAAGCACATGGGTTTATCTAATTATCAGTAAATTGTGGTGGATCAAGACATTCATGGAAAAATAGCCAAGGTGGGACTTTTACCCAATGAGGCTGAAAGGCCTAGAATTCTCAAATTCTGATTGCATGTGACACAATGCTCTGTGTCGTCAATAAACGTTACTATGGGCAACCAGGTTCATTGGAAAGCAGCAGTCCCCCTTACCACAAACAGCAAAACCTTTTGTTACGTTGGTAAATGCTACAACATAAGTTCAAAATATTTTACAGAGCATGAAATTCTTTGCATGGCACTTGCAAAATAATGAGCCCAAGACTAGCCTAGGAACATAAAGTGGATGTTATCAACTTTACATTGCAGAAGGGTCATTGACAAAATAAATAGGGCTAACAAAAGATACGTCACTTTACTAAGAGGTCTTTGTTCTTATCTGTATAAACACAATCCAGATACTATCTGTTAGAAAGTGCCAATTGCTTTCCAAATATGTAATAGAATACCTCCTTGTTAGCCATGTTGCAATGGCGGAATCCATTTGCCATATATTTTTTAGATTTTTATTTCATTGAAAACCCAAACTAATTGTGCTTCAGAAACTTAACCAAGAGCTCTAAGGATCAGCTCAAATCACAAGCTTATGTTGTAGCTTCGCAGCTATGACCAAGGCTGCTTAGGGAATATTCTGTTACTTAAAATAATACATTGATTTTGCAAAAAGGACTGCATTACATCTTTTACACTAAAGGTGCCGTTGGTGTTGTTGAACAGTGTGCGGATAAACCCCAATTTTTATTCGGACTAGGAAAGAACCAGCATTTGTTTCATGAGCAGGTTTAATGAGATCCTATCTTGTTTAATTCTTCCATTTTCTAAGCTGATAGGTTAAACTTACTATTTAGTTCAATGAAGTGTAATGTGCAGAAGAAACACAAGGACAAGATTCACTCAAAACACACCCTGTCCACTTGCTGAGAGAGGTATTGAAATCATAGTAATAAAATGCAGATGACGATTTCCACCCTTGTTCCTAAAATCATTTGTTTGGTGTTTCTGCACCTGCTACAGCAAAGAAAGACAAAACTAGTAATTAAGCAAGCCTCAATAGGTCTGTCTACTTAAGTTGTTCAATTCCTGCTTTTTATTAAGGGTAATTCATGCATGCTTTTTTATTGCATGGGCAAAGATCCAGCAATTCTTGCATTATCCTTCTGCTTTACTTAGAACAGTGGTATGGGGTTCGATGTCATATTATCTTTGAAGAAACAAACAATATCTAATGAAATAAGTGACAAATAAAATAAATTAAAAGTGCTGCATGGTTCCAGTATTCATTCTGACAAAGGAGCACAAAGCTGGATGAGTTAAATGGTGACTGGGTCTATATAAAATAGTGCTGCTTCATATAACCCATTGTACATCGCTACGGAATTTGCTGTCACTATATAAATAATAATAATAATATAACCATTCAATGCTCAGCCCACCAGTGATCGAAAGCACCCTGAATTACACATTCATAACCTATTTTAGAATATGGAAAAATGACTATTATTGAATATTAGATGCTTAAATTGAAACACATTACTATTTGTTTCAAACTTAAAACCATAGTAATGCTTAAAGGACCACAATAGGCACCCAGACCACTTCAGCTTAATGAAGTGATTTGGGTGCCAGGTCCATTGTAACCCTTTCTGCTGTAAACATAACAGTTTCAAAGAAACTGCTATGTTTACTTTAGGGTTAATCCAGCACTTCCGCGCGTCTCACTGTAATTTTCACAGTGAGAAGACGCCAGCGTCCATAGGAAAGCATTGAGAATGTTTTCCTATGAGACTGGCTGAAAGCGCGCGCGGCTCTTGCCGCGCATGAACATTCAGCCGATGACGGCAGAAGGAGGAGGAGATTCCCCAGCGCCGAGGGAGCCCGGAGCTGGAAAAAGGTACGTGTTTAACCCCATCCTCACCCTAGAGCCCGGCGGGAGGGGGGCCCCGAGGGTGAGGGGGGCCCAAAGACACTACAGAGCCAGGAAAACGAGTATGTTTTCCTGGCACTATTGTGGTCCTTTAAAATCCTTTTCTTCGCTCTATCAATCTTATACTCTTTCTTTCCTTCCCACACTCAAAAGACTTGTTTTGTGTATTTATTTCAATTGGGATTTTGTCTGACTCAGATTTTGTTGCTTTTTTAAATGTAACATATTGTATAAGGTTGATATCCTTCTACATAAAGAATTAAAAATAGCATATTTTGTGAAGTTTGACTACTACAGGTATACATTTAGAGAAGACGAGTTTGATCTCTTGTGTGCACTTTGTGAATTGGAGCTATATTTTAATTGGGTGGAAATTCCAAGCTACACATAATGGTATTCACACTTTCTTTCACTCAGTGTTTCCTTCAACTCCGATCACCCACTTACTGTAAATTACAATGCTACTTCCTACACTAAAATTCATAAAAGGGAAACCTCATAACTTGTATGTATGCATATGATGTAATATCAGTGTGCTATTAACACCCTCTGATATGTACACATCCTTGACTCCTGCAATATATACCTCTAATATCCTTTTTCGCTTCTTGGATAGATGGTATGATGCTATCACCAGGGGAAGACTGGCATATATAGAGTGTAATTGTCCCAGGCGGGACTCTACCATACGGAGTTTGTGGGCTGAAGCCTTGCAGCACCAGATTTTAACAGGTGGAAGTAGATGTGTTTGGATAACTGTCAGTAGAGTATAAACTGCAATGTTGACATTGCAGAGTTAAATGCGCCTCTGACGTGCAAGTTCCCATTGATTCAATGTTTTTCGATGGGGAAGCTTGCATGCGCGCTGCAGTTGACGTGCGTGGGCATCAGGTTATAAGTACAAGTAGGACATTGCTGTTTCAAAATATATATATATTTTTTAAAATGTATCAATAGTGACATTGTAACAATGTTATCTGTCATAAATCTCTGAAGCAGACCTCACATGTATATATTTTTTTAAAGTAGACAACCCAGTGTATTCAATATGGGGTATGTCCAGTCTTTTTTAGTAGCCACTTAGTCACAAACACTGGCCAAAGTTAGCATTTATATTTGTTTGTGTGTTAAAAATGCAAAAAATGGTGGCGGGGGTGCAGAGCTGAGAGGGCGCTTGCCTCAACAGCTCCGCTAAAAGAAGACAGAAAAAGAAAAAAAACTACTAAAAAGGCAACACAAAGGCCACTCAACGCAAGGGGACACCGGGGCTCAAAAGTAGATACCCACTCATATGGCCGGTACTGGAGACACCACCCGATGGCACAACACAGGGCCCGACAAGGGAAGTCAGAGAGAGGGACTCAACAATCCCCCCAGACCCCACTCCCAAGACAGGCAGGCATCAGAGACAGGCCGCCCCAAAAGCAGAAGCATGGAACCCCACTAAGAGCAGACACTGCCCGAAAAAGACCACCAAGATCCAGGGGCAACCTGCAAGCAAACGCCAAAAGCTACCTCGCCCGCTTGCTATGACCCAGCACAGGCCCCTGAGGCGCACAGCCCACCATGACTGACCGAGAAGGTGGCGAAGCATGAGGCCTAACATGGCGGCAGCAGCAGATCGACCACACTGGAAAAGGAGCAGCCCGCGACCACACCAAGCAGAGGTATCCCCAAACGGGACTATACAATACCTACCAAGCGAGTCAGCAGCAAGCTGTTACTTACCTTTCCTGCAGCTCCCCAGTGTAAATCTCGCGAGTCCCGCTGCCGTCATAGCCCGTGGCAATGCTCCGCGCGGCACACAGAACGCGAGATTTATGCTGGGGATCTGCAGGAAAGGTAAGGAACAGCTTGCTGCCGCCCCCCAGTGCTTAGTGGGCCACTGGGCCACCAGGGATTAACATATCCCCCCTCCCTGGCCAGGTAACAAGCAGGGAGCGGGGACAAAAAAACAAAAGTAAAAAGAATTATATATTACAATAATAATATTAAAATATAAAAAATGCCCTCCCACCGCCCAGTTTCCAAACACACTGCATCATATACACACACTACATTCACACAAACACACACTCTGCATTATATACACACACTCTGCATCACATACACACACTGCATTCATTATATACACACACACTGCATTCATTATATACACACACTACACAAACACTGCATTCATTGGATAAACTCTCTGCATTCATTATATACACACACTACACAAACACACACACTCTGCATTCATTATATACACACAACACAAACACTGCATTCATTATATACACACACTACACAAACACACACACTCTGCCTTCATGATATACACACACTATACACAAACATACACACTGTGCATTCATTATATACACACACACTACACAAACACACATACTGTAAATAAATATTTAAAAACATTTAACCTACTGATGCCTCAATTAATGTAATTTTATTGGGATCTATTTTTATTTTTAAATTTACCAGTAGCTACTGCATTTCCCACCCTAGGCTTATACTCGAGTCAATACGTTTTCCCATTTTTTTTGTGTAAAATTAGGCTTATATTCGGGTATATACGGTAAGTGTATTTTGATATATATATATATATATATATATATATATATTATCACAATACAGTCAGAATAAAATTACATATATATATATATTAATTTTTTTTAAAATTATTTTCATATTTTATTTTTAATTAATTATTATTTATTTTTTATAATATACATACAATATATATATATATATATATATATATATATATAGTTATTATATAATATATATATATATATATATATATATATATACATGTGTAATTTTAATTTATTAACATTATTTTTTATTTTATTTTACACATGCAGAAAGACTGCTTGTCAGTTCAGGCAGTCCCCCTGCAAGCTGCACTATGGATGCGTATTGCGGCCATGTGACCGTTCTTTCTGAGTGATCGCATGGCCGCGGGGGGCCTTATTTGCCGAGGGGGGACTGTCTGACAGACCCCAGAACGAGAGGAATGCAAATCGCTCACAGGGGAACGGCGGCGATTGGATAAGTAATTAGAAATGCCCCGGACATACTAGGTGTTTAGCCCTGCAGTGTATGTATGTACATTTAAGTAACAGTGGATTTTGTACCACTACATCGGCCATTTAATGTGTAGGATCACCTGCTGCCTCTTTGGTTAGCCCTATGCTAACAATTCATCGTAGTAATTGTTAGCATAGGGCTGTTAGCATAGGGCTTGTTGAGTATCCCCAGTTGACTATCTTACTCCATATTGCACAAGAGATATGGCAAACTCTGTGCAAACAGACCATGATGAGTAGCCTCTATTTTATATCTTTGTTTTTTAAATTGGTGCAAAAACCAGGAGTAAGGATTGCTTTATAGACACATGCCTGAAATAAAAACAACATAATGACTATTTAAATTTATTTTTTTTAGATATTTTTACATATTTTACATATTTTAGAATTTCTTTACAGTAAATATTTTAAAATGCTGGTAAGAATTTATGCTTTTTTTGTGGCAGGCCCATTGTAAGCAATCCTGAAGAATATATAGCACAAAAGAACTACAAGCACACCTAGATATACTATTTGACAATTCTTTCCTGAGTTTTACTTCCATTATACAGAATACTGTATGTAGGAAAATTAGTCGAATCACTGATTTTTTTTTTCTTTTTCTTTTTGCTTGTCTATCACAGAATAGATCTGTTGAGTCATAAATTGTATACCTATCCACTCTTTTTATCCTTGGGCTAAGTTTCAGAGTCCAGGCACTTAAGCAACTAAGGAAATGGCTGATTTATTAACCATTTCTTACTGTTGCTACATGAATAATAATACATTTCACACTCTGTTTGGATTTTTTGAATGGTGGAAGTGCAGTGGAAGTACTTTTCTTTCAATTATCAGGATTACTGTAATTTAAAATGGAAAGCAATTTATATTTAGTTTTTATTGCAGTTATTGAATATCCATGTGAATGCTGCTCTCTCTGCCTAATAACATTGCACCAGTTAACTGGAGATCAAATGCTAAAACCAGTAGAGGTCTCAAGATACAGAATCTTAACACCCTCTGTATCATTACTGCCGAAAGTGGTTAAAATGCTTAGAGTGCTTTCTTCTTTTTTTTTTCTTTAAGTAGGATTTACTAGCAGTCCAAGTTGTCCATCAATTTGTATTATTTAAGTCAATCAGTAGGTTCATCTTTGTATTACATGCACTTCTTTAATAGTGAGTAAGAGGGTTAAATGCACTTCTTTAAGAATGAGGAAGAGAACTAAATGCCCATTGTCCTCACTTGGCCAGCTACTTCCAAATAATTCATACTCATCATAATATGGCCCCAGATACTACTGTCTGCAGCAACGCACACAATGGGCCTGTCAGAATAGTGATGTGAGTTTACAGCCTACAATCCCTGTACGCTAGTTGCCACTCTTGCCATGTATGGTAGAATTAGGCACAAACATAACATTTTATCTTACTGGTTTAAGGCAGAAGGGAACTATCCCATTGAGGACACATGTCAGAAATATTACTGGCCTTTTACTGCTAAAGCTGTGTCTTTAAGGAGGTATTGTGTTTTAGAATAAAATCTCAAGTTGAACAAATACTGTATGTAGGAAAAACAAGTTTTGCAAGGAGCACAAAGAAAGACCACGGAAAACTTTTGACTTTCTGTGCTTTGTTACAACCAATAGATATAGATATCATAGTAAGATAACAGACACTTACAGTATCTACCTGCTTTTATCCTTACATTAGCACATCAAACAGTTGCTCTTTGAAGTTCTACCACTGCTTTTTTTACGAGACTTTTGGTCATTGTCTTAGTTAGCTGCCCAGTTTTTTTGTAACTGCTGGCTCTAACCAGCTCCTACTAAATGGTAGTTTAGCAATCAGTGGAAGCTGTACTTTTAAGAATAATATTTACTAGGCTTTTTGAGTTAGTAATGGTCACACTATGTTTGTTTCTGTTTGAAATGGTTGAAAATTAAGCATAACTTTTATTAAAATGTATCTTTAGATGCTAAATAAGCTGACACTTGGATAAACGTTTACATGGAGGATGTTTGAATTCATACCTATGATTTTTGGGTTCTCGCTTGTCCCCACAGAGTATAAACTTTGCTCTGACATAGTTACTTTCCTGCCCTTTAATTTTTTTAATCATTTTTCTACGTTCAATTATAATAACAACAAAACCTAGAATTTGAGCGATATGTCCATTCAATCATAATTTACCTTGTTCATATTAAAGGGACACTCCAGGCACCTAAACCACTTCTGCCCATTGGGTGCCAACTCCCACCACCCTTAACCCTGCAAGTGTAATTATTGCAGTTTTTATAAACTGCAATACTTACCTTGAAGGTTTAGGTTCTCCTCTAGAGGGACTTCCGTGGTCTTAGAACACGAAAAGTGTTTTAAAAAGACACTGGACATCCTCACGCTATGCATGAGGACCTCCAGCGTTGCCGGAATTGAATAATGCTTTCCTATGGGGGGGAGGAGGTCTAATGTGCATAAATATACCTCCAGTGCAATCATTTTCTTGGTGTAAAGCCTTCAAAGTAGCAATGATGTTAGTGCACGAGACTAGCACAGAGGGAAATTGAGAGTCCCCCTTTACCAACAGTGAGATTACACACGTGTTATTAATTAGTCAATTTGGAGCGTTAGCGGCAGCTGGTAAAAGTAGCAACAGGCTTGGAACTAGTCACTAAATGTTTCCCATAGACAATAATAGGACTGGTAAAAAGTATTATTTATGATTGTATATTGTTGATCCTGATGAAAGTCCCAAATAGGTGACTGAAACGTCGATCTCTTCTTTCTTCATGTGAAATAAAATTTGAACTTTTTGGATTTGGCTATTTATCTGCCCTGATCTTGCAATATACAGTATTGGAGCCTGTATGCAAGGATTGCGGCAAATATTGTATAATTAATTTAAAAAAATACATAATTATGGCAATATAATATATCAATATACAAAAGAGTGCACTTTGTATGTAAGAATGTATATATCATGTGTGTGTATGTGTGTGTGTGTATATATATATATATATATATATATAAAACTAGAGATTGTAGCTGTATTAGTCCAGTGATGTAGATGTAAAAAACATATAAAATGTGTATCTTGTAATACCTTTTTTTTTTTTTTTTAATTTTTTATTTTTGCAGTGCATTAAAGAATGACATATAGGCCTGAGGTGCCCCAAAGGCAGTCCTCTGGCTGAGCTGTACTGTATATTTGACATGCACAATTTTTTAATATAGAGAACAGAAACGATAGCAGTTACATCCCTCTCTATGCCACATTTAGGAAGAGACATTCTACAAGAGGGTTAAGCATAGAGTGGAGTAACATATTAACATTAGACTAGCCAAGCTTTAGGTATATGTTATACAACATGCCATGAAACTGGCAGTGTCAGCATATTGATAAAGTAGGTTTGACAAATTAGTGATTTAAAGCTAGGTTACGGTATCACTGGGTGCAGATATAATGCAGCTATGCATGGTATGGCTCAAAAAGGAAAGTACCAGATTCAGATGCAGAGTATAACTATTAGGCATGTGCTTCAGGATAAGGTATAAAGAGTTCACTCTGGTTTGGAGGGCTCAGTGTGTGGCCGTCTGCTCGCTTAGAATCACAGTTCCAGCGGTGGCCGCAAGCCCTGCCATGCCGCGATGTCGTCAGCCAATTCCCTCTGTGGGGTAGTCGTGTGTGCCTTCCAGCAGGTCACGGTAAGCCGTTGTCGCGGTCCCCCTGCACTTTCTGCATCTTTCACCCGTGCGGGCTTCTGCATACCGCGGCATCTGGGCTGCTAGTTGTTCGGTTTGTTGTTTAGCCCCGTGTTGGCTGAGGTGAGCGTCCAGGCGCTGCAGGCTGTGTTGGGGATGCTTGGTGCATAGGGTTTGCGATCGCTTGTGCCAGCCGCCATCCTCCGCCATCTTGGATGTACCTTGCTGCCTCATGGCGTTGGGAGGTAGTATTGGCCGGCTGCCTGTGCCACCCAGCGAGGACCGGGATAACCCCCGCCGGTCCAGAGGGGGGGGGGTTAGAGGTGAGTACGGTGAGGTTTCCATCTGCGAGGTTACCAACCAGGAGAGCGGCCGCCTCTCCCTGGCTCGGTCGCAGCTAGGCCTCAGGCTGGAATCGTGGGGACCCGGTGAGTTGCGGGTACAAGATTAGTATTAAAACGTTTTCCTGGGTCTCCCCCACTCTGTAGTCACACTCCCAGCGGTGTGGGCGCGATGATTTGGGGTATATCCCCCGTTTTAGTGGCTGGCTTGCAGGAGCTATTGTGCAGCACGTCCACTCTGCTAGGAAGCTAGGCTCCGCCCCCCTGTAATACCTTTTTTATTGGACTAACATAATTTTTTAATGACAACCTTGTTTTTTTGTTTTTGTTTTTTTTTTCCTCCCCCCCCTCACTCTGATCTTCAGAAATAAATTTACAACCCTCTGCAAGAATGTTGTCTATTTTCTGTCAAACCTGTGTCTTATCTGCACTCATGCCGCTTTAACCCCTGTATCACAACTCAGCTTTGAATTCTAACTTGGGGGATCTGCCTGACAACCCAGGTAGGTATGTAAACTGCTAATATGGTCATGTGATTGCGTACACGTTTCGTACATATGATGCGGATGAGCAGGATTTGCTGAATGGGGACTGCCTCGGTTGTCAGGCTGTCCCTCCAATCTAGATCGCCATGGAAGGGAAGTGTCTGGGCTCCCAAGAGGGCTCAATCGTTGGGACATGCTATGCCGCCCTAACAATGTTAAAGTCCTCCATTTGCAGAACAGCACAGCACGCCCTAACGCCGATAATGGGTTAATTATGCCATTGCTATATAAACACATACTCAAAGTAGATACAAACAGAATATATGCAGGGTTATTTACTAAAGTTAGAATTCAAGGTGAATTCTGGCCTTATATTTGAAATTCACTTTGAATTCTCACTTTAGAAAATAACCCAGCTAGTTATTGAAAGTGAATGCAGGTAAAATATACCATTATTTAACCCTAAAATTGACTCTCCCATCAAAGGATAATAATACTAGGACGTATTGCTGGCTAGCACAAGACCTAGTTAGCTCATGGTCTCATAAAGGAACACTCTAAGCACCATAACCACAGCACAACTTTATTTATTATGGTACCACGAGTTCACTGGTGTCCCACCATAGTATGTAGCCAAACCGCTTTAGAATGGTTTGGCTTCTTAACTGGGGTCTGCCAGGGTGAGCTAAACACTGCAGTGCATGCACACCTCATTGGCTGAGAGTGTCAGCTGACTGCTCACAGTCAGTGAGGTAAGCCCTGCACCACTGGCCAATCTTCATACATCTGGCTACTTTGTACCAGTCCTGTCATTGTCTATGGAAAAACGTTAGTGACTAGATCTAAGCTTGTTGCTACTTTTACCAGCTGCCACTAACGCTCCAAATTGACTAGTTAATAACACATGTGTAATCTCACTGTTGGAAAAGTAGCGACTGAGGACTATCAGTTTCCCTTTGATGAACAGAGAGTTGGTGTGATGTATCTAATATCATTGCTACTTTGAAGGCTTTACACCAAGAAAATGATTGCACTGGAGGTGTATATTGACTCTACTCTACAATACTTCGAGTCATGCAAGTAGTAAATGTTATAGATCTTTCAAAAGATATGCAAGAAGTTTCACCCACAATGAATGGTTAATAATGCAAGGATTACCTCCATGGTATCTAGCGACCCTAATCTCGGAAACAACCAAAACAAAACCAAAATGAAATAGCTGCTGCTTAGGACTATATCGCCCTCTAATCTCATGAAGCAATGGAACATGTATGTCCTAATTCTGCCCATACATTAAAGTCTTAGCCGTGGAACTGCCTAAGATGCTACACTATACACTAACCCATACATTACCTTAACAGCCCTACATTATACCCCCATACTCAGTCAATAATCATTAACCTCTAAAGTACACATTAACCCCGTACACTATACTTAAACTAAACATCAACCCTCACACTACTATAAATCGAGCAATTAAACCCTACTGTACCTTAACAATAACCTTTGACCCCGCACTAACCATTATCCCCTATTGTACCTTAACAATAATGCTAAACTAATCCTAACATAAAAATATTATGTGATATAAAAGATACATAGCGACAGAGCATGTATTATGGAATAATAATGACATCCTGAGGTTCTAGAGACATTTAAAAACCATTCAACCTTTGGTCTCATTTATTATAATGTCTCTAGAATTGGCATTATTTCTCCTATAATATGCAATTATCAGTTATGTTTTTTTTTTATTAAGGGACTAGATGACGAGGGTTATTCAGATTTATTATTAAATTGTATTTTACTTTTAAGGCACTTTTATGTAAAGCACTATGCAAATATAATAGTTTAAAAATGGTTGATGAGGCTATTTTGGAGTGCCATTTTTAGTCTGGAAGTCATGGCTTCAGAAGAATTGCAATGGATGATTTACCGCACAGTCCAAGATACCTCCAGGTGACAGGCTAGATGAATGCTTGTCATAGTTGGCAAGTGTCTGGCTATGAGAAGGAATTTGAAAAGGTGCAAACAGCCGGGATATCATCCAATGGAGAAATAGAAGATTGTCATTACCTTTATGGTGGGTAATCTGTATAATGATTCACAGAAAAATGTTAGTGTGAGTTATGAAATGACTGTAATTAGTGAATGAAGTGTAAAAGACTGTGCTCTTTTGCCTGTTAGAAATATTAGTCACGTAAACACTATCTGTTTGACAAATCAGAATGAATTGATGTGGTGTCCTCCTGTTTCTGTGAATGAGAAGAATTTTGGAATTATGTTGCTCAGGAAACTAGATAATGCAGCTAATCCTAGTACACCTACAAGTACTGTGGCAGATATACTCACACTCACAGCTAGTATGGACTATTAGCTGTCTCTGCAAATACAAGTTGGCAACAAGGCAAGTAAAAGACATAAAAGGCTGTAGTTATTTCAAATGGTGTTAGTATTAGGGAAGCTTGGACTGGAGTACTATTAGGGTCCAGATGAAAACAAGACAGGGTTAAGAATTATCATAGACAGGAGACAGGTCATAGGTCAAAAACTAGCAATTACAGTGTTGAATATATAAAATAGGGCATGTCAGAAAAGCAATTTAAAAGAGCAATGGTTGCTGGGTTAACCAACTAGTCTAGCAGACATCTGGGGAGAGCTCATGTCTCTCAGGAATTACAGCGGAGAATAACAGGTTACGTTACAAAATATGTCTTCAGAGTCACATAACAAATGTAAAAATAAAAAATAGTGATGCTAACTGTACAATTAAAAACAATGTGGTTGTTGGGGAGTCATGTCGTTAAATGGTCACTCCAAGGACCACGACCATCTCAGTGCTTTGAAGTTGTCATGGTGCAAGGAGTCTGTTTGCTCATTATTTTGGTATGAAAGAGATATTTGAGGTTCCAGCCAGTGGTGCACCTCTACTAGAAATAAATATGGTGTGGTGTGGCAGAAGGCCCTGAATCAGGACTATTAGTAAGGCCATCTGCCTAGCTAAGTAATAATAATTAAAAGCTTCTCCTGGTAATTCCAAAGATAAGCAACAGAGATTCAACACACTATATATGGGTTTGCATATGTTGCATGGGAAAACGGATAGAATAGATTACTGATCTAAAGTGTTGTTGGACTTGATGCAATGAATAAACCTCAGAGAGGTATAGTAGTCTAGGGCAGCGACTCCCACCCCCAAGCATACAAACCAGTTCCCCCAGGGGTATATGAAAAACATGGAATAATGGCGGAACTACTGTCGCTGCAGTTTGGGGCAGAGGACAAGCAAAGGAGTCTAGTTCAGAGAAAAGGGGGACATGAGACAGAGAAAAATTTATTAATTTGAAATAACTGCAACTATATTAATTACAAACATTTTGCGAATATGAGAAGACAATTTATGGAAATGAGCTTCCAAGAACTACACAAGTGAAAATACGTTGGGAATCACTGGTCTAGAGCCAAGGCCAAAGGGGCCAGAGGTAAGCAGTAATGATAAAACAGAGCTATTTCAGGCATATAGAGAGCAGACTGAATGTGCCAAAGGCAAATAAACCACATTAGGCTACTGAGGAATCAGTGGAGGCAGATATTAAAATGGCAAATTTGGTTGTTGCTTGACTGTCTTTTGTCTTCTCCAAAGGGTTGCATTACACGTGTGGAAATGGCTGGAAATCAGAAGTAAAAAAGCATAAGCTGTGATGGTTAAACTTTGTAGAATCGATCAATGACAATACCGCCTGAAAAGCATAAGCCGTGATGGTTACAATTTGCAGAATCGACCGCCTGAATCTCAAATGGTTTCACAAGCAACTATGACGTAGGCACACAAGCTAGTTAAATTACAAACACCCCTATTGTAGGAGCCACAATGTTGGCAACTCTCCTAAGGGCCCAGCCGGTCACTTCAACCAGGGGTGTTGGTTTGTATGAATAGGATGTAGATATAGGAGTGGAAATTTTTGGCAACAAATCAATTTCAATCAAATCACCAGAGCCCAGCAAACCCAAGACTCAAGGAATACAAGAACATCAGGTAAATCAAGTGCACCAACACCACCATACATGTGACTCCAGCCTCCAGAATTCAAATGTCTCACATTTCAAACAAATTGCTTAAGGCTACTAGTCATCACAATGTCCACTGTGCACAATGGTGACTTTAAAGTGTTTTAACAAAAATTGCAACTACCTCAAGGGATGTCCACCCTCTCAGACCTGGATGGACATTACCATGTAGAAACTTCTGTAAAAATAAAGGAGGCTACAGGATATTTTTTACAGATTTCTTGAGCAGCAGGTCAAACCATGTCCTCTGCATTGCACCCAGTACCTACCATGGGACACCAGCTGCTAACAGAATGACAAAGCAACCAGTCTGTCCCATAGGTGCTTTCTAATACTTCCTTTTATGACCACACATGAGGATGTAGCTGACTACCTGCTGTGACCTTGAATGTTTGGTTAACACTTTTAAATGTACATAAGGAGAGGAACATATACACTTATAGAACATGCAAATAAGTAAAGGGTTTTTCCCACCATTCCTTATATAGCTTTATTACTTTAATCTGAGACACTTGTTAGATGTATTCACTCTTTTTTTTGGGTGGTGGTTGGGATGCTTTCATGTACTATTTGTATACTATTCGATCATTCAGTTGAACTTTTTTCCAAAGTACATTGTTGGCCCAACATAAATATATGTTGGTCACACCTTTTCCAGGTTCATTTGCAAAGTGTGGTCTGTATCCTTTTGAAGATCAAATAATAGAATATGATGGAAAGAAAAAATATGTATATAGATTCAAACCATTCAGATTAGCCCATGAAATTAGAGAGGGATATTAGAGAATTGTTAGAGCAAAGGCAATTCTTTTGAATTTATAGGTTCAAAATATTTTATTCTAATAATTCAAATAAATGTTTTTTCTCTCATCTCTCTCTATAAATGTTATTTATAGAATGTTACTGGTACACAAATAAATAAGTAAAAAATATAAGGATATAGTTTGGATTGAAATATTTTAGCATCGGTCTATTTACCGTCTATCGGTCTATTTTACAAAAAATATTTAGTGGTAAGTATGTTAGATTTTATGTTTTAGTGTAGGTTATGTTTTAATGTATAATATCGAGAGATATTGATAGTGAGGGAAGTGAGAGAGAAAGTGAAAAATGAAATGAGAACATTATTAGAAGAATAGGTGCTGTGTTTTTAGGAGCTGTGGTTAGGAGGGTTAAGGGTTAAAGAAGTATTGTGTGAGTTGCATTAAAGTCTGGGAGTCAGCAGTTTGGAGTGTTCCTTTTTTGTGTGCACTGTTGAGCAATGAACAGGCATCTTTTAATAACTGGGGGGTCCCCTTTGTCAGTTGGGGCCCCATACTGACAGGAGAGCTATGAGCTGCAGAGGCGTACCTAGAACATTTGGTACCTGGTACAACTTTAAAGTGTAAAAAAACATCAACAATTTTTTAAATGTATTTAGCACTGAGCAGTGTTTGTGTGTTTGAATGTAAGCTTATTTTTGAATGGAGAATGTGTGAGTAAATGTAGTGGTGCGTCTGTATGTAGCAGTGGCGTTTGAATGCAGGCATGCATTTGTGTGTAGTGTGGTTTTTGAATGCAGTGGTGTTATATGTAATGGTGGTATTTTAATACAGAGATGTGTTTGTATGTAGTGTTGACGTGGAATGCAGGGGTGTGTTTGTGTGTGGTGTTGGCGAGATACTGAGATAAATGCAAATACACATACACACTGACACACATGCAGATACATATACACACAGGTACACACATGCAGATACATAGACAGACAGTCACACATATATACACTGACATACATGCAGCTACACCGACTCAAACACTGACACATGCAGATACACAGATTAAAACACAAATACAAATACAGACACAGAGATGCAAACACTGATACACATACAAATACACACACAGGCTGACACACAGTGACACACATGCAGAAAATCAAAATGTGCACATTGTCAGCCAACCTCCTGTTTCCTACCTGAAACCTCTTAACCCCTTAAGGACACATGACATGTGTGACATGTCATTATTCCCTTTTATTCCAGAAGTTTGGTCCTTAAGGGGTTAAAGTTGCTCTTTGTTTAGCAGATAACTCCCCTATTTGCTATCCTTTTGTGGGATTGCCATATTTAAGGTGCCACCTGCTGAACAACACCCTAATTTGATATCTTTAAATATGGAAATCTCACATAAGGTCACTCATTTAGGGAATTATCTACGAAACAGCTAAAAGATCAAAATTTAAAAAGCCACTGATTTCTTTTAATCTTTCAGTTGTTTAGTAAATAAGTCCCTTATTTGTTATCATTATGTGGGAATTACATATTTAAGCACATCAAATAAGGTGCTATCTGTTAAAAAGTGCCCTAATTTGGTATCCTTAAATATGGCAATCCCACATAAAGGTACCAATTTAGGAAGTTATCTACAACAGCTAAAAGATAAAACTTAAGAAAAGCTGACTTTCTGCCTACATTGTTCAGGCAGGTCCCTCAAATTGTAAATAATAAATCATATAATTATGTAGAAAGATTACATACATATGCACATATAATTTAAATATATATATTTAAATTATATGTGCATGTGTATGTAATCTTTATATATATATACATATTTAAATATAAAATTTCATTGCTATTAGGGTTTATAAATATCTGTGTAGCATTCAATTTTGTAACCTGATTTTCAGTTTGTGGGACTGCCTCACATCCCAGGAAGTCCCCCTGTAGGCATTTTGAAACCTGCTATTGTGGCCTTGTGATCAGGACGTCATCACGATCACATGGCATAGGGTTGTCAGGCAGCCCCCTGAACCGGATGGCCAGAGGCGACACGCCGTTAAGGTGTGCTATGCCGTATTAATGTGGCATGCATAGAACATCGAAACAGCGTTAACGGGTTAAACGATGATAATGACTACATGGTTGGTGGAGGATAAATATAGGTGCAGAACCCAAGACGACCCACAAAATAGGTTTGTCATTTTCGTTAACACTTAAAATACTAACTACTGGGGGGCGTGGCCAGCAGAGCAACCGAACAGACGTGTCTGTGCAGAGCTCCTGCTACACACACTGCAAAAATAGCCATAAAGCCACGAAAAAGAACAAAAGTCGAGACAAACTACAGCCCATACCTCCAACATAAAGATGGGACGAAAACACAGAAAATTAGCCCACACAGAGGGTCTCTGTCAGACCGATATCCGCAGGTCTTTTCGATGGGCCGCGGCCTCAGGCCCGGACCAAGATGGCCCTCGGCAGACCACGAGGCTCAAGTACCTCGGATGACTCCGTGGGGGAGGAAGACATGATGGCCTCACGGACAGACAGTGGCGTGCATCAGAGGATAGACTCAGATACAGACACATCCCCATCCACTAAAGGGGACATTAAACAACTGCTCTTGGACCTGCGGGCAGTGTGGAAAGCGGACCTCGCGGGGGTGCAGACAGAGATAGGCACCCTGACTCACCGCATCGGGGAGGTGGATTCCAGAGAGGAAGAGCGAGACGGCCGACTAGCAGAGATCCAAACCCAGATACATACCATGTCCCTGCAGATCCGGAGACTTACCAACACAGTCACATCTTTGGAGGACAGGCACCGCAGGAGAAACATAAGGCGCCGGGGAATACGGAATCTGTGAACCCTGAGGCCCTGATGGACTTTGTTGCTAAGGTGGCTGGAGCACTGGGTGTGAGGGCAGAAAGTGGAGCGCTGCCCCTGGTCTCGGCGTTTCGGGTCCGGAAAGCCCCCACTGCCCCTGCAGATGCACCTCGAGAGACCATAGACATATCAGTCAAGACAGCCCTCCTGACCTGCTCCAGAAACCAGGCCGCTGTGGCTGTGGAGAACAGCCAAATAAAACTCTTTGACGACCTACCCTTTGCGGTGTTGGCGGAACGGAGCACCAGGGCCATGAGAGACCACAGCATCCGGTACAGATGGGGAGCGTCTGGAACACTGATGGTGCCCCACGGCGACTCAGTGCTGATCCTTTCGGCGGGAGAAGACCCCACCAAGCTTCTCAGCATGCTGGGGCTGCCTGCCACGACGCTGCAACATTGGGGAAAAGCGGCAGAGACGAGCGACCCGGTCCCCAGTCAGAATGGATCAGCCCACAGCAGAGCCCAAGACCCTCCGTAAGCTAGCGGCGGTCTGCTGAGGACGACCCATGCTGCTCACCGTGCGGTACAAAAATACCACTGACCAAAAGTTTGAACTGCAACAAAAAACTAGAACTTACTTTAATGTGTCTTTCAACTTAAAGGACCAATATAGGCACCCAGACCACTTCAGCTTAATGAAGTGGTCTGGGTGCCTGGTCCAGCTAGGTTAAACCCTTTTTTCTATAAACATAGCAGTTTCAGAGAAACTGCTATGTTTATAAATGGGTTAATCCAGCCTCTAGTGGCTGTCTCATTGACAGCCGCTAGAGGGCTTCCGCGCTTCTCACTGTGATTTTCACAGTGGGAAGACGCCAGCGTCCATAGGAAAGCATTGTGAATGCTTTCCTATGTACTGGCTGAATGCGCGCGCGCGCATTCAGCCAAAGGGGAGGAGGGGAGGAGGAGAGCTCCCCGCCCGACGCTGGAGAAAGAGGTAAGTTTAACCCCTTCCTCCCCCCAGAGCCCGGCGGGAGGGGGACCCTGAGGGTGAGGGCACCCTCAGGGTACTATAGTGCCAGGAAACCGAGTATGTTTTCCTGGCACTATAGTGGTCCTTTAATCCTTTTTGCCCGCATAATCTGACATCACAGATAAGACAGACACATACTCCCTAACGTGATAGCCCAGTACTATGGATCCTTCACCCAGACCGAATTGTTAGAACTATGTTGTGATGGATATGTAAGGTTCTTTAATTTGTATTTTCTTATTTGTGTTTCTATTTACCTATTTTTCTATAATTTTATACCCTAAGACCGGAAAGAGGGGGAGGGGGTAAGAGGAAGGGAACATTACAACAAGGAGATGCCGGATATACTACCTCAGGGATACGCTAGCTACCCCACCATCTCCCATACTCAAGCGCAACCCCAGGCCAAAGCTTTGCCTTCCCGCCAACTGACCTGCAGAAGTCACTTAAACTCTAAATATTATTCCACTTGCCTCATCGCAGACACACTACACTACTCCATAGTGCAGGCCACGCAACTATATGTTATCTCCCCAGGTGAGGACCCGGCGGCGTATAGTCAGCACAAGCCCACCCCAGTCACTACCTTGAGGCAGCCCCCCTCTCAAGTAAATAATTGAATAGAGATAGATGAGTGGTGCTTGGAGGGGCCTGTCCACATTAATATCTACATAGATTGTACCGTGGTCCCCATTAAGTGCTCTTCCGCTACAATAGACGCAACCAGTTTCCTTCCTTGGCCTCCTAATCCTTCATCTGAAATCTACTGCTGTGTCCTTTCTAGCATCATTTATTCATTTATTTTATTTCTCCCTATTTTCAAAATATTTTATTTAACAATCAAACGCAATTGCAACCCTCTTGCCTGCGTTTGATTGTTAAGTCACTGTGGCAGGCTGACCTAGATTGTCACACCCAATGTATAGAACCTAGGGGCACCGTAATGGAGAACCCAGCTCCGGGGGCTCTGCCCACATACAACCTTCACTCAGTGTGCAGTATCACTGTTCAGTTTACAGTCTACCCTCTACATACCTAATTGATGTTGTTAGCCTGACAAGGTTATTACAACCCAGCCTCCTAGACTCTAGCCTATGGTTATTATTATCAGTACGTATTATTTTCATTTGTATAACTTGATGCCATTCATCTTAAAGTCGGAACTTTGATTTATAATGATTGTCTCTGAAAAGCATGACCATATTACTATGGCACCGCAAGCTCACTATCCTAGCCTGCATGTTCATGTGTCTCCAAAAACAATAACGCGCTGTTAACTTAATACCATGCTGTTGTACTACTCTGTTGAACTTATTGTGCTTGTCCCTGCTGTTGTGTCAGGGCAAGCTCTTTTGTTATAGTATGCACTACAAAATAAAATAAATAAAGAATAAAAAAATTAAAAAAATACTAACTACCAGGCTAGCTAAATGAATAAAAACTGAGAATATGAGAAATTAGCTAATAGTTAAATGAATATAACCGGACTTCCAATACATGTATAGAGTAAACATTTCCCAAAATCTGTTTGCATCAAAGGTGATTGTTCATGCTGTGGTGATTTTTAGATTTTTTATTTTCCCTTTTGAAACTGGAAAATATTGAATACAGAACCTAGAAAGAATCCCAGCACCTATTTTAATACAAGTATTTGATAGTGCTGCAGCCAAGCCTCCTAGGAATTCTTTCTATAGCATCATGCAAAAATAAAAACGACACTTGTCCCACATTTACTTTACATTTTATTGTTATATTCAGAAATTCTGATAGCGTTTTCACGCTAAATAATTATATTTACATTTGTTTTCTTTTCAGCACATCATTTGTTCTTTTGAAACATATTTCATTTTAAACCAGGTTACTTTTTCTTTAGATAATTTAGTGGCGTTCCGTATCTTCCAATTTGTCAAGCACAAATACAATAAAAAAAAACACTCTTCAAACATGTTACTTCCTTTGGCCCTACACATTTCTCTCCATAGGGCTGACCTGGAGATGAATGTATGCAGATCAGCGATACACCCAGTCTTAGTGATCAATGGCTGACCTACTGACCTCTTTGTAGTCACCTGGGGCATGACCTTTACCCAGAGACTACTTCCCTACGTTTTGTATGAGTAAAGAAAAGTGGGCTGGATGCAGACAGGAAGATGTCTTCTCAATACATTACTCTGCAGGGCTCTTCAATGGGCTGTACGCTTGCCCTGGGTAGATTTATTTTTTTACTTTTTCTCTTTCTTTTTTTTTTTCTAAGAGGGCTATTCTATGAAATTGGTTGACTTTTTCAACTGAGGTAACACACTGTTTACACTTTTCACAGCAAAGCACAAACCTGAGGTAAAACTGGCAAATGCTTTTGATTTTTAATTGACAGAGGATCGTCTTGCGTAGGCCAGACAAGTAAGGCAGCATCTTTGTGTGGATTATACAAGTATTAAATATGGATGACCACACACGAGTACAGTTAATACATATTATGGCATTATTCCATATATTTAGCATAAATCTTTCACACAGCATTGCTTGTGTCATCAATTCCCCTCTGTTAAGAGTTTTTTTTGCTAGAGGTATAATTGTACAATGGGGAGTCAATGCTTTCTCAGGATATTGGATAAATGGACCCATATTTTTATCCGCAGTGCATACGAGAACGTCTTCTCTCTTAACTGAGTTATTTGTTCAATATATTTACATCCAAAGTGTTCCGCTCATATTGTGACTGTGACTTCTGAAATAATCCCATTAGGCTGCAAATTATTCAGAGCATGCTGTGGTGGTGGTGGTTGGTAAAAAGAGTTTGGTATAGAGTCACACATTGGGTTCGGACTGGCTGAGCTGGAATCACTCTGTACAGAACCTGCACCCTCAAACTGATTCATCTTCTTTTTAAAAAGCTTCCTTTCTTTGGCTCTGCGGTTCTGGAACCAGATTTTTATCTACAACATAAATAAGAAAAATAATATAATGAAACAGACATTTAAATAAAACATTTATTTTTCAATTTATTAAGTTTTGCAGTGATGAACAGAACATCTTGAAATACGGTGAAATGTTTCGTAAGTGGTCTTGTAGTCAAGATGAAGTTTGAAGCAAGGGGACTGCATGTAAAAGGCAGAGTAGATTGTAAGGGAGTGTTGAAGAAATAGAATGACTAATGTAGAAGCCAAAAGGAGAAGGTTGTCACTATCATGAATCTGTATCACAGATGGCGTTAGGTTTAAACTTCCTGAAGTAGGTGAAGAAGCCAAGGAAGCTAGTAAGTAGTAATGAAAACAAGGAGATTTCCAGAGGAAAAGAAAGAGCATTTGAGTTTTATTGGGGATGTGAAAAGAACGGAAGAAATAATAGATGGTGTCAACTCTTCAGAGAAGTAAAATGAGACAATAGATTGGGGTGCAGTGTTAGTAAGGTATCTGTAGGTTTGGGTACAGACTGTAGGTCCTTACCCTATAGATGTTGGGGTGTCAGTGTAGAGTCTGGTTGAGAGGTATAGTTGATGATGAATGGTTGGTGGAATAAAGGAGTCTGGAACAGCTGATTTAGCATGGATGAATCTAGTTATTACTAGAAGTGTAGTGATTTATTCATACTTATGTACACACAACACAGTTTGTAACTAAGCCCAAGAAAGCATGGCATTAATGGCAAACATTGTGGTATACATTACAAAGCATTATATTTTATGCTTCCTATTTACATTTAAGAAATGTTTATTTCTCTTCTGCAGTGAGCCCAAAAAAAGATGAAAATTCTTAAGAAACCCAGAACTGTTTTTTTTTTAGTATAATATTAATACTTAATTACTAAACTTTATTACTATATAGTTGTATTTAATTAATTTTACAAAAGAAACATTCATTGACTAACAGGGTTATTCACTAAAGTAAGAATTCAAAGTGAATTTAAAAATTAAGATCAACATAACTGAAGTGGGGAAATTCTCTCCATTGAGCTTCTCACGGGGTGCAGGGGAAGGTTAGTTTTACTTTCCAGAACTTGTCCTTCATGGCCGCCACTATTGACTTCATGTCAGTCCTCTCCTACAATACCACACTGACATGGGCTCCTGTCAGATGCAATGCCAGGAGCCCATGTCAGTGTTGTACTCTTGAGCATTCCATGTGATCCTCCATAGACAATGCCTTTTTCCCCTCAGCTGGCACTAGTGGGGGCAAATGACAGAACCTGGTGGCGGTAGCTCTGCTTTTTGTAAATTTTTGTTAAGTGTAGAAAATATGCTGAGAAAAAGTAGTCCCTACGTAAGATAAAATGTTTATAAAGTACTCATTTGTGGGGGAGGGGAGTGCAAATTTGCAATTCACTTTAAATTCTCACTTTATTAAATAACCCTGTAACTGTATATGTCTATAAAAAAAACTTTAATTTTGGGCAGTCTTTACCTACTTGAGTGCATTTTGATTTTTGCTGATTAAGTAACTTCCCTTGTAGGATATTCTGCACTTTCAATAGTCATTTTTTATTTTATTTTTTACTTTCTCACATGCATGATGAGCATTTCTAATCCTTTTTATAATGGATTGTGCTGCTTAAGATTGTATTCAAAAAAATAAATAAAAAAATGAAATTTCCAGGCACTCTGGTGTTAAAGCCGCAACAGAAAGAGCAGCAATGTTTCAACCTCCACAGAGGTCTTTTTCAAACTGAAACATTGCTGCTCTTTCTGTTCCATTAAAATCTGCCTGCGGCTTTAACACTAGAGTGCCTGGAGATTTATTTTTTTGCCTTGACGTATTGGGATTGCTGCTCCTGTTCCAGAGCACCGGTGGCTGCTGGGGTATGAGTGTGATTCCTACAATCAGTTTAAGATTGTATTAACTGAATGAGGAATTGTAGAGACTTGACAAGGAAATTTGAAATGTAAGTCTAAGCAGCCAAGTGTACAATGTCTCAAAACTCAGCACTTGTTGCAAGCTATTGTTATTCTCAGACCAGTGAATAAATCCATTTATAAATCCTTAAATAATAAATTCACATACATGTGCACACAATTAATTAATTGATCTATTTTACTTTAGTTATACGGAAGAAGCTTTGCTTCTGAAATCTGGAAGGATTATTGACTAAACTCAGAAGTCTTGGGGGTTGATGAAGGAATTTCAAATATTCAGCCAGAATAGGTGAGCCTTAGAAAATAATTGTATTGAAAATTTGTGGAATTAATTTATTTTTTGCCTAAAATATAAATACCAACAATTCCCTTTTTAGCGAATAACCTTGTGATGATTTGCTAAATTCACCTGTTGTGGGCATATGGAATGTTTAAATGTTTGTGTTTTTACAGAATTGTATACCTGTCTCTCTGAAAGTCTTAAGTTAGCAGCCAGTTCAGTTTTTCTTCTGATTGTGATATATCTGCTGTAGTGAAATTCTTTCTCCAACTCCAACCTCTGGTGGTCGGTGTAAACCACACGATATTTCTCTTTAGTTCTTGTTTTACCTGTTAAAATAATGTTGAAATAATTAAGTTATTTGCCCGTGATGTCCTCATCTGAATACTACGCTATTTAACAATGAAAATAAAGCTTATCACTGTTACAAACAACTATTTTTTGTTTTTCTGTTTATTTTTTATTTATGAGTCCACTCTTTAAATTGTGATTTGGCAAGGTTTTTGTAGAATTTAGGTATACATAGTAGAATTGGAAAAAGCCCATTTTAGTTTAAAAAAAGTCAGTTATCAACTACCTGTTTAGCGAATAGACTATTTAGTGGTTCTTTAAAGTGACAAGTTTATATTTAATCACTAATCAATAAATGTACATCCAAGTGAATTTAAAAGTATCAGCTGTATATAGAGTTTAAAAGAAGAAAATGAACAGCAATTCATTGTGGTGCAAGTGGAAGGCGCAGTTTAATTTGTGGATAGACAGCCCTCAAACCATTGAGTTGTGTTTATTGTACACTAAGATTGATTCTTGAGTTCCACAGGAATTAAAGGAATATGCCAAATAAAAATAAAATATTCACTATTTATTAGATATACCCTTTTTCCCCAGAACCAACTTTCTGTGGCTTTCTATTCATAGACTTTCTAATGCAGCTCAGCTGAAAAGTCTTTGCAAGGCATTTGCCTGCTTCTTTATTTTAACTCCACTTAGCTAGACTACCAGGAAATAACAGGGCTGGTTGTCTGATTGACAGCCCGGAGTGTACACATGGTAAGTTTATAAATGTGCCAATTTCAATTGAAATCTGCATTTTTTGTGAAATGTAAAAAAGTTGACACACTCGTCATACATTAAGTGCTTCAGCAAACTAAAGTACTTCAGATGTTTGGAGTGTTACAAGTACTTTAGGTGTTTGGAGTGTTCCTTTAAGATGTTGGCGACATGACATTACATTTTTAAAGGGATGCTCCAAGCACCCAGACCACTTCTGCTCATTGGAGTGGTCTGGTTGCCAACTCCCACTACCTTTAACCCTGCAAGTGTAATTATTCTATCAGACAGCCACTAGAGGGACTTCCGCCTTCTTAAAATACAAAAAGTGATTTAAGCAACGCTGGACGTCCTCACGCTAAGTGAGGACCTCCAACGTTGCCAAAATTCCCATAGGAAAGCATTGAATAATTCTTTCCCATGGGTAGGTCTAAAGCGCATGTGTGGCCGTTGCCGCGCATGTGCATTAGGTCTCCCCCGCCGGCTGACATCGGCGCAGGAGGATAGTAGGCGTAGCCTGACTAGCGCTGAGGGATATCGGCACTGGATTCCGGTAAGTCACTGAAGGGGTTTTAACCCCTTCAGCAACTTGGGATGGAGGGTGGGAGGGAGAGGGGCACTACAGGGACCTGCAGTGCCAGGAAAACAAGAATGTTTTCCTGGCACTGGAAAATCCCTTTAAGGCATATGCTTGTAGATGAACCAATCTCGCAAATTTTATGATTTCGTAACAAATTTTTTTTAGATAGATACTGTGGTTCAGATTTGCATCTGCATTACAAAATTCAGGTAAAGTAACCTAACAGTGAAAAAACAAACAAAAACAACTATTGGTTCATAGAAAATTGTTGCTTATCAATGACCTATAACATTTGAATTAAGTTACCACATGTAAAGTGCTCTGGAATATGTCGTTATACAAATATTGAAATGCTAATAATAATAACACTTGTGTTGCCAAATACAAAAAAAAAAAGAATAGATTAACTCTGCACAGCATTGAACACATAAATAATCAATTAAACATGTGTTTTGTCCAGGTCTCTCTACCAATAACCCGATGGGAGAGCCAAGCTCCCTCCTATCCACTCTTCCAATCTCTGTCAGTCAAAGCGAAAAATGTAAACAGTGTGTGTGGAAGCCCATGTTCCCCCAATAACAAGTGATCTGTAGATGTCCTTTCTAATTGCAGTGACTTAAAGGATCACTATAGTGTCAGGAAAACTAAGCGGTTTTCCTGACACTATAGTGCCCCTTCAGCAGCTTACCTTTTTCCAGCGCCGAGGACCTTTTGCCGGCGCTGGTGACCTCTCCATTCACGGCAAGTGCGGTACGTGCATTCAAGCTGTCAATAGGAAAGCATTTCCTAATGCTTTCCTATGGCGCTCTGCGTGATGGAGGCATTAAAGGCCTCCAGCGTCGCAGATGCGCCTCTAGAGGCTGTCCGAAAGACAACCACCAGAGGCTGGCTTAACCCTGCAATGTAAACATAGCAGTTTCTCTGAAACTGCTATGTTTGCATCTTCAGGGTTAAAACCTGAGGGACTATAGTGTCCCTTTAATATAGCTTGCTATAGCAATATGTGGCAGACCATGATTAATATTTAACAGTGGCAGCCCCCGGTGCCCACTAATTATAGGGAAGGACTCTCATAATGGCCCCTTTTATTTCAGCACCTCAAGAATGGGACAATGTAGGTAATATCATGAAAGTGGGGTTGAAAATGCTAGCGCTCTCCTCTATATTAATAGTATATACTATTTAATTCCCCCCCTTACAATATTATAAAGCGCTGTGGAATATGATGGCGCTATATAAATTGCAATAGTAATAATTATTATTTTTCTCATTTTATATTTATATACAACTATTTTATTGTTCAACGCCTGCTCCATTTAATTCTATATTTCCTTTTTAATGGACAATTAAAGCACATAACTGCACATGCCTGAATGAATTCCATTCATTTTTGTTTTACTCTATGCACATACATGCAAGCATGCCATATGCCATATCAGCATGCCACATATGCTGTGCTTGTCCAGTTTATTTCAGTGTGAGGTCATGGACTGTCTGATTGAAGTGGTCATCCCTGAAGGCTAAGCATAGCATATCAGATCTCTGGTTTGCTTCAGGAGAAGCACCTGTTTGAGTGGATACCTTTCATTTTAAATGTATTTCAATTTCTAATTAATGCATAATAAGCATTTTAATATATATTTTACTGTTGAAGAAAGTTAGGTTGCTATGAGATCTGCCTCCAGGTGAACTCTTGTGAGACAGGATGTGACGTTGAAAAGAAAAAAAAAACTAAGAAACAAACCTTAACAAAACTGTGAAGATAACAAACAAACAAAGCACTACCTACATGTTGTACATAATCAGAATGTTTCTATTGCCTTTGATCTTTCCAAATTCCCTTTGATGTGCATTTGGAAGCATACAGAGGAAAATAGATCACTAAATTGGTTCTCTAAATTCTATTGAGGTGCTAATGTTAAGTTAAAAAAGACAAAGGAGTTACAAGGTGATCTTATCAATTGAACAATTTGGGTGAGCAAGAGCCTGAAGTATTACTCAGATTCCCTTTCATGTCAGCGAAAGTACAGAAAGACTTATTTGTAGAACAAAAATGTATAACAAGGTAATAGCCTTGAGCACGGTACCGAAGAATCTAAAATATAAAGAATCCAAGCTGTTCACCAAGTTCCTGAATCTGTCAAACTGAATGTATGGGTCTGTTTTATAGGACACATTAATAACATAGTATTTAATGTCACAGTTTATTGGACTGCATGCAATTTTTTTCAGATTTTTCTAATTGATAATGAGTGAATGGGGGTGATAAAAATTTAGCATAAATTGAGTTTTAATTATCAAACACTGAAATGAAGCAAAACAAAAATAGCAAAATGTATGCCAAAATAGCAGTTTTGAAAAAAAGGCAGAATTTTGTAATTTCGATTTCAATTTGTCACCATGATTGAAGTGTATAAATGAACTGTCTATATGAAAAAAAAAACTTTTTTCTTTTTTAAACTGACGAGTTAAAGCATTTAAATTAATGGGCCGCTTTAAAAACAAAAACAAACAAACATTAAAAACTACTTCAAACATATTATACACCCGGAACTAGCTGTTTTTACTGTTCTGAAAAAAAAGTTCCTGAATGAACAAAGCAGCAGTTTTAATTGAAAGATAAATATCTACTTTTTTTCCCATGCTTCTAAGACCAATCGAGTACTGGACAAATAATCAGTAGAGTGTAATTCTTTGTATTTAGATTAGAAATATCGCCATTGAGGGATTCTGTAATTATGATAATAGACTGAAGTGTGAGTGGTTAATAACTATCTCCAAAACCTTGAAATATAATTTCCCCCCTATGACATCACTATTATTTCCCCCTAATCTATAGTTTATCTTGAATTGTAGTTTTAGATTAGGCTTAAGGTTGGTGTAAGAGTTAAGGTAACGTATGGGTTAATGGTTAGCGTTACTGTAATATATGCGTTGATGTTTAGTGTTTGTGTAGTGTAAAGGTTAATATGTTTTATAAGATTAATGTTTAATGATAGTGTTATATGTTAGGGTAATGTACGATTTAATGTGTAATCTGGTTTCTTAGGATAATATAGGGATTAAAGGAACACTTTTGTTTACCATACCTCATCATTGGAATGAAATTACTATGGTGCTAGGAGGTCCTGGCTCCAGATTTCGCTTAGGTGTTAAACCACTGAAATGCATACGGTTCTCAAGCCGTTTTGTGAATGGGGAGCTACTGATTGTCGAAGGGCATCAGCTGACACTCTAATCAACAGAGCTCCTATTTGAGATTTCCTGTTTGAAGAATCCAAGGGAAATGGAAGGACAGAGAAAGAGCTGGAGAGAAGAATTTGGGGTTAAACCGTACGTGTATGGCTTAACACCTAAATGTAAACTGGCACCAGGCACCTCCTGTCACCATAGCGACTTTACTCCAGTGAATTGTTTGACCCTTATATGTGAACTGGCGCTAGGAACTTCAGGTCACCATAACAACTTTGCTCCACTGAAGCAGTTATGGTGCCTGAAGGTTCATTTAATGTGTTTTGTAGTGTGTTTGGTCATTGTAAGCTATTTCAGCTGTCATTAAAATTAGGTTTTCACTTTATTTAAGTGAAGTTGTTCAAGCTGTATTGACAATGCTAATTAAGCAGTAGAGATAGAGCTTTGATTTATATGAAGTTTTCTCCAATTTCATGATTATTGACAACCATAGCATTTCATATTAGTTAAATCATTTTATTGCTATTAAAATCTGTTAAGAGTAAGCTTTTTCCAAAGTCAAAGGATTTTAATAAAGTACATACTGATGCACTTATCGAGTTGTCTATACTACTGCTATAATGATACGGTGGTATTGAAAGCCAATACATCAATATATTTGGGTCATCTAAAGTTTTGACAAAAAACATATGATGTGATGAGTTCTTTATGCGCCATATTTGTCTTGAATTGGTTTGATCAGAATTGGACATTATAAAATCTATAGCTTATCTCACTCTTCCAATTGAAGCATATTATTATTACTTAATGTCTTGGGCAAGACAGTGAACTATATATATTTGCCCACCTCAAATCCTTATAGACTGTAAGCTTGTTTGAGCAGGGCCTTCTTCAACCAAGATACCCTTTCTATAACTGTTAAGTATTATGGAATATGATGTTGCAATACAAATAATATTAATATGGAATTTTGCACTTAGATATTGAAAGAACCCGTCCATTCCGCACAATGTTTTCTCTCAAGCCTTCTTGTTAGTTTCTCTCAGTAAACGTATGTTGTGCCCGATTAGGAATAGTCAACCTGTGGAGCTGTAGGTGCCACAGCTCCCATCATCCTAAAGCAGCAAGCTACTGAGTAAACCTGATGGAAATGATAAATTATGCTTGCCTTCCAACTGACTGGACCATTGAATGCTTGTGTGGATGGATATCAAAATAACCAGTATCAATTCCAAACTTTTTGGACACAGAACTTATAAAGAGTTTACATAGCCTACTTTATTAATCAATATTTTTTTATTTCTTTTTTATTTTTGACAAGTTATTTGTTGTAATAAAATACACCACATCCTATTTAGGACCATATATTATATGTATACTGCTTTATGCATATCCACCAATAATCTTTCTGCGACTCCCAAACCAGATATGGTTTAAATTATACTTATAAAGCTGAACTTTGAAATGTTAGCTCGACTGGAGAAAGCATTGGGTAGCAACGAAAATAAACATTTTTTTACTGTACAAAAAATTTAAAATGTATCGTATTTACCAAGGACAGATTTGTAAACATGGAGAAAACTTGTACCTGTTATATACAATGACCTGCAGAGCTTTTGAGACATCTTTTCCTACTTTTTAACTACAATTGTTCAAATATATCCATGGAATCCTTTTACTGACTTTATGGGTTTCCTACTGGTCTGAACAAAAATTACTTCCGCCCTGTGGGAAATAGCCCTTCAGAAGGGTCAATTGCTCTGTGTTTATTTATGACACCTTCCCAAAGTTGTCAGTAGTGTTTAGTCTTAAAATTCCTTTTGTATCATTTCCAAAAACCTGTGGTTCTTTTGTGGCATGAGCTCAATATGTCCTTTGTGGAAAAGGTCCAGAATATCTTTCTTCCCATGAGCATCTCCCCCCCACTCCAACTTTTTGACTATGTATATTGCTTTATAAACAGTAAACGATTGTCTGTCAAATAACTAGTGTTAAAACGCTTCTGTCAACTACATTCCAAACAACATTTTGGATTTCCATTAAATATTAAAGATTTTAAAGGTATAAGAAATAAATCACAAATATCTAAGTAGGCCCAAGATTTACAGGAACACAAAGACAAGGCAGCAGTGTATACCTTGGTCATAAAAAACACAAGGCAAGTCGTCCATAGGCAATAAAAGGAAAAAGGCTATTTTACTAGCTGTGAAAACCAGCACTCTGTCTGGGCAATATAACCCATAGAGGAAAAAAGGAAGATATAGAAAAAACAAAGCTGAATATCAAAGTGAATAGGGGAAGAGGTGTGAAAAGGCCATGCTACCTCAATGACAGATGGGTCTTAAAACCATGGACAAGGGGAAAAAAGCAGACCTCACAACTGGTCTAGAAAGACACCATCATTAGCATGAGAAGCACTTTGACTGCACTGACTCCTTTAAAGGCCATTCATGACTGGGATTTAAGAAACCCAGAAGAAAACCTTGTTATCTTAATAGCCCTGATATGAATTTGGTCTTGAGAGGGTTAGGATGTTAACATCCAAACAGTTTTACATACTTGCATATTAATGTGTTAAAGCAGACCTCTTAAAGTCTGTAGGAAGTAGTTTTAAAAAAAGATCATTACATTTTGAAGAAAAAAAAAAACAGGTTTGAAATTTAGAATAATCAAAACAAAATCAAACAATTTATAAAGGAACGTAAATCTGTTGTGCTTCTTACACTACCTATCTGTCAGGATGACTGTCCAAAATCTAACGACTACTTCATTGATTGATACAAACTAGCTATCCTGGTATAAATGTTCTGTTGCAGGGCTACATTTTGAAAACTGGTGTTTTTTTATCATCCTACCTCATTTTCTAAGGCGGATTTCATGCCTTATTTGCAGCTTGTTTCATTTTTATACCCGCTAGCACTTATTTTTATGACTGGTGCAGTTAACAGTAAACAGGAGCTGGTTTTGACAAGTGCTTAAAATGTCCACTGTGTAATTGGCTTCATAGTGAGTAGGGTTAAATCCATTACTCGTGTCTTGTGCTTTGATTGTCTTAGTACATGATATAAAGCTGGAATTAAAGGATTATTTTCCTTTAATTAAAAAAACAAAACAAAAAAATAAACAGACTTGGTTGCTGCTATTCCTGGATGTTTAATTTAATGCATCTAAGTATACACTAATCATCCAACTATGTGGCTTTAACTAAAAGCCTTTTGCCAAAACTGTTGCTATCTTCAGTATTATATTAACGACTTGGTACTACGGCCCATACTCCTCATAGAATTGCTGGAATAGGGGACCAATTTACTCTTACTAACTTTGAGAAGGTTATATTTATCATTAATAAAATCAGGGACCTTTTCTATAGGCCCCACTTACCAGTTTGTGCTTTTATCACTCAAATTCTCATCAATATATAGAATACTGACATTTATAGATAAGTTACTTTACCTTATATACTAATTAGAGTTTAAACTAAAATCAAAGCAACCTTTTCTAGAACACTTGCACGCTTAGAACTCATATGTACCATTAATAATAACACAGAAATTTATATCTTTATTTCTCCATCATGCTCCCCAATTTTCCACCTTTGGTGGCATTTCCCATGAATTAAAATATATTTTTCTTATTTTTCAATTTGTTTCAAAACCATAAATCACCAAAAGTTGAACATAAGCCTGCTATTTTCCTACTTTATCGTACTTCTATCCTTACCAAAAATACAAAAAAAGAATACTTCTCCATCTACATATTGTTGCTAAACCTTGAAGCTATTTTTGGAAGAATTCCACTCCACCTTCTTTATGTGCTTGTAAATTCTAGGAAGAGATATCAAATGTATATTACCAAAAAATACTTCTCCTTCGTCTACATACTGTTGCTAAGATGTGAACCCATTTTGTGGAGGATAACCTTCTTTATGTGCTTGGTCATTCTGGGAAGAGGTATAAAATGCATATTACAATTGAAATGTTTCCTCGTACAGTAGATATCAGTCATACTATTTGACAGATAAAATTGCATAATATTTATGACAAATATAACAAAGTTTTTAACTGTTCTTGGTTCCTCATATCTGCTTTGTGCTGGTGTTCATTATTTTATGTCGAAAATTTTTTATATTTTTCCAGGTTCAGTGAATGACAATTTTGTTCTATTATTCACACATATTTAACTTGCAGGATTCATCAAAATTTGTGTTAACTTTTATCAATATTGTTTAATTTCATGTGATTTTAAAAACTATATATAATAACTAACATTTACAGAAAGAACAGAAGCAATATTTGAGACCCTGTCTTGGACAGGAGACCAAAACATCTCATCATTAGCTTGTGTTTTCAAATAAAATCAAATTATAATATATTGCAGAGAATGTAGACTAGGTCTAAACATATAATGAATAAGTAAAAAGTGGCAGCACACCTAAAAAGTAGGGCTCCCTCACAGGCCTTACAACAGAAATGGTACAGAAAAAAGAAAGGAAGGCAGCGCCACTACAAACCACATAAATTAAAAGAGTATTCTAGTCTGCCTATTCTATGCTCTTTTAATTTATGTGGTTTGTAGTGGCGCTGCCTTCCTTTCTTTTTTCTGTACCATTTCTGTTGTAAGGCCTGTGAGGGAGCCCTACTTTTTAGGTGTGCTGCCACTTTTTACTTATTCATTATTGTTCTGTTGTATCTTGTATAGATAGAGAGCGCTGATCCCTTTCTTCCGTTCTATAGGTCTAAACATATGTATATTGTTCCCTATTACATAATGTACCTATAAAAACAGCACTAATTGTAACTCGTCTTAATAGCAATGCAACCTAGAAAAGTGCTGAGTACATTGTTATGCTATATATATAATAAGCATAGATCCTACTATGTATAACTAATGCACCATCTTCCACCCTTCTAGTCTTTGCTTAACCACCAGAATGCTGAGTACGCTTGTTATATTATGCTAATAAAATATATGCAGAGACTCTGTATACATGTACACTAAATGGAGGTCTGTTAGATGGATCAGGGTGTTGAATTATATAAAAAAGGCACAGTCTGATTCTAAATGACATCTGTACTGGAAAATTTCCCATAGTAAATTTAGTTAAGATTAAAATTACGATTTGTCTAATATATCCACAGAGAAATCAACAACAAAAATTGTGCTATGGTCCCTTTAAGTAAACTATGGATATAAATCTATGTTATATTTTGATAAATGTAACTATGAAATCAAGAACCTTGTGTTTACTGCCTCTTTAAGTAAACCACTGGTAATATTATGAAGCATTTAATTATGATTATTTTTCAACTCTTAATAATTTTTCAGCGATTAATATTGTTATTTGTCAGTGGTCTTTAAAGGACACCATACTGTATGAACAGTTTTAAACTATTTAACCCACTGTGATCATGATTTTTGTCCCCCAAAAAGTAGAAGGACATGCATTATTTAATGATTTATTGTAGTGTAACTAAAAATATTTCCTATATATTTTATAATATACGTTCACATGACTTATGGGAATCCCCAGAATCTTAGAAATAGAATGAAAGAGGAATTTGCAGTGGAGTTTGAAATTGATGGTAGAGAGATATAAAAAGCATTTGTAAACATGTTAGGTTGTGACGTTGACAGCTGAGTTTCGGAAGTGACAAAAAATAAACGAAAAAGGTTGCTAAAAATCATTTAAAATGCTAAATATTCTAAAAAGTTGCTAAGAAAATAAATAAGGGCGATTGGGATACTTTTTTCACATTGCATAAATTATGTAATTTCACTCTATAGTTAAAAAAACCCCAAACACAACCATTAGCAATTTGATTTCTATAATAATAATAATAATAATAATATCACATTGGGAGCTATTAAAATGATAGTTTGATTGCAGATACAGGGAAAAGGATGAAATAGTGGAATTGTATATGTTATCTAGCATATCATTACACATCTGTGAAGAATATTGCATGATCTGCTTTCCATTTAGCTTGTTGAATAGTGAGTAAAGTGCTGGATTTTTGGTTCCGTACCTAATCAGCATAATTTATTAATGTTGCTTTAGAAGTCATGCATGTATCATTTTTTCTAACTGTGCTAAGATAGACAAATGGATCACGTGTACCTATGAGGGACATTCTGTTGCAAGCCTACATTTTGTGATTTTTTTCAAAATATAGAAATGTATTTTTTCAGCAAACTGATTATAATTATAAGCTGTAGCGTACCTCTTCTGATCACCTAATTTAAATAATACAAATCCTTTTATGTATTTTAGGCCAAAGATCAAAACTAATATGTAATAATGATATTTTACAAGAAGAGATGATAAATACCTGGAAAAGTTTTCCAGGAGAAGTGGGTAAGGATAATCAAAATAATCTTATAATATATCACGACAAACTTTATAGTTGGATAATAGAATAACAATAACATTTAACTTACCTGTAGAAGTGGATTGCACGGTTTTTCTCATCCACTCATAGGAATTTTGACTTTGATTACCGGGGGACATGGCAGCTGCATGATTTGAATCTACAGAATGTAAAATCCCAGGTGCAGAAGAATGTGGAGAAATGTAGCCCATAGAACTGTAAGCAAATTGGTTAGCTGGTAAATCAGAAGATTGTAAGGTACACGTGTTGATCGGTGGAGCAGCATAGGAATTATAGTCCTCTCGTGGAGATCCATATTGAGACCCCCAAACTCCTACAGACTGTTCTTGGTTATCCATATTTGGCACATGGTGGTAAGCCACGTAATTGATATAGGGTGGATTTGATACATAATTCTGTCCTGTTTGATGGTGGCTGTTATTGGATCTCACAGAAAGTGGATACATACTACCGTCTGTATGCGAACCGTGGCGGCCACACGCGCTGTTCATAGCTGTGCCAGTCCGCCTGTGGTCATCTTTGTCCTTGAAACTCTGAAGGCAACCTCTCCTTCCTTTCCTTTCTATCTACTACTGGTACTATAAATGACCCCTGCTAGTTTTGGAGTCTGTTTACTGCACATTACTAACAATAATGTGACCAGTGCAGGCAGTAACAGTTCACCAGGGCCCTGTCTGATGTCAGAGATAAACTGCCTGCCTCCAAAATACATTTGCATACAAATGAAAGGCTGGACATCCCAGAATCATCACCTTGTTGCTACTTTCAGTGCTTCCTTTTTGTCCGGAGCCTTAATGTAAACTTTCCCACATACACTAATCCCTGTCAAATCATATTGGACTACTGTCTCACTCCACCAAGTGCAGAATAGACCATAATTTGAGAAAACAAAATTAAAATAAACATCTAAAAACAAAATTAAAATCTAACACACATAAAAAAATACAAGATGTGAATGCTGACTAAAATTTAAATAGTTACCATTAATCCCAAATTAAATACATTATTATTAGCATTTATATAAAGTCAACATACTCTGCAGCTTTTTAGAATTGGGAAATTTGACAAGTAATTGACATACAAAAATTAACAGAGATAAAAGGCGAAGAAGGCCTTGCTCAAACAGATTTACATTCTATGTAATACAGCGCATAGGGTCGGGCACACAGTGGAGTGGAATATTTAATTAAATTATTGTGCTTTAAATCTCGGTCATAGTCTAAAATGGACAAACAAAAGACACATTATGTAGGAGAAACTGTACTAATAAAAGTCACTTGGAACATGGACCACCATCTTGATAGCCAGCATTATTTTTATTTATATCATTGTATTTAGGAAGAGGGTTTATCAGAGTTGTCCAAATATCATTTTTTCAGCATACTTACTAGTCTAGTCTCATGTCGGATGGATTTACCTCTATTTTCCAAACTTGTCACCTTCGCTATCTTGCGCCAGTCAACATCTATTTGCAATATCTCTCTCTGTATGGCAGTCACAACATTTGAAATGACTTTATGCAGTAGATAATGCCCCAATCTTACAACTGTTGAAGCCAACTGCTTTGTTACATTTGATTATGTTTTCTCCCACACTTAATCACTCGCTAATTCCTGCCACTTTCACTTAGAGTACATCTGTAATGCATATATTTTTAACAACAACCAAAACGCTAGTCCACTCTCTTGTAAGATCCCATCTGGATTACTGCCATTGGGTTATAATTGCCTTGCCCTTCTGCCACCTTCTCCCAGTCTGTCTTGAGCACCTCTGCTTGTTAACCAACACCCCAACATTTTCTGAATAGAGACTTGCTCCTCTCTTCACATTATTTCCTCACACCACTGTTTCCATGACTTCTTACCGGAATTCTTTCACTTGCTGTATCAGACTCTCTCCCCACAATACATAACTCTGACTTTCTCCAAAAATTCATCTATCTGGAGAAGCATACCTACTTCCCATCTAATCTCCCATACAGATTCCTAAACTACCAAGCCTCTCATCATCTTTTCACTTTAGATATAATTTACTACCACATATTGCCCCTTACAATCATACTTTCCTCATCCTTCAAATTGCACACCCTCTATGAAAACCACTCCCTGTTAGTTTGTAAGTTTGAAAGAATAGGGCCAGTGTTCCCTCTAATTTTTAGTAGTTGGTGTGCGCAGGAATATTTTTTATGTAATTTTTTTTCCTGTTACATGTATGTGCCCACTGAATTCTCTTGCAATTGTAAACCTGAAATAGTTTCAAGATAATTTTGTGGCGGCCTCTCTCTTGGCTAATAAAACTGTATTGCCATGTTTGAGTATAATACACATATGATTGCAAGCTATGTTATTATGACTACATGCTATATTGCCTACATATGTTTTAGTTTGCCTCTATTTTATTATGCCCTCATCATGCCACATTGCCTCCGTTTTATTATGTCCACATGATCATTCATGTCACATGGGCTGTGCAGGCTGCCGGGACAGGGGCTGGCCGCTGATGAACCTGCTCTGTGCTCAGTAGTGCACGCTGCGCAACACTGTTATTCTCGGATACACTTCCCGTAAGATATATTAACATCTTGTAGAAGATCTGCCAAAATTCAGAGAAGCATGCAGTGCATGTTCCTATCTAGCAGGAGTATAGCTACTCCTTGTATGCCTACTTGAGCAGTAACCCATTCCCTTCAAGGTCTGATGTGTTGAAGAAAGGTGTTTCATTTTTCTGGGTAATTCATGTGACAACGTGTGCAAGGTTGGAGAGTTAAATCTTACCCCAGGCAAATTAGAGCAGGGGCGCATGCAGGGGATAGGGATGAGTTGCATTTGAGAGACATCCAACAATGGGAAACTGAGTTTAAAAGCAGGAGATTGCATCTGGAAGAAGTGCTGTGTCAGCCAAAAAGACGAGGAGTTAAGAAGAACACAGTGCAGTGTTTGTAACTCTCCTTCTATACCCAAATAACTGCATTTATGAAATCATTATAATCCCAATAATTTCACCTGGCATTTAGTAGAGTAAAGTCATCCGTTGGTGAATGTTATTGAGCATGGCTCTTTTTTGCAATATGCTAAAAGAAAGGAATCATGTTGTGTGGCTGATTGGCTTAATGGCCAGATAATTTAAAAAAAATATTTATGTATTTAAATGATGTAAGCTGGTTATTGATTATTTATTAATTATATGTTTTACTACACCCTGTAGTAAATGTCATGGCCCTAGCCCAACTGAACTTGTGTCTGTCTCATTCCATAATTCTGCTTACTTTGCACATGTCACCATGAGATTGACCTTTCTAACTCTTGTCATTGACTGTACTCTGTAAAATCTAGAGACTTTATTGCATGAAAATCTCAGGAGGTTAGCTGTTTATAAGAAGCCAGAGCTACCATATATAACACCTACAAACAATAGCCAGTTGCGTAAATCACAGGGTTTTCGTACAATAAAGATTTATTGAACAATTGTGGCTATATGATTAATTGTTGGACTATTTGTGTTTAGAAGAGGGTGTGATAAAGTGGCCACAGAGTGTAAGCTTATATATCACAGAGAAGTAACACAGCTTTTTGCATGTAAAGGGAAATGTTATAATAAAAAGTGAGTTACTAAAAATGAAGGCTACCACCGAAACTGAGATCACTCAACTAACATTAGCAACATTGACCATTTACTCTAAAAGCAAGTTAGTTTCATGAGTGGTAAACCTAGTGAATTTATGATTTCCACTGACGAGGTCAATGATTTTGTTCTGAGCTGTTGGGTATTTTCATTGTTGCCTTTTAGATAATTGTAAAAGGGATACAAATAATGATATAAACCATCAAAAGATTTGGTTAAAAAGCTGCTCCCAGACATAAGAGGGCATAGGCTAATTTTATGAGACCCTAGGAAGAGAAAGAATTCACACCCACAGCCATCTCTTTTGTTCTCTTTGATTTAAATCTCTTACAAGTTGCTTCCGTCTACTAAAACACAATGATGATTTAAAGTCTTTTGTTGGATCAGTGTTACTCCAGCTAATCGTTATTACATATTTCTTTCAGGAGCTTTAGCAGAAAACGATTAATATGTCAAGTTTTCTCTAGAGTAATGTGCATTCTATTTCCTAATTGATGACGATGTATGTGTAAATAGGTCATGTAATGGTAGGATAAAAAGGAAAGATGTATTTCTGTTGCAATTTGTCCTTTTATTTTAAAATGTATTAATAGTTTATTGGCGTTTTTTTTTTTTTTTGAACAACGATACATCCAGTAAAATACAATCATGTTACACAATTATGTTATACACTTAGAAACAACCAGGTGACATGGTTTCAATTGATGCCAAGGTATACGAAACGCAGGAAAACAATAAAAGGACAAGAGGACAACAGTTCAGTACAATGTGTCATACTCCAAAGTTATTGATGCAAATTCTGATACCTAGCTGCGTTAACATGGTGTGATAGCAAGGAGGTTTGTTCCCAATTTAGTTATTTATTTATTTTATTTAATTTACTTTCTTTTTATTGAAAAGTTTTAGATATAACAAGGTGAGTACAAATCATTGACATGGTACACAACATAGCAGTGGAATTACTGTTTACATTACAGCGTACGTCACATTATTGTTCTGTGTAGGTACTCCATAAGTGGTATAGGGGGGAAAAAGAACAATAAGAAGAAGGAAAAGAAAAATAGACACTTGTTGGATGACATGACGTTATCTCACAATTGTGCAAGAAATCAATACCATCAGTAGATGTAAAAGAGCAAACTAAAACGGTTCACTTATTTCAAACCTTTCGTGATATTGCATTTGTCATATGGGAGTTAGGCTCGTGTTACCATGCTGATAAGAGGGCATATTCTCAGATGAGCAGTCTCATGTTAGATCAGGTGTCTCCCTTGCATCCCTCTAATGTGTGAGATCCACGGTTTCTAAATGTCGGTATACCGTGAGATCCTCCCCAATGATGCCAACCTGAGTTCCTCCAGAACCCGAAAGTGTTCCTCTTTGGCAGCCTATTCTCGGTACCCTATCTGGGAGGTAGATTTCCATTTAATTGATATTAAAGATTTTTCCACATTTGTGTGGGAATAGAAGGTTCTGCGGAAGATCAGCTCCCATTCTCTTTAGCTCAGTGTGCATCCCAGGTAGTGTTCCCATTTGCGCTTGAACCAAGGGAGCCCTTTGTGTATATATGTCTGGAGTAATTTAAGGCATTTTAATGTTGCTTTAGTAACTGATGTCGTGCTCGAGCATAATTGTTCAAAGTCGGTAGTGTCTCTGAGGGGTCCCTTGGGTAAATTGAGGGTTTTGAGGAAGTGTGTCATTTGGAAGAACTGAAACCTCTGAGCCAGGGTGTGTGGAGACGTTTGTGTTACGTCTAGTAATGATTTCTGTCCCTGGTTGCTCCAGACACTTTTTTTTTTTTTTTAGATTGGTATAAGTTTTCTTTTGTGATCCTCCCATGGTGACCATATCTTGTCCAGCACGTGCCTCTGTCTAACGTTTTGTGTCCCCATAAGCTCCATGTCCCCATAAGCTCTTAAAATTTTTGTATGGATGGTGAGTGGGTACTTTTCCAATCTAGGGCTTTAAGATGACGGACAGCCAGTGAGACAAATTTGCGTAATGCCCTTTGGTAGAATGAACCTCTGTCCGTGACCATAAAGAGAAGATAGTTACTGAGAGTAATCGCATAGGGGTTAAATACCACTGATAGACTGGTTTACGGTGCGCTTCCACATGGTGGTAGCACTGGGTCACTCCCCTGAGAGCATTCAGAGATTGTAGCCAGTCATCCTCTGTGAAGGTTATACCCATTTCTCTTTAAAGGAAAGCCTCTTTGACGGCCATGTGCCTTCTAGCAATTTATAACAAGCAGAGAGCGATTTGGGCTTTAATGGGTACTTGCAACATCTATCCATGAATAGTTTTAACTGGGGTGTAACTTCCCAAGGGGAGGGAGGCGATGTAGCCAGATGGGACTGTAGGAGGCCCTTTATCTGTATTTACATAAAGATATAGCTGGGCGGTAGGGTTAACAGGGGTGTTAGATTTGGAAGCGTGTTTATAGAATTGCCGTTTAGCAATTGTGAGATTCGAGTGATCCCCACCGCACGCCATATGTGGAGTTGTAACCACGGTGAGAGTGCGTTAAGGGAATTTAGGGGTGCTTCTGGTAGATATAGTTTTTTAAGACCAATACCCATCTATCATTTTGTCCCAAACGCTTATCATGAGCTTGGTGGTAGGGTATAGGGTTGGTGCTGCTCGTCTGTAAGGGGAGGGTGTCCAGAGATATTCTATGAGAGAGGGATCTGCTCCGCATTGTTTTTCCATGTCCACCCAACTCAATGTCCTCTCCAGGGCATGAATGGTGACCACTGCCTGTAACATGGCCATCCTATAATATAGTGAGATGTTGGGCACTCCCATGCCCCCCTTCCTGGTAGATTGTTGCAGTATAGTCAGTGAAAGCCTCGCTTTTTTGTTCACCCATATAAACTGTGTGAGTATGTTTTGTAGCAGCTTGATAAAACTCCTTAATAAACAACATCGCCATTCAGATTCGCCACCACTTGTCGTGGTCATTATCCTCAGCAACATGGAAATGTCCTCCACATTTTCCCCTCCCTGAAGTTGTTGTGTATCTCAATATTTTGGGGGCAATTTAAGCTTGCACAATCTGTGTGTACACAGATGGAATCCCTGCCTAGAGAAGCAAGCATGTGCATGCCTAGGCTCAGTACGCTAGGACATCGACAACCCATCTCTTCAGCCCGGTGCTGCTTTTTTTGGCATGTGCCAGATTCCATAAGCTCTATCCATATAATGTTCTGTATGTGCATGTCGACTCTCGTGTACTGAACTAACATAAAAATAGGGGAACCAATAAGAAGAAATAAAAAAAAAAAAACTATATACAATTACCCGTTTAGAATCAACTTGAGTCCTGGACTCGTATGAGAACGGAATAAACATTACGCCGTGTAGCTGCATATGAGGGAGAGGAGGAGCTCGTCCTAGTGGACAATTAAAGAGCGTCCTCTTGTGGTCTAGCAATGGGACAAAATTTAACTCACTTAACAAAGTAGAGGAGTGCATGATATGCTCATAAGAGAAGCAATTATGATTATAGCTGCATGTAATATATATTTTTTAATTATCTATTATTATTTTTTATTTATTTTAAAAAATATATATTTGTTTAAATCTATATATATATTTTTTTGTTTTTTTTTTGTTAAGGGGATAAAATTCAAGTGGTGTAGGCATTGTGACCCCAGGTAAGGATATCAGAAAAACAAAGGAGGATGCTAAAAGTCTATGTAGAGTCACTTATAGGCTACTGCTTTCTGCCAATCCTGTTGAACCCTCCTAGGTGAGTGTTGATAGGGACTTCGGGCCGCCCCTGCTACTCCTGGGTCTATCTTCCACAGGAGTTCGTGTCCGTCCTCAGGTGATTTAATGACCTTGTGAACTCCATTCCTCCTGGCAAGAATTTTTACTGGGAAGCCCCACTTATACGGTATTCCCTCTTGCCTCATAGTTATAGTGATCGGAGCAAATACCTTGTGCTTTAGCATTGTGTACGAGGATAGGTCAGTAAACAGCTTGATTTCAGCATAGCGTGCTGTGAGGGAGCCTTGGGGTCTGGCAGCTTTCATAACATTATATTTGGTGGTGTAATAATGTACCTCGGTGATCACATCTCTGGGGATGGTAGGTAGGTAGGAAGGTAGGTGCTTGCGCTTAGGGAGACGGGAGTGCGATCGAGCATTAATTCTCCCACTGGAGTGTTTGGAAGCAAGGTCTGGAAGAACGTGTGAATGTAGGAATCTAGCTCAGTAGGGTTGACATCTTCTGCGATGCCCCTTATCCGTATATTATTCCTTCTGTCCCGGTCTTCATGGTCTGACAACTTTTCTTCCAGTGTCCTTAGTTTTTTTTTCTCCATGTCAAAATAAGCATTGGCCAGAGTGTTATGGGCTCCAATCAATTCTTCCTTTTTATCCTCCAAGTGTGAGGTACGCTCCCAAATTTCTTTTATGTCAACCCTTATGTCTCTGACACTTTGGTCTATGTCAGCCTTCAGTGAAGATTGTAGCTCTCGTAGCATTCGTCGGATGGCTTGATCTGTGACCGGGGTAGCCTGTAACACAGATACTGAAGTGATATCACTTACTTCAGAGCTTGCTGCAGGGGAAGCAGCGGCGCCGGCGCCATCTTGGATCTTACTCACCGGAACCGCGATGAAAGATATTCTCAGGCTCGGCGCTTTCAGCTTTTATTTTTGTTCCCGGATTTAGAAGCCATCTCGATGTGAGGGGTGTTTGATAGTGTTCACGGCTGATTGTGTGGTAAAATATCGCTCTGCTACTTGCTGTATTTGCTATGCTGTCCGTGCGTCTTCTCACATCAAAGCAATTTGTCTTTTATTGGCGTGAGTAATTAATTAAAGGTTGTATCATCATCGCATTCCAATAATCCAGTCCTTACATAAATAATATTTCTGTTTTAATTTGTATTACTTAATCTTGCTGAAGTTTCAGTGCCCGTTGTTAGAACAGATCTTAGCATAACCTTTTTTACTAAATGAAAATAAAATATTTTAATCCTAAAGATGCTTTACTTTTGGAAGTCAATCTTCTATTATAATCAAGCAATGAAATTTATATGGGATTCTGGTTTCATTTCAAAATATAACACAAGCATGGTGATTTAGAATAAATGACCAACATATTCAAAATCTTCTATAGACTACAGATTTACTCTGTGAGTGGTTATATAAGTTTAAAGATATATCTATATTCTTAGAAAAGATTGTTTACCTCTAATTATGCTCAGCTATAAGTTGTCATATACATTTCCAGAATTGCACTAATCTAACGATTCCTGGATCTACAAAACTATGCAGTCCATGGTTGGTCTTTGAATCTGTGACGAGACCAATCTCGCCACTGTGCATTGGAGGAGCCTGGTTGCCCGCCTGCTGCCATAGGACTACGGCCCCATGTTGAAACGCTTGATTTTCCCCTGCGAAGACACGAAAGCCGGGTTATTCGGTGCTGACCCTGTTTGAGCGGTGATACCCCAGATAGCTATGCCATGGAGCCCATTTGTATAATGAAAGACTATGGGAAAGACTTTGGCTCCATGGCAATTGAACTGTATGTGTGTGCTCTGAGCGCCATTCAGTAATAATGTGCGCTCAGATCTGAGCTATCTGGGGATATGTGGAATGTACCTGTTTTGTGCAATGGCTGCACAGTTATATATTTTTATGTGTTTTATTGTCTTTTGCTGCCATGTGTTCAATGGAGTTTTACCTCTGTCCTTGGAGATAATTGGATTACTTCCCAGTTATCTCAAGGATAGAAGACTCTGTGGAACTGGTTTTGGGCAGAAAAGCCATGCTTCATTTGATCACAAAGGACTTCGATCTGTCCTTTGAACCAATGGACCAATTTGGATGATTTTGACATATGTTTGTATTTGGAGTATGCTGATTCTGATATGTGATGCATATTTTGCAAGTTATGAATAATGTGGAAAAACTGTATTTCTCTGCCGGTGATAATTACATTACCCATTGTGTAAGGTAATTGTATCACAGGCAGGGGGGAGGATTTTGTGTGGGAGTGTCTGAGTGTATTGTATGTGTTCATTGGTTGTTTTCCAAAACCCTGTGGGTGGTCTACTAAACTGATCTACTAAATTGATCTACTAAACTGCTGTTAACCCCTTTTATGCCTGTGGGTGCCATTACAGCATCTTTGCTCTATTAGGATATTAACCTTTGGTTTGACATAAAAGGCAGTTTTTAAAAACAGGATCATTGCTGGAGGACAAAAAAAGTGATTCCAAGTCGCCTAGTCCCTCGTTAATTTAGTATTGGGATAAATACACCATAGCCAAAATAGTGAAAAGGTAAAATTGCACAGGTAATACTCACATTAGTGTTGTCTTTCTTGTGGGCCCAAGTGTTATGTGAATACTGACAGCTCCCCACCTGATAAAGGTCTCAATTTAATATTGTTGTATAAGCGTTCCAAATTATTTAATATTTTCAGTTTTAAAATGATTTAACACTATGAAAAATATTTTAATTGTGTATTATCGTGATAGTTTTTAATATGCTCATGTTTTTATATGATATATATTTAATATTTTGAAAAAACTAATGTTAAAAGTTTATTAAAAAATATAAACGTATCCAACAATATTAAATGAAAGCCAAAATATTTCCTCTTTACCTAATCTATTCCACCTCTGACTGTGTACTGCAAGAACAGTTCAGGAATTACATAGAATTTGCTGGAATTGGGAAAACGTTCAATATTTTGTATGTTACCCAGCCCAGCCCATAGACATAAAAACATTAATTGTTGATGAAGTGCATTGTGGCCCATTACAGAAGGATGGTCAATGTTTGGTGGGGAGTCAATGCAATTTCTCGAATTTGCCCACCAGATGTTGTCAAACTTCAATTTCCCTGTAATTGTGTGTATTACTGTGCCCTTGGGTGCCATAGATGCATTAGATGGTGGTTCAGAGTACCAGTGGAACTTAAGGCCTCAACTTTTTTGATACCTATCTATATACTTTTATCTGTACCCATTGTACAGCGTTACAGAATTTGATGGCGCTATATAAATAATAATAATCTAACCTTTGTACATGTTATGAGATGTACATACGAGGACATTCAACAGACACATATTACACACCCAGTTGACATCTATGGTATACGTCAATGCTTTCTGTGAAAAATCTTAAGTAATAAAGTGCACGTGATCATGTACACATACTAACTATAAAGAAATATAGTACTACTTCCTTTTCAGCAAAATGCATAGCACCTGTGTCTATTCAGAGGAGAAAATGTATGCACAAACCAGCGCCACCTGCTGTCCAAAAATGTGTACCTCTTAACAAATGCCACCAAAAAACATAGTCTTCTTTACCTGACATTTCTACCAATATATTGTTTTGCGTTAAATGCAATCTGTATTTTGTCTTTGAAAAGTATTTTAAAGAATCAGACTTTTATTCTTCCACCTATTCCCCCCTGTTGCCTACAGTTTTACTAAACTGTACGTTTTTACTAAAGAATAAAGGAATAAAGGACCTGATGGAAGTTATTAAAAGAGTTTAGTGGTGTACTAACAAAACCATTAACAGATTTATTTTACAAATCATTGTTAACAGGAGTAGTCCCAGAAGATTGGAAGTTAGCGAATGTTGTGCCCATTCGCAAGATAGGTAGTAGGGAGGAGTCGGACAACTATAGGCCAGTAAGTCTTACTTCAAGAGTGGGGAAAGTAATGGAAACCATGTTAAAGGTTAGGATTATTCAACATCTAAAATCACATGGATTTCAAGATCAGAGGCATGGATTTCAAGATTCAGGGAGATCATGCCAAACTAATCTTATTGATTTTTTTGATTGGATAACTAAAATAATAGATCTGGGTGGTGCAATAGACATTGCTTACCTAGATTTCAGTAAGGCTTTTGACACTGTTGCACACAGAAGGCTTATCAATAAACTGCAATCTTTAAGTTTGGATTCCAATTGTTGAATGGGTAAGGCAGTGGCTGAGTGACAGGCAACAGAGGGTTGTAGTCACTGGAGTATATTCGAAGCATGGGCTTGTCACCGGTGGGATACCTCAGGGATCTGTACTTGGACCCATTCTCTTTAATATTTTTATTAGTGATATTGCAGAAGGTCTTATGTCTGTTTGCTGATGATACTAAGATATGTAACGGGGTTGATGTTCCAGGAGGGATAAGCCAAATGGCAAATGATTTAGGTAAACTAGAAAAATGGTCAGAGTTGTGGCAACTGACATTTAATGTGGATAAGTGCAAGATAATGCATCTTGGACGTAAAAACACAAGGGCAGAGTCCAGAATATTTGATAGAGTCTTAACCTCAACATCTGAGGAAAGGGATTTAGGGGTGATTATTTCTGATGACTTAAAGGTAGGCAGACAATGTAATAGAGCAGCAGGAAATGCTAGCAGAATGCATGGATCTATAGGGAGAGGTATTAGCAGTAAATAGAGAGAAGTGCTCATGCCATTGTATAGAACACTGGTGAGACCTCGCTGGAGTATTGTACGCTGTACTCTGGAGACTGTATCTCCAGAAAGATATTAATACTCAGAAAAGGGCTACTAAACTGGTTCATGGATTGCAGGATAAAACTTACAAGGAAAGGTTAAAGGAACTTAACATGCATAGCTTGGAGGAAAGACAAAACAGGGGGGGGATATGATAGAAACATTTAAATACATTAAGGAAATCAACACAGTAATGGAGGAGACTATATTTAAAAGAAGAAAAACTACCACAACAAGAGGACATAAACTTAAATTAGAGGGGCAAAGCCTCTGTACATCTAGATTTACTATCGCTCTGGTAGCTGGTGAGGAATCATCTCTTTCCTTTTCCTGTTCCCCCTGTTTTATTGAATATGATTTGGATATATAACGTGTTTTTTTTTATATTATACTTATTAAAATCAAGCCTATAGTCTCTTTGATGGGTGGTTCCTGCAATTTCAGTTGGATTTCTTAGAAGTGCAGTATTTAGAAGCTCTGATTGTCGACTGTCAGGATTACAAGTTGATCCAGCACGCAGTACTGTGTCACACCTAGGACTAAGGATAACGTATAACCAGACCTTAGAATGGCCGGACTTAACGTCGCCAACAATAGTCAAAATATTTACCAAGGTCAGGGACACAGAATCAGACACAGCCAAAAAACAAGGATACCAGATATCAGGGAAGTCAAAACAAAGCCAAACTCAAATACCAGAAAATCAAGATCAGGAACCATAGGCATGAAACCACGACAGGGCACTGAGCAAAAGGAGAACTGGGCCTAAATACCCCTCCTGTGGATCTGATTGGCTGTAACTGGCCTTTGACCCCAAAAGCAATTACCAGGTTTACATTTGCATGATTGCTGCTCAGCACAAACCCTCCTGTGGATTTGATTGCTGCTCGGCACAACGTTTCCTGTCAGGACAGTAATGTTGCTTGGCACAACTTTTCCTGTCAGGAGGAGGGGGAACAATCGTACTTGTGTACCGATTGCAAACAAGCAGTTTGAACAAGGACACATGAAAAGTATTAGGTAAACGTAAGGACGCTGGAAGGGCCAGAGAATAAGAAACAGGGTTGATTCTCTTAACCACACGAAAAGGACCAGGGAACCTTTGAGCAAACTTCATACTGGGAACCTTCAACCTGATGTTGCGTGAGGATAACCAAACCCGATCACCCACCTGGTAAACTGGATTGGCACTCCGCCGTTTATCCGCATGAGACTTAAAGCGAGCAGCCGCAGTTTCAAGAGCGGAGTGAACCTTAGTCCAGGTATCACGAATAGAGTTAAGGTGATCATCCAGAGTAGGGATAGCTGTATCAGAAAATACTGCAGGGAAAACAGCAGGATGACGACCCGTATTGTCAAAAAACGGACTATGCCCAGATAAGTCATGCGTTATTCCTTGCAAATTCAGCCCAGGGCAATAATTCAGCCTTGTTAGACTGTGTACTATTCACGAAGCAACGTAAATACAGCTCAAGTGATTGGTTAGCTCTTTCAGCCATATCATTAGTTTGGGGATGGTAAGCAGAGGAAAATGACAATTCAATGCCCAACTGTTTATTGAATGCCCTCCAGAACCATGACACAAATTGTGAACCCCTGTCAGACACAATATTTTGAGGAATACCATGTAGCTTGACAATATCACGTATAAATATGTGCACCAGGTCCTGAGACGATGACAATATTTTAAGTGGAGTGAAGTATGCCAATTTGGGAAAAAGGTCAACTATCATGAGGATGATAGTATACCCATTGGAGCTAGGCAGTTCAACAATGAAATCCATCGATAAATGAGACCATGGGATACTGGGTATAGGAAGTGGCTGTAGCAATCCACATGGAAGTTTATGAGGAACCTTCGAACTGCACAGACAGAACAGGCTTCTATATAATCTTTCATATTCCTCCTGAGTGACTCCCACCAAAATGACCTGGAAATGGCAGATACAGTTTTATTAATACCCAGATGCCCAGCGGTCACATTGTCATGGAATACCTTCAGCACCTCTTTCCTGTCAGGCAATGGAATAAACAATTTATCTTGACGTTTGTTGCAAGGTGCCTGTGGCTGAGCTGCCATGATAGCACGAAGCAAGGGGACGATAAAGAAAGGACAGAGGATGCAATAATACACTCAGGAGAAATAATAGGTGTTGCGGAGCTGCAATTTTATAATCCCAGGATCTCTGCTGGTAGAATGCAATAACCAAGTACAAAGCTGGAAGCAGGCAATATTCCCAAATCCTCCCAAGAACCAGACGAAACACAGTCTGAGAGTCAACTGCCACTTTATTCAAAAAGACTGATATTTAAAGCAGGTCACTCAACTGTCACTTTATTAAAAATAACTGATATTTAAAGCAGGTCACTCAACAGGGGTTTCCAAAGATGGGCAGCAGGGGTTTTGGTTGAGGGGACTGGAGGGAGACTACCGTTTCCAGGTCCTCCTCCCAACAGCCCCTGCTGTAACATACAGTAATGAAAACTACAAGGACATAAACCGTTACCTTTCTACTTCAAAATATACAACTTAGTCAGTTTTAATAGCAATGCTAACGAATGGGGAGGATTCGAACAGACATACACAGTACAGCATAAATTAAACATAGCCGGAGACGCCACACTATACCGGCGCGCAGTACACAACAGAAAATAGGCACAACCATTCTATCTTAGGCAGTCCCAAGTGGCTAGGTTTGCCACAATGCTCCCCCAAAACCAAGCCGGCATACACAGTCTGATCCCAACGGATCGGCTTGGGGATGTCCGGGGGAGTGCTCACAGATCATTTCTCAAGTTCTGTCTGTCTGGACAATCCATCGGCGTTACCATTCTGTTTTCCAGGGCGATAATGGATCGTGAAATCAAACGGCTGCAGCGCCAAACTCCAGCGCAACAGCCGGGCATTGTCTCCTGACACCCTGTGTAGCCACACCAACGGGTTGTGATCTGTGAGCAAGGAGAATGGTTGTCCATACAAATAAGGTAACTTTTTGAGGGCCCACACCACGGCCAGGCATTCCTTCTCGATGGCGGCGTAGCCTACTTCCCTTGGTAGTAATTTTCTGCTTAAGTAAGCTACAGGATGTGCTCCGCCATCAGCTCCCACTTGGCTCAGTACTGCCCCCAATCCAAACATGGAAGCGTCTGTGTGAACAAGAAATCGTTTAGTTGGATCAGGGGCAGTTAACACAGGAGCCTTAGTTAATGCAGTTTTTAGTTCATGGAATGCCTGTTCACACTCTGGGGCCCAGTTGACCTGTCGTGGCAAGTTTTTCTTGGTCAAGTCCGTCAGGGGTTTGGCCAGGGCGCTGTAATTGGGCACAAATTTTCTGTAGTAACCAGCGGTACCAAGGAACGCCAATACTTGTGTCTTTGTCCTGGGGGTAGGCCACTTAGCTACTGCCTCTATCTTGGCCGGTTCGGGCCTCTGCTGTCCGCATCCTACCCTGTGACCCAGGTACTGCACCTCTGCCATCCCTATGTGACACTTGCTAGGTTTTAGTGTCAGCCCTGCCTCTCCAATACGGTCAATGACCACACTAATATGTTTCAAATGATCTGCCCAGGTCTGGCTATAAATGGCTATATCATCTAAGTACGCACAGGCGTACTCTTGGAACCCGTCCAGTAGCCGATCTACCATCCTCTGAAAGGTAGCCGGAGCGTTTTTCATCCCAAAAGGCATGACCCGAAATTGATACAGGCCAAACGGGGTGACAAACGCCGACTTGGGGATGGCCTCCTCGGCTAGTGGAATCTGCCAGTATCCCTTACACAGATCAATGGTAGTGAGATACTGGCCTCTTGCCATCCTATCTAGCAGCTCGTCTATACGGGGCATCGGGTAGGCGTCAGACACTGTTTTGTCATTGAGCCTCCGGTAGTCTACACAAAACCGCGTGGTGCCATCCTTCTTGGGTACTAGCACTACCGGTGATGCCCAGGGGCTATCTGAATGTTCGATAACCCCTAACTGCAACATTTCCTCAATTTCTTTCCTCATGTGCTCCCTTACTGCTTCAGGGATACGATACGGAGTCTGTCTCATAGGGAGCTGTCTCTACTCGGTGGGTAGCTAACAGAGTGTACCCTGGTAAATTGGAGAAGGTAGCACCTTTTGCCGCAATCAACTCCTGTACCTGGGCACGCTCCTGGAGACTTAGCCGCTCCCCCAGCTGCACACCTGTAGCGTTTTCTGCAGAATCTTCCTTTTCTAACATGTCTGGCAAGGGCAGATTCTCATAATCCTCAGTGGCTGGGGCACAGATGGCTGCTACCTCCTCTATTCTCTGGTGATAGGGTTTGAGCATGTTCACATGGAGCATGCGTCGTTTCCCTACCCCAGAGCACGGGCCGATCACATAAGTGGTGTCACATCTCTGTTCTACCACTTGGTATGGGCCCTGCCAGGTGGCCTGTAGCTTGTCTGTGCGGACAGGTTTCAAAATTAGAACTTTCTGTCCCACCTGAAAGCTACGGTCTCTGGCTCCCCTATCGTACCACCGGCGCTGTCGCCGCTGAGCCGCCCGGAGGTTCTCCCGTACGGTTTGGGTTAGAGCCTCCAAGCGGTCCCGGAACTCCAGCACGTATGGCACAATGGGGACTCCATCTGCACTGCTCCCCCCCTCCCAATGTTCTCTAATTAAGTCTAGGGGTCCCCTCACCCTTCTCCCAAACAATAACTCAAACGGAGAGAAGCCGGTAGATTCCTGTGGCACTTCTCGGTACGCAAAAAGCAGATGGGGTAAAAACCTCTCCCAGTCTTTATGGGACTCCCCAAATGTCCTGAGCATCTGCTTCAAGGTACCGTTAAAGCGCTCACACAACCCATTGGACTGCGGGTGATAGGCAGAATTTACAATTGGCTTAATGCCACATAACTTCCATAGCTGGTGGGTCACTTCGGCTGTAAATTGGGTCCCCCTATCCGAAATTATCTCTTGGGGAAATCCCATCCTGGAAAATATCTTCATCATAGCTTCGGCTACCGTTTCTGCTTGTATATTGGAAAGGGCTATAGCCTCCGGGTACCGGGTGGCATAATCTACAATGGTCAGAATATACCGCTTGCCGGAAGGGCTAGGCTTGGACAGTGGTCCTACTATATCCACTGCTACTCTGCTAAAGGGTTCTTCAATAATGGGAAGGGGCACAATTTCGCTTTGTGGCGGTCACCCCTTTTTCCCACTCTCTGACAAATGTCACATGTCTGACAATACTGTCTCACATCTCTAGATATACCTGGCCAGAAAAATGCATGTGTCAATCTGTACCTCGTTCTTGTCATCCCTAAATGCCCAGACAGCGGAATATCGTGGGCAATTCTAAGCAGTTCCTGCCGGTATTTCTGGGGCACTATAAGCTGCTTATTAGTCACATGTACAGACCCCCCTACCACCCGCTCAGCAACACGATATAACAGATTTTTCTCCCATACATACTGTTCTCCCTCTAAACCTGTCTGACCAGCTGTCGCCTTATCCTTATAAATTTGCAACGTGGGATCGTTTTTAACCTCTGCCTCAAAGTCAGTCGGGGTATCCCAGGAAACACGGGTTACACGGGGTACATTGTCTCTTACCTGAGCCTCAGAGTGTGTGGAAGATGAAGCCGTGGTGCGAGCCTGCTGACGGGTGGTCACTGGATATGCCTCATGGCGAGGACTTTGGGGCACAAAAGCGGAAGTCATTTGCCCCAGGTCATTCCCCAAAACAACATCAGCTGGTAACTTGTGCATCAGCCCCACCTCCACCATACCTTCCCCCGCACCCCAATTCAGATGTACCTTGGCAGTTGGTAGCCGGTACATGGCACCCCCTGCTACCCGGACTGCTACCGATCCCCCGGTATGTGCTGATCCTGACACCAAATGCGGGGCAACCAAAGTTAAGGTAGCGCCGGAATCACGTAGCCCCTGTACCTCTTTCCCTTCCAGAGTCACGGTCTGGCAATGTGGTTGTCAGTAGCATGGATGGACATTACATCGTGCAAAACGCCATGGGGTTCATCAGCCGACTCAAGCGGCACTCCTGGCAAAGTTGGCTCTGCATGATAATAATGAGCAGCTGCCCGCGGGGCCATATTCTGCCGGAGCTGATTCCAGTTCTTGCGGCTCCGGTTTTGGGTGCACTCCCGGGCCATGTGCCCCCATTGCTTACAGGCATGGCACTGGATGTTGGACCTGCCATTATAACGGGAGTGGGGAGGTTGTCCCACAAGTGCTGGTCTGGATGGTGCTGTCGCTGGGGCAGGAGCAATAACTGGAAACGGTTGCGGGTTGGGTTTTGCATACCCTCGGTTATTATTTTTATGATGCCTCCTAGCATCATAATGTTGGTCGGCCAATCGTGCCGCTTCGGTTAGGGTGTGAGGATTTCGGTCATTCACCCATTCTTGAGCCTCTGGTGCCAGGCCATTACAAAACTGCTCCAGTAGCAACATCTGGCGTAACTCTTCCATGGTGGTAGCTCTGCTGGCTTGTATCCAGCCTTGTGAGGCTTGGTCAAGCTTGTGTGCCCACTCCGCATGTGAGTCTTTGTCCCCTTTTTTCAATTCTCGGAACTTGCGCCGGTATGCCTCTGGGGTAATGGCATACCTTTCTAATAGCGCCTGCTTTACCTTGTCATAATTCTTGCTGTCCTCTCTGGGTACAGCCCGGTAGGCGTCTGCTGCACGCCCAGACAGTTTGCCTGCCAACAAAGGTACCCACATAGCTTGCTCTACATCATGCAAGTCACACAATCTTTCAAAATCTTGCAAGAATCCATCTATTTCGTCTTTATCCTCGCAAAAAGTTTTAAATGCATGATGTGGTATTTTTGGCCTTCCCTGGCCCACAGTTGAAACAGCAGCGGTTTCTGCTTGAGGTGAGAAGGCTTGATTCCTTTGCGCCATCACGTACTCCTGTGCATCCGCCGAAATTATGGTCATAATTTCTGGAGATACTGGAGCGGGCCAAAATGCCAATCTTGTCCTCATTTCTCGTTCAAATGGGGTCTCCTCCATGTTTGCTGGGGGTGTAGCACTACGAGCTCGGTCTCCTTCCATTAGCTCGGCAATAAGTCTTGCTTTAGGCTTATTGCTGGCTATCTTACCCCTGGCTTCCAACAGCTCCTTTAACGTTTGCCGTTTCAATATGGTGTAGTCCGTCCCCATTCACTTCTGCATCTGTATCAATTGCCTTCTGCTTTCCAGTATGTCAATTCCAATTGTATAAACAGCGTTTTTCCTGCTGTACGGTTGGATCCCGCCGCTTGCCACCAATTGTTGCGGAGCTGCAATTTTATAATCCCAGGATCTCTGCTGGTAGAATGCAATAACCAAGTACAAAGCTGGAAGCAGGCAATATTCCCAAATCCTCCCAAGAACCAGACGAAACACAGTCTGAGAGTCAACTGCCACTTTATTCAAAAAGACTGATATTTAAAGCAGGTCACTCAACTGTCACTTTATTAAAAATAACTGATATTTAAAGCAGGTCACTCAACAGGGGTTTCCAAAGATGGGCAGCAGGGGTTTTGGTTGAGGGGACTGGAGGGAGACTACCGTTTCCAGGTCCTCCTCCCAACAGCCCCTGCTGTAACATACAGTAATGAAAACTACGAGGACATAAACCGTTACCTTTCTACTTCAAAATATACAACTTAGTCAGTTTTAATAGCAATGCTAACGAATGGGGAGGATTCGAACAGACATACACAGTACAGCATAAATTAAACATAGCCGGAGACGCCACACTATACCGGCGCGCAGTACACAACAGAAAATAGGCACAACCATTCTATCTCAGGCAGTCCCAAGTGGCTAGGTTTGCCACAATAGGGGATGTCTCTTGTTCTAGATCCAATTCAACGTAAAATTGCCTAGACAAGGCGTCAGCTTAACGTTCTTAGAACCGGGTCTGTAGGTAATAATGTTAAAGCGAGACAAAAATAATGACCATCTGGCTTGTCTAGAAGACAGTCGTTTAGCATTCCCAATATATGCTAGGTTCTTGTGATCAGTAATAATCAGAATGGGATCTTTGGAACCCTCCAAAAGATGTCGCCATTCCTTAAGCGCTAGTATGATGGCTAACAGGTCTCTGTTACCAATTTCATAGTTACGTTCGGCAGGAGACAACATTCTGGAGAAATAACCACAAGGATGCAAAGGGGCATCCTGAATCTCTGAGAAAGAACAGCCCCGACCCCGTCTCGGAGGTGTCAACCTCAAGTAGGAAAGATTTACTAGTGTCAGGATGTCTTAATGTCAGCAGATGCAAACATTTGTTTAAGAAGCTGAAAAGCCTCTTTAGCTTCTTTAGGACATATAGTACAATTACCCCCCTTGCATGTCATATTGGTGATGGGGGCTATTACCGAAGAGAAACCTTTGATGAATCTCCTGTAATAGTTAGAGAAACCAATAAACCTCTGTATGGCTTTTAACGCACTTGGTAATGCCCATTGTAGAACGGCCTCTAGTTTGCGAGGATCCATTTGGAAACCAGAGGCAGAAATGTTATACCTCAAAAACGGAACCTCATGTTGATCAAATACACATTTCTCAAGTTTACAATTGTCACGGTTCTCATCTGATAGACAGACGGCAAGACGTGGTCGCTCTTGGAGTTCCCAACAGGGGACTTGAACCGGGGATCTTCTCAGTCCTGGTCCTGCTTTCTACCTCTGAGCCACAGCAGCTATTTACAGTGAAGACTGATTCCAGTCCTGTTCATCCTGACATGGCTACTACTCTGGGGGCTGCACCTTGACTTGGCTGTGTTTCACCTGACTCTGATCAGTCATCAGCAGGGTATATAAACCCAGCCTCGCCCTGTGCTCAGTGTCAAGTCTTTGATCCTGTTTGTTCTAGTGTTCCTGTTTCATCGCTTCGCATTATTGACCCCGGCTTCCTGACTCGTTTATTCTGACTTCTGGCATCCCTTGACTTCGGCTACTCCTCGTTGTTCCTGTCCTCTGGCATCCTTTGACCTCGGCTATCCCTCGACCATCCTGCTGGTTCAGTCCTTGCCTGTCCTGCGTATTGGTACTGCATCCTGCACAGCCCCCGTGCACAGACCCACAGGCCAGGTGAATTCTTACCTGACCACCTCGGCCTGTGGCTATCTGCAAGGGTGAGCATCATATCTGCGCTACAGACTCCCAACTCAGGTAAGACCCTGACATAAGACTTGACCATTATGGAGTCCGCAGAGATGTGCTCACCCTCGACCCAGCGTGTGTCCAGCCTGGCCCAGACTGTTTCGGAGCTGCAGCAAGAAATTTTATTCCTTAAAGGCGCAGTACATCCAGCCCCGGAACCAGCTTTTCCTGAACCGTTTGTCATCATGCCCGACCGATTTGATGGTAGCCGCACATCCTTTCAGTCTTTCAAGATGGATTGTGAGGTGTTGTTTTCTTTAAAGCCTCGAACATATGCCACAGAATTCATCAGGGTCAGAGCGGCTATCAACCTGTTGTATGGACGCATCAAAGTTTGGGCTCACCAAATGTTGCAGACGAAGAGTCCTGTCCTGGTCAGCTGGGAATCCTTTAGTACTGCTATGGACTCACAATGTAAGACCACTGTGGCCAAGTCAGCTCCACGTACTAAAAAATCTCAGACTCTTCCTAACCAAGAAACCGAGTACCACCACTACGCCCCAGAAATGCCTCCTTTTGTTCCAGCTCCCAGGAAAACTCCAGAGGTATCCGGTGTTCCACTTGACCCTGTGGAACCTATGCAATTAGGACTCGTCCACTGCAAAGTGACACCTAAGGAAAAAGACCGAAGGAGAAGCTATGGCCTATGTTATTACTGTGGAGAAAAAGGGCATTTCATCACGCTTTGTCCTGTTCGCCCTCCTAGACCTCCAGCTCTCCGACTTGGTACTAGTTTCCTTCGCCCTGTGTACACCGCATACCAGCCTAAAAAGCCAAATAGAAGCCGTTGTGCTTGCACATGCTTGGCTTCCGCGAGAAAACCTCCATCCCCTGCTCCAGAGCCTCCTGCATCTACTCCCGAAGTTGCTTCCTGTGATACCACCACTACTTCCTGCCCGCCCGAAGAGGTTTTACCTGTGGATTGTGCCGTTGCTTCTAATGGCACTATAGTCCGTAAAGAAGACCTTGAAATGTTCGAAAAAGCATTGTTAGCTGCGAACACTGCTCCTGCCAAAGTTTTGGAAGTGCTTGCCACCTGTACCCGGAACCTAAAAGATCTGGACAATTCTCCAGCCGTACCAGAAGCTGGTACTGCGGACTCCCAAGCTGCAAAGGGAATCCTTGCTGGGGAGTTTGACTATGGGGACTCACTGGATTCAGATAGTGACCCTGGAGAGGTGTACTATGCTGACAGTGAACCTATTTACGCCCGGAGGTCGTTTTTAAAGGGGGGGGTACTGTCACAGTTCTCATCTGATAGACAGACGGCAAGACGTGGTCGCTCTTGGAGTTCCCAACAGGGGACTTGAACCGGGGATCTTCTCAGTCCTGGTCCTGCTTTCTACCTCTGAGCCACAGCAGCTATTTACAGTGAAGACTGATTCCAGTCCTGTTCATCCTGACATGGCTACTACTCTGGGGGCTGCACCTTGACTTGGCTGTGTTTCACCTGACTCTGATCAGTCATCAGCAGGGTATATAAACCCAGCCTCGCCCTGTGCTCAGTGTCAAGTCTTTGATCCTGTTTGTTCTAGTGTTCCTGTTTCATCGCTTCGCATTATTGACCCCGGCTTCCTGACTCGTTTATTCTGACTTCTGGCATCCCTTGACTTCGGCTACTCCTCGTTGTTCCTGTCCTCTGGCATCCTTTGACCTCGGCTATCCCTCGATCCTGCTGGTTCAGTCCTTGCCTGTCCTGCGTATTGGTACTGCATCCTGCACAGCCCCCGTGCACAGACCCACAGGCCAGGTGAATTCTTACCTGACCACCTCGGCCTGTGGCTATCTGCAAGGGTGAGCATCATATCTGCGCTACAGACTCCCAACTCAGGTAAGACCCTGACAACAATAAAGACCATTTTTAAGCAAAGTTTGTAAAACTTGTTTGACATTATCATGATGAGTTTGGATGTCGGGGGAATAAATAAGTATATCATCCAGGTATTCAAACACAAGAGTAAATATAGTCTCTGAGTACATCATTAATGAAGTCTTGAAATACGTCCAGAGCATTACATAACCCAAAAGGCATGACAAGATATTCGTAGTGCCCACTCCTAGTATTAAACGCCGTCTTCCATTCATGATCCTCCCTATTTCTTACCAAATTGTACGCACTTCTAAGGTCAAGCTTAGTGAAGATCTTAGCACCCTGGAGTCTATCAAACAATTCAGATATAAGGGAAATGGGATAGGCATTTTTGATAGTAATCTTGTTTAATGCCCTGTAGTCTATGCAAGGTCGTAATTCTCCATTTTCTTAGCTACAAAAAAGAACCCTGCACCAGCAGGCGAGGATGATTTACGTATATATGTAGGAAAGTAATGTCTTCCTTATGCAAAGCTCCTATCGTAATGCAAATAGGCATGGTCTCGTGGGTAATAAGAGGTTGAGCTAGCCTCAACCGCTAGAGGTGATGATCTCTCCCTAACTGGTATAGTGTGTTTTTTTAACAAAATACAAATCAATAAAGTTACCAGCCGCACCTGAGTTAACTAGGGCTTTGTTTTCCTTGTTGCAAAAGGCGGGAATGTCAAGGAGAAATCTGCTTCGGGAATTACTAGAGGACAAATTCATTACACCTAAGACCTGTCCCATTAAGGTTCTTAGGTGCAGAAGTTTTCCAGACATACAGGGAGTGCAGAATTATTAGGCAAGTTGTATTTTTGAGGATTAATTTTATTATTGAACAACAACCATGTTCTCAATGAACCCAAAAAACTCATTAATATCAAAGCTGAATATTTTTGGAAGTAGTTTTTAGTTTGTTTTTAGTTATAGCTATGTTAGGGGGATATCTGTGTGTGCAGGTGACTATTACTGTGCATAATTATTAGGCAACTTAACAAAAAACAAATATATACCCATTTCAATTATTTATTATTACCAGTGAAACCAATATAACATCTCAACATTCACAAATATACATTTCTGACATTCAAAAACAAAACAAAAACAAATCAGTGACCAATATAGCCACCTTTCTTTGCAAGGACACTCAAAAGCCTGCCATCCATGGATTCTGTCAGTGTTTTGATCTGTTCACCATCAACATTGCGTGCAGCAGCAACCACAGCCTCCCAGACACTGTTCAGAGAGGTGTACTGTTTTCCCTCCTTGTAAATCTCACATTTGATGATGGACCACAGGTTCTCAATGGGGTTCAGATCAGGTGAACAAGGAGGCCATGTCATTAGATTTTCTTCTTTTATACCCTTTCTTGCCAGCCACGCTGTGGAGTACTTGGACGCATGTGATGGAGCATTGTCCTGCATGAAAATCATGTTTTTCTTGAAGGATGCAGACTTCTTCCTGTACCACTGCTTGAAGAAGGTGTCTTCCAGGAACTGGCAGTAGGACTGGGAGTTGAGCTTGACTCCATCCTCAACCCGAAAAGGCCCCACAAGCTCATCTTTGATGATACCAGCCCAAACCAGTACTCCACCTCCACCTTGCTGGCGTCTGAGTCGGACTGGAGCTCTCTGCCCTTTACCAATCCAGCCACGGGCCCATCCATCTGGCCCATCAAGACTCACTCTCATTTCATCAGTCCATAAAACCTTAGAAAAATCAGTCTTGAGATATTTCTTGGCCCAGTCTTGACGTTTCAGCTTGTGTGTCTTGTTCAGTGGTGGTCGTCTTTCAGCCTTTCTTACCTTGGCCATGTCTCTGAGTATTGCACACCTTGTGCTTTTGGGCACTCCAGTGATGTTGCAGCTCTGAAATATGGCCAAACTGGTGGCAAGTGGCATCGTGGCAGCTGCACGCTTGACTTTTCTCAGTTCATGGGCAGTTATTTTGCGCCTTGGTTTTTCCACACGCTTCTTGCGACCCTGTTGACTATTTTGAATGAAACGCTTGATTGTTCGATGATCACGCTTCAGAAGCTTTGCAATTTTAAGAGTGCTGCATCCCTCTGCAAGATATCTCACTATTTTTGACTTTTCTGAGCCTGTCAAGTCCTTCTTTTGACCCATTTTGCCAAAGGAAAGGAAGTTGCCTAATAATTATGCACACCTGATATAGGGTGTTGATGTCATTAGACCACACCCCTTCTCATTACAGAGATGCACATCACCTAATATGCTTAATTAGTAGTAGGCTTTCGAGCCTATACAGCTTGGAGTAAGACAACATGCATAAAGAGGATGATGTGGTCAAAATACTCATTTGCCTAATAATTCTGCACTCCCTGTATAGGACAAACATCTCTCATATGCCCTTTCTTGCCACAATATAAGCACAGACCCTCTCTTCTCCTATAATGTTTTCTGCCTCAGACAGTCATGTAACCCCTATCTGCATAGGTTTGGGTTCAGACAGCGTTGAGAGGTCAGGGACAATAGGTTTGGAGAATCGAGGTGCTAGTGACATAGTCAAATGTCTAGTTCTGTTTCTAGTAATTTCCCTGGTCCTGAGTCTATTATCGATCTGCATCACATAGGTAATAAAGTCATTTAACTGGACTAACAACGGATTAATCGCTGCTTTTAAAAAAGGATTCTCCGAAGTTATACTTGACGAAACTGCTGCCAAAGTTTTGTCAAGTATAACTTCGGATAATCCTTTTTTAAAAGCAGTGATTAATCCGTTGTTAGTCCAGTCTACCTCAGATGCCAAGGTACGAAATTCTATGGCATTATCCGAGATAGACCTGTTCCCTTGTTTGATATGCATTAGGGCAGTGGAGTCATCTTCCTCTCTGCCTAATGGTTCAAACGTCAGTTTGAATTCCACCAGGAATTCTTGGTAACAATGAGCAATACTCCTATTACTTTCCCACAATGGATTAGCCCAGGTTAAGGCCTTACCTTTAAGTTGGTTCATCAGATACCCAATCTTAGCTCTATCTGAAGGAAATTAACCAAGTGAGACCTCAAAGTGGTACTCAATCTGATTGAGAAATCCCCTACATTCCTGGATATTACCAGAAAAATGCGGCGCAGGAGATAAGGAGATCATAGGTGCCTTATATACTAAAGGTGGAGGTACATTAGGCAGTGGTGACATAATTGGAGAAGCCTCAGGTTGTAAATGAGCCATCCTAGTAAGGAGCGTGCTAAAAGCCTGGGCAAATTGATCCATACGGTGATCATTCCCCTCTAGCTTTCTCTCACAAGCTGCTATGTGCTGACACAATGCTACAGGATCTAAGGCCCTGTCGTAATGTCAGGATTACAAGTTGATCCAGCACGCAGTACTGTGTCACACCTAGGACTAAGGATACCGTATAACCGGACCTTAGAATGGCCGAACTTAGCGTCTCCAACAATAGTCAAAATACTTGCCAAGGCCAGAGACACAGAATCAGACACAAAGATGAGGGAAAGCCAAAAGTCAAGGATACCAGATATCAGGGAAGTCAAAACAAAGCCAAACTCAAATACCAGAAAATCAAGATCAGGAATGCACTCTTGGATAACCATAGTCATGAAACCCCGACAGGGCACTGAGCAAGAGGAGAACTGGGCCTAAATACCCCTCCTGTGGATCTGATTGGCTGTAACTGGCCTTTGACCCCAAAGGCAATTACCAGGTTTCCATTTACATGATTGCTGCTCAGAACAAACCATCCGGTGGATTTGATTGCTGCTCGGCATAACTTTTCCTGTCAGGACAGTACTGTTGCATGGCACAACATTTCCTGTCAGGACAGTAATGTTGCATGGCACAACATTTCCTGTCAGGACAGTAATGTTGCTTGGCACAACTTTTCCTGTCAGGACAGTAAATGCCATTAACCACATTTTTATGTGCGGATGAATACGTGACATTGACATTAGATATGTTTGGGGACTCAGACCAGCACTGAATAGTCGAGTCACTCTGAAAAGTGAGATTTTGTTTTCTAATTGTATATAGATTACCTATCTCTTGCGCATAACCTAAGTTCTGTGTGAAATAAACCCAGTTTAGCTTACTCTCTCTGTGTCAGCAAAACAGAGGAAAGGTGTGCTGGTCTAAGTTTACAAATAATCTCTGCCAACACGTGGGGATGCTGCTCACGTGGGCTGGCTCATTCACTGTGAAGTGCATGAAGTATAGTTGTTACTTTCCCTTTAACCAATACAAATTTGCTGAAAATCCCATTTGTACATTAACTGGTGTTTCAAGACATTTGTTGAAAGACCACCTGGATATTGGGTATTCCTTGGGAGACCTTTCAAAGAACACAAGGGGGGAACATCAAGTATCCAGCAACAGGAGGGTCTGGACAACCCCCAAATGGTCCAAAGAAGCATACCTTTAGAGTCATATGACGGTATGACTCTAGCTTTGTGAGTTCAATTATATATATATATTTTTTTCTGTTTCACAGCATTTTACAGACATACTACGCTATTTGTTTGTATTTATTCTGTTTTACAGATTATCCAAGACATTATACAGCTCCGCCTATTATTCTGTATGTATTTCTGTGTGATGGGCCTGGTTGTATCGTGATATTAATGAACCGAAAAGAGTTGTAGGGAGAAGTGGTCCACAAGTCATCCTCAATGTTGTGCAAGGCTTGTAATCACCCAGAGACACTGCTTTTGCTGATAAAGGAAGATCAAAAATAATTACATTCAAGGGTTCACTTACATGTATCTACACTGTGAATGATTACCCAGTGTCTTCAATAACCGTTTGTGTGTTATAAGTTTAGTCAGATTGTGTTTGTCTATAATTGTGACTCAGATGAAGATCAGGCCACATTTTATGATCAATCAATGCAGAAATTCAGGTAATTCCAAAGAGGTTACATGCCTCCTATATAATATAATGCACCTGTTCAATAATGAATCCTGCTCCATACCATTGTTATTATTATTATTGCCATTTATATAGTGCCAACCGATTCCGTAGCGCTTTAACTATAAATAGGACAATTATAAGAAAGCTTACAGGAACGATATGTTGAAGAGGACCCTGCTCAAGCGAGCTTACAATCTATTGGAGGTGGGGTGTAAAACACATTGACAGGAAATATCAATCAAATAAGCTGGGAGTGAAGCAGAGCTGGAGGAGAGAGTAGAGTGCTACCATTTAGGAGAGAGCAAGAAACAGGTATGTAAGGTAGAGGTTACTCTGGGAGGCCATAAGCTTTATTAAAGAGATGGGTTTTAAGGCACTTCTTAAACGATTTAAGGCTAGGGGAGAGTCTGATAGCGGTAGGAGTGACGTCCGCGAGAAGTCTTGCAAGCCTGAGTTGGCTGTACGCGTGCGAGTAGCGGACTGGAGAAGGTCATGGGCAGAGCGGAGAGAACGAGAAGGGGCATAAATATGGATCTGTGAAGAGATCTAATAGAGGCTAGAATTAATCAATGCTTTACAGGTATGGGTTAGCACTTTGAATTGACTCATATAGGATACAGGAAGCAAATGTAAGGACTGACAGAGGGGTGAGGTGTGAGAGGACTGACTAGAGAGGAAAATCAGTCTGGCGGCAGCATTTATTACAGACTGCAGTGGAGCAATACGGTTTTTGGGAAGACCAATTAGGAAAGGGTTATAATAATCCATGCGGAAATTTACTAAAGCATGGACAAGCTCCTTAGTAGCATCTTGCGTAAGAAATGTGCGGATGCGGGCTATGTTTTTAAGATGGAATCTACAGGACTTGGTAACATGCTGGATGTGAGGCTCAAAGGTGAGACAAGAATCAAGTATGACACCAAGACAGCGCGTTTGCAAGGATGGACTGATGTGGATACCACTAACTTGAAGGGAGAGCGAAAGAGGAGGATTAGTATTAGGAGGAGGAAAGACAAGCAGCTCAGTTTTAGGGAGATTTAGTTTCAGAAAGCGGGAGACCATCCAGTGTGAGATGGAAGAAAAACAAGCAGTGACACATTGCAGGACGACAAGGGAGAGGTCCAGAGTGGAGACATATATCTGGGTGTCATCAGCATACAGGTGGTAGTGGAATCCAAATGAGGTAATAAGTTTGCCAAGAGAGGCAGTATAAAGAGAAAATAGAAGGGAACCAAGGACAGAGCCTTGGGGGACTCCAACCGAGACAGGACGAGGGGTGGAGGTATCATTAGAAAAAGAGACACTGAATGAATGTTGGGAGAGATAAGAAGAAAACCACGAGAGGACAGAGTCACAGAGACTGCGTGATTGAAGAGTTTGAAGAAGGAGAGCATGATCAACGGCGTCAAAGGCAGCAGAGAGGTCAAGAAGAATTAGTAGGGGAGAGAGATCTGCTAAGGTGAAATGGGACAGGATCAAGAGAGCAAGTGGTAGGGTGAGAGGAAAGGAGAAGCGCAGCCACCTCTTGGTCAGTAGCCAGGGAGAAAGTCTGAAGGGTAGGAAAGGCATTATCTATGTGTGGTTGAGAAAGAAAAAGGCAGGGTGGGGAGAATTCTTCCTTAGCTGTTGTCGGTAAAGTAGCATGCAAAGCTATTGGCTGTAAGGTTAGTTTGAGGGGTGTATAACAATATAGAAAACTAGATTGATTCTTTAATATAACAAACAAAAACAATTGTAGACATAGAAGAATAACTGGATCTTCAATGCACTTTGCACAAAGCAAAATAAAGGCAAAAATAGTGATTTTTACTGCATAAAATATCATTACAATTTAATTATATATTTTTTTTTAAATTGTTTGTTTGTTTTTTAGCTATTCAAATGTGAATTAGAAGAATTCAGTATTTGTTCTTTTGGAACTGTTACTTCTCTGGATTTGACATATACTTATTCCCTCCTCTAATTAAACACTAATTATTGGGGTTCATTTACTTAAAACCGAATCATTAATGAATCAAGAACCAAGTTGCCAAACTAAGGCCATAATCTGACTGGATTGTAGAATTTTTCCAAATGATCATTTTTAAGTTGAGTTTACGGAAGATGTACTTGCTGCAATTCTGTGTTCAGGGCAACGTCATTGCCCATGATGTTCTACTAAGAAATGCGGTTTATGCAAGTTCGGGCATGCCTTCAAAAGCACTGCACAAGTGCCCACTACAGGAGTAAACATAATTTATATGACTTAATTGCATGCCATGTAAAAAAAATTTTAAATATTGAGAATTTCATTAAAATAAAGCAACCCATTACTAACTCTTTGTGCAAAACTGTCAGTAGTGATAATTCCGCTTTGCTTTAAGACTAATTTAAAACATATATTTCTATGCCATTCTGCTTGTCATGTATTGGAATATATCATGAGCTGATCTAGCACACGTTCCATACAAATAAACATTTGTGTGTTTGTTTATTTCTCTTGCTACATGTGGTGCTACAGAATGTATTGTCTTATAGATGAAGATACATTAATAGAAAAAAAGGTAGTCAAGAAAGAGTTGCAGCAAAAATGATGTGTTATCGCCATCTACAGTTTAAATGTAGTAGTTTTTGAACAAAATTGGAAGTGCAACCCAGTAAGGCATCCTCATTAAATAAACTTGGATTTCTGGTCATTAGCCTTTATGGATCATGAACAATGTTTTGGTTTAGAAAACAAATAACCTGTGTTTAAAAGAACATCCATTGCTATTTTACTGACTTATGCTGCCCCCTACAGGAACTGGTAAATTAAATTGGAAGCTATTTCCTAAAGATCACTTTTAAAAAAAATGAGTAAATGGGAAAAAGACCTACAAATAAAAATTGATATAAAGGAATAGAATGTGGCTCTTCAATCTGTCTACGCCACAGCCCACTGTCTAAATCTTATGGAAGCTGATTAAAAGTTGGTAAATAGGTGGTACATGACAACCGCTAGGATATGTACGTTTTCAAACTCTGATAATCAGAGATGTTGGAGGTGTGGAGCAGAGGAAGCTGATGAAATGCATATATGGGGGAATTGTATACCGATAAGGAGAGCCTGGGATCGATTTCTAGTAGAAATTAGTAGTCTTCTGGGTATCACACATAATTGGACACCTAAGATATTGTTACATTTAAAATTACCGCAATTAACTAAAGACAAGAAATACTTTTTGATTCATGCACTGATGGCCTTTAAGATATATATCGCTAGAAACTGGAAAAAGACAATAGATACATGGCAGCAAATTAAGGAAGCTATTAGAACTCAATGTAAAATGGAAAGAGGCATAGCCTCTAACTTCTGTATCAGTACGCAGAAATATGAAATTTGGGATAAATGGATTAAGATCCTTGGAATGAGAGATTAAACTCATGTAATGTTAAGCATAATTGTGAATTGTAATAATGGAAATTGTATATCTTGACTCAGGGTAATATTTAAACCCACAAACTTTTTGTATGGAAATAGAAGAGACAAATATATGTTTGTATGTTTATATGTTGTTGGTATGGTCAACAGGTATAGATGATTTTTGTATAATCATGTTTGCATGTGTCCTTTCATGTCTTTTATACATGTTTTTTTTGTATTGAAAATGGAAAAAACTAATAAATTTATGTTAAAAAAAAATCATAATTGAATGTATCTTCTGCTGTTATGTTGTAAAGTTAGTTTTTTGTCATTTGATGGCATTTTGAGTGGGCAGGTTTTTAGAAGATATGCTTAAATTGTAACCACACACACGTCTATTGAACATCTGTAGATGAAATAACTTGCACTATTTGGGCCAGGGATATTGCAAGAGGGATATGTGCGCCTAGGGGCTTGATGGGTGTTGATGTTTATTACTAATATTGGTGCCAGGGTGCTGTACACCTCTAATATTTCTCCATTTGATTAACCCCTTAAGGACACATGACGTTTGACACGTCATGATTCCCTTTTATTCCAGAAGTTTGGTCCTTAAGGGGTTAAACAAAAACCCAGCTTATGATTTGTGAATTCTTCAGTAGTGACCATTCAACCTGTGTCATTAATATTGCACCATTGGTTTCCTATGTTTGCTTGTGTTTTATGAGCTAAATCTATCCAAGTTCCTAGAAGAGTAGACGTGTCACCCTTAGGACATACAGTGCTACAGATTTGAAACAATTTCTTTTGGGCTCTATGTTATTTGTGTGTGCTCTTTATGACATTTATCACACTTTAAACCACAGTGTTATTATTTATATTATTTATTTAGTAGCATCTTTTTTATCACAGATAGGTTTTAGAACCTAGTAGACTTAAAGTTAAGCTATTTTGACCTTAAAGTTGAAATTCACTATTTATTTTTTCATGAGTTACAAATTCAGGTGGGTGCAAAGTGTTGGTTTTACAAAAGTTTTTAAATAAACATTCCAAGCACCATAACCACTATAGCATGCAGGAGTGCCTGGCATACAGCCTCCCATTGTAAGTAGTTTAACAGTTTTAAAATGGTTTAGCTTCGTAAAATCATATAATCAGTGGAGCGCTTTCACTGCTTACCTGAGGTGTGCCACTCCCCACCCTTACTACTTTAGACAAAGATGCGTAATCTCCTAAGCATGAGCCTAACGTATTGACTGAGAGTGTCAGCTAAATTCGCTCAGCCAGTGAGCTAAGCCTTGTATCACTGGTAGGGGTTTGACTACTTACAATAGGAGGACAATAGGAGTGTCCTCTTGGCACCATAACCACTACATCACAGCATGGAACCAAAGAACATGTCTCAACACTCTAGCTCTTACTTTATATGACCTGCAATTCTAGTATATATGTAGAAGTCACCATATACTGCCAGTGAGCCCAAAGAAATTAAATCTTGAGATTCCCAAGTACTTGTTCCTTAATTTTCTGAAATCTTCTATGGACGTTCTGGATGTGAAATGAGACCCCTGGTTTTCTCTCCCTCTCTCACCAAAAGACTGTTTGCTTACATTTCATACTATTTATCTTCTCTCTTGATACTATTTCCTCTTCTCTTGCTTCGACCTCTATTATTTTGTCATTTTTTCGTTTGCTCTTTTGTGATATGTTTTCACTGTTAAATAATAATAATAACAAAGTATTTAACCAGGATAGGTACATTCAGATTACTCTGATTTTCAAGTACGTCCTGGGGATGTTACCTAAATGTTAGCTATAGATCTAGATCTACTATTCTGAAATTGAATCTTGTAGTATTTGGACTGTGTTGTTTTTCTGCCAATAAATACACCATAAGAAAACATATTTATGTTGCAACCTAAATACGTGTTTAATTTCAGAAACAATAGATGTGTAATTTTTTTGTTAGGGAATCATTCTTAAAAACAAAGCACAATGCATTCACGAGATGGCGCTTTAGGTCCATAAGAAGAGCCTCATGTCAGTTCAGGCGATGTCACATAGTTTGTATTTGCTTCTGCCGTGTAATTGTCTAAGTGCATTACAGAGTATAATAAAATCCACACTGGGAACAGATAGGCATCAGATTCAATTAGGTAAAATTTTCTCTGGAGAAAGGGAACAGTCATTAGAGATGCTGTTCCAGTTTCTGACTGATACCACCAATTTGTCCCCTTCATATACCGATTGCATGGTTTATTGTGTGATGTATTCTCTATAGTTTTACATTTTGTGAAATAGCTGTTTAGTAACTATATATTGTGGTCTCTATAGTGTGTTTTCTGATAATTATTTTGTTGAATGTTCAAAATGTTTTCCTTCCCAGGTAGATATGAGCCCCTCAGCACCATGTTAATGCATTGCACTGAATATCTGCTGATATTTCCTATTGCACAACAGAAAAATATATCATATCAGTGTTTATGAGACATCACATTTATTTGAAGCGATGAAAACAAATGTTTAAAGCAACTGTAAAAGGTGACAGTATGACAGGAAAACATGTATGTGTCTGTCTAATTTTAGTGGATTATTTACTCTATTAGGTACGGTTTTCTAATATTGAATAAGACCCAGAAAAGACATCTATGTTAAAGAAGAGAGAAAATTACCTTTCATGAATGTAGTAATGAGAAACTTGTTCTGTATCTAAAAATTGAGTATACTTGAAAAATTAAGATATGTCTCTCCTTGATATTTACAGAAAAAACACCTTATTTCAGCATGACAATGTTTCAGCCTCAATCTGGCCTTTGTAAAAAAAAAAAACATCAAATTGTCTATAATGCTGTAATAAGGTGGCTTGCTGGGAATATGATGAGTGCTAAACCGTTATTTTCAAGTGTGTTAGACTGGACTGCAGATTAGGGGTTACTAGCACCCTTCCTTATAGGTATTCATCTCAAGAGTGTTCCCCAAGGGGCAGAGTCTAGCATCTGAGCCAGCAAGATGCCATACTGAACAGCTCCCCCATTTCCCCACAAATTTCATTCATTTGCTTGGGCAAAACAACTCTGTACAGCTTTTACCTGACTACATCCATACCTTGAGTATCCACAGCTCAAACCTGATGACATTTTCACCATTACTTGCTCTACCTGAGGTCACTGCAGCAATAACTCCATCCAAGATATAAACAACAAGATATCCAAAAGTTACTTACTGACATACAGAAATTATTCCAAGTATATTTTGGATTGATAAAGGCTGGCATGCAGATGGTGAAGGATCAAACCCAGGCCACAGAGGAACATATAGTGGATATTTACCAGAATGTGTCCTTGGTCAAAGAAACCATACAACATCTGCAATCTACACGGAAATCATTTGCAGTCCATGTGGACATGCTAGAGGAGCGTAACAGACAAGAAAAACATAAACGTTTGAGGCATTTCTGGTGATATCATCAACGAACTCCCATACAATAGAAGAAGCCTCATAGCATCCAAACTTCTTCCTAATCTCTCCATGAAATTGGCCATAGCAAATCCCAAAATGCTCATATAGAAGCTATTTGAGACATTAGACTACGCTATCAAATATTCCAAGACAAACAAAGAATTGTGACAGGGGTATGAGGCAGAACACCATATAACTTCAAAAACAGTAACCATACTTTTTATGAGGAAATGCCACGGTCAACCCAAGTAGAGTGAATGTGACTATGGGAAGCTGGAATGGCCTACTGATGGGCAGCTCCTCGGTCATTGTCTGTGTCAAGGGACGGGACTGTTCACAATCTAGCCTCTCTGGAAGAAGCTCCAGCCCTTTTCACAGCCTTGGGGCTAGTGGGGACATTAACTTGGCACAAAAGCCTAGCCCCTACGCACAAATAGAATTTATGTACAGTAGTGCCATTTGTTCCGCATTCTGGAGAAGGCACCAGCTCACTAACCTGATCTAGGCACAGTGCAGATTGTTTTTCTATTGTATATTTGTTGGGTTAAAGTTGTACAATTTTCCTTTTACTTTATTTTTTCAAACAAGGAGTTATGGCAGGGAATATTCTCCGGATGGATAAAATGTCTTATGGCTCTACTGTGTGGCTAATGTTGGCTTTTTAAAGTTTATACTTTTATTTATATTATATTTTTTTACCATCAATGTTCCTGCATTTTACAACCAAGGGTGGTATGGTCCCTAACCATACTCCACTGTTCAACTGAGCCAATTACTAGGCTCCAGGCTTGTGAGTATTTTATGAAAATATTTGTTACAAACGGTATCACACTATATATACAGCTCATTCCTTGAGATACTGCATACCACTCCTGAATACACAAGAAAACTCCTAAACTACTCTCCATAAAGAAAAAGAGGCGGGTCGCTTAAAAGGACCTACAGGCCAATAACTCCCAGAGCTAGGTTATAGCTCTGGAATATGTGAGTGTTCCAATTTATGTGTATATTACACTTGTGTACATAAGGGTATTGCACTATTTCTGTTTTTTTTTTTTTTTCTTAAAGGTATACACAGCATTGGATGTTCACGGATATGTAAAAATAGGGTATATATATATATATATTCTTTGTTTGCACTAGATATACCCTAATCCCCATTACATAGGTGCAATCTCACTAGCTAGTATTGATGTAACCCTTTCAGGATACAGATAGCGTTAAATTAGGTTTGGCACCTCATGACCCACTAAAAGGTATTTTTGTTTCAGGGCCAAAAGGCTTGAGGACCATCTAGCCATATTGGTGTTACAACGAAAAGTCTTGTCACCACAGGGCAGGTTACATCGTTACATAGCTGAAAAGAGACATGCGTCCATCAAGTTCAGCCTTTCTCACATTTGTTTTTGCTGTTGATCCAAAAGAAGGCTAAAAAAACCAGCCTGAAGCGCTTTCAATTGTGCAAGAAGTAGGGGAAAAAATCCTTCTTGACTGCCGAATGGCAGTTAGATATCTCTTTGGCTCAAGAAGCTATTACCCCACTAATTAAAAATGATATCCCTGTAGATTATTTTTTTGCAAGTATTCATCCAATTATTGTTTAAACATCTATATGGACTCTGATAAAACCACCTCTTCAGACATAGAGTTCTACATCCTTATTGTTCTTACTGTAAAAACCCCTTTCCTTTGCCATAGACTAAGTATGCATTCTTCCAGTCTAAATGCATGACCTTGTGTCACATGTCTATAATTTTCAGGCAAAGATTTTGAACCTTTTCTGAATATAGGAACCACATCTGCCTTCCTTTAATACTATGGTTCAATTCCTGAAAGAAAAGAATCTTGCAAGATTAAATATAAACATTCACTTTTTACCCCACTTAGCTCCTTAAGTACTCAAAGGTGAATGCTATCAGGCCCCGGAACTTTGTTTACATTAACTTTCTTTAGCTGCTATAGCACCTTGTCTTGAGTCATCACAATGTTTCTGCAAGTTTTTTGCAGCAATCATAAGCATATCTCTTACCATAGGATCCTCTTTAATATAGAGAACAATACCAAACCAACTTAGCGTGCTTGAACTGCATGGTGTCTTGCCAATTATATTATGTACCAGAGCCTTATCACCCCTGGCTCTGGGTTTGAAGTGCTTCAATGGAGAAGGATATTTCCCACAGCGTGGTATTCAGATAGATGCTTCCAGATAATGGGTATAATAGAGTGTGTATGCAAATCCTCTATACAAGTAGGAGATAAAGGAGAGGCAGGGACCTCCAATTGAATAATATCACAATGACTTTATTGGTGTATAAGATTAAAAAAACTCTTACTTTGGTAGTGGTAGGCATGCCAGCAAACTGCCCACAACAATGTAAGTTAGATAAACTTTAAAACTCCACCATTATACAGTTCTTTCCAGGTTCCGCCGATATCCAATCATGTGAACCTCGTGGGTCCACCTCTCTATGACGTCCTCCATCGGGCTTCATATTGGGTTTCTTCCGACAACATCATGATCTCCTACTCCTCCTTTTAAAGGTCTGGCGCCTCCCCTCTCCTCTTTAATATATACTGAAGAAAATTAGTTATTTAAAACTTCTGCCTTTTCCTGGTCTTCATTACCTAACACTCCCATCTCTGTTTTCAGTGTACCTACACTTTAATTTATATATATGTATATATATATTTTTTAATTTTTTTTATTTATGTACTTAAAATTTTTTAGGTGGCTGTTTTTTTCTTTCTTTCGCTATCAATTTCAAATTTTTTAGCTTAGCCATTCTAATTTCCTTTTTGCAAGCATTATTGATTTCCTTATATCTTATATAGGATTCCTCTTATTTGTCTGATTTAAATGCTTTAAAAGCTCTTTTGTTATTTTTAATCTCTTGGTTTACTTTCCCACTAAGCCACATTGCTTTCAATGTATTTCTTTTATATTTATTATCCAGTGGTACATATTGAGAAATGTAACTTTGTTAATATTAGTTTGAAGAGATTCTATTTATCCTCAGTGTTTTTTTCACTAAAGAGTTAATGCCAGTCAATATGTTGCAAAGCTGCCCTACTTTTATTGAAATTGGCCTTTTTAAAATTATACATTTTAGTATTGCTTTTGCTTTTTTGAGTTTATTTCAAAAGACACCATATTGTGATCACTTGTTCCCGAATGTTCCCCTACTTGAATGTTGGTCAAAAGTTTTTTATAACCAGATACAGACAAGCATAATTTCTAGTTGATGGTAGAGGAATGGGGTAGAGAGTTTCTTATTACTTTTGATTACTCTCAAACCCATGGAGGAGAGAGGTAGTGGAGCTCTATTTGTTAAGCCCTGTGGTAAACTCGGGTCCACGAGAACCCTGTTTGTCTATTATTATTTCTGTGTTTTTTTTGTTGGGGGGGAAGTAGGAGTGTTATTGAAACATGGTTTTTCAGGCTTTGGGGATCCCTAAGGATATTTGTTCCTTTTTGTTTTCTTAAATGAGGACCATTTGGTTCCCTATGCTGTATTGTGTATGTTTTCTTATTCATTGTAATTAAAGCATTTTAACTTCAGTGTGTGTGTGTGTTTTTTTTCCAGAGCTGCAGCCCCATATCCCATTTAGGACACGAGTTAGAACGTTCAAATAGAACTTTCTCACCTTGATCATCGGTGCAAAACCACAAGGGAAACAATTAATGAGGGCTCCCCTGGGTGACCGCTACAGTACAGACAGACGCCAACCAGGGGGAGCATTTGTTGATTGTTTCCCGACTCGTTCGTCTCCTGAATGAGGACCTAACCGGTGCCCCATTAGAATGTTCCCCCTAATAATCAGAACGTTCGCACTTGCAACATAAGTGTGATACCGCAAGGGAAGTAATTAATGAATGCTCCCCTGGGTGGCCGCGCTTTCATATAGACGAATGCCAACCAGGGGGAGCATTTGTACTCTTAAAGGAGTCGCTTCCCTTGAAGGTTTTAGCACCAGAGCTTTGTGAATGGAGAATGGTCGGGGGAAGATGCCCTGGTGGGAACGCCTGAGGTTAGTGGACACTTTTGGGGCACTGGGTACTTTGGCTATTTTGTACCAGGAAGACAAAGGGACAGTTTCTTTTCCCGCGCCTTGGCTTCCAGACACAGAGGATCATGGGATATGACCCCTGGTGACTTGAGATTAAAACCCCTAGCACAGGGACATGCTTAAAAGCGGAGTGTGGCTCAATAAAATTGTGTTTTACCTCCAGAACTGTGTGTTGTCCAGTTACTGGAGGGGAAGGAAAAGGGTCTCTTGATATTCCTGAAATGGTTCCTGAACGGCTGAAGGAAGGGAATTAGCAGAGGTAAGCAGCCTAGTTACCCAGAATCCGCTACAGAAGTTATCAGGGGTTTTCTGTTCTGTTAGACCGCCTAGGGTTCTGGTTGAAGTTCCACTGCAATTTTGAAGAAGGCATGAGACCACAATGGTTGTATCTTTGCAGAGCCCTTGGCTGTGTAGTGGACATTCAGTTCATGTCTGATATTGTCAGGTCACTCCCTGCCTGGCACAAACCCACAATTATCTAATAGGACAACCTGAGCAAAAGGGGACTTAAAGGGATACTCTAAGAACAAAAACCACAACATTTTAATATATGATTTTGAAGCAAAAGACTTTGTTCCTGCACTCTGACGAATGTAGATTTTACCTTTTGTGAGAAACATACATTTTTACATTTGTTACGAATCATCAAAAGTGGCTGTCAACACTTCCTTTTTAAGACTTTCTATTATTAAAAGTATGTTTAGTAATGCTGAATTCTGTAAATGCTTCTCATAGAAAAGCAATGGATTTAATCCTTCTCTATGGCTGATCGCAGTTATTGTTGCAAATGCACCACAGGGCCACAATGCTTTTCTATGGGAAGCACTGGATTGGGCCAAAATCCTCCATCAGGATGATCTCAGAAGAGGAAGAGCAGGGCAGCTCCGGATAATAAGAGAATTTAACTTATTTTTATTTATTTAAAATTTCAGGCCGAATCATTTAAAAATGCAGAGAAATGTTCTAATGTTATAAAAATTTCTTTGCAACATTAGACTGTTTCTGTAACATAAGTGAGAGAACCTTTATAAAAAACTTTTACTTGTTGATTAGAGAAATGGGATAATAACTTGAAAGAATCATGTTGTGTATACTATATACTATACATATTAACTCTACATATTCTTTGCAATTTGTGAGACAGGATGAGATCTTGATTAGAGTGAAAAATCGAGAAAGACAAAGTCATTGAAATTACTTATATTATTTAGACAAAAAGCCATCTGGCCTGGAAGTTTTTATGTTTTTGAACATTAAAGAGCTACCGATAACTTCCTTTTCCACTATGACAGCATTAAGATGTTTAATGGTTTGTTGATCTAAGGGAGTAAGATTAATCTCTTTCAAAAATTTGTGGATAGTCTGAAACAAAGAAGAAGATAGGATTATTTTGCAAGCATAATAAAGTTTTCCTTTTCTGTTTTTCTTTTTAAATGTTTTTTATTAGGAGTCAAAATAGTTTTAAAAGCATATGGAGTAACAGTAGGCAAAAGATATGGATTAATCTATGAAAATATACAGATAGTTACATCTCCTGAGTTATATAATGTTTGTAACAATATTGTACAACAACATCTTTAACACTATATAGAGCACTCTAATTTATATAGTTGAACTAACATTCTCACAAGAAACAGTACAGTAATACTATAAAGGTGATTGAAGATATGGATCCTAAAAAAACTCTCTCCTTGCAATTTAATGTAATATGATGGTTTTTTCTTTTAATTTAATTATTAATTTACTATCACAGGGTAGACTCTTTAAGAGAATAAAAAATTAGAATAGATATATGAATATAAATGCATCAAATAATGTAATTAGAGTTTATAGGAGTTTACATAAGTAGAAAACAATAACATCAACATAACTTAAGGGGTCAAAAAATGGAAAATATATTGGGAAATATTTCCGTCTCGTATTTTGGTCTGAATTGTACTCATGTATCGCTTCTATGGAAGACCGGTGTTATTGTGTGTTTTGAGAGTCCTTAATAGGTCGTCAGTCATGGAACTAATGAAATCTATTTTCCAAAGGACAATCACAATATCAGGGACTGTCATTTTCCATCTACAAGCAACACATAATCAAGTCATTGTGCAAATCATTATTGATAGTTTCAGAATTGATTTTGACAAATGTTGTGACGTGGGTTTGCTCCTGAGCAGGGCCAGTCTAGGCTCTGAGAATAAATTTAGACCAAAAAGGCAATTAACCCAATTAAGAAGACATCAAACCGCCCTCCAAAGGACAACAATCCTATTGCATGTCCATATCAAAGAGTGTGCCTCTCAAACCACAGCCTGAAAACACACAAGAGAGAGCCTGGGTAAATGTGTCACAATGGGTCTAAATAACACTTCAAATGCATTTATAACTATTTTTGTTTAGCAATATACAGTTTGGCACAGCGTGACAGTTTACGAAAATCGTCATCCATGATTCCCATCACCCAGATATCTTTCCCATAGTAACTGAAAGTGAGTTTTGCATTATCCTGAGCTGCTTTGCAAGATGCCATTTTTCCTTTTTGCATCCTTACCCAAACTCAGAAACATAAGCATCCTCTCATAAGCTGTTATATTAGTAGTTAAATTATCTGTATAGGACAGTCTTCAAAAGTCTAACGTTTACAGACTCAGCCGGGCAATCCTACATTTTCTTTATAAGGTGAAAAGAACGGTTCATTTCTGCAGCTTTCAATATCTGAAAATGTGGTGAGTGACCTGTGAGTCCACCAATCAAAATCTTCTACATATATCTTGCTATATTTATGGAATCTTGAATTCCCAATTAGCGGCCTCATCAAGGAGTTGCATGAGAGTAGACAATCTCTATGCTGCCTTCTTCTCCATAAATTATAATTGTGTACCATTTACTTGAAAAGGTGTCCCTGGCAACAGCGCTCATATCACTCCAGAGCATATTTGAAAGTGAAACTGTTCACAAAATGCTCCCTCCAAATTGATTTAACGTGAAGATCCACCTTAGAATTCCACAGGGTGCCTGACTGCCGAGCTGAGAGGTTCCATGCTGCTTGAGCTCCAGGCTACATGGTGCAATTTAGCTACTTTTGAGGATTTCCCAATCCCAGTTTTTAAGCCTGACAGCACAGAGGGGCTTCTAGAGTCTACTTGAGCAGTCTAGCCCTCTCGGATGCAAGAATGAAAGTAATAGCGAGTCTGGCAGCCTAATAGTGGCTTACCTAGAGGTGGAGGCATTGAGACGCGCCCGATCTCTCGGCCTCTGACCTACCTGGAAGAAGCATGGCGGTTGGGCACCCTCCCTTCCACCAGTGAGGGTTATCCCAGCATCTATCTGCCTTGGCACCAACCGCAGCACTGTTGGAAGCATTGTTAGACACGGTGTCCCACCTAAGATGGCGGCAGCCTCATGTCCACCACACTACCAACCCCACACTTTATCTGAGCTCGAGAGAATCTTTGAGGCATTCTTGGCCAAACTGGTCAACAGATTGAAAAGCACCATCCAAGAAACACGACCCACCGACATCCCCAATATCCACAATAGAGAGGTACCCAGCAGGAGGGGGTGGCTCACTGGCAAGTAGTAGGTACTCCACCACATTGATGGCCCCAGCATCTCACAGATGGCGTCCCATCCTCTCGACAGACCAGTCAATCTTTGAAACGCCTCTCTCTTCACGGTCCAGCCATCGCAACAGCGCCTGTGGCGCACAGCTTTGGAGAGTGACTCTCCAAATGAGCACAACAATCCTGAGACACCGCTGCCGGAAAAAGCGTGAGGATCTGTGAGGGTGTATGCTGATGACCTGTAGGCCTCAGTCTGCTTTGGCCGCCCTTTGGGGGGAATTAAATACCCCGAGATATGCTAGGTCCCAGTGGCCTTTTCTCTAATGCTATACAGGCATCTCTCCCAATTGGCATCTCTTACCATGTCTAATTAACGATCTGTTCTCAGAATTTAGTCCTGACAGGCTGGTTTAGCTTACGTTAGCTTGATTTTAGTCAGCATAAAGTAATCCAATGTCCATTGTCCCATCTTGTTCAGCAACTCTTTACTATTATAATGTCTTTCACGTATCTAGACAGACTTGCCTTGCCTGTATATGCCTTCACTTCAGCAATTGTTTTTAGTTCTAAGTAATTTGTGTGCATTTTCTGCAACTTCCATGATTTTGTCATAAAGATAAATTTGTATTTGTCTGAATCACCCTGGTCCAACAAGTTGTCCTGTTTTAATTTTCTACACTTCATGGTGCTCCCAAGCTTAGTCTATACCCTTTGAAAGCTTTAGCTTAAATATTATTGAACACATTATCTATACAAAGGGCTTGCAACATGCTCATATAATCTATAATCTTTTGTCTACAACAGACAACAATATCTTATCTCATTATTTCTATTTCTATAAAATTGTGCAACTGTCTCGAATGCCATGCCAATGTTTTACTATGTTTGTTTCTGAAGTGCTTGCTACTGCTGTTGTGACATCGCAAGCTTGTTTTTAATCTTATGCACGTCAGAAATAAAGAATTAAAAAAAAAAAAAAAATTCCACTTCAGCATCTGTGTGAGTTGAGTAGACATATAAAATAACAAAAAAGTTTGGAACATGCAGGCCAGCACTCAAACTAGAGTGAAGAGCTAGGATAACAACCTAGCTCTTTTGCCAGCCTAAACAAACTGAATCGTGTTGCTGCAGTTTAAGGATCTCATTCTAGGGATTAGCAGCATTCTAGAAAGGTATAGAATTCAGGACGTTCAGCCTAACAAACAGTGATGTTTGAATCTATCGAGTCAAAAGGGTGTGCAGTTTTTTTGAGGAGAGGGAAATAGTTATAGAGGCTCAGAGGTGAGGATAAAGCCTCAATAATCTATTAAATTAGTTCTAAAATTAAAACATTTTGATAGTGGATTAAATTCTTCATCATCCAAGCAATTATTTAGGCCCTAGTATTTTTGTTAATTTCATTTGTAACCAGATAGTTTTGAAAAATCCAAAATTATTTTGTAAATACATGGCAGAGAGATTCTCAGACACGTCAGTGATAGATAGATGTCATCAGCATAGAGACTGATCTTATAGTCAGCAGAGTGACACACAATACCCCTCATTTATGTTATTTCTAATTGCCCTTGCCATTGGTTCAATGAATATGGCAAACAACAAAGGGTCTTGCCCTGTGTCTTATCTGGACCACACCAAACATCACTCCCATTGATGTTATGTTCACCCTTGGAAAGAGCTTAAATTGCACAGATTAATTTTACAGAGAGCCCCAACTGAATCAAAACCTCCCATAGAAACCTCCAATCCACACGATCGAATGCTTATAATCCTTTTCAGCATTAAGTCTTAGTAGTATGGTTTTTATCTCAATACTGTGGCTCAGATGAATTAGGTAAATCATCCTTTGAGTAGCGACAGGAGCCTTTCTATTATAGGTAAATTCCACTTGGTCAGAAAGGAGCCTGTTAGTCCAAATTCTTGTTTAGATCTTAATAGGAGATTGGTCTATAGCTTGAGCACCTTCTTGGGTCCTAATCCTCCTTTGGAACAATTGAAATATTTGCCTCTAACAATTCTCTTAAGTAACTTTCACCTTGATGCACAAAGTTATACAGTCTCATAAGGCATGGGGTTCTACTTTTTTTATAGAATAACATAGAGAATCTATTCCGGCCTAGAAATTTCTTATTTTTAATCCTTTAAAGGACCACTATAGTGCCAGGAAAACAAACTCGTTTTCCTGGCACTATATGGTCTTTAAGTCCAGCCCACCCTCATTGCCCGCCTCCTGCCAGGTTCAAGGGGGACGAAGGGGTTAATCCCTTACCTTTGTCCCGTGCCAGGCTCCCTCGGCACTGGGGACTCTCCTCCCTCTTCGACCGCATGCTCGGCAAGAGCCGCGCACGCATTCAGTCAGTGCATAGGAAAGCATTTCGCAATGCTTTCCTACGGACGCTGGCGTCTTCTCACTGTAAAAATCCAGTGAGAAGCGCTGGATTAACCCTAATGTAAAAATAGCAGTTTCTCTGAAACTGCTATGTTTACAACTGCAGAGTTAACCCTAGATTGACCTGGCACCCAGACCACTTCATTGAGCTGAAGTGGTCTAGGTGCCTATAGTGGTCCTTTAATGATGAGTAAAGTTTCTTCAATAGTGAATTCTTCACATAAGTCAAACACTTTATACTTTTCAAACTTTGATATGCAGGCTTTATCCATGAATCGCTGAAAGCAATGATTTGTTTTCTTCCAATTTTGGTATACAATTTTACCACTATAAAATTATTTTTATTTAATTCTGCTCTTATTGAGGAAATAGATTTTCATCTGATGTTTCACCTGAAGTCTTTTATTTCCTGAACTAGCAAGTGGAGGTAGACAACATATTTTTTTTTAGCTTAGCCAAGCAGTGGGCCAGTGTTCCTCTAATGAACGCTTTAAAGGCAGCCAATATTATTCCCAGTTTAGTGTGGCTGGGGTTATTTTTGAAAAAGTTTCAAGGTCGCCCAGGAGTCCATAATTTAAGTGCCAGCATTTGTCTCTGTCGAGACAACTTCACTCAGTCTAAGACGGACTGCAGATTTATTGGATTAGGATACTGGCTCAGTGGAGAAATCCATTACAATTCCAAGATTCCACTGAGAGAGGAATAAGTAGTTAATTCTGGACTACAAAGCATGGGGCTTTGAGTAAACAGTAAAGGTCCTCTAACCATTATTTTTGAGTTTTCACAGGTCACAAAGGTGCATCCCTGTCAAAATCTGTCCATTAGGTCAGAGTTAGAGTTTAGGTGAGAGTTTGTAAATGGACATGGAGTTGAGCAGTCCAAATATATTGTCATAAGAGAAAAGTGTATCTTGTAAACATACTAGATTTGCTCTCAGAGATGCATAGAACTTTCAAAATCTATTTTTCTGCAAGAAAAATTTATTATATGTAAGCAGGCCCCCCCAAAATTCTGATTTTAGCGGGACAATCCTAATTTCTGGGTTCTTTCCCGTGGTCCCACATTAATTCCCTGGTGTTTCCCACTCTGGGGATACCAGGGAATTATCCTCAGACTGCATAGCATGAGTGCATGACTAGACATGCTTGCATTGTGTACTGGCTCTAACAACCTGCAGACAGTACAGTACAGTACTTTAGCACCACTGTCTGCAAAGTCCTGCAGGTTTGGGGCTGGCAAACCAGGTCCCTTCAGCTCGCCCCTTTTCCAAGCAGGTCTTCCCCGTTTGCAGGTGGCCCTGCCCATTATGACTGTCACCAGTGATGCTAGTTACGTCATTGGTGACACCCCCGTTTATATATTTTTATTTTATTTTTTTAGTTCTTTGATGTGCCGTTCAATTCACTGCAGCACTGAAAGTATTAATTAGACATTTATCCTGTTGTAGTTGCTATAGAAATTGATTTTTACATGCACATTTTTTGTTACATTTTCACAACAATTGTGATGAAGTGATGGGTATACGTGCAGTAGACAGTAGTAGTAATAATAATAGTGTAGTTTATACCACAGAGCAGATGTTAAAGGACCACTATAGTGCCAGGAAAACATACTCGTTTTCCTGGCACTATAGTGCCCTGAGGGTTCCCCCACCCTCAGGGTCCCCCTCCCGCCTGGCTCTGGGGAGAGGAAAGGGGTTAAACTTACCTTTTTTCCAGCGCCGGGCAGGGAGCTCTCCGCCTCCGATCCTCCCATTCGGCTGAATGCGCACGCGCGGCAAGAGCTGCGCGCACATTCAGCCGGTCTCATAGGAAAGCATTCACAATGCTTTTTTTTCTATGGACGCTTGCATGTTCTCACTGTGATTTTCACAGTGAGAAGCACGCAAACACCTCTAGCGGCTGTCAATGAGACAGCCACTAGAGGATTTGAGGGCTGGATTAACCTATTCTCTGAAACTGCTATGTTTATAAAAAAAATGGGTTAATCCTAGAGGGACCTGGCACCCAGACCACTTCATTAAGCTGAAGTGGTCTGTGTGCCTAGAGTGGTCCTTTAAAGGCAATAATTAAGGTTGGACACTTGTTGATAATATGTGGCCGCTAAAATCTTCCAGCTGTTGTTATTAACAGCTTACATCAGAAATATAGGGACACGGTTGGAAAGGAAATTAAAAAGTAAAATGATTCATTTGGGAAATAAGCAATCTAATTATTCAGCAAGTTGCTGTTTATAGTGGAAATCTTGTGCGAAGGAAGATTTGAGATTATTGTTGAAAATTACAGACTTTGCCCAGTCTTTGGACACATTTACAAAGGCAAGTAAGTTCCATTTTATCAGTGTGTTAAAAAAGACCCAACTCCACAGAATTAGAATACAATGCAACAGATTCTAGTGCTCTATTGCCTATTATTGACAACCATTGTTGGATGGATTTCTAAAGCTAATGGAAGTAGAATCCTGCATAGTCTGTGTGACTGCAGAGGCTGCTGGGGAGAGCCCTGAATATTGTCATGTCAAACTACTCTGTACAATGGTGTTCATGTACTCACTGCATCATAATCACTAAAATGAGCTGTAATCATAGTGACCCATTATTTGCAATTTTGTAGGACTAACTGTGCCATCCCCTACGTATAGTGGCACTCAGCTGGACTCCTTATCTGAGAGGGTTGTAATAAATCATCATAGTAAAACAGTGAATAGAAAATGAAGAACACTGTATTGATTAAAAAATAGTTATTTACATTTATTGATATTTTAATTGTTAAACATCTCAACATAAATAGTTGTTTACTTTCATTATCAATGAAGTTATTTGCTGATTTGTCTATTATGCTTTAGCAATGCCTTTATAACATGGATACCATTTTCAAACAGATTTTACAGCACAGTGTTGTTATTTGTCCCCCTTCTTCATGCTAATTAAAAACTATTTTTTAAATGGGTTGGTCACAAACATCATCACTTAAAGAAGGGTAAACAAAGAAAATCCTCTCCAGGTGGCTTCTTATAGTATTCTAATTAAAACTAGTATTCAAACAATGATATTATTGTTATTTTTATTACTATTATTGCCAATTTATTCCTCAGTACTTTACGGTATTATTAAGGGTCATTTAACAAGTGAGATAGGATTTTAATCTGATCACACGGAATGATACTCACAAGAACATCTCGGGCAAACTTTACCTAAAAGTCTTAATTACAGTCCTTGATTTGATATAATTCCGCAAGACGATTGTTGACACCAAAATGTAGATCATCTGATTTTCATTGGTGCATTGCTTTTCTTTTTTGTTTACTAATGTGTGATCTTCTTCCTTTCTTTCTTTCTTTCTTTCTTTCTTTTTTAACTTTTTGCACCTGTCTTAAAAAATATAAACAGAAAGACCAATAGCTAACTTATGATGAGCTATTTTGCCATGCAAGAAACTAGTAACAGTTACACTTAGTATAGTCCGTGCATCTGGTCACTGTGTATATTTCCACTACTGCCCGTACCTTAGTCTATCTCTTAGTCCACTCACTACCATCGTTCTTTCTTCTTGTGTTCTACGATGACCTTTAAATGATTCTACAACCAACACAAGCTGGGTCGTGATTATTGTGAGTTTATAATCATGTAACTTTAGAATTCACAGAAATATGATGTAATCCAGGAAATCATTAACAAAGAAAGCATGGCCAGGCTCAGATTTGCCCGGGGAATGTTGTACTTTACCATTGAGATGCAGCAATTTTACCTGTCGGTGTGTGCATGGGAGTATATTTGTTTCTGTGTTCATAATCATTGCCTTATTCTAGAATTCTCTTGCAATAATTAAAAAGAAATCAAGCCCCATAATTAAGTCAGCCGTAAACAGTTTTACAAATTGTGAAATATTTGCTCAGATTTGCATTTTTAACATATATTTTTGTTGGTGGATCAGAGATCAATCCTCATGCGCCTCAAGTGGTCCAAAATTTAGGAATTTCCTGTTTACATTCAATGAGGGGTTGGAGGTTTAAAACTAGTTTGTTGAGGGTGCATCAGAACTGGATGATCACATTTAAATAAAATGTGCAAAGCAATATATTTGGTCGCAGCCAATTCTCTTTAAAGAGTTGGATGCTGTAATAAAAAAGCTACAAATCCATCAACATATCATTTTAATAACATTACTTCACAAAACAAAACAAACAAACCCCCAAAACCTCAGTGAAACACACATTGTGTGTGTTCAGTACAATAATGGAACATACTGTTTTTGTTTACATTAGACTTTTTTTAATTGCATGCAAATTAATCACGTGATTTATCTGCTTCTTCTCTGCTAGAAGTAATCATCTTGTGTGCCGAGGCTCCTTCCTAGCCCAGATATTTTAATATAAACCCAAGGAATGGTGTAGCAAATAGTCATTTGCACTAACAAAATTTAAAAGACAAACTTTCAAGAGTTTTCCCCTTTTCCTCAGGTCTGATGCAATATCCCTTAATCAGTTGTAGAGTTCAAATGAAATAAAGGGGGGTGTACAATTCACTGTCTACCACCTGTCAGGGCCATTGCAAAGATTTATTGCTACACAGGTGATGCGTTGCTCTGCACCTGTGTCTCATAATCCCCCTTTTGATTGTCTTAGCCCTTTTGTCCCTTTGTGTCTTGCAGCTCCCCTTGTGTGTCTCTTACATCCTCTAGCCATTTTGTGTGTCTCTATTTCTCCCCCAGCCCTTTTGTGTGCCTCTTTCTCCACCAACCCCTTTCTGTGGCTCTTTCTCCCCCGTGTCTCTTTGTGTCACTCTTTCTTCCCAAGCCTTATAGAAAGATATATAGGCAACAATACATACATGCACAAAGACACAAACATACAGGGAGTGCAGAATTATTAGGCAAGTTGTATTTTTGAGGATTAATTTTATTATTGAACAACAACCATGTTCTCAATGAACCCAAAAAACTCATTAATATCAAAGCTGAATATTTTTGGAAGTAGTTTTTAGTTTGTTTTTAGTTATAGCTATGTTAGGGGGATATCTGTGTGTGCAGGTGACTATTACTGTGCATAATTATTAGGCAACTTAACAAAAAACAAATATATACCCATTTCAATTATTTATTATTACCAGTGAAACCAATATAACATCTCAACATTCACAAATATACATTTCTGACATTCAAAAACAAAACAAAAACAAATCAGTGACCAATATAGCCACCTTTCTTTGCAAGGACACTCAAAAGCCTGCCATCCATGGATTCTGTCAGTGTTTTGATCTGTTCACCATCAACATTGCGTGCAGCAGCAACCACAGCCTCCCAGACACTGTTCAGAGAGGTGTACTGTTTTCCCTCCTTGTAAATCTCACATTTGATGATGGACCACAGGTTCTCAATGGGGTTCAGATCAGGTGAACAAGGAGGCCATGTCATTAGATTTTCTTCTTTTATACCCTTTCTTGCCAGCCACGCTGTGGAGTACTTGGACGCGTGTGATGGAGCATTGTCCTGCATGAAAATCATGTTTTTCTTGAAGGATGCAGACTTCTTCCTGTACCACTGCTTGAAGAAGGTGTCTTCCAGGAACTGGCAGTAGGACTGGGAGTTGAGCTTGACTCCATCCTCAACCCGAAAAGGCCCCACAAGCTCATCTTTGATGATACCAGCCCAAACCAGTACTCCACCTCCACCTTGCTGGCGTCTGAGTCGGACTGGAGCTCTCTTCCCTTTACCAATCCAGCCACGGGCCAATCCATCTGGCCCATCAAGACTCACTCTCATTTCATCAGTCCATAAAACCTTAGAAAAATCAGTCTTGAGATATTTCTTGGCCCAGTCTTGACGTTTCAGCTTGTGTGTCTTGTTCAGTGGTGGTCGTCTTTCAGCCTTTCTTACCTTGGCCATGTCTCTGAGTATTGCACACCTTGTGCTTTTGGGCACTCCAGTGATGTTGCAGCTCTGAAATATGGCCAAACTGGTGGCAAGTGGCATCGTGGCAGCTGCACGCTTGACTTTTCTCAGTTCATGGGCAGTTATTTTGCGCCTTGGTTTTTCCACACGCTTCTTGCGACCCTGTTGACTATTTTGAATGAAACGCTTGATTGTTCGATGATCACGCTTCAGAAGCTTTGCAATTTTAAGAGTGCTGCATCCCTCTGCAAGATATCTCACTATTTTTGACTTTTCTGAGCCTGTCAAGTCCTTCTTTTGACCCATTTTGCCAAAGGAAAGGAAGTTGCCTAATAATTATGCACACCTGATATAGGGTGTTGATGTCATTAGACCACACCCCTTCTCATTACAGAGATGCACATCACCTAATATGCTTAATTGGTAGTAGGCTTTCGAGCCTATACAGCTTGGAGTAAGACAACATGCATAAAGAGGATGATGTGGTCAAAATACTCATTTGCCTAATAATTCTGCACTCCCTGTACAGACACATAGACAGTTATTGAGGGACACAGTCATAAAAGACACACAATCAAACAAACACAGACATGGAAACAAACAGTCATATTATCTACACACACAGGACATAGTCATACAGAGACACACAGACACTGTCATGCAGTGACACAGAACAAGGCATACAGAAGCATGTGGACACAGTCATACAGAGACATACAAACAATATAGATATACAGACACAGCCATACAGAGACATACATACACAGGCATGCAGTCATACAGACACATGCATGCACAGCCATACAGAAACATACAGACACAGGCATAAAGATACAAACACACACATTTATACATAGACATACAAATATAAAGAGACATACATACAAAGATATATAGTGATACAGAGACATACAGACAAAGGCATACAGAGACATATATACACAGTCATACATGCAGTCACAATTATATATTTATATCTCAGCCCAGTGCAATCAGGTCCCTGGGAGCATACTGTCCAGCTCTTTGGAGTTCCCTGTAGCCCAGCCACATCACTAGGCAATAGCTACACAGGGAGCAATGATATGACATGATTCATATATCCACCTCCTCTACACAGCCTCTGGCATGCACTCTGGCATGCAGTTGGAAGCTGGGCTGAACAGAGGTGCTGGGGCTTGTCTATGCTACGTTAAGTGACTGGCAGGAGGAAAGCACTATGCGCTTCCATCCTGCTGGTCACCTAGACATTGCACTCCCCAAGCCGGTGCGCCCTAAGGTGGCCGCATGTACAACCTTATGGTAGTGCAAGCCCTGCCACCTGTGCCCCCACCCAAAGCTCCATTAGAATAAAATGTATAATGTTCTCCCTTCCCCATGAGTGGCAGGCTGGGGTTCTATTAATAATAATAACCCGCGGGAACCTAATGTCCACCCCATGCCTCTTCCATAAGCAGTGCACCAGGGCTTTATTAATAATAGTCCACCCTCCCAACCAGAGTGGCCTACTGTCCTCCTATCCCTCACCCATGAGCAGTCTGTGAGGTCTCTAGTAATAATAACCCAAGAGGGGACCTAATGTTCCCCCAGAACATAGGTGGAGGATTCAATTAAATATAGAAAATGTTGCATGTCAGCGGTGCTCCGTATACGAAGTGTCAAAAACGGCAAACCTTACCCACAACACGGCGCATATCGACACTCAAAAGTGCTCCCGACCCGTGTGATACCATGGGGAAGAAGATCAACAAGCAAAAAACCCACCCGGGAGACGGCAGCAGGAAGATTGGGGATCTCTTCCAGGCGCGGCCTACCCCTAAGATGACAGCTATAACTGACTTCCACAGCTCATCCTCAGAGAAGGAACCTCTAGATGCCCCAGACAACATACCAGAGGCTAGGGATCTGTTCTCGACAGTACCCATGGGCGACCTGGGAGCCCAAGCACTAAAGGTGACATAGTGAACCTCCTGAAAAATGTGCGCTCCTGGTTTCACGCCCATATGGCAATACTGCAAGAAGACATGACGGCGGGAACTGACCGGGTTATAGTCACAGAAGAGGACCTATCCACAGTCATCCAATGCCAAACTGATGCAAGCATACATGTCCAGAAACTTCAGGCCTCTCACAAGACCCTGCAAGACAGACTGGACATGCTAGATGATGCACGGCTCCGAAATAATATAAAAATAAGGGGCATAGCTAAATCAATTGATGACAGAGCTCCCCCACTTCCTCCAAAGGCTACTCTCGGCAAACTTGCATCCCAGGCAAGCAAAACATACCCCTATAGAGGGTTCACACAGGCTCCCTAAGTCCACAAGTGCTCCAGCTGCAGCGTCCCGCGATGTCCTACTTCGATTCCAATCATTCCGCGCCATGATGGCTGTAGTAGAAGCACTCAAGACGCAGAGCCCCTTCAAATTCGAAGAGATACAGTTCACTGTCCTTCAGGATCTATGCAAAGCCACACTGGACTGGAGGCGCTCAGTCCGTCGGGTGATCCTGACCCTCCAAGAAGCCGGCATCAGGTACAGATGGGGGCCAACTCTCACAGTCACCAAAGCCTAGGGCTTGTGCAGACCACCCGTCCCAGTGCTGGAAGCTTGTGGGACGTTACAAACATTGTCCCCTTCGTGCCCAGTTCCGCAGCAGACACAGGTTGAGACTGTCCATATACCTTCTAAAGGAGAGCACTTCTTGTATTACTTAGTTAAGTTTGTTATGTTCCTGATTGACGTCCTCCCCAATGCTACTGCTTTAGCTCCACTGATAGGCGAACAGTGTAAAGCGATTCTCCATAACGTAGGGCCTGAGCACTCCCCCACTTCCCCCCAGGACCCAGGGGATATTGGGTGCTGTAAACGCAAGCTTGTCAGCCAAGGTCGACTCGACCATTACCTCCCATGTACGTAACAATCCAACACACAATCTTCTACGTTACCTCTTATATTATTTATTAATCTTTATTTTTACTGCATCACATTTTTCTATCATCTCTCTACCAGAGAACTACCAGATTAAATGCCCCAGTAGGCTAGGCCACAGCAGACCTTAAATACTATCTGTGAACCGCGAGTACCTCCCATCTAGCGGTCACAGCATCAGCGGCCTGGGCAGCACTGAAGGCGTGGCCCATTCCTCAGGTAGATACCCACCTAAGACCTAGTCATAGCCCTACTTTTTAGACACTATGTAAACACGCAATTTCTCCTGCAAAAGAACAGCACTCACGATGTAATAACCACCTATTGTTACACCGGTAATTTACCCTTCCTAACTTCAGTGAACTTAGCGCTGACTGTAACACCCCATAGGATTCACTGAACTACAGCTACAAATCGAAAGCAAATAGTTGCAGGCTGTTTCCCCTTATATACCAAAAAATGCTAATTTTTCTATTCGATGCCATTACAATGTTGCCAAATGTTTGTAATCTGTCTGCACCAGCTGTTGTGGCAGTGCACATATGGATGTTTAATCTTTGCACAAAAATAAAGAATTAAAAAAAATATATAGAAAATGGGTGAACATGCCATCGTCACCCCGATACCCCCCAATTTTTATATATATACATCTATTAGATGCGCCTATAGACTAGACCAGTGATTGCGAACCTTTTTGAGCCCGAGTGCCCAAACCGTAATACATGCCAATTTTTTTTCCCTCAAAGTGCCAAAACTGCAATTAAACCTGAATATTGAGGTTTAAGTTTAGAAAAAACAACTCATACAGTTGTCCGAACTAATTAACATCTGTGTGTGTATTAAGCAGTTTGTGTGTGTGCTCGGCAGTCTCTCTGTATGTGTATTTAGCAGACTGCTGAATACACACAGACTGCTGAGTACACAGTCTGCTAAATACACACACACACACACACAGACTGCTAAATACACACACACACACACACACACACACAGACTGCCGAGTACACACACACACAGACAGACTGCTGAGTGTACACACACACAGACTGCTAAATACACACACTGCATTGAGGGGTACAGTGTATATGTTTGTGTGTGGGGTGATGTGTTTGTGTGTGGGGTGATGTGTTTGTGTGTGGGGTGATGGGTGGGGTGGTGTGTGTGTGTGTGGGGTGATGTATGTGTGGGGGGGGTGATGTGTGTGTGTTTGTGTGGTGTGATATGTGTAGGGCAGGGGTGCTGTGTGTATGTTCATCACCTCTCCCCACTGTTTCTTTCCCCATCCCTCCCCTCATTTTTCTCCCATCCCACACTCAGTTTCCCCATATCTGCCTCAGTTCCCCCATCTCTCTCCCTCAGTTTCCCCATCTCTCTCCCTCGGTTCCCCATCTCTCCCTCTCAGGTTGTCCCTTCCCCCATCTCTCCCTCAGGTTGTCCTTCCCCCATCTCTCTCAGGTTGTCCCCCATCTCTCC
>OW240920.1:63939045-63951059 GCA_933207985.1 Pelobates cultripes
TAATAAAAAATTAAAAAAAAATTATATAGCTATATGAAATTTTATTCTAACTGTATTTAAAAATTAATATATATATATTTATATCAAAATACACTTAGAATGAATTTGTATATATATCTATGTATATAAAAATAAATAAAAATAATAAGAAATATACATATGTCCATATACAAAATTACATAAATAATTATATAAATATACGCGTAGACTTCAAATATATAAATATGCATATATATTTAAATTCTACGTGCGTATTTATGTAATAGTTTTACATAATTCAGTAATTTTATTGATTGCAATTTAAAGGACCTGCCTGCCAACCCAGGCCGAAATTCCAGAGAATTTAATTTGCTAGCACTGTATTTTACCCTGTAACGTTCTACGACACCCTAAAACCTGTACATGGGGGGTACTGTTTTCGGGAGACTTAAGCTGAACACAAATATTAGTGATTCAAACAGTAAAACATATCACAGCGATGATATTGTCAGTGAAAGTGACTTTTTGCATTTTTCACACACAAACAGCACTTTTTACTTATGATATAGTGTGATACGTTTCAGTTTTAAACACTAATATTTGTATTCAACTAAAATCTCAGTAAATATTACTATGTGGAACACACTATATTTTGAAGTTACAAAGGTCAAATATATGGTCAAATATATTTTACATTGAAAATGGCCAGGTTAGTTCGTTGCCTTTAAAAGAGTATAGTAGCCCAGGAATAGAAATTTATGATGGCATACCATTTGCAAAGACAACCCAAGGTATTGCAAAATGGGGGTATGTCAGTCTTTTTTAGTATACACTTGGTCACAAACACTGGCCAAAATTAGCGTTCAATTTAGTTTTTTTACTTTTTTCACACACAAACAAATATGAATGCTTAGTTTGGCCAGTGTTTTCGACTAAGTGGCTACTAAAAAAGACTGGACATACCCCATACTGAATACCCTGGACATCCCCATACTAAAAAATATGTACATGTGGGGTGTTATTCAGAGATTTATGACAGATAATAGTGTTACAATGTCACTATTGATAAATTTTAAAAATTTATGTTTTGAAACCGCAATATCCTACTTGTACCTATAGCCCTATAACATGCAAAAAAAAAGCAAAAAAGCACGTAAACACTAGGTATTTTTAAACTCAGGACAAATTTTGAATCTATTTAGCAGTTTTTTTCATTCGCTTTTGTAGATGAGTAAAAGATTTTTCAAGTAAAAGTCAAAAAACATGTATTTTTTTCAATTTTTCATCATATTTTTTTATTTTTTTTTATTTAAAATACATGAGATTATATAAATAATGGTATGTAAAGAAATCCCCTTTTGTCCTGAAAAAAACAATATATAATTTGTATGGGAACAGTAAATGAAAGAGCGGAAAATTCCAGCCAAACACAAACACCACAAAAGTGTAAAAATATGCCTGGTCGCAAATGTACAACATCGCAAAAACAGTCCAGTCCTTAAGGGGTTAATATTGTTGTATAAGCGTTCCAAATTATTTAATATTTTCAGTTTTAAAATGATTTAACACTATGAAAAATATTTTAATTGTGTATTATCGTGATAGTTTTTAATATGCTCATGTTTTTATATGATATATATTTAATATTTTGAAAAAACTAATGTTAAAAGTTTATTAAAAAATATAGAATTTGCTGGAATTGGGAAAACGTTCAATATTTTGTATGTTACCCAGCCCAGCCCATAGACATAAAAACATTAATTGTTGATGGAGTGCATTGTGGCCCATTACAGAAGGATGGTCAATGTTTGGTGGGGAGTCAATGCAATTTCTCGAATTTGCCCACCAGATGTTGTCAAACTTCAATTTCCATGTAATTGTGTGTATTACTGTGCCCTTGGGTGCCATAGATGCATTAGATGGTGGTTCAGAGTACCAGTGGAACTTAAGGCCTCAACTTTTTTGATACCTATCTATATACTTTTATCTGTACCCATTGTACAGCGTTACAGAATTTGATGGCGCTATATAAATAATAATAATCTAACCTTTGTACTTGTTGTAAGATGTACATACGAGGACATTCAACAGACACATATTACACACCCAGTTGACATCTATGGTATACGTCAATGTTTTCTGTGAAAAATCTTAAGTAATAAAGTGCACGTGATCATGTACACATACTAACTATAAAGAAATATAGTACTACTTCCTTTTCAGCAAAATGCATAGCACCTGTGTCTATTCAGAGGAGAAAATGTATGCACAAACCAGCGCCACCTGCTGTCCAAAAATGTGTACCTCTTAACAAATGCCACCAAAAAACATAGTCTTCTTTACCTGACTTTTCTACCAATATATTGTTTTGCGTTAAATGCAATCTGTATTTTGTCTTTGGAAAGTATTTTAAAGAATCAGACATTTTATTCTTCCACCTATTCCTCCCTGTTGCCTACAGTTTTACTAAACTGTACGTTTTTACTAAAGAATAAAGGAATAAAGGACCTGATGGAATACACCCAAAGTTATTAAAAGAGTTTAGTGGTTTACTAACAAAACCATTAACAGATTTATTTTACAAATCATTGTTAACAGGAGTAGTCCCAGAAGATTGGAAGTTAGCGAATGTTGTGCCCATTCGCAAGAAAGGTAGTAGGGAGGAGTCGGACAACTATAGGCCAGTAAGTCTTACTTCAAGAGTGGGGAAAGTAATGGAAACCATGTTAAAGGTTAGGATTATTCAACATCTAAAATCACATGGATTTCAAGATCCCCCTGTTTTATTGAATATTATTTGGATATATAATGTGTTTTTTTTTTTTATATTATACTTATTAAAATCAAGCCTATAGTCTCTTTGATGGGTGGTTCCTGCAATTTCAGTTGGATTTCTTAGAAGTGCGAAATTTAGAAGCTCTGATTGTCGACTGTCAGGATTACAAGTTGATCCAGCACGCAGTACTGTGTCACACCTAGGACTAAGGATAACGTATAACCAGACCTCAGAATGGCCGGACTTAACGTCTCCAACAATAGTCAAAATATTTACCAAGGTCAGGGACACAGAATCAGACACAGCCAAAAAACAAGGATACCAGATATCAGGGAAGTCAAAACAAAGCCAAACTCAAATACCAGAAAATCAAGATCAGGAACCATAGGCATGAAACCACGACAGGGCACTGAGAACTGGGCCTAAATACCCCTCCTGTGGATCTGATTGGCTGTAACTGGCCTTTGACCCCAAAAGCAATTACCAGGTTTACATTTGCATGATTGCTGCTCAGCACAAACCCTCCTGTGGATTTGATTGCTGCTCGGCACAACGTTTCCTGTCAGGACAGTAATGTTGCTTGGCACAACTTTTCCTGTCAGGACAGTAACCACATTTTTATGTGCGGATGAATACGTGACATTACCCCCCCACCTGAAGAACACCCACCGGGCAGGCAGGACCAGGTTTGAGAGGAAACTTGGCGTGAAAAGAACGAATTTTACGGCCAGCATGGATATCAGAAGCCAAAACCCAAGAACGGTCAGCAGGCCCATACCCCCACCAATCAACCAAATACTGTAAGGAACCACGAGAAAACCTGGAATCAATGATGGAGGAGACTTCGTACTCCTTACTCCTCCTGTCCAGAAACAACCAAAGGAGGAGGGGGAACAATCGTACTTGTGTACCGATTGCAAACAAGCAGTTTGAGCAAGGACACATGAAAAGTATTAGGTAAACGTAAGGACGCTGGAAGGGCCAGAGAATAAGAAACAGGGTTGATTCTCTTAACCACACGAAAAGGACCAGGGAACCTTGGAGCAAACTTCATACTGGGAACCTTCAACCTGATGTTGCGTGAGGATAACCAAACCCGATCACCCACCTGGTAAACTGGATTGGCACTCCGCCGTTTATCCGCATGAGACTTAAAGCGAGCAGCCGCAGTTTCAAGAGCGGAGTGAACCTTAGTCCAGGTATCACGAATAGAGTTAAGGTGATCATCCAGAGTAGGGATAGCTGTATCAGAAAACACAGCAGGGAAAACAGCAGGATGACGACCCGTATTGTCAAAAAACAGACTATGCCCAGATAAGTCATGCGTTATTCCTTGCAAATTCAGCCCAGGGCAATAATTCAGCCTTGTTAGACTGTGTACTATTCACGAAGCAACGTAAATACAGCTCAAGTGATTGGTTAGCTCTTTCAGCCATATCATTAGTTTGGGGATGGTAAGCAGAGGAAAATGACAATTCAATGCCCAACTGTTTATTGAATGCCCTCCAGAACCATGACACAAATTGTGAACCCTTGTCAGACACAATATTTTGAGGAATACCATGTAGCTTGACAATATCACGTATAAATATGTGCACCAGGTCCTGAGACGATGACAATATTTTATGTGTAGTGAAGTATGCCATTTTGGAAAAAAGGTCAACTATCATGAGGATGGTAGTATACCCATTGGAGCTAGGCAGTTCAACAATGAAATCCATCGATAAATGAGACCATGGGATACTGGGTATAGGAAGTGGCTGTAGCAATCCACATGGAAGTTTATGAGGAACCTTCGAACTGCACAGACAGAACAGGCTTCTACATAATCTTTAATATTCCTCCCGAGTGACTCCCACCAAAATGACCTGGAAATGGCAGATACAGTTTTATTAATACCCGGATGCCCAGCGGTCACATTGTCATGGAATACCTTCACCACCTCTTTCCTGTCAGGCAATGGAATAAACAATTTATCTTGAGGTTTGTTGCAAGGTGCCTGTGGCTGAGCCGCCATGATAGCACGAAGCAAGGGGACGATAAAGAAAGGACAGAGGATGCAATAATACACTCAGGAGAAATAATAGGGGATGTCTCTTGTTCTAGATCCAATTCAACGTAAAATTGCCTAGACAAGGCGTCAGCTTAACGTTCTTAGAACCGGGTCTGTAGGTAATAATGTTAAAGCGAGACAAAAATAATGACCATCTGGCTTGTCTAGAAGACAGTCGTTTAGCATCCCCAATATATGCCAGGTTCTTGTGATCAGTAATAATCAGAATGGGATCTTTGGAACCCTCCAAAAGATGTCGCCATTCCTTAAGCGCTAGTATGATGGCTAACAGGTCTCTGTTACCAATTTCATAGTTACGTTCGGCAGGAGACAACATTCTGGAGAAATAACCACAAGGATGCAAAGGGGCATCCTGAATCTCTGAGAAAGAACAGCCCCGACCCCGTCTCGGAGGTGTCAACCTCAAGTAGGAAAGATTTACTAGTGTCAGGATGTCTTAATATGTCAGCAGATGTGAACATTTGTTTAAGAAGCTGAAAAGCCTCTTTAGCTTCTTTAGGACATATAGTACAATTACCCCCCTTGCATGTCATATTGGTGATGGGGGCTATTACCGAAGAGAAACCTTTGATGAATCTCCTGTAATAGTTAGAGAAACCAATAAACCTCTGTATGGCTTTTAACGCACTTGGTAATGGCCATTGTAGAACGGCCTCTAGTTTGCGAGGATCCATTTGGAAACCAGAGGCAGAAATGTTATACCTCAAAAACGGAACCTCATGTTGATCAAATACACATTTCTCAAGTTTACAATAAAGACCATTTTTAAGCAAAGTTTGTAAAACTTGTTTGACATTATCATGATGAGTTTGGATGTCGGGGGAATAAATAAGGATATCATCCAGGTATTCAAACACAAAAGAGTAAATATAGTCTCTGAGTACATCATTAATGAAGTCTTGAAATACGTCCAGAGCATTACATAACCCAAAGGGCATGACAAGATATTCGTAGTGCCCACTCCTAGTATTAAACGCCGTCTTCCATTCATGATCCTCCCTATTTCTTACCAAATTGTACGCACTTCTAAGGTCAAGCTTAGTGAAGATCTTAGCACCCTGGAGTCTATGAAACAATTCAGATATAAGGGAAATGGGATAGGCATTTTTGATAGTAATCTTGTTTAATGCCCTGTAGTCTATGCAAGGTCGTAATTCTCCATTTTCTTAGCTACAAAAAAGAACCCTGCACCAGCAGGCGAGGATGATTTACGTATATATGTAGGAAAGTTATGTCTTCCTTATGCAAAGCTCCTATCGTAATGCAAATAGGCATGGTCTCGTGGGTAATAAGAGGTTGAGATAGCCTCAACCGCTAGAGGTGATGATCTCTCCCTGACTGGTATAGTGTGTTTTTTTAACAAAATACAAATCAATAAAGTTACCAGCCGCACCTGAATTGACTAGGGCTTTGCATGAAAGTTTTCCTTGTTGCAAAAGGCAGGAATGTCAAGGAGAAATCTGCTTCGGGAATTACTAGAGGACATATCCATTACACCTAAGACCTGTCCCATTAAGGTTCTTAGGTGCAGAAGTTTTCCAGACATATAGGATAAACATCTCTCATATGCCCTTTCTTGCCACAATATAAGCACAGACCCTCTCTTCTCCTATAATGTTTTCTGCCTCAGACAGTCATGTAACCCCTATCTGCATAGGTTTGGGTTCAGACAGCGTTGAGAGGTCAGGGACAATAGGTTTGGAGAATCGAGGTGCTAGTGACATAGTCAAATGTCTAGTTCTGTTTCTAGTAATTTCCCTGGTCCTGAGTCTATTATCGATCTGCATCACATAGGTAATAAAGTAATTTAACTGGACTAACAACGGATTAATCGCTGCTTTTAAAAAAGGATTATCCGAAGTTATACTTGACGAAACTGCTGCCAAAGTTTCCCACAATGGATTAGCCCAGGTTAAGGCCTTACCTTTAAGTTGGTTCATCAGATACCCAATCTTAGCTCTATCTGAAGGAAATTAACCAAGTGAGACCTCAAAGTGGTACTCAATCTGATTGAGAAATCCCCTACATTCCTGGATATTACCAGAAAAATGCGGCGCAGGAGATAAGGAGATCATAGGTACCTTATAAACTAAAGGTGGAGGTACATTAGGCAGTGGTGACATAATTGGAGAAGCCTCAGGTTGTAAATGAGCCATCCTAGTAAGGAGCGTGCTAAAAGCCTGGGCAAATTGATCCATATGGTGATCATTCCCCTCTAGCTTTCTCTCACAAGCTGCTATGTGCTGACACAATGCTACAGGATCTAAGGCCCTGTCGTAATGTCAGGATTACAAGTTGATCCAGCACACAGTACTGTGTCACACCTAGGACTAAGGATACCGTATAACCGGACCTTAGAATGGCCGAACTTAGCGTCTCCAACAATAGTCAAAATACTTGCCAAGGTCAGAGACACAGAATCAGACACAAAGATGAGGGAAAGCCAAAAGTCAAGGATACCAGATATCAGGGAAGTCAAAACAAAGCCAAACTCAAATACCAGAAAATCAAGATCAGGAACGCACTCTTGGATAACCATAGTCATGAAACCCCGACAGGGCACTGAGCAAGAGGAGAACTGGGCCTAAATACCCCTCCTGTGGATCTGATTGGCTGTAACTGGCCTTTGACCCCAAAGGCAATTACCAGGTTTCCATTTACATGATTGCTGCTCAGAACAAACCATCCGGTGGATTTGATTGCTGCTCGGCATAACTTTTCCTGTCAGGACAGTAATGTTGCATGGCACAACATTTCCTGTCAAGACAGTAAATGCCATTAACCACATTTTTATGTGCGGATGAATACGTGACATCGACATTAGATATGTTTGGGGATTCAGACCAGCACTGAATAGTCGAGTCTTTCTGAAAAGTGAGATTTTGTTTTCTAATTGTATATAGATTACCTATCTCTTGCGCATAACCTAAGTTCTGTGTGAAATCAACCCAGTTTAGCTTACTCTCTCTGTGTCAGCAAAACAGAGGAAAGGTGTGCTGGTCTGAGTTTACAAATAATCTCTGCCAACACGTGGGGATGCTGCTCATGTGGGCTGGCTCATTCACTGTGAAGTGCATGAAGTATAGTTGTTACTTTCCCTTTAACCAATACAAATTTGCTGAAAATCCCATTTGTACATTAACTGGTGTTTCAAGACATTTGTTGAAAGACCACCTGGATATTGGGTATTCCTTGGGAGACCTTTCAAAGAACACAAGAGGGGAACATCAAGTATCCAGCAACTGGAGGGTCTGGACAACCCCCAAATGGTCCAAAGAAGCACACCTTTAGAGTCATATGACGGTATGACTCTAGCCTTGTGAGTTCAATTATATATATATATTTTTTTCTGTTTCACAGTATTTTTCAGACATACTACGCTATTTGTTTGTATTTATTCTGTTTTACAGATTATCCAAGTCATTATACGGCTCCGCCTATTATTCTGTATGTATTTCTGTGTGATGGGCCTGGTTGTATCGTGATATTAATGAACCGAAAAGAGTTGTAGGGAGAAGTGGTCCACAAGTCATCCTCAATGCTGTGCAAGGCTTGTAATCACCCAGAGACACTGCTTTTGCTGATAAAGGAAGATCAAAAATAATTACATTCAAGGGTTCACTTACATGTATCTACACTGTGAATGATTACCCAGTGTCTTCAATAACTGTTTGTGTGTTATAAGTTTAGTCAGATTGTGTTTGTCTATAATTGTGACTCAGATGAAGATCAGGCCACATTTTATGATCAATCAATGCAGAAATTCAGGTAATTCCAAAGAGGTTACATGCCTCCTGTATAATATAATGCACCTGTTCAATAATGAATCCTGCTCCATACCATTGTTATTATTATTATTGCCATTTATATAGTGCCAACCGATTCCGTAGCGCTTTAACTATAAATAGGACAATTATAAGAAAGCTTACAGGAACGATATGTTGAAGAGGACCCTGCTCAAGCGAGCTTACAATCTATTGGAGGTGGGGTGTAAAACACATTGACAGGAAATATCAATCAAATAAGCTGGGAGTGAAGCAGAGCTGGAGGAGAGAGTAGAGTGCTACCATTTAGGAGAGAGCAAGAAACAGGTATGTAAGGTAGAGGTTACTCTGGGAGGCCATAAGCTTTATTAAAGAGATGGGTTTTAAGGCACTTCTTAAACGATTTAAGGCTAGGGGAGAGTCTGATAGCGGTAGGCAGGCTATTCCATAAGAAGTGTGACGTCCGCGAGAAGTCTTGCAAGCCTGAGTTGGCTGTACGCGTGCGAGTAGCCACCTGGAGAAGGTCATGGGCAGAGCGGAGAGAACGAGAAGGGGCATAAATATGGATCTGTGAAGAGATCTAATAGAGGCTAGAATTAATCAATGCTTTACAGGTATGGGTTAGCACTTTGAATTGACTCATATAGGATACAGGAAGCCAATGTAAGGACTGACAGAGGGGTGAGGTGTGAGAGGACCGACTAGAGAGGAAAATCAGTCTGGCGGCAGCATTTATTACAGACTGCAGTGGAGCAATACGGTTTTTGGGAAGACCAATTAGGAAAGGGTTATAATCCATGCGAAAATTTACTAAAGCATGGACAAGCTCCTTAGTAGCATCTTGCGTAAGAAATGTGCGGATGCGGGCTATGTTTTTAAGATGGAATCTACAGGACTTGGTAACATGCTGGATGTGAGGCTCAAAGGTGAGACAAGAATCAAGTATGACACCAAGACAGCGCGCTTGCAAGGATGGACTGATGTGGATACCACTAACTTGAAGGGAGAGCGAAAGAGGAGAATTAGTATTAGGAGGAGGAAAGACAAGCAGCTCAGTTTTAGGGAGATTTAGTTTCAGAAAGCGGGAGACCATCCAGTGTGAGATGGAAGAAAAACAAGCAGTGACACATTGCAGGACGACAAGGGAGAGGTCCAGAGTGGAGAGATATATCTGGGTGTCATCAGCATACAGGTGGTAGTGGAATCCAAATGAGGTAATAAGTTTGCCAAGAGAGGCAGTATAAAGAGAAAATAGAAGGGAACCAAGGACAGAGCCTTGGGGGACTCCAACCGAGACAGGACGAGGGGTGGAGGTATCATTAGAAAAAGAGACACTGAATGAATGTTGGGAGAGATAAGAGGAAAACCACGAGAGGACAGAGTCACAGAGACTGAGTGATTGAAGAGTTTGAAGAAGGAGAGCATGATCAACGGCGTCAAAGGCAGCAGAGAGGTCAAGAAGAATTAGTAGGGGAGAGAGATCTGCTAAGGTGAAATGGGACAGGATCAAGAGAGCAAGTGGTAGGGTGAGAGGAAAAGAGAAGCGCAGCCACCTCTTGGTCAGTAGCCAGGGAGAAAGTCTGAAGGGTAGGAAAGGCATTATCTATGTGTGGTTGAGAAAGAGAAAGGCAGGGTGGGGAGAATTCTTCCTTAGCTGTTGTCGGTAAAGTAGCATGCAAAGCTATTGGCTGTAAGGTTAGTTTGAGGGGTGTATAACAATATAGAAAACTAGATTGATTCTTTAATATAACAAACAAAAACAATTGTAGACATAGAAGAATAACTGGATCTTCAATGCACGTTGCACAAAGCAAAATAAAGGCAAAAATAGTGATTTTTACTGCATAAAATATCATTACAATTTAATTATTATTTTTTTTAAATTGTTTGTTTGTTTTTTAGCAATTCAAATGTGAATTAGAAGAATTCAGTATTTGTTCTTTTGGAACTGTTACTTCTCTGGATTTGACATATACTTATTCCCTCCTCTCATTAAACACTAATTATTGGGGTTCATTTACTTAAAACCGAATCATTAATGAATCAAGAACCAAGTTGCCAAACTAAGGCCATAATCTGACTGGATTGTAGAATTTTTCCAAATGATCATTTTTAAATTGAGTTTACGGAAGATGTACTTGCTGCAATTCTGTGTTCAGGGCAACATCATTGCCCATGATGTTCTACTAAGAAATGCGGTTTATGCAAGCTCGGGCATGCCTTCAAAAGCACCGCACAAGTGCCCACTACAGGAGTAAACATAATTTATATGACTTAATTGCATGCCATGTAAAAATTTTTTAAAATATTGAGAATTTCATTAAAATAAAGCAACCCATTACTAACTCTTTGTGCAAAACTGTCAGTAGTGATAATTCCGCTTTGCTTTAAGACTAATTTAAAACATATATTTCTATTCTATATATATTTCTGCTTGTCATGTATTGGAATATATCATGAGCTGATCTAGCACACGTTCCATACAAATAAACATTTGTGTGTTTGTTTATTTCTCTTGCTACATGTGATGCTACAGAATGTATTGTCTTATAAATAAAAGAAAAAAAGGTAGTCAAGAAAGAGTTGCAGCAAAAATGATGTGTTATCGCCATCTACAGTTTAAATGTAGTAGTTTTTGAACAAAATTGGAAGTGCAACCCAGTAAGGCATCCTCATTAAATAAACTTGGATTTCTGGTCATTAGCCTTTATGGATCATGTACAATGTTTTGGTTTAGAAAACAAATAACCTGTGTTTAAAAGAACATCCATTGCTATTTTACTGACTTATGCTGCCCCTTACAGGAACTGGTAAATGAAATTGGAAGCTATTTCCTAAAGATCACTTTAAAAAAAACTGAGTAAATGGGAAAAAGACCTACAAATAAAAATTGATATAAAGGAATAGAATGCGGCTCTTCAATCTGTCTACGCCACAGCCCACTGTCTAAATCTTATGGAAGCTCATTAAAGTTGGTAAATAGGTGGTACATGACACCCGCTAGGATATGTACGTTTTCAAACTCTGATAATCAGAGATGTTGGAGGTGTGGAGCAGAGGAAGCTGATGAAATGCATATATGGGGGAATTGTATACCGATAAGGAGAGCCTGGGATCGATTTCTAGTAGAAATTAGTAGTCTTCTGGGTATCACACATAATTGGACACCTAAGATATTGTTACATTTAAAATTACCGCAATTAACTAAAGACAAGAAATACTTTTTGATTCATGCACTGATGGCCTTTAAGATATCTATCGCTAGAAACTGGAAAAAGACAATAGATATATGGCAGCAAATTAAGGAAGCTATTAGAACTCAATGTAAAATGGAAAGAGGCATAGCCTCTAATTTCTTTATCAGTACGCAGAAATATGAAATTTGGGATAAATGGATTAAGATCCTTGGAATGAGAGATTT